>CM067324.1:126006250-126690625 GCA_034376525.1 Nicotiana benthamiana | reverse complement strand
AATAAATCCTCTTCCTGATGAAAGCAAATGGAATGTGCCACAACATATTTTGGATGAGGTAGTAAATCCACCGATGGGAGATAAAGGCAGCCAGGTAGACCTCAAAAGGAAAGATATAAAACGTATGATGAAATAAAGTCAAAGAAATACAAGGTGTCATGTGGAAACTGTGAAGGTAAAGGGCACAACAAAAGATCTTGCGAGAATGCGCCAAAAAAAATTAATATCATGTAGTTAGAATATTTATTCAAACTAACTGTTAGTGAGTTAAAGTTAGCAGATTTTTTGTGTAATCGTGTAAGTTCTTAAAGATCATTATGAAGTAGAATATAATTTTTTTATGTATGTTTAATATGCTTTTATGTATTGTGTCAGACATCTAAATTTGTCTTTGATATAGTTAAATTTTAATATTTATTATGTAGGATACAATTGATATTAAAAAAATAACTTTAATGTAAAGTGTTCCCAGATTGTAGGTAAAATATAATTTAAATGTAGTTAAATCTTAGTCTTGGTAATAATATGTAGATGATTTGTAGATAAACTGTGGATATTATATTTTTATTATTGGAGTATTTATTTCTTCTCTTTGTTGTGTAATTTAACTTCAGCTGACAGTTATATAAAGATATTACCTAGAACCTGAAGGTATTTCATAAAATCTATGAACACATACAACTACAAAATTATATACAATAACTACATCGAGTGTTTCCAAAATTATATACAAGTAGTGTATTCTCCTTCAACTACAAATTGACATCAACTAACTAGGAAAACAGGACATTATTTCTTCTTTCTTTAGATTCTAGTTTTCTCATTCTTAGCAGGAGCACCCTTCCTCCTTGCTAGCATGCCTGTAACCTCACTTTCACTGATTGACTCATCTTCTTGGGTTTTTATAGCATAATCCTATTGGAGAGCTCCATAGCATCTACGGTGTTGGTTGATATCCGAAAGGTCTTCTGAAGGGATTGACAAATCTCCAAGGCTAACATAACAAATACACCACAATCAATGCATAAGACAAAAAAATTTAATTATATAACAAATGATTATAAAAAAATAATTAAACATCTAGAAAGATAGAATAGTTTTTTTACAGTGATCCTTCCTTTTTGTTGTGGAATCTCCGCAACCATCCACTGTACGTTGGGAGGGTCTGTACTTGGTTTATCAATGTATGAATTTGTGGTCTTGAAGTCAATGTCTTTACGCTTCCCGTAGAAATCAGTGCAAGAAAAATACAGAGGAATAATGATTGAAAACTTATCAACACATGATTCAACAACATTATGATGGTGTGAAGACATCATGGAATCATACACATAAAGTTGCATGTTCGCTATGTCGAAAACGACCAACAACCAAATGAAAATTCTCTACAATGTTCACGGTCATGATGACATAGTCAACTTCACCCAAGAAACATTAGCAAGAAGTCTATACCCAAGAATATATTCTACAGGATCATCATCGGGTATAACAATCTAATACTTTTTTCTGGCGAATAACTTATGAACTTCTCATAGATTTGTTCAATCTTTGACTTGAACAAGCAATCGGTTGTTGTAAACCTAGTGTTGTTGTTGTTGGGGCCATATTTGCCTTTTTTCTCAGGTAATATATAATAACATTAATGTGCTGCAAAATAAAATAAAATCTACTATAAGCTACAGTATAACTACAATTATCAACAAAGCAGCTACATTTTAAACTACAAAGCCAAAATTCAAATAATATAACAAATAGCTATACTTTAGCTGCTATACACACCAACACCTGGAACACAACAACTATCATAAGGTCTCAATAATATCTACATTCAAACTACAGTTAATATTATAAGTCTTCAACTTGTTTTACAATTTAACTACAAATTAACTATAAACATATGAAATACAAATATACCAATTCTGTCCAAATTACCAAATATACAATTTTTACATACAAATCATCATCAAATATGATACATTAGGTCCAATCTAAATACAATCACACTATAAATAATAAGAGCAGCATTTATAAAAAATATCTACATTATATCTACAATTTATAATAAAAAATATGGTCACATATATTTCATATCTACAATATAACTACAATTATGCTACAAAATAGAAGAAAAAATATATTTTGTGAATTTATCCTTTGATACTTACTGAGCATTGAGGACTTGTCCGGGGTGAGCAATGGAATAAAACAAGTCCTTCTCATCCACCTTTTTAACTCCAAAGTCTAAACAAGGTTGATTTGGTTATCCTTTATGGAAAAAGGGAGCATTCCTCCTGCAACAACAAATAAATGTCCAATAAAAAAAAAGGTAAGAATAAATTACATATTTAAACTTTAAAATGCTGAAATGAAAGGGTCAAATTAAACATTCATACCTCTTAGATACTTTGTCACTGTGGTGGTATAACCAGTTGTTGAACTTATCTAACACATCAGAATTTACATTTTCACCACTAACAATTGTAAAGGGGTGCTTGAGTAAAAAAACTTAGGTCCAATAGAGTTGCTGCCTCCAGAACTATATAGAGGTATGAAAGGTGATCGTGCATGTTTTCCTGGTTGCTTGGTTCTCCTCGGTTGAATAGGGGTTGCTTCATATGGTATGGGCTCGCCATACTTAACCAATTGTGTTAAGTTGTCTGGCAACTCAAAGTCATCCAACGTCACACCCTTCTTATCAATGCATGTTCCTTCAACTTCATACATATGTTGTGCATCTTCACCTTCATTTAGCTGTTTCTCAATGACTTGTTCTTTCTGAGCTGCTACAGTCACTCCGTGAATTAGGGACTGTGCATTGATATCTTTAATATCTGTTACATAAAACATAACTTACTTTACAGGAATGTAAAATTGCATAAACAACAATTATTTATTCTGAATGACAGTATGATATTATACCTGCTTGTTCTACCTCAGCTGCTTCTTGAAATTCTGGATATAAGTCAACATGTGCTGGAACATGTTGTGGACAAACTACAGCTTCAATTTATAATTAAAAAAAGGTAAATAACACTAGATAACGTTGCCTTGAAAGTTATAGATATATGTAGGAAGTTGTAGATAAAATGTGAATAATAAAACTATGCTCTTTAAATTTTTATACTAAGTGTTTATATTTGTAGGTATTTTGTAGATACTTGTGTTACTTGTACTTGCATGCACTTGATCACCAATATTGAACTGAAATTGTTGGTTGTTCACTCCTTGTTGTTGTCATTGTTCTGGTTGAACTACCAGCAAACTAAAGATTATATGTTAGTTTGAGTATGCTGTTTCATATGTCATAATTTGTTTTGGTATATAAATATATGTCAACTCTTACCTTTGCATCATCCACATCATATCTCCTGTTTATCAAATTCAAAACACTCTTCACAGAATCATCTATAAACACTCGAAGGTCGTGAAGTTCGTCAAATACAGCCTTCATAAAATCCTCTAACTTTCCAACAACCTAAAAGTTAAAATACAGTTAGTTGGTAATTTTATTCAAATAAATTACAAACCAGTTTAATTATCTATGAGGAAGTATTATTTTCACAATTGTCTATGAATTGCTACAGTTATACTACAAACTATAGTGTGTGCAATCCAAACAGGGTTGACTATAGAATTATAATACAATTTAACTACAATGTAGACTACTTAAATTGTTATCAAATGTAGATAAATTATAGCAAATATATAAATATATTGCAGTTAATAATATTACCTGCTCAATTCCCTTTTCTAGCTTCCTGAGCTTCTTAGCCACAGATTCCTTGTGCTCTCGACAATCTGTATGTTTGGGTTCCAATGTTGGAGAATCAGCATTTTGAACCTCTGATGATTGTGCACCTTATTCATCTTCATACTCAATCTTGTTTGGCAGAGTAAGCACTCCAATCTCTTCTCTAGATTCAGTCATGCTTGTGAACTGAATGATGATAAAAAAACAGTTAGTTCCACTAAGGCAGAAAATATAGACTAATTGTAGATATTATGAAGGTAAATATAGCAATATATAAACCTAAAAAAATACATTAATCCAATCAGGCTTGATCATCTTCTTTTCAAAGGCAGTTAACCAAATCTGCCCCTTAGTAGCTGACCATCTTAATGTGCGAGGTATTGAGTCAGAACACCTCATAGCAAGCTCCGTGCTGACGGTCGAGCAAAACTCATAAAGCCACACTTGCAAGGCTAATGAGCATTCCCGTATGAGATAAGAATGTACACAGAGATTTAGACAACGCCTAAAGGATTCTATAATCTTATTGAACGATTTAATATCATGGGTATGACTGAAACTAACCAAACTCTACGAAATAGAACCTAAAGTGGTCTATAAAATATACATGGTCTTTGTCATAAGGGCAAACAAAAAATTTCAAAAGATAAAAAATGCACAACTTGACTGCATTCTCATCGTTTACCCAAGATCTATTTGTTACTATGTTTTTCAAATACCGCTTCTCTACTCTTTTTTTTGTTAGGAAAATAGCTATCCATTAATTTGCTAACATAACTAGAAGTATATCCATAATCTGTAACTAATTCACACATAGAATTAGACGGTTCATACTTCATCAGAAGATGAATAGCTTGATTTTGCATGCAAATGGAAGGGAGAGACAATAAGTAACCAAAATAAGTACTTTTAAAAAGCTTTAAAGCATTTGGAGACAATAACTCTTTTATTTGGCTAGGAATGCCAGGATCACAAAAAGTGTGGAATCTAAGCACCCCATAATCCATATTATGTGGGGAAAAATAATGTCCATTCTGCATATAATAATAAATTATTTCACAATAGTAAACTGCATAAAAATGAAGCACTAACCTACATATTATCTACATATAACTACACAATCACTATACAAATAGCTAAAAATAAATTAGGAAGAAAAAATATATACAAATCTGCTTCAAAAAAATACAGTCTACCCACACATAACTACAAAATACTACAGGATATCTATAGATATAAACATTATCTACAAAAATGCAGGAAGAAAAGAGTAACTACAGCTCTGTTTTAAAATTTAAAAGCTAACGACAATATAACTACAAAATAATTACAATTGTAAACCGTAGAAAATCACAACTACAAATAATCTAAAATTTATCAGAACACTTAAACAGAGATTTTTACATCCAAAACAAAACTAAAAAACTGGAAACGAAAATAATAAATGTTTACCTTCACCAAATTTTTTTTCTTAACCAATTTTGGGAGTTATTTGGAATGTATATTCGTCTTCTTTAGGAAGAAGGAGACGACTTGGGTTATTTAACTGTTGGAATTTTAGGGATATTTTCAGCAAAGTCGTCATCTACACATACCTCTTTCTCTTTTCTTTTGAGTTGTTTGCTGCCTGATGTAGCACTTCCTTCAGCATCTATATCGTGGATTTGTTTTGTTCTCATCTCGTCACAGATTTTTCTAGGAGATGAACTGTGAGTAGTAGGTTCCATTGCATATGTAGATTTTACTTGTTTTGTGGTGATTTTGGTATTAAAACACTCAAATCGAAAGAGGGGATATCACCTACTGTAGATTTTTAGGTATTTTTTTTGGAGATTTAATATTCTTCATGATTTAACTTCAACTTGACTAAAGATGGGAATGAATTTTGTAGAATGATAACTTAAATATTTGGTGAATTTAAATGGAGAATAATGTATAATGTGTGTAGCTTTTGTTATGTAAAGAAGAAAACACACACTAAAGGTGGGGGAGTGAAGGGTAAAGGTTAAACGTGGGGAGGGGGGAATGAGGGGTTAGAAGAGAGAAAATGAGAGATTAGTACTGGAAAAAACAAAAATATTTTAATTAAGGAGTAGAAAATATATTATTAGTTATAACCTTAATTATGTTATGAAATAATATAAAGACAAGAACAATAATGCAAGAGTAAGAACAATATAGTGAGAGAATAGGGAGAGAGAGAAGTATTCTTATTAATACTTGGGGTGATTTACAATGGGGTAAGACCCCTCTATTTATAGGAAGAGGAATGACTTAGCTTCAAGCTAAAACTCTTAGACATTGACTCTAAATAGACTTCTATTTTATAACATTCCCCCTTGAATGTCTATTCAATAATGTGCCTCATAAAACCTTAAAACCAAAACCCAATGGGAAAAATTAAAGTAAAGGAAAAAGAGTACACATGTTTGAATATGCGCCTATTGGTTGCCTCGTTAAAAACCTTGCAAGGAAAACCCAGTGGGACAAAACCTTGTAAGGGAAAAAGAGTGCAACGCGCATTAACTCCCCCTAATGAGTACATCAATTTATATCCTTGAGCATTTGCATTCCAATCTTGTGCATCATCTTCAAAACGATCTTTGGTAGAGATTTGATAAATCAACCATATTGACTTGAATAAATATTCCGTACCTTGAAATCATCATTCTTGATAGATATGAACATCTTCATATAATGTTGTGGAATAACTCTTCAATATCTCCATAGATGCATTCTCAATGCCATCATGCTTATAGTTATAGCAAGATACATATGTACACAAATTGTACTAAGGATGTGGTACTTCAGGACCAAGAATTGCATATGCTTCAAGTAACTTAAATCTTTCAAGTTAAGTCATATAAGCCATATAATAGACTTTAGATGCATATCAAGTTTTCCATGTCATGCTAGACAAATAAGATATCGAAAACTGATTATACATACCTTTGACTTTATACTTTCAAGCATTTGAACTATAGGTTCAAAACTGCATGTCTTTCATATGGAATCAATTCTTCTTGAATTGTATCTCTTCCATTTAGTTACTTTCTTTGGGTCAGCAAATGCGTATAGCATGCTTTGCAATATGTTGCAATTGAATTATCCCTTTTATGAACTTCAGGTTCATATCATGATATTCGGGGATATACATATACAAATGATAATTCATCCCATGTAACCTTTTCTCAAGTGTTTATCATGTCTCCCCCTCATGTTAGTAAAGCTAACTTGTTTCCTCAATTTTGGGAAATCATCTTTGTGCATTATTATGTCAATATACACAGCACATTAATAATAAGATGAAATTATTTGGTTCCTGACCTTGAACCACTTGTGAGGGGAGAATATACTCTCGTATACAACTTATATCAAATTGATATATATAACTTTGTTCTCATAAGAAACAGTTTAGCTATTAAGTGGAAGCACTCAATAATTATCTTGCTAAACCAACTTTGATATAAACCAACTTATCAAGATGAACTATCTTGAGTAGAAAATCTGGAAATTATGCTCGAAGTTAGATTACTGAGCAATTTACCTCGCAAGCACCGGCCAGGCTGCGGGTCAATAACAATTGCGCATGTAACCATTTCATAGATACATCATATGTGGTATACATGGCAGGTGAATGGGCCCATATTCACCTTTGATATTTCCAGAATTTATGGGCTTCAACCCAAACTCTTTAGTTGGTCAGTTCATTAATGATAACAAGTGATACAAGAGAATTCGTAAAGAACTTTCTAGTTCTTTGATATTCACCTATGTGAATTTGCACATCATACTTAAAATGAGATGGCTAACACGAATGCCAACTGAATAAATTATCAATATTGGTAAACTTCAAATTTACACCATGACATGTGCACTTATCAATAAACTTCAGGTTTATTATGACATGGGTTTTATACCAATAGATATTCACTTTATTGTGGCATTCTTTCATTTGTGTAGTACAAACTGGAGAACAAAGCGGGTAGCTTTTCATATGCAAATTACCCCGCTACAAGTTGTAGTAATAGGAGATATCAAAGCCTTCCTTTATTTATAGTCTCAATATAATCAATCGCTTTCGCGTGTACTTTGGAAACTGAATAAGTTTCTTTGAGACTTACTACAGCACAATACTCAATTGTGTTTCTCCAACATAGTAATAATTGGCTCTTCTAGAGCTCTCAATTAATTTTGTACTACCACAGATTCATCAACATCCATGTGGTGAATATCTTTCTTAAAGAGAAAGTTATACCATTATGGTCATGTCAAACTTATATGCAAGATATGTTTCTTGCATTATCGTTGTCCTTTAATAATCATATTTTCAAAATACTTTGGCGTACAATAGGTACGTGACCAACGATCATTCATGCCATATATCATCTCAAACCTCCTTCTAGGGGTGAGTGTGGTATATTTAATACCAATTTCGTGTTCATATTCTTCCAATAATGAATATGTATCAGATGTTGTCACATTCACTTCGAGGATATGTGATTTTGTTATCCTTTTCAAATCTATAAATGCGTCAGGCATTTGATTTGCTATTCTTTGCAAATGGATAATCTTTTGTGCCTCTTTCACAAATAGAGGTATGTGGATCAAGATGAGATAATGATGCATTTTTCCACAAAATTTCCCGTTTGGTTTCACCAACTTCTCCCCCTAATTTTGGGAAAAGTGTCTCATCAAATTGACAGTCTGCAAATCGTGCAGTGAACAAATCTCCTGTCAATGTTTTGAGGTAGCGAATAATGGAGGGCGATTCAACCTCAACATATATTCCTAACATTCTTTGCAGACCCATTTTGGTGCGGGATGGCGGTGCTACAGGCACATATACTGCGCATCCAAAGATTCTTAAATGGGATATATTGGGTCCATGACCCAAAACCAATTGCAACGGGGAATATTTGTGTCAATTCATCAGTCAGAGACGAACTAGCATTGCTGTATGCAAAATGGCGTGAACCCAAACCAAAGTGGGCAGCCTACGAACTAGTATTGCTGCATGCAAAATGGCGTGAACCCAAACCAAAGTGGGCAGCCGACGAACTAGCATTGCTGCATGCAAAATGGCGTGAACCCAAACCGAAATGGGCAGCCTCGTTTTCATGAAGAATTCAAGATTATTCTCATCTATTGTCTCAATATGATATCCATTTTGAATGATATCTTTAAAACTCAACAAGTTCTTCTTAGACTTGGAGGAGAATATTGCATTCTCTAAGATAAACGTCGTGCCTTTGGGCAGAGTTACAGTTGCTCTTCCGGAGCCTTCAATCAATTTACTTCCCATGGTTTGACATATAAAAGAAAATATACGAACATGAGAATAAACAACTTCAATTCGTTTGTGTCACATAATATTTTCAAAATCTGCTGCTAACAGTTGACTAACAAAATCAGATATGTTATCCATAATTGATTACTTTGCAGTTTGAAAATTTCAGTTTAAGCATTTTCTTCAAACAATCGATTGCTAAACACAAACAATCGATTGTTGAACATTGACAATCGATTGTTGAACATACACAATCGATTATTTGCTATTTTGAAAAACCAGATCTGTCTTAAGACAATCGATTGTTAAATATAGACAATCGATTGTTGGCTTATTTTGAAAAATTCCAGAGCAGTCTTAAGACAATCGATTGTTATGCATAGACAATCGATTGTTGGCTATTTTGAAAAATTCCAGCACTGTCTTAAGACAATCGATTGTTATGCATAGACAATCTATTGTTGACTATTTTGAAAAATTCCAGATTAGTCTTAAAGACAATCGATTGTTGATCATTGACAATCGATTGTTTTGCAGTTTTTATGCGAAATATGAGATAACCGACTAGTTTTTCAGGTTAGTCGATTACCTCTACTGGAAAGTAAAAATATTATTGATATTTGAGCATATTGATACATTCTAAAGAACTAATACTAACTTTATATCATGAACTAACTAATACGAGCTAATACTAATGGCTATTAGTTTATTCATTCACTAATACAAACAAGTAAAACAAAATCAAATAGCTCCATCTTCTTTCATCACGGATCCATCACCGATTAGGTGGTCTATCTTCCCCTCGGGTTGCTCAAAGAAGTCTGCCACATCCTAGTGGGTGATGTCAAAGTTGTCGTCAGAGACAAAATTCGTTTCAGGGCGTTTACTCTTTCGACATGCTTGATAAAGGTCAACCAAAAGTCATGGTATACGGCAAGCCTTTGACCAGTGCCCGTTTTCACCGCAACGATAATATATAGTTTATAAACTATTTTGCTTTTGGATTCTTATCGTATCGTGCTTGTGGCAGAGTGACCAACTTCAGGTTGTCATATCTCTTCTTTAAGCCATTCCACAAGATAGGTGGATCTTTGACGGTGAGATATTCAATCTTCAAACCTTCATCAAGGTGATGGCGCAAGAAAATCAAGGCCTTAGCATAGTTTCAAACCTTCATCAAGGTGATGGCGCAAGAAAATCAAGGCCTTAGCATAGTTTCAAACCTTCATCAAGGTGATGGCGCAAGAAAAACAAGGCCTTAGCATAGTTTTGGGTGGATGCATTATTTCTGTCTTTAATGGCGTCTCCAAGACCCATAGCATCCAAAATGGATTTAAGTATCCAACACCCATATCATATAGTTCTTGCCCGAAATTTCAAGGGCAACGAACTTTCTTTTCATAATGTCAGACATAAACCAAAATTACATCAAGAGCGTGTTCATACTTACGGGCTCTATTACAATTATCACATTCACTTCAGAGAATGGATCAAAATCATGTGCTTTACATAATCTCATGTCAAATATTACTTTCATAAAGTGAAAGATTATTTTGAGAATCCTTATTGTTCTCATTACCACAATAATGACGATTATAACTTCGTCTATTGCCATGTCCACATCCATTGATACCTTTACGGTAATTAGTCTTCTTTCAGACTTATCACATACTGCTACCACATTCTCTAAAGGGAATGGAGCAAATTCAATTGGACGGAATTCTTTGCCACGTCCACATTCATTGATACCTTCATGGTAATATTTTAGTCTTCTTTCAGACTTATCATATACTGCTTCCACATTCTCTAAAGGGAATTGAGCAAATTCAATTTGGACGGGTTTTCAATTCTTTGTCCACAATCATACATGAATTTAATCATGGCAGGACATAGAAATTTTACCACTTCATGTGGTTATAATCTCTTACAAACTCCATTAGAGTTGCAATCAAAATTTATCGTCTTTGCTTGTATTTAAAAACAAATTATAGAATATCAATAATTTGAAAGAGAAAAGCAAAATACTTACCTTAAATCCAGAATTAATCTTGAAGGAAGTTCATAGAACACATATTCCTCTAAAGACCAGTATTTATCTTCGAAACCACAATATGTCTCCACTGTTACATTCCATCCCTCTTTAAAACAAACCTTGTCCTCAAGGTTTGGATAAGAGATGCAGTAATTAAATGGACAAATCACTGTATTGTCTAGTAGCAGCTTGTTTGCACTCCTTGGACAATCTGATGTCTAATAGCATGATATCTAAAACTTCCTCTTATTAAATAAGGTAATCGTTAATTAAAGCAAAACCCTACACAAACAAAAGTTAAGACAATCGAAAATTTCAATTGGTTAGAGACTCGTGCTGATAACGTGTTATGAAATAATATAAAGACAAGAACAATAATGCAAGAATAAGAACAATATAGTGAGAGAATAGGGAGAGAGAGAAGTATTCTTATTAATACTTGGGGTGATTTACAATGGGGTAAGACCCCTCTATTTATAGGAAGAGGAATGACTTAGCTTCAAGCTAAAACTCTTAGACATTCACTCTAAATAGACTTCTATTTTATAACAAATTAGATATAGTATAAAAATGATAATTTGGTATATTAAATATAATTTCAGTCAAACCTTAAATATGTAAGGTAAAAAAGTTTTTTAGGTGGGATAAAAATATAAAAATTCCTATTTAAAATTCTTGAACACAGACTTGTTTGACAAAAAAAGTGTTTGAATGATTTGGCCTTTGACACATTGCTGCAAAATTTTCATATTTATCTGACTGGCATTCCCGTTTTCTTATTTGCTATTCCAAAAAAGGTGAAAAGGAAGAAACATCACAGAAAATGACAAACACAAAAAGTGAAAAGAAAAAGAAAAACGACAAAGAATAATCACAAGGATCCACTAAATTACTCCGTTCTTCCGAGAGGGAGTTCGTTCATGTTCCACGATTTATTGTATCTGTCATTCTAGTATAACCACGCTTAAGCGACCCTCATATGATAAAGATAGTCACTCCAATAAATTTTCTTCAAATTTATTCGATATTCAAAATTCAGCAATTCGACTAATATAAAATTCTCACTAGGTGGAGTTCAACCAAGAGGATAAAATGCTCTTTACTATAAGATTTTTCATTTCCATGCCTTGAATCACCGATTAAGGATAGAGATTTTCAGTTAATCATACCACCATTTCCCTCATACCTCATAAAGCTCCAATATCTTTTTTAATCCTTGATTATTTAACCCCAGGCGCATAGTAGTCATTAACAGTAGGGGTGTACAAAAAAAACCGACAAACCGCACCAACCCGATAATCCGAGTCAAGCCGAGATAAAAAATCCGACTATGGTTTGGTTTGACTTGGTTTGGTGTTGGAGAAAAAAACCCGACCATAATTGGTTTGGTTTGGTTTTAACTAAAGAAAGTCAAACCGAAACCAAACCAACCCGACGTTACATATATAGAAATTTTAGATATATTTAATATATAAATATACTTATTGTAATGTAATTTATAAATATTTCTTAAAAAATTTCATAATATTATCTTTTAAGGTATTATTTCAAGGTTGGATTTAGAACTTTTGTATGCTCCAATAAGTTTTATAGCCATTAATATTAGTAAATTAAATAATGTTAGCAATCAATACTAATGTTAACAAAAGATATTCAATTCAATATTACGATCGGGAATGTATTGAATGCCTAATTTTTGTTTTGCAATAATTTAGATAAAAATACATAACCTATTTTTATTTTGCTTTAGATTTAGGCATATAATTAATATTCCCCTACTAGTCTATCTAGTTTAGCTTGAATTAGTGCTTTTAGATTATGTTTATTTTTATTACGGCTTTTAAATTAGCAATATTTATATTACATAATTTTATTGTCTTTATTGTTGAATATTTTAGGATAATGTCATGAGTCATGACATATCTCATATTTTATATTATTTTCTTGGAAAATACTTTATATAGTTATATCTTACTAGGATTAAAGAAATATTTTGAGCATACGTTATATGTTTTGATCTACGAAGATTTTACCGGAAAAATTTCCGAAAAACCCGAATAACCCGAAAACCCGAAAAAACCCGAGAAAAACCGATATTGAAAAACCCGAGTTTATTGGTTTTGTTTGGTCTTTAAAATTAATAATCCGATACAATTGGTTTGGTTTGATAATTGTAGAATCCGAACCAACCCGATCTATGTACACCCCTAATTAACAGCAGAGGAGCCAGCTGCCTTTTGTAAAAATGCAGGGAACAAGATAAAGATTCTATGCTTGATAATAAAATTAGTTTTGAGTTTTTAAATTTTTGCTACAAAAGTTATTTAAACTTTTAACCAAATTAGTAAATGTTGTGCTTCGTTATATTCAAAATTTCAGGTGTACCTCTTTAAGTTTTCTTTTAAAATTTGTTACAATATTTAACTAATTAGTCACTAAGAATGATCATGCCATTTTCTTTAGTTACAATTTATATTCAGTAAGTTCCAAAATTTTATTTGATAAACTAATTTTTTTATATTTTCATACCCTTCTTAAATTTATGGAAATTATTCTTTAATTAAACAAGTAGAAGCAATAGTACTATATCAATTCCAATTATATGAAATCTTTTTACTAAAATCAGAGTGTAAGCATTTATTGACACACGTATTATATTAATGGTGATAGAAGAAATACTAATATGGAGGTTTTTCTTCTAAGTCTAAACCCGGTTTATTCACTTATATTAGCCGACGTACTGGACGGTTTGACATGGACTGCTACTCTGTATTAATACTATACAATAA
This sequence comes from Nicotiana benthamiana, assembly GCA_034376525.1. Taxonomy (NCBI): domain Eukaryota; kingdom Viridiplantae; phylum Streptophyta; class Magnoliopsida; order Solanales; family Solanaceae; genus Nicotiana; species Nicotiana benthamiana. The sequence goes on along the minus strand of CM067324.1, from coordinate 126,676,763 downwards.
AAATTATATGATAGAGGGAACATAAACCTTAGCTCCATACCAAAGATCGAATAGGTTCAAACTTTATTGGAACAATTTACGCAAAGGAGGACTCCTGTTTACAATTGATTCTACTAATTTTAATACAGTGGTAGAAATGTTTATTTGATACAGAAAACATCACATTAAAATTTAAAGTCGAAATTTATACTTTTTAAAGCTGTAAGAACAACTCTATATATATATTTCAAAATAAAAGAAAGTACCGTTCTAGAGGAGGATTTTCCTAGTAGGTCTGGAGAAGGGGCATAGACTTCTTAAAGCAAAGAGCTAATGATCCAGGCGACCATTAGCTTCCAATTTTTTCTATAGTTATTGACCTAAAGTCATGCATGTGAAATCATATCATAAATCCCGACTGAAATTAATGTACTAATTATTTGTGATGACTTAAAAGGTTATCATTTATTTTTAATAAAATTCTGTATTTTCGAGGTCTTGAAAATTTTAGTTAAAGTCACCTTGATTTGTGTATATAGTCCGGATGCGTAGCCGGAAAGCCTAAATAAGAAAATCTATGAAAAATGATAAATTTTAACTATAAAATGAGCTAATTTGACTTCGGTAAATATTTTGGGTAAACAGATCTGAACCCGTAATTTGACGGTCCCGGAGGGTCCGTAGGAAAATATAGGATTTGGGCGTACGCCTGGAATCGAATTCCGAGGTCCCAAGCCCAAGAAATGAATTTTTTTAAAGGAAATTATTTTCTGAAATTTGTGTAAGGAAATTTTAAATGAAATTTTGTTAATATGCTTGTATTAGGCTCATATTTGGTTCCGACGCCCAGTACAAGTCTTATATATGATTTAAGATGTTTCTGTAAAATTTGGTGAAAACAAATTTCATTTGATGTGATTTGAACTTAAATTGTAAAAGTTGATGTTTAAAAAAGTTTTGAGAAAATTTCATCGATCTTGAGGTTTAATTTAATGTTCATGATATTATTTTGATCATTTGATTACACGAATAAACCCATATGATAATTTTGAGTTATTATGCACATTTGGTTTGAAGTTCTGAGAGCTCCGTTAAGTTTCGGGTAGGTTCCGGAAGGTCTTAGACTTAATATCACAGATATTGCAGGTTCAAAGCCATTTTAGCTCTCTGTACCCACTAGTGCGGTATTGTCGTGTGCAGTCGCGGAAGGGGCTAGCGCGGTCCGCAGTCTGCTTTGTGGGGGCGCGGTAGAGGACTATGCGGCCGCAGTCGACTTTGTGCGGTCCAGATAGGGTCACTAGGCTGCAGTATCCTTAGGAAGACCTGTGGGGCTACAATCCATTTTGTGCGGTCCGCACAGGGGGTCTAAAAGGGGTATATATAGTCGGGATTTTCAGTCATTTTGCATTTTTTCAAACCCCAAATCACATATGAGGTAATTTTTCAGACAGTATATCTTCTCCAAATCAATTGTAAGTCATTTTTTAGCTAGTTTTCTTCAACCATTAACATCTTTTAACATGATTTTAAGTTCAAATTAATAATTCTCATCGGGAAAATTTTGGTGTTTTGGTAGGACCTAGGTTTTTCAAAAATTGGGAAATTGGACCTCGATTGAGGTCCGTTTTCAAAACAAATTATATATTTGAGTTCTTGGGGGAGTAGGTTATATGATTTTGATTCGAACCTGGGGTTTTGACCATGTGGGCCCGGGACAATTTTGACATTTTGGGTAAAACTTTGAAAAATTTATTTTCATGCATTCAAATTGATTCATTTAGAATTATTGATGTAATTAAGCAACTTGTGGCTAGATATGAGAGAATTGGCAGTAGAATCAAGGGGTAAGGCTATAATTAAAATATGAGTTGCGGCCGTGGAAGTTCGAGGTAAGTATTTGGTCTAACGTTAGCTTGAGTGATTAGGAGCGTAGTCCTATTTTATATGTGGTAATTGTTGAGTACGGCGTATAGGCATGGTGACGAGTATCTATACTTTGGTGTCTAGCATGACTGTGAGTCGTTATATTGTGAATATCATGATTTCGTTGTATCTTTCCTGCCTTGGTGATGATTCTATTTGTTGCGAAAAGTTTGTGTAAGGAATTGTGACCTTTGAACATAGAGGAGCATTGGATCAAGTTATACTACGAATTGTGAAAGTATATGAGATGATTGAACCCTTGGGAACATTAGTGGTAAAGTGAGTTATGAGATAAAAGCGAAAGAAAGAGAAAGAGTTGTTAAACTGTTCCCTTGCCAGGATATTGTTGTTTTGTTGGTTATCTCTCTTTCTGGGATGTTGAGATTATTGATGTTCCCTTGCTGGGTTTTAATTATTTAATTGTTGTTCACCATATAATCAATGAAATTGACACAGAATTGTATACCGTGCTGCATGGCATCACCCTTCGTACTTTACATTCTTTCCTCACAATAACAAACAATGCACGACATCATCCTTCGTGCTTTAGCACTCATCCACACCCAAACAATAATCACAAACAATGGGGCAAGAGAATAAATAAAATAAAAATAGAAATCTCGACAAGGGAACAACAATTAAATAATTAAATCTCGGCAAGATGATGCCATGCACATCTTATTTATATGATTGTTTTGGCGAGACCGGGAGAAAAGCACGAAGGGTGATGCCATGCACATTTTTATTATATAATTACTTTGGTAAGGATGAGAGTAAAAGCACGAAGGGTGATGTTGTGCAAATTGTTGATTTCTGATTCTTGTTGATATTCGAGTTGTATTGTTTCTTTCATTACTTGATGCCTTTCTATTCGGAATTGTTACCTCCCCCACAACATGCTCCCCCTCCCACATTGTTTGGTTATTTTTGTATCTTTTCCGTTGTATATTTATATTTGAACTGCACAGGTTTATTTGGTAGTCTGGTCCTAGCCTTGTCACTACTTCGCCGATATTAGACTAGACATTTACCAGCACATAGGGTCGGCTGTGCTGATACTACACTCTAAACTGTGTGCAGATTCAGGAGCAGCTTTCGGACAGTAGTTGGAGTGCTTCCTTTAGTCCACCCGGAGATCCAAGGTAGACCTGCAGGTGTCCGCAGGCCCTGGTGTCTTCCTCTATCTTTTTTTCCTGTTTCATTTTGTTGTATTCGGAAACAGTATTTTGTTACTTCTCAGACCTTGTATGTAGTAAATTTTAGATAGCCTGTGACACTATGACACAAATTTCTGTATATTTGAGGTTTTCTAAGTTATAATAGACGTGACCTTAAGATATGTAATTGTTGACTTCCGCTTATTTATTTAAAATTCCGTTTGTTATTATATGTTGGGGAAGCAACGACAAAAAAACACAACGGAAGCGCAATACAATCTTTTTCCCCAAATAAACACAATGAATGACAAAGGCACAATAACTTCCAAAATAATTTCCAGCAGCAGATACACAGCAGCAACAATTCAGTAAAACAGTGGAAATAAAATAGACACAAGCAATTTACGTGGAAACCCCAAATTGGGGAGAAAACCACGGGACCGATCAACAACGATCCAAAACTTCCACTAATCAACAAGAACCAAGTGGGTACAACAAGTTCTCCTCTCTAGTAAACACTAGAGGCAAATACAATCATCAAACAACAACCAACAGCCAACAATTTCACCAAAATAGAGAAAAATACCAAAATCGCAGGGCTGTAAAAAACGCAGCAAAAACCGACCTTCCGGGCCTCAAAATGAAAAACTATTTCGTGTACTTGTAGAGGAGAGTCTCACGAACAACATACTAAAATTTGAGGACGAACGGACTCCGTTTGACCTCCGATCCGGAAGAAAAACCAGGCTGCTGCACAGAGGGTTTGCTGCTGCCTTTTTTTGATTCTCTGCTTCTCTATTCTCTACTGTATTTCTGATTCTTTTTTTTTTTTTTTTTTTTTTTTTGCATTTTTACTGCTGGCAGCTGCAAAATATTTAGAGAATGGGCCAAGACCAACATAAAACATTTGGGCCAAAATGCAATACATTTGGACTTAAATTATAAAGAGTCCAAATTAAAATATAGGAGCCCAAAATAATTGGGCTCTTCCTCCATGTAGGAGGGAAAATTCCCAACAAATCTCCCCCTCACTCCTACATGGAGTGAGCAAACAAACCGGCCTTCTCTCGACAAAACACGAGCTTCTCCTTAGGCAAAGTCTTGGTCAGCATATCTGAACAATTATGACTTGTGTGAATCTTCACAAGTTCAAATGACTTGTCCTCCACAACTTCTCGAATCCAATGATATCTTTTCTTAATATGTTTGGTTCGAGAATGAAAAGCGGCATTCTTGGCAAGGTGGATGGCACTCTGAGAATCACAGTGTAGAAGATAATTTTCTTGTTTCAAACCAAGCTCCTCAAGAAAATCTCTCATCCATAATAACTCCTTACCTGCCTCAACAGCCGCTATATATTCAGCCTCAGTAGTGGACAAAGCAACACATTTTTGCAATCTTGATTGCCATGAAACTGCAGCTCCAGCAAATGTCATCAAGTATCCAGAGGTAGACTTTGCAGTATCAACATCTCCAGACATATCTGCATCTGTGTACCCAGACAACTCAGGTTGTCCAATACCAAAACATAGACAAACTTTGGAAGTATCTCTAAGATATCTGAGAATCCACTTCACGGCTGCCCAGTGCTCTTTACCTGGATTCGACATGTATCGGCTAACAACCCCAACTGAATGTGCAATGTCTGGCCTCGTACATACCATGGAATACATCAAACTGCCCACGGCAGAAGCATAAGGCACCTTATTCATCTCTTTCTTTTCTTCCTCACTTGAAGGACACTGATCCATACTCAACTTCATGTGTGCTGCAAGTGGAGAGCTCACGGGTTTAGCATTGCTCATGTTGAATCTGTTAAGCACCTTCTCAATATATCTCTCCTGTGATAGCCAAAGTTTCTTGTTCTTTCTATCACGAGCGATCCTCATGGCTAAAATCTCTTTAGCAGGGCCTAAGTCCTTCATTTCAAAGGACTTGCTCAAAGACTTCTTCAAGCTAGCAATCTTCTTGGTGTCCTGGCCAACAATCAACATATCATCTACATATAAAAGGAGAATAAGAAAGTTACCTTCGGAGTAATTCTTCACAAAGACACAATGATCAGAATGTGTTTTGTGGAAGCCATGATCAACCATAAAAGACTCAAACTTCTTGTACCACTGCCGAGGTGCTTGTTTCAAACCATACAAGCTCTTCTTCAAATGACACACCAAGTTCTCCTTTCCCTTAACCTGAAAGCCTTCAGGTTGCTCCACGTAGATCTCCTCATCAAGGTCACCGTGAAGAAATGCTGTTTTAACATCAAGTTGCTCAATCTCCAGATCCATGCTAGCAACTAATCCAAGTATAACTCGAATAGAGGACATCTTCACAACTGGAGAAAATATCTCATCAAAGTCTATGCCTTTCTTCTGACTGAAACCCTTCACAACCAATCTTGCCTTGTACCTTGGTTGTGAGCTATTCTAGTGACACTTCAATCTGTATACCCACTTGTTCTTAAGTGCTCTCTTGCCCTTAGGCAACTCCACAAGCTCATATGTGTGGTTCTGATGCAAGGATGTCATCTCCTCTTGCATGGCATCATGCCACTTCTCACAGTGCACATGTGACATAGCTTCATCATATGTCTCTGGCTCTCCTCCATCAGTGACTAACACAAAATCATCCTCTGAAAGTCTTGTGGAAGGTTTTCTGTCTCTGGTGGCCTTCTCAACTGAGGTGGTGGTGGTGGCTCTAAATGTGGCTGTGACTCAGGAATATCATCATTACCAGCATCATGATTATCATCTTCAGGAGTGTCATCTGCATGATCTTGCATATCTCCCCCATGATCTTGAGGGACTACAACACGAGGATTATATGGAACTGGATCAACTGTGATGCATGGAGAAGGATTTGCCTGCTTCTTCTCACAATCTTCAATGGTCTGATCTTCAAAGAAAGTCACATCTCTGCTTCTGATCACTTTTCTATTAAGTGGATCCCATAATCTGTATCCAAACTCATCCTCTGAATATCCCAAGAAAATGCACTCTCTGGTTTTCTTATCAAGCTTGGACCTCTCATCTCTGGGAACATGAACAAATGCTCTGCAGCCAAAAACTCTCAAATACTTGTAGGAGACATCTTTCCCTGACCAAACTCTCTGAGGAACATTGCCTTCAAGAGGAACTGAGGGGGAAAGGTTAATCAAGTATACTGCAGTGGACATTGCCTCCGCCTAAAAGGACTTTGGCAGCTTAGCATGAGATAGCAAACATCTGATCTTTTCCCCAATGGTTCTGTTCATTCTTTCTGCAATTCCATTAAGCTGAGGTATCTTGGGAACTGTTTTCTCAAGCCTGATGCCCTGAATCTTACAATAATTCTCAAATGGACCCCTGTACTCACCACCATTGTCTGATCTGACACACTTGAGTTTTCTGCCACTTTCTCTTTCAACTCTGGCATGAAACTCCTTGAAAGCATCAAGTACCTGGTCTTTATTTTTCAACAAGAAAGCCCACACTTTTCTAGAAAAATCATCAATAAAAGTCACAAAATATTGTGCATCATGATGTGATTTAGCATCCATAGAACAAACATCAGTATGAACAAGATCTAGAGCATTTTTACTTCTATGTGGGGAACGTGTATGAAATGCAGCTCTATGCTGTTTTCCAGTCAAACAATCAATACAAGAGTTTAAAGGCATACCTGAAATATCTGGAAGATAATCTTTCCTGGAAAGTATCTGCAAGCCTTTTTCACTCATATGGCCAAGTCTCTTATGCCACACTTCACTGGAGGCATCACCTGCGACATTGGCATCCCCGCTGCATACATTTGCCTGCATAACATAAAGTGAATTCTGCTTCTTACCTCGAGCCACAATTAAATTTCCACGAGAGAGTTTCCATTTTCCATCACAAAATTTGTTGGCATAGCCTTCATCATCAAGCAAGCCAACTGAAATCAAACTCAGTCGAATATCTGCGACATGTCTCACATCCCTGAGCATCAACCTGCAACCAGTGGAAGTTTCTAAACAAACAGTGCCTCTACCGATGATCTTAGACTAACCACCATTTCCCATTCTCACATGACCAAAATCGCCACCAGAATAGGACGAGAAATACTCCCTGTGTGAAGTAATATGATAAGATGCACCAGAATCAATCACCCAGGTGCAGTCATCACATATTGCTGCATTTAGTAGTAAATGTTCACTGATAATAAACAAGTCATCATCACTAGATACCAAAGCTGTGGTGTTCTTCTCATCTGGCTTTTGCTCGGAATTCACAGTTTTTCCTTTTCTCTCCATGGACATATCTCTTTTTTTCTTATAGCAGAATTTCTCAATGTGACCCGACTTCTGACAATAATGGCAAATGAAATTTCTTTTTCTTGATTTGGATCTCCCCTTGGACTTGTCCCTGAACTGAGGATTTCTTGTCTTGCTTCTCCCCCTGCTGGATTCTGGAATCACATTTGCTTCAGCTTGGCTAGGGAAACCTGATTCTCTCCTCCTAGCCTCTTCATTTAAAAGACTAGCCTTGACCATATCCATAGTCATCTTGCCATCCGGAGCAGAATTGCTAAGTGAAACTACCAAAGTATCCCAACTATCAGGTAATGAGGAAAGCAACATCAAAGCTTGAAGTTCATCCTCCAATTTCATCTTCATTCCAGCTAGTTGGTTTACCACACCCTGAAACTCATTCATGTGAACTACAATGCTATCACCATCTTTATATTGCAATTTAACAAGCTTCCTAATCAAAGAAGCTTTGCCCATAGCGTTGTTTCTCTCATACATTGATTCAAGTTTCTTCCACATATCAAATGCATTAGTTTCATTAGCAACATGTTGCAACACACTTAAAGAAACATGTTGACGTATGGAGGCAACGGCTTTTCTATTTAAGATAGTCCATTCTTTCTCAACAACACCTGTTGGACGATCTTTATATAAAATTGGGTCAAGCAATTCTTTTGAACACAAATAATCCTCAATCCGAATTTTCCAAATAGAATAATTTGTGGAGTCCAAACTAACCATCCCTTGTACAATTACTTTGTCATCCATTATAAACAACACAAGAACCCAACCAAAAAATAACCAAGCTCTGATACCACTTTGTTGGGGAAGTAACGACAAAAAAACACAACGGAAGCGCAATACAATCTTTTTCCCCAAATAAACACAATGAATGACAAAGGCACAATAACTTCCAAAATAATTTCCAGCAGCAGATACACAGCAGCAACAATTCAGTAAAACAGTGGAAATAAAATAGACACAAGCAATTTACGTGGAAACCCCAAATTGGGGAGAAAACCACGGGACCGATCAACAACGATCCAAAACTTCCACTAATCAACAAGAACCAAGTGGGTACAACAAGTTCTCCTCTCTAGTAAACACTAGAGGCAAATACAATCATCAAACAACAACCAACAGCCAACAATTTCACCAAAATAGAGAAAAATACCAAAATCGCAGGGCTGTAAAAAACGCAGCAAAAACCGACCTTCCGGGCCTCAAAATGAAAAACTGATTCGTGTACTTGTAGAGGAGAGTCTCACGAACAACATACTAAAATTTGAGGACGAACGGACTCCGTTTGACCTCCGATCCGGAAGAAAAACCAGGCTGCTGCACAGAGGGTTTGCTGCTGCCTTTTTTTGATTCTCTGCTTCTCTATTCTCTACTGTATTTCTGATTCTTTTTTTTTTTTTTTTTTTTTTTTGCATTTTTACTGCTGGCAGCTGCAAAATATTTAGAGAATGGGCCAAGACCAACATAAAATATTTGGGCCAAAATGCAATACATTTGGACTTAAATTATAAAGAGTCCAAATTAAAATATAGGAGCCCAAAATAATTGGGCTCTTCCTCCATGTAGGAGGGAAAATTCCCAACATTATATTATCCCCGTGTGTTTGTCAAAAAGAAGCAATATGAAGGTGTAGCAAGTAGTTACAGTTTGATTTTCTTAGCTCCAATTAATAGGTGCCATCACGACTCCCGAAGATAGAAAATTCGGATATTGACATTGTTAATGTGTTCAACTAAAGGAGCCGGGTTTTCTTATTTTCTAAGTTGAAACTTGTATCTAAACGACTTCTATTCTCATAGTATGACGTACTTATATACCAATGTCAAACCAATTAATCAATCCCTGTAGCATATATCTATTGCGTGCATTGCTACGTCTGCGGAAAAAGTGACAGTAGATTGTTGCCAATCATGTAATTCACTGTATATTGATTCAGAATTAATTCCAGAATTAATTACATTTTCTCTCTCTCGTATATATACAAACTAAACTGGCTTACTCATGTCTTTATTATTCTATATGGTCAAAAACATACTAAATAAAGAACAAATTGGAATTTTCTTCTTTATTCTCGATTAAAAGTAAACTGGAGTTTTTACTTTTTACTCCAAAAGAGAAAAAAACGATAAAAGGATATTAGTAGTGATTCTGATTAGAATAGGAGGATATTAGAATATTTTAAACAAAAAGATCGCAGAAACATAGCGAAGGGAAGCAACACGCGTAATACACAGCCAGAACTAGCTGGGAAGGAGAAAATCTTTTACAATATTAAGAAAGTCAATTCCACACCAAACAACAATTTTCAGTTTGTGTGTTCGCAATTATTTAAAGCGGAAGGATGACTAATCGTTGCGTACATTTGTTAGTCTCAACTCCCTATAAATAGAAGCAAAAATATACAAGCAAAAAATCATCCACAGCTTTTCTTTCATTCAATTAGGCCAATGGCTTTTCGTTTGAGTCATCTGAGCCTTGCACTGAGCCTTGTGGCTCTTGCACTTGCAGGTGTTGCCATATATAGGAACACTTATGAAGCGATGAGTAAAGGATTCCAAACACTTTCTCCAGAGTTAGATCTGCTGGGGTCAGCAGCCAGCATTTTAACCCTAAATAATGCTGAGCAAAATTCAGACAGCAAGTTAACTCAACCATTACCTCCATCCGCATGCATCTTCTCGGCTGTTCGAGCAGTTGTCAACAGTGCAATTGATAGAGAAAGACGCATGGGAGCTTCTCTCATTCGTCTCCACTTCCATGACTGCTTTGTTGATGTAAATTCCTTCACTCTTTCTACTGCTCTCGCATTCTTTAGTCTCTCTTCCGTATTTAATTACTTTCAAAAACAACAAAGAAAAGAAAAATAATCAATAAAAGGCAGTTTTTTCCAAATGTTTTCCTAAATTTAAAATTTTTTAAAGGTTTAACGGGATATAAGGAGTTTTTCACAACCGTCGAAAGCCAAGAATTATGGTTATGAGTGTTTTAGATTTCCTACGAGGAAGGTTATCCAACAGATCATCCTTCACTTCACTGATTGTAACTCTGCCCCTACCACGGCCATAGTTGAGTAACTTATGATGCATGAACCAAAATAAGGTCAAAACAATCTATTTACTTATGATAAAAAGTTTAGTTGTCCTAGCTAGTATTTAATTAATCAAACAGGTACTTATCAATGTATTATTATATTACGAGAAATGTTTGCTATTACGACTATAATGAAAATTATCAGTTGGGGTTTTTTTTGGGGGTGGGTGGGGTGGAGGGGTACAAATAGACAAATAGAGGAGCTGTGAACCTGCATGGAACAAGTCAAACCCACCCTAACTTGGAAAGTCTTTTCTGCTTCTGTTTAGGTTGCCTTCCAATTCTTGTTTGTTATTGTCACGTATATAGCTCTTGCCTTAAAAAAAAAAAGAAGAAAAAGAAAATACTCTAAGAGTTTCATTTTATGTGGCAAAATTTAAATAGACATGAAATTTAAGAAGAAAAGAAAGACTATTGAAATTTGTGGTTTAAAGTAAATCATATATATTTGTGTGATTTTAGATTATCTTATTTAGAGTAAAATAAAAAGTTTAAAGTTAAATTATTGTCAAAATTTTAAAATTAAATTTTTTAACGGACTAAAAAGTAAATATTGCTGTATAAAGGTAATTGAAGGGAGTAATTTTTTCCTATTTTCCCCTTAACAAAGCTTGCTACATGTTTTTTCACTTTCAACGTGTCTGAATGTTGTTTGCTCGTTCTCATTATTCTCATCCTGACTATCTATCTATGCTCATGACCGAGCTTCCATTTCTTTCTTTCAGCTTATCTAGCCATAAAACTTTATTTTCATTAACCATAAAGCAAGATTAAGGTTCATTTTACATCAATTCACCTAACCTATAGTTCATTTATAATTTTAAAACATATTCTACTCATGAAGTGATGATTATGGTTGACTAATAGCTACCTCTTTATTAACAGGGTTGCGATGGAGGAGTTCTTCTAGACGATATTCCCGGATCATTCCAAGGGGAAAAAACTTCACCACCCAACAACAACTCAGCCAGAGGTTTTGAAGTCATAGAACAAGCTAAACAAAGAGTAAAAAATACTTGTCCCAACACACCTGTATCTTGCGCAGACATCTTAGCTATTGCTGCTCGGGATTCTGTTGTTAAAGTATGTTCATTAATTTTCTATCTCTAACGTACCAATTTTTACTTAAACGATTATTTACCGCCACCCAAATTCCACCCCAATGGTTTTGCGGTATATATAGAGTTTCTGTTCGCTACACACGACAGTGAAAAACAATTTTATGTTATTAGATTAAGAGTTGACTTCTATCAACAGTAAGATATGTCAATAATATGGCAATCAGGACCAATTTTGCAATAAAAATAAGTAGATTAATTGTTAAACCTAAAATTGAATTATTAGGCCAAACAATTAAATATACATTATCAGAGTATATACCTTTAGGATTTTACTCGTATACACAGATAGTATTAAGAATTTTTCATATGATCAATGAATATGTGATAGCAGGTTAATTTATTATAAGTTTTGTGACCAGTTACTATTATTACACCTGTTTCATCATTATTACTCCACCCGTTTCATCGTGTAAAATTATTTGATTGGATAAGAAGTTTTTTAAAAAATGCCTTTCGGAATTATGTGTTTAAACATGTCAGATATTTGTGTGGATTATGTTTTACGCTATTTTATTTTGTTTGTTGTGTATTTGACAGCTAGGAGGACAAGGCTATAACGTTGCACTAGGGAGAAGAGATGCAAGAACGGCCAACTTCACTGGTGCTTTAACTCAGCTTCCAGCTCCGTTCGACAATCTAACCGTCCAACTAAGAAAATTTAATGACAAAAACTTTAATGCCCGGGAAATGGTGGCGCTAGCTGGTGCCCACACGGTGGGTTTCACAAGGTGCGCCACCGCGTGCAACAGCAACTTCGTTAACCCAGCGGCACGTCTTCAATGCAACTGCTCCGTCACCCAAAACGACACCAACTTGCAACAACTGGATACAACTCCAGCTGTGTTCGACAGAGTTTACTTCCAGGACTTGAACAGGAACCAGGGTATACTTTTCTCGGATCAAGTTTTGACGGGGAATACCACCACTGCTGCTATTGTTACAACCTACAGCAATAATGGTGCTGTTTTCCTTGGAGATTTTGCTGCTGCTATGATCAAGATGGGAAACTTGCCTCCCTCACAGGGGGTTCAATTGGAAATTCGTGATGTTTGTAGCAGGGTCAATCCCAGCTCTGTGGCTTCTATGTGAAAGAAAAACTTGAACTCAGTATTAGTTGGTGGATGTTTTCTTAAAATAAAAGAATCACTGGTTCCAGAATGTGGTTCTAGTATTTGTTGTAATATTTGGTTTCACCATTCTTGTGTAATCATTTGATTCCATGTATAAGCTCCAAAATTAATGTACTCCTATATTGTTTTTCCAGTGTTAGAAAAGTTCTGAATCAGTTAAGGAGCTGATCAGAGTAGTTTAATTTACTACTTTTAATTTATATGAATTTATTTGATTGGGTACAAAGTATAAGAAAAAATGAAGACATTTGAAATTTATGACGGAGAGATCGATGAGGACGTCACTCACCGTATAGGGGCGAGCTGGATGAAATGGAGGCTTGTATCTGGAGTCTTATGTGACAAGAAAGTGCCACTAATATTCAAAGGTAAGATTTATAGAATTGTGGTTAGACCGACCATGTTATACGGGGGCAGAGTGTTAGCTGGTTACAAACTACCATATCTAGAGGATGAAGGCAGTAGAGATGAGGATGTTGAGGTGGATGTGCGGGCACACCAGGATAGACATGATTAGGATAGAAGATATTCGAAAGAAGGTGGGTGTGACCTCTATGGATGACAAAATACGGAAAGTGAGGCTCAGATGGTTCGGGCACGTGTAGAGGAGAAGCCTTGACGTCCCGATGAGGAGGTGTGAGTGGTCGGTCGTGGTGGGTACAAGAAGAGGTAGAGAGATGTCTAAGAAGTATTGGGGAGAGGTGATCAGACAGAAGATAGTACAACTGCAGATTTCCGAGTACGTGACCCTTGATAGTAAGATCTATAGGTCAAGCATTAGGGTTGTAGGTTAGGGGGTTGTAGAACTTTCCTTACTTCAAACCGGGGGTGAGGCGAGGTTGGATTAGGGTTGATCTTAGATGGCTTGTAGTTTATGTTGAATCCACACTATCCTTGTTGTTTATCTAATCCTCGGGCTTTAAATACTGGTTACTGTTATTGCATGTCATTTATTTTTTGGTTGTTATGCTTCAGTTAGTATTACGATTTCTATTTGAGTTACTAATTAGATTGTCTTTTCTTGTTTTTCATTTCCATCTTTCTAAGCCGAGGGTCTATCGGAAACAGCCTCTATGCCCTATTGGGATAGGGGTAAGGTCTACATACACATTACCCTTCCCAGACCCCACTTGGTGGGATCTTACTGGGTAGTTGCAAACAAATCAAAAAGGGGCCCATAATATTTGTGTGGTTATAAAAGATTCTCATTAAGGGTAGAATTGTATGTTTAAGCTGAATTATTTTTAAATTTAGAAGGGAATCATTCTTTTTGGAACGGACCAAAAAAGAAAATAAGTTCACATAAACTGAAATAGAGGGATATATATATATATATATATATATATATATATATATATATATATATATATATATATATATATATATATATATATATATATATAGCACTCAAATTCGAAGAAATACACTGAAAAGGGAATAGATAGACAGAAAGAAGAGATAGAGGGAGAAGAGAGTTCTGTAAAATTCAGCCTAACTCTAAAATGTAATGAACGTATTATATATCTTACATCTCACGTGGCTATTTTGATTCATAACATATATTCATAAGGTCCAAATAACTAAATTGATCAAGGATGCCATTTATCGACAATAAGTCCCTTAGATTAATCCATTACTTGACCAAAGCTTCTAGTAATTTAAAACGTGATCACATCCTTACCGCATTTTCGCTTTTAAGATTAATTTGGAAGTAAGGAAGCATGAATATAAGGAAAGAAGTAAATAAAAGCAATAAAATATAATGTCTCATCGTAAAGAAATCAAGTGAACGAGAAAGGAAACATTTAAGGAAAAGACCATCAAATACATGAAAAAAAGCTTACCGTAATTTTTAGCCTCCCAACGGCTCCTTGCTAAATCGCACCACGAGCACTCGGTGTATGAAGAGGTTGATGCCAGTTTCCGAACCCAACCCTGAAGGTTCGAAATTGCACCAGGCAACCATCATAGGAAGGAATATTGATCTCGCCCAACTCAAGTCTTAAAAAGGATAAGTGGTCATTGCAAATATAATCTGAGTATTTATGCCCATAGTCAAACCCACAGAGATTTAACACTTAGCTGTATCTATTTAATATCACTAAGAATACAAGATTGAACAATTTCCTAAATTATAAATATTGAGATTTAGTAATTAACAGTTTATGATATTTCTGACAACTAATACTGAAAATAAATAAACAGCTAAAAACTAACTATGCTTGAATTGTAAACAATTGAAATAAAGGTCTAAGGTAATGGTTTCCCTTATTGTTGATTTCATTAGTTGCATGTTTCTTATAGCTTTGACTTAGTTGCCTCTATCAATTATGAACTCTCCAGCTATCATAAATCTCTATCAAACAATTATAATAATTTACTAGATACACTCTCTCAATTTACACTAGCTAGATTCAAATTACAGTTCACTTAGATCGCACCCGAGGTATCGTTATCTCTAATCCAACCTCTAAACCCTCGGTTATGACTCTCGTCTATACTCGGAGAGTGATGTTGTTCAAACAACTACCTAAATAGGCATTCTCTCTCAAGCAGATACATAATAAATAGGAACGGCTAATTGAGGATCCTTTCAATTAACAAAAATCAAAACGTAGTTGAACAAATAGAGATTTACAACCAACTCAAAACTACATTAATATAACAACCAAATCATCCCCAACGGGTTTCACCAAAACCTTAGATAACAAATTAGCTATTCATAATAGTAAGTAAAACTACAATATCAAAAGTCATAACCAACAATGAAAAATAAAAAAAAAGGAAGGAAAAAACTTGTTGAAGAATTCCCCACCTTGCTTTTATTGTGTCTCTGCCTCCTTAGGTCAAATATGTGTCAAAAATATGTCCAACCCTCAAAAATATCATTTTCCCATCTATATGTACCAAGTAGGGTCGGGCCCAAATAATTATACCTACTCCTACGTGAAAAAGGACAATATTTCAGGTATGGACTGCCGCGGCTGCGGCATGGACCGCGGTGACGACCGCGGAAGGCACTGCCTCAAACCACGGTGCGGACCGCAGTGACGACCGCGATGAATTTTCTACCGTATTTTGACCATGTTCTGTTAGGAATTTTGAAAAATGTAAAACATAAAACTTGTAGCCCTTTGAGTTAACTTTCCAACCATATATTTTGGATCCCAAATAGAGATCGGAACAAAAGGTTATATCTATTTTACTAGATAGTGCACAATATGCCTCCTCGGGTCTTCGTTCATATTTAATTATTAAATTTGACCCCCGAACTCAATTCCGGCTTAATTTCTTGAGCTCTTACTCAGAATTTATAGCTCCAAATCACTTAATTTTATTCTATAATATCTATATAGCTCGGAATAACTCCTACAAAGTATAAAATACACTGTTAGTGCAAAACACTAGCGATTAAAGCGCAAATTCAACTAAAGTACAGTAAATTAGAGTGTAATAATCTACTAAACTACGCAATTATAGCTTATCATCAACACTCCACACTTAAACTATTGCTCGCCCTGGAGCAATCAAACTATACTTTATATAGACATGGCCTTTTTAAGCAATTCTGCTAACTCATCATACCAAGAATATTTCAAATAGACTAAGAACAAAAGCATAACATCTTCACCTCAAGATTTTACTCACAAGTACCATGCATTATTCACAACTCACCTACTTACTCTAACATAGAGGTCACTGACATTACCTTTCGTTCATGAATCAAGTGCCCTCACACAAAAAAAGAGAGTAGTTCCACATAATAAAATTTAAGAACATTTAGGAACTCAAGATAGAAAGAATTCACTCACTCTCAGAAATAACATTCATATGCCACAAAAGATATACCGTAAGCTTGCCCATAGTGTACTACTCCCCTAATCGAGCTCATTCAATCTTGGATCAATTAAGACTTTATTTGGTTGTAATGTAGGCTACAGGACGGGCAGAATACGTTTAGATATAAGAGTGACTACACCTCCCTAAGCACTTTAATACATACATTTTAATATTTAAACCGCATACTTATGTCAAACAAAAATTTCACCTTCACATCAATGTAAATTACCCCATTCTCTTTAAGCACACTTACTTCAAGAGCCACCACTTATCAAGGAATCTCATTTTTTTTGTTTTCACAACAATCCAACTATTTTTTTTAATTCAAGTGGCTCTTCATTTTTCAAAACAATGCACCTTTCTCCTACTCAATTAATTTCACTCAAAAGCAACCCAACCACCCCACACTTTAACACTAGACTTTTAACTTTTCAATGTTAATCTTTTATCTATATATATTAGATATTCTCTTCGGTTCAAAATAAGTAAATTTTTTTTTTATAGTTCAAAAGTAGTAATTTTTCAGATTTCAAAAATAAATTAATTATTTTTTCCTATACTATCCTTGGAGTAAATAATGTTGGAATATGTGTTAGGAGTGTTTATGTGAGATAATAAAGGTTAAAGTGATCAATTCCATTGCTAATTTATGCTAAAAGGTGAATTTCTTAATATGTGTGAAAACATAAAAAAAATTCACTTATTTTGAACCGGAGAAAATAGTTAAGTTAGATTGACAATTTTGTGAGAAATTAACTTTTTTTAAATAATAGTGGACAACTATTTAAATTCAGTTTCCTTACTGGTTCTGTGATGGTATTAAAAACAATAAATATGTGCCTCAAAATAATATATGTGTTTTAATGTACTTTGTTTGTTGGCATGCCCTAATTCTGATAAATTGAATTTGCGAGGTGGAAAGAGAGACGATAGGTGAACAGTGCCCCTGGCGACAGAAAGCAAGGCTGCTACCACTGCCGGCGACCAAATTTCCTCCATCAAACCACCACAAATCTCACAGACACCGTAACGATGACGCGATAGTAACACCCGAGAGCGGAATCCCCCAAAAATTAGAACCAATATAGTTGCTACAGTGGTTTCCGGAAATGGGGAGCGCTCCGACAGTCATGCAACCACTATCAGAGCGAGAGGAGACAAAACTGAAACTAAAGGATGCAGAGATGCCAACACCAGCAAGGAAATTAATATTCTCAGTCGAATCGCAAAAACAAACATTTGCTGAAGCTGTTCATGGTAACCGACACCAACACCAGGGTTTGCAACTCAAATTCTATGCTCCGATAGATAAGGATGGACAGAAGATTGCACAACGGAACCCCGATGAAACAGCAGCTCAGAGCCAGAAGTGAAAGACAGCAGCAATAGGCTATGTAATTGGAGGTAATCCGACCTTCAAAGATATGCTTAAATTTGTTTATGGTGTTCTGAAAACTTTTACAACACCAACAGTTCTGCTACATGAGGATGGGTTTTTTATATTTAAATTTAAATCCATGGAAGACAAACACCAAATAATGCAAAATGGCCCTTACACATTCAAAGGGAAACCTATGATACTGAAAAACTGGGAACCAAACTTTCAAATTAAGAATGAATCAATGAGAATAGCGCCAATTTGGGTTAAATTTCCTGGACTACCTATCCAGTATTGGGCAGAGGAGAACTTAGGGAGGATTGCTAGCTTACTAGGGAATCCTATATGTACAGATAAACTCGCTGCTGACTGTGAGAGAATCTCCTTTGCTAGGATCTTAGTGGAAATAGACATAACCCAACCCTTGCCTGATGAAGTCTATGTTGAGGTACCAGATGGAAAAAACTGGTGGCAGACAGTGGAGTTTGATTGGAAGCCAACATTCTGTCAAGAGTGCAACTCCTATGGCCACAGAAATGGAAACTGTTTAAAGGAGAACAAAAATCCACATAACCTCAAAAACAGAACCAAGAAGAGAATCACAAAGAAATGGCAACCAAAGCCTGTGCTGAAGGAGCATATAGATAATCAACAGCAAGAGGAACAAACAGAAATCCAACAGCAAGAGGAACAAACAGTCAATCCAACAGTGGAAATATCAACAAACCAGAAAGGTAAACAGGTTGTAACAGTCATGCAAGGAGCAAATGAGACTACTCACAAAGAAGGCCTGAACTATGAAGAATGGCCTAACCAGAAGGCTATGATGCTACAGCTAACTGAATGGCACCAATTCCAAAGAGAGGGCAGCAAGGAAACAGCCATAGTGGGAACCTCAAATAACCAACAGCTACCATGATAATAGTTTCTTGAATATTAGATGACTTAATAAGTCCTATAAGCAGAGAGAACTACTCAAATTTTTGAAGATCAATAAAGTAGATATCTTAGCTTGTCTGGAAACTAGAACAAAACAGCAACAGTCACAGAAAATAGCTAACAGAATGGGAGCAGAATGGACAATTCAAACTAATTATGCTTATGCACCAAATGGGAGGATATGGCTAATGTGGAAAGCATCCAATATCAATGTAATCATTTTGAACACCACTGATCAAATGATACACTGTCAGGTGCAGGACAATTCTTCCTCATTTGCTAGCCAAATCACCTTTGTGTATGGCCTGAATTCCATACAGCAAAGGAAAGCTCTCTGGAGGACACTCAAAGACACCCACATCAGTGGCCCATGGCTTATCTTGGGTGATTTCAACAGCATACTTGGAGTGGATGATAGACTAAATGGACAACCAGTACACCACACAAAGACTGCTGACTTCCAAAATTGTGTTGATGAAATAGGGGTGGGGCAGATCACTAAAAGGGGAAGCACATTCTCATGGAGTAATAAAAGAGATGCTGAACACAGAATTTACAGTCACATAGACTGGGCATTTGGCAATGTGGAATGGTTCAATTCCTACACAGGGGTGGAAGCAATATATATGCTGCCAGGCTGCTCAGATCATACCCCTGTAATGATGGATACAGAGATCATCAAAACCAAGCTACACAGACCTTTCAGACTACTAAGGACAGTCATGCAGGGAACTGAGTACAAGACAGCACTCCTTAGAATCTGGAAGCACCGGATACAGAGCCATCCAATGTATGCTATTTGGACTAAGCTGAAACAAATTGGACTAAGCTGAAACAACTAGAGCAAGCTACCAGGCATATCCACAGGGAGCATTGTTCTGTTGAAATAAAACTGAAGCAAATGAGAGATGAACTGACAATAACACAATGTATACTGTCTGAAGACCAGTTCAACAACCAGGAGATATAAAAAGAACAGCAACTTCTACAGCACATTGAAAAATAGGAAGCCATTCATGAACAAATACTGAGACAGAGATCAAAAGCTAATTGATACAACTGGGGTATTAAAACACAAAATATTTCCATGCCTACATGAAATCCAGACAGGCCAAGAATAAGGTGAATTGCATTCTCACAGAAGACAATCCGAAGCTAACTGACCCTCAACAGATTCAACGACAGTTCATACAATTCTTCCACAATATATTGGGGACAACTTGAATAGATCTCTCAAGAAACTACACAAGAATCCAAACTTTAACTTCCACCCCAAATGTCATTAGCTACAGATCACATATATATGATTTGCCGACGACCTCTTGATGTGCTGTAGAGCGGATGAAACCTCCATACAGATGCTAATGAATTCATTTGAACACTTCTCCAAAGTCTCAGGACTTCATGCCAACATGGAAAAAAGCTCCTTATATATAGCAGGTGTTTCGGATGCACTCAAAGAGAAAATTATTGCAGAATCGCACCTGGCAGAAGGCAAATTCCCCTTCACATATTTAGGAGTACCATTGTCTACCCGGAAAATCACAATATCCCAATGCATACCGCTAGTAGACAAAATAATGGACAGAATAAGAAGCTGGACATCAAAACTACTCTCATATGCTGGAAGATTGCAACTCATCCAAAGTGTGCTGTTTGAAATGCAAACCTACTGGGCCCAGGTATTCCTTATCCCCAAGAAAATTATAAAGCTGGTTAATGAAATTTGTAGAAATTACCTATGGACTGTCAATGAAAACAGCCGTAGGAATCCAATTGCTTGGGAAACTCTATGCAAGCCAGCAGCAGCAGGAGGCCTAAACATCATTTCCTATGAAAGATGGAATAAAGCAGCCATTTTCAAACTTCTTTGGGCTTTAATGTCGAAAAAGGACAAACTATGGATCAAATGGATCCATTTTCACTACATAAAGAAGAATGACATTAATACATGGAAGCCCCCAAGCAAGACAGTTGGCTCGTAAGGAAGCTATTTGGAGCTAGAGAATGGTGGGCAACAAATGAAGCAGAAATGCTAACATGCACAAAAAATGGAAAGTTTAGCATCAAGATGGCATATATCCAGACCACTCCGCAATACCCAAGAATGCCATGGAAATCACTAACGATGGTAACGGGGATACAACCAAGACAGAGATACATCCTATGGCTAACACTTCATAGGCGACTGGCAACAGTCGAGAGGTTAGCTAAATGGGGGATCGCGGTTAATATGTCCTACATACTATGTGGCCGAGATGTTGAAGAAACCCACGACCATCTATTCTTTGAATGTATATACTCCCAGACCCTGTGGAGCGGCATATTGCACTGGTTGAACTACCAAAGAATGATAGGCCAATGGGAGTCCGAGGTACAATGGCTAACAGCAAATGTTAACAATAGGAACCCCAGGAAAAACATACTGGGTGTGGTGTTTGCAGCAGTAATCTACCATATCTGGATGGAAAGAAACAGTAGAAGGTTTAATCAAAACAAAAGAGAAGCACAAGCTCGAGCCAAAGAGATCACACTTCAAGTGCACTTTGCAGGACAGAAATATCCTAAATGGTTACCCGTTTTGCGGACTATTGATTATTATCCTTTATGTAATTCTTCCCAACTTTCCCTGTAATTGGTTTGGTTTAATAACAATAGTTATGGAGCTTAACAATGGTTGTATCCTTGAGATCTGTTCTATAGTCCAAAAGAATAGATGATGTAAATTCTTTGACAATTGGTTGAAATAAAATTCTTTCTTCCAAAAAAAAAATGTACTTTGTTTGTTCATATTATCGTTTTTAGTGTTTATAGTCTGAGGACTTATATATGCTTTGTATTCCCTTTGTTATATTTTATGTGAATCTATTTAATATTTGTTTCATTTTAAAAAGAGTGATTGCTTTCTAAATTTAAAACTAATTTAACTTGAACTTTTAATTTTATGGTTAATGAAAAGTTTTTATAGCCACGGAAATACTTTGGGCCTCATTTTAACTTGTTTAGGACCACAAATTCAAAAAATATTTATTTTTACTTAAACTTCACGTCCAGATAAATAGATTCACATAAATTGGAACAGGGAGAGTAATTATTATTGCTTAAGTAGTTTATGACTTTTGTCATGATAACTTACGCATTCTCTTCAATTCTGCTAGAAGCGCACTTGCGTCTGGACAGCTGATTTGAGTGAATGTGGCTGCTATATTGCTTGACCAACGTATTCGTATGTGAATTCTTTTTTGTTTCACTGATAGTTTTGTATATTCAAAAACTTAATTTGATGCATATTGTTGCTCAGAAGGCTTTCTTTCTTATCCATCTTTTTTTGGTTTGTTCATTATTGAACAACTATATAGAGATAAGAACGTTACTTAATTGCTAATGAAGTCAGTTTCATATTTTTTATCGTTACTCGAAAGGAATGAATAACTCTATTGAAAAAGATGAATGGGTATTTCTAACACTATGATAAGTTAATTCTACATATGATATTTATTGGTACTTTCAATTTATTTTAGATTGGTTCTTGATTCATTTTTCACAAAATAATAATTTTGCTTATGTGACACTCTTTTTATAATTAGTAATAATTTTAACTTTAAATTTATCATTTTATTCTTAATGTGATGATTTTACAGCCACTTAAAAAAAATTCAGACTTGTTTTAAACTACACATTTTAGAAATCTAGCTTTCACTATAAACTATGTGCCCAACCAAAAAAAACCATCACATAAATTAGGATGGAGAGAGTACCAAGTTGGAGGGAAGGACCTCACATACAACTTGCAGAGAAGTGCAGCATGCTTGATCCTTGTTAAAGACTTCGTCAAGATGTCAGCTAAATGGTCATTAGTAGAAACATGATGAAGAGAAATTAGCCCTTCATGTAGTTGATATCTCACAAAATAACGATCCACTTCGATATGTTTCATTCGTTCATGGAACACAGGGTTTCTTACTAAGTGTAAAGCAGCTTGGCTATCACTATGGGATAAGCAAGGCCAATGAAACAGTAAGTTCATAGTCTTGCCAACCATACAAGTTCACCAACCACCATTCTAGCTGACCAATATTCAGCTTCTGTAGAGGATAGTGAAATAGTAGACTGTTTCTTAGATTTTCAACTAGTAGGGATGGTACAAAGCAGCACAATGTACCCGCTAACTGATTTTCTGGATTGGGAGCAAGTAGCCCAGTCTGAATCACAAAATGCATTTACTCCATATATAGTATGCATTGTTGTTGAGGAAGATGCCCAAGGATGGATCACCTTTTAAGTATCTTAAGACATGGTACGATGCCTTCAAATGGGGTTCCCTGGGACTTTGTATGAATTAGCTGCGATGTTGTACACTATAGGCAATGTCCAACCTAGTGTTAGAGAGAAAATTGAGTTTGCCAATCAAGTTCCTATAATAAGAAGGGTTAGCAAGTGAAGCTCCCTCGTCAGCCTTTAATTTCATAGAGGGTCCATGGGAGAAGTCATAGAAGGACAATCTATACATCTAAACTCTCTTAAAAGATCAACAGTGATTTTCCTTTGTGTCATTACAACTCATTTCTCTGTGTATTGAACTTTTAGTTCTAGGAAATAATGAAGTCTCCCTAGGTCTTTTATCTTAAAAGTACTGTGTAGAAAAATTTTCAGGGACTCAATCACTTGAAGATGGGTGCCAATAACAAGAATATTATTTACATACACATGAATAAACACTACTGAGCCTTCACTCTTCTTATAGAATAGAGAATAATCAAGCATTAAATGAGTGTACCCCCTAGAACACGAAGCTTCAGTTAATTCTTATAATGTTGTCTACTTGCTTGTATGATTCTATACAGGGACTTGTTCAACTTGCACATTAAACCTAGTGAGTCCACAACTGCTGAACAGGCTGACAATCGGTAGAAAATGCTGAGCAAACCTGCAGGCCTGAAGAGTGAGGCTAATCCGTAACATCAACTGCAGAAGAATGAATACACCTCTTCATGGGATCCCTATGAAGAAATGCATTATTTACATCTAGCTGTAAGACCTGCCACCCTTTCTTGACTATTATTGCTATTAGAGCCCTAACAGTTGTCATTTTTACGACAGGTAAGAATGTTTTTGTGTAATCTGTCCCAGTTTGTTGTGTATACCCCTTAACTACTAATCTAGCTTTAAATCTCTCTACACTACCATCCGCCTTATGTTTGATCTTATATACCCATTTGCACCCTATTGCTTTCTTTCCAATTGGAAGAGGTATTAGGTCCTAGGTTTTATTTGCATACAATGCTTGGAATTGTTGATTCTTGCTGCTTGCTAGGCAGGCTTTACAACAGCTTCCTCATATGAGCTAGGTTCACATTCATGTGGACCAGTTCCTATCAAATGCTGATAGGTGGAATGTGTTTCATTAGGTAAGTTATCAAGAGGTTTAGGGGCAGATGTATTGAAAGAAAAAGACTTATCAAGAGGTCTAGGGGCAAATGTATTGAAAAAAAATGTGTACTCTGGCTATCACTTGGAGAGGTTGATTGGTTTTGATGAGTTTGCTAAAGTCTGGGAAGTGTACACTCATAATCTTTAAGATAGATAGGAATTTTCAAAGTTCTAAAGGGTCTGTTCTGATTTGGGATTGAAGTTCCTTGATCCTAGATTATAACAGTTGGATAGTGAGGTGCATCAGGAGGGGCCTCTCCTGGACTGTCAGCAACGGGAAAGCTTCCTGATGTATGGCTTTCCAAGGGTGATTGAGAAGGTCTGGAGTCATCATTATGAGGGTTAGACGGGGGTAAGCAGGGCTCAGGCCTGGACAGGTTCCAGGTGACACTTCACGGTGAAAATTATCACTTGTTGAATGTGGAACACTACCTATATCACTAGAAGGTAACAAATCATCGGACAAGTATGATTTCATTTGAGCAAATGAAGGAAAAACTTTACTTGACTCAGAGAACATGGCAAATGGGATACATTCTCATGGAATACTACATCTTTTGAAATACTTATCTTCTTAGTGGCCAGATTTAGTACCTTATAGCCTTTTATCCCAAAAGGATATCCCACAAAAACATGAGGAGTAGTTCTTGGCTCAAACTTATCTTTATGTGTTCTGAGAGGAAGTATAAACAACCAAAACTTCTGAGATAAGAATAGCTTCACTTTTTCCGGTACAGGAGTTCAAAGGGATATTTGGTTTTGAGTGATAAAGACGGCAGTCTGTTTATTAGGTAGGTAGAGGTCAGAATGCACTCTCCCTAATTCTACATGGCTAATCTTGACTGATAGAGTAGAGCCCTGACTATTTCTAATAAATATTTGTGTTTTCTTTTCACCACATCATTTTATTGTAGTGTATATAGGCATGTTCTTTGATGTATAATGCCCTTTGATTGAAAGAATATAGTGGCCTCAAGGCTGGTGAACTCAGGACCATTGTCAGTTCTTATAGTTCTGATATTGGTATTGAATTATTGCTCTACCGTAGCAAAGAAAGCCTTAATGGTGTATAGAGCATTGCTTTTACAGCTTAATAAGTGGGTCCATGTGGACCTGCTGTAATCATCTACAAGGGTAATGAAGTATTTATATTTATTGTGTGTTGCAACGTGGTATGGGCCCCACAAGTCAATATGTAGCAGTTCAAAGGATTTGGTAGTCGATGTTGTTCTTTATGGGAAAGATAACCTGGTTTGTCTTGCCATTGGACAAATATGGCAAAGAAAAGGTTGTTTGGGTGCAAAAGCAACAGGTATAGAGGAAATCCCTTTCATTTTGACAAAAGGTATATGTCCTAATCTGTTATGCCACAAAAGATCAAGTAAAAGTTCTATAGTAGAGGAATTACTAGACAAAAAAGACTCACTTTTATTACTTGAACTATTTATAGAGTGATTTGAATGTGAAAGTGAACTACTTCTGTAACTACTATAAGATGGGGTAACCATGGTGGAAGTAACAGGAACAATAGGAACCAGTTTACTTGTGCTAACTAGTTGAGAAGAAGAAGGTGAGCTAGATGTTTTAACTATAGAATGTATCTTGTCCTCATTATTAGTAAAACATGGAATGGATGCACTAAGATCTTATGAGAGAATTCTATTAGAAACACATAATAATTTTTTTTAGTCGTCTGACAATAATGTTTTGTTGATATACACTTTCAGGTTAACTGAATTTAGTAATTAAACATAAAAATCAATATGATACCTAAACATTAGTAATAACCACTTCACAGTCGAAAAAGATATAGAATTTAATAGATCTTAACATGATATGAATATGGAAGAACAAAGAGATAGACGTATTCTAATAATACTTGATAAGAGAGTGATCATACAACTCATTATTTAAGGTCAATAAATATGGAGCACTTCATATTCTATTAAAACTTATATCCCGCAAGAAAATACCAAATATTTCTAGACAATTTTAAATTTTTTTTGTATAAAATCTTTAAAAAATATGTAAAATTATATATTTATATGTCGGGTTGGTTCAATTTTTTCACTTAATAACAAACCAATCATACCAGACCAAGTAGGGTTTTTTGATCAGTTTGATTTGAGTTTTCGATTTAATGCAGTTTTTCGTTTCGGTTTGTACACCCCTACTTTTAGGCATACACGTGCAACACACGTACTGAGAGATTAATTAAGTAGTATAAGAGTGAAAATATTTCCATATTTAAAGGGATTATAGAGGTCATGTTGACATTGTTGTACCGCTATTGAAACAATGAACTAATTGATGATTAGAATGATTAACTAAACTAAACGTAGATCTTGGAAGAGCCTAACTATAAAAAATAAGAAGTTAAAATATTGCTACAAGTTAATTTGTTTTCACCATCGTCCTTAACAAGATGTTGCATAATAACGTGCTACTACTATACTCATTCGCCTTATAAGAAAATTTTCTCTTTTCAGTTACAATTACCTTCTTCCATTTAACTATATTCCAACACCTCCTTCAGTTACGTAAGATTGAATATATTTCTAAAATCAACATCATAATTTTTTTGTTTGATTTTCTAGATTAACTTGCAATAACATTATCATACCTACATTCTTTTGCCCATATACACTAAGGTAGTTAATGACTACAGTTCCGATAATTACAAATTTCAGATCATGTGATTTTACTATTATTAGTTTATCTCATGTCTGATTCCTTCGTCTCAATTCCAATTGTCAAGTACTATCTCCATACGTAGTTGTGCAAAAGAAGACACATCAATGTTTATAATTAAACGGAAAGTTTCCTTTTGAGTACTAATTAAGTAACTACACATTGAGATTAGATATAGATATAACATGCTAAATCCTAGGTTTGACCTATAGCTTCCTTTAGGGGTGTACATAGTCCGGGTTGACTCGGATTTTTCATTTACCAAACCAAACTATTTATCTCGGATTTTTAAATCTATACACCAAACCAAACCTATAATAGTCGGGTTTTCCAGTCTCGGATTTTCTCGGGTTTCTCGGGTTTTTCTTAGTTCACTGTGAAGCTACTGTAAAGATTTATTGCACATTGCTAAACAACTGGAATTAAACAAATCAACGCAAAACTCTGTTCCAAAATATCACACTGAACAAAAATGAAAATCTGGACAGCAGCTAGGAAATTTTGTGATAAAGAACAGAACAGAAATGAAAATCTGGACAGCTAGGAAATCAGCAGCTAACAGCTAGGAAATTTCAACATGGATGATATTCTGCTCAAACTTGGATGATGTTTTTCAACAGAAATATTCTGCTCAATCTGGACAGCAGCTTACAACAATAACAATAGAGTCGGCTAATCAATTCTCAAAGGCAAGTCTGAATATTCTGAAATAAATAAAATAGTTCACATATTAGGGGTTAAACAATACAAAATATTAAAAGACTATTCTTTAAGACGTGAATATATACATTACCTTCTTCAACTTTCTGGATGTCTTCCAAATTGTCTTGAAACTTGTATTCTTTGGTAGGTGATCGTATCCATTGTTGAGTGCAAATAAGGGCTTCTACTGTTTTTGGTGATAAAGAACTCCGATATAAATCAAGAATTCGACCACCTGTACTAAAAGCTGACTCAGACGCAACATTAGAAATAGGAATAGAAAGAACATCCCTTGCAATTTTTGAAACAACTGGATATTTAATAGATGAATCTTTCCACCAACTCAAAATATTAAAAACCTTTGTCTGCACCACATCATCCATCAAGTACATCTCAAGATCAGACTTTTTTTCAATATTTCCCTCATCTGCCAAGTGTTTTTCCACCTAGATAGCAACATGTCACCATTTTCACTCATCATACTAGTATCACCTCTAATATTATCATTAGAATCTTCAAACAAAGAACCATTTTAATGATTAAATAAGCGATTCAAAGAACCTGCCACATCTTCAGACTTTAGTCTTCCCAACAATGAACCATATGCATCAGTAAGAATGAAGTTCACATACTTCATCTTGAATCTGGGATCCAACACAACAGCCACAAACAACAACATATTCATGCTCTCAAATTTACCCCAATATTTCTCAAGCTTACTTTTCATCTTTGTTGCCATATCAACCAAAATAAGATCATCACTTTTAGTATACTTGATAATAGCATTTCGAAGAGTAAAAAATTCATGGAAGAAAGAGTTGGACGTAGCATACAAACTGCCTGAAAATTTCAAAGTCGTCAGGTAGAAAATTTTAAGAAACTTGACAAAAGCTTTCACATTCTTCCAATCACTTACAGATGGACTTCCTTTTATTGCATTTATTTCTTGACAATACTTTTGGTACTTATGGTCATCAGCATGCATTCTTGTAAAGACTTTTTTAAATTTCAAAGCCGTATCTAACATGGTATATGTCGAGTTCCATCTAGTTTCAACATCAAGACTCACTAGACCATGACTGTCTATCTTAGATTTCTCAACAAATAACTTGAAAGAATCAAACCTTGAAGGGGACGATCTAACATACTTAACCCCATTCCTTACACGAGAAATGGGCTCAATTTGTTCATCTAACCCCTCTTTTACAATCAAGTTCAAAATATGAGCATTACATCTAACACGTAAAAACTCATTTCCAAGTATTACCCCTTTCCAATCATCAATGTGCACCTTCAAATGCTTAATGGGAGCATCATTAGCAGCTGCGTTATCGAGGGTCACTGTAAATAAGTTCTCAATACCCCAACCTAATAAGCATTCTTCAATTCCCTTAGCAATAGTTTCACCTTTGTGATCCGGTGTTTGGAAAAAGTTTAAAATTTTCTTTTGTTAATTCCATTGTTCATCAATCCAATGTGCAGTGACAACCATGTAAGTTAGATTTTGTAATGATGTCCATGTATCACTAGTAATACATACACGCTGGTTCTTGATAAGCTTTTTGAGTTTTACTTTTTCTTCTTGATAAATCTTTAAACAATGTCTAGCAATAGTTACACGAGAAGGCAATTCAAAATTAGGTAAGGCTTTTGCCATTAATTTCTTGAATCCTTCTCCCTCAACAACTCTAAACGGTTGCTCATCAATTATTACAAATTCGGCAATAGCTCTCCTAATATTCTCCACATTATACACCACCCTCTCAGTAGAACCCGAACCTTCTTCTAGCCACCCTTCTTTAATAGGTTTTAATGTTGATTGCCTCTTATCAATTATTCTAAATGGGGACTTGTGACATGTCTCATTTAAATGTGTCCATAATGTAGTGGTCCCATTCTTGCTCTCAGAAGCAAAGGTTTTAGGACAATAATGACATTTTGCTCTACATTTACCTCCTTTAGCAGTAAACTTGGAGAAATGATTCCAGATCTCAGAAGTCTCTCTGCCAGTATTTCCGGATTTAGAAGGTACAGGACGAGTTGTTCGTTTCTGCTTTTTAGGAGGAGTGCGTCGATGAGGAGCGTCTGGACCTTGTTGTTGAGCTACTGCCGGCATAGTCAAAGGGTTGTTTACCATCATCACCTCCATATCTGGTTCAGACATTGTAGTTTCCATCTGAAAAAATATGTCCTGCACATTAAAATAAAATTATAATCTCAAAATAATTCAAAATTTTTCAGACAAATAAACTATTCAAATCAAAATCAGCACTTCTGTTAGCCGCGCATAAAAGAAAATCATTTCTCCAGCTGATTAAAAATAATAGATACTACATGAATATCAGAAGCCAACTGCAGACTTTACCTTCATTTAGAAAGAGTGTAAACACATAATATGCTTCATAAATTCCATTCTCTCATCCATTCTACTATCCACACTTACAATAACCAAATGAAACACGCAGATGGGTAATCGATAATCTACCAAAAATGCTTCACAAATTCGATATATCTGTAAGTCTCTACCGAAATTTGACGATAGTGATAGAAGCTAAACAGGTTCAAATATTCTAACATACAAAGTACTCCGAAAAGGATTCAATCATATGAAGATAACAAATGTATCGAAATTTCATGGAGAGGAATAAAAGACATGGTCCATATTATGTCCAAATAAAACTTGAATTCAATGTTGAATATCTCGTTGGGTAAGAAAAAATTGAAGAGACAAAGAAAAAGCACAATAAAGAAGGCTAACAGAAGTGCCTATTGAAACTACATGTGTACCTCTGTCTTTGAAGAAAGAGAGGAGGGGGAGATGTATACCACTGGTTGAATTTAGGCGAAAATATTCACTGATTGAATTTGGGCGAAAATGTTCAATTTTCGTAGTACCTCTGCTTTAGGGTTAGGTGAAAGAAAAGGTTAGGTGAAAGAAAAATCTGCTTTTGGCAGAAGATATGCATTATGTACTATATGTAGTACCCTTTTTGCCCTACATCTTTTTGGGCTTTATTTGTCAAAACTCAAAAGTAATGCTTGACAACATTGGGCCAAAATTGTAAGCCCAAATATAATATTAATAATATAAGATAATTATAAAAATTAAAAGATATATATATAAGTTTTATTACAATAAATATTTATTTTGTATAAATTAAAAAATTATATACATAAATATCGGGTTGGTTTGGTCTCGGATTGACTTATTTCAGTTAATACCAAACCAAACCTATTATAGTCGGGTTTTTTTTACATACCAAACCAAATCAAATCAAACCACTAGTCGGGTTTTTTTTTCGGCTTGACTCGGTTTGTCGGATTGATGCGGTTTACCGGTTTGCTTTGTACAGCCCTAGCTTCCTTTAAGAAGTGAATAACCATTCTTCCACGAAATTTTAAATGAACTATTTAATGGACTAAAATATTGATATAATCATTGGTGGATCTACATACACACTTATGGGTGCTTAAGTACCCATTACTTTTGATCGTATTTAGTAATTTACATAGGTAATTATGTAAATATTTAGATAAATAATGAGTAGGCATCCACAACAAAACTCTATTTCCTCTTCTTTTGAAATTTTAATAGGTGAGTACGGAGCATCCATGACTTTAAAATTCCGGATCCGTCACTGAATATAATGTATATTCCTTACAAGTAATATCTCATTGTTACAAAAGAAAAGTCTATATATTAGGGTGTTTGATGCACTTGAAGGCCGCTCAAAAAGAATTAGGTTTCAAATATGTTACTGCAATTTCTTCTCTACAAGCTATCCAAAACTTGCAATGACCATCATTCAGATATTATAGTTGAATGATGAAAAAATAATAACTAATACCAAATCTTTTAAATATATTTCTACAATATCCGATCTCCTATAATGTAAAATAGGCTTGCGCGTCTAATTATCATAATCAAAACTAAATTTCGGTATTATGGAATGCTTGGTTATTCTTTTTACTAACAACATATCAAGAATCATATGGCCAATGGATATTTATTCAACCTACTCAAACTTATATGGAATTGAGGAGTTGATTTTCTTAAAACAAATAATTTCCTGTTTTATGACCCCACGCAGTGTTCCCTCCCGAGTCACGTATCCATTAGTATTTACTTTTATCTGTGCTATTTTTTCCGATAGCCATGAAAAACTTGTGATGGACGAATTAAGCATGATTGTTGACACGTTATTAACTTAAACACTAAATCTAAGAAACGAAGCAGCTACTACCGAAATACTCAGAAATGCAATAACTAAGATAAAGACTTAATAGTTTAAATTAATTATCACTATTACTATAAATTAATATATTATTCTCCCAAAAATGAGCCGTTACAATTTGTTTATAAAGCTTGTTGTCTAGTAGATAATCTGCAAGTATTAAACTGGAAATACACGATTAATCATGTGAGAAAAGTCAAATATGACGTAGCTTCTTGCAAGTTGCCAGCCACTATTTTAAAATATCAATAATAATTTCAATCCACATTAATATTTCAGCATTATGGGAAACCTCGCAACTAGTAGTCCAGTCACAAATTTGTAAAGTCAAGCGGGAGAAATTTCCTTGCTCTCATATAATTAATTTTGGCATGTCAAAAGCATCTATAAAAAAAATTACAAATTTAGCCAGCTAAAAACGCGAAATTTAAGTCTGTACTTTCATGTGCCTATAGTCAAAGTCAAGCTGTACTTGAATAAATCTTTTTTTTTTTCTTAAACTTTTGAATAAATCCAGATATGTAGATTTAAACTATAAGAAATTCTATAAATATAGATCATTCGAAAGGATATAGTCATGAGCAAATTCATCTTCTTTCCTCTCATAGTATGATAGATCATTCTTTCTCATTCTCATTATAGGAATTCCATTCTAATCTCTCAAATTTGCATGTCTTATGCTTCTTTTTTCATCCAAAGAAATGCATAGCCTTGAAATTCTTTCTCTTTTACTCTTTTCATTCTTTTTGGTAAAATGTTACTCCCAAGAAGATTTTCTCCACTGTCTTTCCAAGTACTATAAAAACAATACCAAAAATATTTACACCCCAAACTCTCCAACTTATTCATCTATCCTAGAATACGCTCAAAAGAACCCCAGATGGTTGAATTCTTCACATCCTCTCTTCACTATCTCCCCTAGGAAAGAATCAGAAGTCAAGCCTGCTATTCTCTGTGGTAAAAAACTAGGGTTGCAAATTAAAATAAAAAGTGGTGGCCATGACTATGAAGGAATCTCCTTTAGGTCTAAAACCCCATTTGTCATGCTTGATTTAAGCAATCTTGATGATATCAAGATTGATTTAAAAGAAGAGACAGTTTGGGTACAAGCTGGGGCAACCCTTGGCCAACTTTACTATGCAATTGCCAAAAAAAGTAAAGTGCATGGTTTTGCAGGAGGTGTTTGTTTCAGTATTGGCACTGGAGGTATTATTAGTGGTGGAGGGATTGGTACTATGATGAGAAAATTTGGCTTAGCAGCAGATAATGTTATCGACGCTCGTGTAATGAATGTCAATGGAAAAATCCTTGATAGGAAGAAAATGAAAGAAGATTTATTTTGGGCAATAAGAGGAGGTGGAGGAGCAAGTTTTGGTGTTATTCTTGCATGGAAACTCAAACTTGTTCGTGTTCCTGAGAAGGTTACTAGTTTCACCGTTTACAAGAGGCTAGAGGGTAACCAAAATCTCCTCCAAAAATGGGAAAACATGGGACATGAATTACCTGATGATTTGCTTATCAGAGTAGTTATACAAAATGATGGAGCAGGAATGAGAAGTATGTTGAAATCTTTTTTCAAGCATTATATCTTGGACCAGTTGATGAGTTAATTCCATTGCTCAAAGAAAAGTTCCCTGAATTTGATTTGGAGAAAAAAGATCGCTTTCAAGAGCCTGTTGTGGACTGTAGTAACAGGCCTTGCATTAAAAAAGAATGTCGTGAATCTTCATGGATTGGATCAGTCTTGTATTTCTATGGTAGGAGAACAAATGAGTCACTTGAAGTTTTGCTAGAAAAGAGTATTCCAACACAGAAGAATTATTTTAAAGCTACATCTGATTTTGTGAGGACTCCAGTTCCAGAGAATGGTTGGAAAATGGTGGGAAAACTGTTCTTGGAAGAAGAAAGACCTCAGATGATAATGGAACCATTAGGTGGAAAATTAGATGAAATTTCAGAATCTGAAATTCCATTCCCACATAGAAAGGGTAATTTGTATAATATTCAGTACATGGTCAACTGGGGTGATAATAGTGAGAGTGTATCAAGTCAGAAGATAGCATGGATGAGGAAACTTTATAAGGAAATGGATCCATATGTTGCTAAATCTCCAAGAACTGCTTATTTGAATTACAGGGATCTTGATTTTGGAATTAATCAAGAAGACTACAGCTATTCCAAGGCCAAAATCTGGGGTGAGAAGTATTTCAATGGTAATTTTAAGAGGTTGGCTAAAGTGAAGAGTAAGGTGGATCCCAGCAATTTTTTCAGAAATGAACAAAGTATTCCACCTTACCATTCTTGATAGCCAAAGAAGATTGGATTGCATGCAAGGGCAGAAAAAAAATATCCAGGTTGTTTGAATTTATCAATAAATGTATCATTA
Organism: Nicotiana benthamiana; assembly: GCA_034376525.1. Taxonomy (NCBI): domain Eukaryota; kingdom Viridiplantae; phylum Streptophyta; class Magnoliopsida; order Solanales; family Solanaceae; genus Nicotiana; species Nicotiana benthamiana. The sequence goes on along the minus strand of CM067324.1, from coordinate 126,642,474 downwards.
TGTCCACTTTATCACCTCTTAATGATCGACAATAAAATAAAACATGAATGTTTATTGCATCCAGAAACGTCATAGAATCACCTTTTATTCTGAGAGTTACCCTTATTATGTTACTTTTATGTATATATATATATATATATATATATATATATATATATATATATATATATATATATATATATATATATATTTTATTTTATTTTTATTTTTATTTTTTTTATGAAGGGAACTCCAACCTGCGTGCTAGTTGGATTTATAGAAATTTTTACACCCCATAGAAAAACTTAATACCCTATTTATTTTAAGGGATTTTTACCTATCTATTACATATATCAAACTTTATTACCTCACATGTTTAAGGTTTGTGTTTATTACATTTAAGCATACCAAATTTCAATTTACGTACCATAATTCAAATTAAGGGTATAATTATTGCTTCATTTATTCTAGGCATGATTTTAGGAGCATATATTCCTTTTCCTTTTTTTTCCTCAAATGTTGTAGCAGTTTGCACCTTTACCTGTTCCATTTGTGAAAATAACAACATCTTATTAATATGCTTCATGAGTGAACCAAACAAATTTCTTTACACATGATTCATAAAAAAAATGACTAGACCATGATATTCTATAGCAGAACAAAAGGGAACTAATACATATTCTACTGGATAAGAAAATGACAATTTTATACTTTATAGGAAAACGTAAAAAAATAACTGCCCACCAATCTCATTAATTAATACTTTGATTAAATTTGGTATGCTTAAATTTTTTTGACACAAGATTGCAGTTTAATTGTAGTATAAATGTAACAATACAACTTTATACAATACTTAAACCGATTTGTAGTTTATTTGTAGAAATTGTATCTACAAGATATCTACAAACTGAATACATTGAATTTTAATATCCCAATTCTCATTTCAATTGTAGCATAATTGGCATTTTAGACATAATTGTAGAAGACATGTTGAAGTTTTAGTCTTTCCAATCTACAATTTATCTACAATTCTACAATTTATCTACAATTTAAATACAATTCTGGAAATATGTCTTCTTCTTCTTCTTCGACGAGTTTCAATCTGAAATTCAGTCAAAACCAAGTCTAATCTTCACCAAAACCCCTCAAAATTTAGATATAAACTCCTAAACATATTCCAAATTATTTACAACAACACCCAATCCAAACAAATAATGATTTTTGAAAATTCAAATTTGAATTCAAAGCTTTCAAGATTTTTAATGGCTATCAATGGTGGAAAATACATGGAGAATGAAAGTATGAAAGTATCACGCTGCAATGGTGATAGTATCACCATTAAATCCGATTCCTTCTATTTTGGCGCGTTTTTAGGGTGGAATTCATCTATTTTTGGTTTGGTACAGATTTTGTAGACAAAGTATGGACTAAGCGGGTAAATACAATTTTATGAACATTTTTGATAATAAGGTTTGCCATATGGTTATGTAAAAATCTCATGTTTTAAATAATATCATTTTAAAAAATTATATTATATAGCTACATTTTACCATTTATAGCAAAATATTTAATTATGGTTACATCCTATACTTAAAGCACTATATACGCTAATTAATATTTTTCTCTCTCATTTTTTAGATTTTCTCTCACATAATCACGGTAAGTTTCACAAACCACGTTCTTTCTCTCTCTCTCTATTTTTTATAGACTTTACTCTCTTCTCTCACAGAATCACGTTTCAGACTTCTTATCTCACCTAGTATCGCTAGGTCTCCCCCATTATCACTCCCTAATTAGTTTCTCTCTAAAATCGTGATTTTATTTTCTGCTACAAGTTCGTGCGGTAAGTATGTAGCTTCTTAAATGTTGATAAAAGTATTTAGCTTCTTCGATTTTGATACAAATTTATGTTTGCTTCTTCAACAATAACCATTGTTATTGTTTACTCAACAGATAACTATCATTTTTCTCTCTAATGTCGGATTCCTCGTCACACAAGATGGTAACCAGAGGTATACCCACCAAAATTCTCAATTTTGATGGGCCCTCTTTCTCGTTGCAAATAACTCAAGCGGAGTCGGAATTTGCAAGTGTATCAACAACTATAGCTTTAGAGAGAAGAACTAAATAACACAATGATAAATCAAAAAAAGTCCAAGTTGATAAATCCTTAAAAGAAACATTAATTCCAGTTGCGAAAAAGAGAATAAAACCTATGAATGATTCTTCATTTGTCAAGTTCAAGGAAGTTGATGCAAAATAAAAGTTCGGATACACGGCACGAAAAGGTAATTGTTATTGTATCAATATGCTTTCAAAGTTGTTCAACTGATTTAGGGGTACATTGATGTAGTCATAATTATTCATGTGATTTATATATATGTTTATGTGTTCGCATGTATATAGTTGTATTCATAAGTATTGAAACAATCCAGAACTCATTTGCACATTTACAATGTCATTCACTGAGTTGTACTTACTTAGTTATTATATGTTTTATTTAAATATATTTAGATGATTCAAATTCGCATTCACTGTATTTTCGTACTTATTACAGATCTCCTTGCATATTGTATATAGATATTTACTATTTTGTTCTCAGTGATATGAATATGTATTTCAATATTTAACTGCATCTAGTTGTGTCTATACGTATTCATAACACTTAATAACTTTATATATTGATGATGAATATGAAATCTTTTCTAAATTCTTGTTTGTAACTGTTTTAATGTATTCTTTCAGGGAATGTGGGGTGCATGTCACTACATACGCAAAGTTTCTGAGCACCGTTGGTTTGGTTCCACAAACAAAATTTGATGTCAATTTACTCCGTCAAAGATATGGTGCCCTCCTTTGGGACTATGCTATTGATAACTACTTATTCTGATACATTTTGTTCCTTCTTGTTTATGTTTTGATTAAAAATTGGTATAAAATAGTCCCCAAAGGCTTACAAGTTGTGCTTGATTGTAGGTTTTATCAACAAGGTAACAAGATGTCAAAGATCAACTCAAAAGGAGTGAAACTTGCACAAGTATAAAGGCAAGATAGAGCTCAGGCAAAACAAGATCAGCGCTGCCGCACACCATTCTGTGCGGTCCGCACAAGTGAGATTCAAAGATTATGCAACTCAAGAAGATTAGGCAATTCAGCCGTAGTGGATTTAATACGGCTAGCACTGAACTTACTGCGGCCGCACTCGATTTAGTGCGTTCCGCACAACCAAGGATCAGAGATTTGCTATTTCGGAGATCGAAGCCAATGCAGTACGCGCTCCATTTTATGTGGACCGTACTAGAAGCCATTGCGGTCGCAGTCCATTCTGTGCGGTCTTTATTGCCCAAGTTCAGAGATCAATTTAGTCAAGTTCAAAGCCCTATTACAGCCGCATATGATTTTGTGTGGTCCGTACTAACCCCGCAAGGTATTTTTGTCCAGATTTTAAGCTTTGTATATATAGCTTCTTTTTCATTTTTAGGTCGAGCAGATAATTTAGTTGTAAGCTGCGCTCGTGGGTTCACATATTTTAACTGTTTTGGGAAATTTTATCTTCATTTCAACATTGAATCTTCTAATTTATCTTAGCAATTAATTAATATGAGTTGTTCTTCATCTATTTCTTTTTTTTCTTCTTCAATTATGAGCAACTAGACCCATAAGCTAGGGTTGTGGCTCAACCCTAGTGTAGGTAATTGATGGGTCTTGTGTTTTAGGGCTAGATTGACTATGGATGTTTGACATTTATACTAATTTCATGCTTAATTGCTAAATTAGTGGTTGAAAACACTAGTTTGTGTTTAGTTAATTTTTTCTCTTCTTGAGAAAGAGAACCTAAGTCTCTGAAATTAGTCCAACAAGGAATTAGGGCGTACTCAAGAGATTGATAGCCCAATTAAAGGGTTAAAAGATAGTAATACCCGACTTGAACTCTATTTGCTTGTGCAAATTTGCATGCCCGATTGGTTTGAGAAAGTCAATTCGGGCAAAATCACTAGAACTACCGAGAGGTATAGAGTGAGTAAAATCGTGCGAAGGTTATATCGTACTCCCTAAATATGTCAATCGTATCTTAAACTCGAGTATCCGTTAATTGACCACCTAGGCGAAAGTCACTACCCTAGTGCCTTTTAACTATTTGAACAAACCGTAATATCTTACTCTTAGCTTATTCTAGTTTTAAGTTAGCATCTTAGTTGATAAAATTAGAAGTTAAAGAAAAACCCAAAAATGTCTAGAAGTACAATTAAGAATAATTACACAACTCTAAATTAGGTAGATAGTCGACTTCAACTTCTATCTCTCTGTGAAAACCGATCCCGACCTTAATCGGTAAAAGTTGCTTCGATCCTCTCTCGCTACTCAATAGTAGTGTAGGGTAGGCCTCAATCACTTTTTGGAGCCGTCGCGGGGAGCCAACGATTTTGGCTATCTATCTAAATAGTTTTGTGTTTTGTTCTTCTTTCCTTATTTGTTACTAATTTGTGTATGTCAATACTTCAGATACAAAATGGAATTAAATGCTAATGACCCTCTTGGAAACGTGATTTCAGTGGAGGAGGTTGATGACAATGGAAAGGATGAGTTGCCTTTTGTACCTCCAAGACAACGAAGAGGCCACCAGGCCAATGTTAATGACAGTGTTCCAGACCCTCCTCTGCCACCTCCAAGAGCGGTTCCTCGAGTACTTCCAAACCAAGTCTATGCAAGTGCTCTTGTCCCACCCCGAATCCGAGCGGGAAATTTCCAAATTACTAATGTGATGCTGACATTGTTGGAGCAGTGTGGGTACTTCATGGGCGCTGCCACTCAAAATGCTTACAAACATCTCAAGGGTTCGTGGATACCTATTGGGGGAGCAAACAAACTAATATGTCCGAGGATGCACTCCGGTTGAGATTCTTCCCATTTTCACTTAGAGGGAAGGCTTTAGATTGGCTTGAGCGACTTCCAAACCATTCCATCACTACTTGGGATGAGTTGGCAGACAAGTTCACTGCAAATTTCATGACACTGGACATATGGCAGCATTACGAGATGAGATCTTGCCTTTCAAGCAGGAGCCCACTGAACCATTGCATGAGATTTATGAGAAATATAGAACTATGGTGAAAAAATGCCCTAACTATGATATGACGGAGAATATGTTGCAACAAACTTTCTACCGGGGCACCAATACAACAAACCAATTCATAGTAAATCAACTTGTTGGGGTAATTTTATGAAATTAACGTATGATGAAGCTTATGCCATTCTTGACGAGATGGCTGACATGTCCTCCACTTGGCAAAGTAGAGCCAATATGCCCTAGGGTGACCCCACAGTCACTCATTTGCACAAAGAATTACATGAACAGGGCAGGTGATAGCAGAGTTAACAACAACCATGAACTAACTAGCAAAGGCACAGTTTCAACAAGTCCAAAATCTTCGCCAAAGTGAATTTTATTGAGGGTGTTAACATGCTAGTGAACCAAAGAAGACAAGAAGGTCAATAGAACCAAGGGAATTGGGATCAATTTGACAATGATGGTAGTGGATTTCAAAATGATGGCTATGATGGGAAAAATGAAGAGGTACAATATGTGAATAATTATCAAGGCCAAAGAGGCAATTCTCCAACCAACAGCAACAATGGAGATCCCAAGGTAATTGCGGAAATCAACAAAAAGGAAAAAACAATTGGAACAATCACCAATAAGGAAACAAAAATTGGGGAAACAATTATTAAAATTCGAATTGCAAAAATCAAAACAACAATTGGAGCAATCAAGGAAACTGGAAAAACAACAACAACTAGGGTGGATGGAACAACAACAAGGGAAATCAGGGGAAAGGTTTTCAAAGGCCCCCAATTTACCAACAACTGAGCAATCCACCACCTTTTCTATACCAGGGTCCTAGCTCTTCCAACAATGATATGGGTAGAATTGAAATGATGTTCAAACAAATGATGATGAAGAATGCGGATTCAGATGCTCAATTGTCTTCTCAAAATACTTCCATTAGAAATTCGGAGATGCAACTAGGCCAAATCTCTCCGTCTTTGAATACACTCCCTAAGGGTGCTCAACCAAGTGATATGGTAGTGAACCCGAAGGGTGGGAACAATCATGTTATGGTGGTAACCACTAAGAGTGGATGAGGAGGTTATATGAATGTCTCCAAACAAAAGCAAGTTTTGGGTGATGAAGTTGAGGTTCAAGAAGATGAAGTTCTTTTGTGGTTGAGAATGTGGTTGATGAAAACGTGAATGTAGAAGTGAGGATTGATATTCAAGATACCAATGTGGAAATGCAAAATAACGTGAACCTAGGGAACACATAATAGACATGCCGGAGCCGATTGTGACAAAAGCCAAGGCACCCTTACCTAGACCACCTCCACCTTATCCTCAAAGTCTAGCCAAGCAGAAAAATCAGAATTAGTTCAAAAAGTTGATTGACATGATGAAGAGCTTATCCATCAATGAGCCTTTGGTGGAGGCTTTGGAGCAAATGCCTGGCTACGCTCATGAAAGATTTGGTAACAAAGTAAAGAGCCATGGATTGTGAAACTATCAAGATGACCCACCAAGTTAGTGCTATAGTACATTCAATGGCTCCAGAGTTGGAGGGTCCGGTGCGTTCACTATCCCTTGTACTATTGGAAGTGCAGATTTTGCTAAAGCTTTATATGATTTAGGGGCAAGCATCAACTTGATGCCCTACTCAGTTTTCAAGACTTTGGGTATTGAGCAGTCCAACTTCTATGAGATCGCAAATATCGGATAGATCAATGAAACAATTATTGGGTATTGTTGATGATGTACTTGTCTGGGTGGACAAATTTATCTTGCCAGCTAATTTTGTGATCTTGGATTGTGAGGTGGACTATGAACTCCTAATCATATCAGGGAGACCTTTCCTTGCTACAGGAAAGGCTCTAGTTGATGTGGAAGCAGGGGAACTCACTTTTTGGGTGGGTGATGAAAAGGTAGTCTTTCATATGTGCAAGTCAGTGAAGCAGCCCAATTGTATCGAAATGTGCTCATTTGTGGATCTAGTCACGGCTGTGATAATTAATGATACTAGTGCAATGATCAATGTAGAAGATCCTCTAGAGGCCGTGTTGTTAAATCTTGATGTCAATGATGATGAGGGCCGAGTGGAGTGTGTGAATGCTTTACATGGAATGGGCTCTTATTCTTATGAGCCTAGGAAACTGTCCTTGACCTTGAAAATAGAAAGACTCCTCCAACAAAGCCTTCAATCGAGGAACCTCCGGTTTTGGAGTTGAAGCCATTGCCTCCACACCTCGGTTATAAATTCATAGGCCCTAGTTAAACTTCACTAGTTATTTTTTTCCTCTTGTCTTACTAATATGTAGGTAGATTACACTTTGGCGGTGCTCAAAAAGCGGAAGAAGGCAATAGGATGGACTTTAGCTGATATTCAGGGAATAAATCTCGCATTTTATATGCACATGATTATTCTTGAAGATGATGCAAAACCCTCCTTGGAATATCAAAGGAGGTTTAACGAAGCAATGCAACAAGTTGTGAAGAAGGAGGTTATAAAGTGGTTAGATGTCGGGGTTGTGTACCCTATTTCTGATAGCTCATGGATTTCTCCGATGCAGTGTATGCCGAAGAACGGAGGTATGACTGTAGTGACCAATAATAACAATGAACTAATTCCCACCCAGAAAGTTACCGGATGGAGGGTATGCATGGACTACCGCAAGCTAAACAAGGTCACCCATATAGATCATTTCTCATTGTCGTTCCTTGACCAGATGCTAGATTTTCTTGCTGGGCGTGCCTTCTATTGTTTCTTGGATGGATATTCTGCATACAGCCAAATCTTAATCGCTTCAGAGGGTCAGAAGAGGACCACATTTACTTGTCCATATGGCACCTTTGCTTTCTCTCGGATGTCGTTTCGGTTGTGTAATGCCCCGGGCGATATTCCAATGATATATGATGGTCATTTTCATTGATATGGTGGAAACTATCTTGGAGGTATTCATGGACGATTTTAGTGTGGTGGGTGATTCATTTGATGAATGTTTGAGAAATCTGGATAGAGTGCCCATTGTGAAGACACGAATCTTGTACTCAATTTGGAAAAATGTTACTTCATGGTTGAGGAAGGCATAGTGTTGGGTCATAAAATTTCAAAGCATGTCATCGAAGTTGACAAGGCCAAAATAGAGGTGATTTCAAAGCTTCCTCCCCCCACTTCTGTCAAGGGGGTGAGGAGTTTTGCTTGGGCACGCTGGGTTTTACCGGAGGTTTATAAAAGATTTTTCAAAGGTGGTAAACCCTTTGTGCGAGCTACTAGAAAAGGATGCCAAGTTTGTGTTCGATAAAGGAATGTGTGAAAGAATTTGAACTTCTCAAGCCTAAGTTGACCACCACCCCGATCATTACCGCACCAAAAAAGTTTGCCTTTTGAGTTCATGTGCGATGTGAGTGACATTGTGGTTGGGACAGTTTTGGGTCAAAAAGTTAACAAAATGTTGCATCTGGTGTATTATGCAAGCAAGACCATGAATGAGGCTTAAAGGAACTACACGGTAATTGAGAAAGAGTTATTCGTCATAGTGTTTGCAATGCAAAAGCTTTTCCATATCCTATGGGGGCTAAGGTCATAGTACACGCCGATCATGCAGCCCTTAGGTACTTGATGACAAAGAAAGACTCCAAAAAGAGGTTGATGCAATGGCTCTTGTTACTTGAAGAGTTTCATTTAGAAATTATGGACCGGAAGGGTAGTGAAAACTAAGTGGCGAACCACTTGTACCGCTTGGAGGAGGAATGAAGGCCATGTGATGGCCTAGAGATCAATGATACAATTTCTGATGAGCAGCTACTTTCTGTGTCAATGAGTAATATGTCGTGGTTTAAGGATTATGATAATTGCCTTATAACTGGCATTATCCCGTGTGAGCTTTCTTCTAACCAAAGGAAGAAGTTCAAATGGGATAGATTGGATTTCTATTGGGATGAGCCATATTTGTTCAAGATTTTCACGGATGGTGTGATCCGAAGGTGTGTCCCGAAGGAAGAGAAATTGAGTATCTTGGAGGCTTGTCATTCCTCTCCCTATGGTGACCATCATGGTGGGGCGAGGACTGCTTCTAAAGTTCTTAATTGTGGATTTTATTGGACAACATTGTACAAAGATGCAAGTGATCTTGTGAAGAGGTGTGACGATTCCCAAAGAGCGGGTGGAATTTCAAAGAAAGATGAGATGCCTCCCAACACCATTCTTGAGGTTAATATCTTTGATGTATGGGTCATTGACTTTATGGGCTCATTAATTAGCTCATGTGGGAACACCTACATTCTAATGGTAGTTGACTATGTTTCAAAATGGGTCGAGGCCGTGGTTTTTCCCAACAATAAAGCTAGGAGCTTGGTTGCAGTTCTCAAAAAGAGCATTTTTACAAGGTTTCGCACTCCTCATGCAATCATAAATGATGGGAGGTCACATTTTTGCAATAGAGATTTTGACACCTTGCTTGCGAAGTGTGGTCTCAACAACAAGTGTCTACTCCTCATCATCCACAAGCGAGTGGCCAAGTTGAAGTCTCAAACAGGGAAATCAAGAATATTCTTTCTAAAACGGTCAATGCAAATAGGACCGATTGGTCTAAGAAGTTAGATGATGCTCTATGAGCGTATAGGACTACTTATAAAACTCTAATTGGTATGTATTCATATCGATTAGTTTTTAGAAAAGTGTTCCATTTACCGGTTGAGTTAGAGCACAAGGTCATGTGGGCCTTGAGGAAGTTAAACCTTGATTAGGATGTAGCTGCTAATCTTTGGGTGGAGAAACTCAATGAACTTGACGAATTTAGATCCCATGCCTACTCTAGTTCGTCCATGTTCAAGGATAAAATGAAATACCTTCACGACAAGTATACTCGGGGCAAGGAGTTCAAGGTGGGGGATTTGGTGCTCTTATTTAACTCTCAGCTACGGTTGTTCCCGGGAAAGCTCAAGTCAAAATGGAGCGGACCGTTTGAAGCAGTGTGTGTGACCCCGTTTGGTTATCTTGATTTAAAGAATAAAAGTGGGGAAGTTTTTATAGTGAATGGGCATATGTTCAAGCAGTACTTGGGAAAAATTGATGCCAGCCACGTGGTGGCACTTCTTCACCTCAAATGATTTGATGGTAACCTGCATCGTGTCGCGACGTTAAATCAGACGCTTCTTGGGAGGCAACCCATGTATTTTTCTTCTCGTTTTTATTTGATTTTCAATGTAGTATAGGATTAATTTTTGGGCTAACTGGTTGTGAGATGTTACAGGATTGTGTTGATGCAGTACAAGACATAGTGGAAAAAGTGTTCAGGTCTCTGAAGTAGTCAGTACGGACGCACTACATTTAGTGCGGACCGCACTGGTGAAGGGTGAGACGTTGACCTCTTCGAAGTTTGCCACTGCGGTCGCACTACATTTTGTGCGGCCCACGGTGGACCACTGCGGCCGTAATATATATTGTTCGGACCGCAGTGGGTTGCCTTCTCAATCTTCAAAAGTGCTGCATAGTACGGACCGTGGTAGATTCTGTGTGGTCTGCACTAGTTGGTAAGACTGGGCCCCAGGTTCAGGCCCTCCTTTTACCCTTTGCGAACTATTGAATCTCAGAACCCTTAAAGCGTTGTCCATCACCCCGGTTGCTCGTAATTAATTGATTGGAACTGTTAATCTTCATTTCATTTCACATCTAGTAACTTAACTTCTTTTTAATTACTTTAATTTTGTTATTCTCCTTTTCTTTTTGTTTTTCTTGTCTTTTATTCTATTATTCCCGTATTTTGTTCAATTGGTTAGGTTAGGGTGATTAATTCCTTGATTAAAGTAGACTTAGGTAGTTAAAACAATGGGAAGTCACTTAGGGACATTACTTTGGCGCAAAATTGGCTTAAAATCACAAATACATTGAACCCTAACTTACTGCCATAGCTAGGCACTCAGTGTAGACCGCGATCAATTCTGTGCAGTCTGCGGTACTCTTGTGCAGTCCGCAGTAACATTTTGTACGGACTGTATTACTGAATAACTTAAAAGCTGAACTTTGGAGACTGTGGCCACACTATATTTTGTGCAGTCTACATTGATCCCTGTGTAGCCACACTATATTTTGTGCGGACCACACTGCCTGGATACAGAGAGTGGATAGTCTGAATCCCACCTCTGTGTGGACCGCAGTCAATTTTGTGCGGTCTGCATTGACCCCTATGCGGTTGTGCACCATTTTGTGCGGTCCCCACTACATAACTTTTGCAACTGTCTTCAATTCTTTCTGCAACTCTGCTCTTCACTGTCTCTACTGATACTAACAAGCTTATTGGATTGTGTTTGCACACAATGGTGAAACAACGAGGCAAAGGCTCTAAATAACCAGGTAGAGGAGAATCCTCCCGGAGAGGGAAACAGAAAATGATAAGACTGACTCCTCAAGCCCGGCAAAATACTAAAAACACAAGAAAGTTGATAAAAGCTGCTGCTAGAGTCATTGACTTGTCGGGTAGTAAGTACGATCCCTCCCGAGATATCTCTTCAGACTCCGTGCCAGAGCATATTGAAGACTTGCCGGAGAGGAACAGGCTAAGAGACACACCTCCAGCATCCCCTACTGCCCAAGGGTCAGTGAATGTTTCTTCTGGGTCGTCTGAAGGCTCAGCTGAAGGTAGTGGGGAATACTTCACCTCTCCCACAGCTTCATTGTTCGGAGAGGGTGCAATAAGAGATGGGGAGGAAGTAAGAGGAGAAGGAGATGTAGGAGAAGGGGGTGAACCTCAAGTTGGCGGGGTTAATAGAACTAGGAAACTGGAGGCATGGCAAGATCGGCTCGTGAGTGAGGTAGCGTATCATTTCAAGAATAGTGGTCGGTGAGTAAGTTGATCCTGGAAAGGTGTTTTGTAGATAGAGGCTTGATACCTCACAACCCCAATGTGAGGAGGCAGTTTAGGGAGAGAATTGGTTGGGAGCACTTTTTAGCAGAATGTGTAGATGCCAATGAGTACTTGGTCAAGGAATTCTACACCAATGCTGCCCACATCAAAAAGGTACCAATGTGACCAAGGTGCGAAACCTGAAGGTGTTGTTTGATGGGAAGACAATAAATGACTACCTTGGCTCTAATAAGGAAGATAATGTTAGGATTTATGCCCGTCACTAGAGGGGGGGGTGAATAGTGCGACACAAGAATATTGATAAATATTGCGGAATTAAAAATTGCAGGAATAAAATAAATTCGGTAATAAAAATAGCAAGGAAAGAACACACCGAATTTATCCTGGTTCACCATAACTTGTGGTTAGTCCAGTCCCCGAGAGACTCTCTCGAGATTCCACTAACTCCGTTAAGATTTCGGGTGCCTAACAAACCGTTACACTTGCTCGTAGATGTACACTCTACAAGACTTCAACTTGCTCGAGGATACCGCACCTCAAGACTTCAACCTTGCTCGTGGATACCACACCACAAGACTTCACACACTAAGACTTAGGGTACTTAGCGAACCCGACAATCAATGAGAAGATATGTTCTTCTCAAACACCTTTCTCTTTTACAACAAGAACTCTCTCAAAAGAGTGGATAAAGAGATACTAATTTAGTTCTATGAACAACTCTAAGTTGTCTCTCAAATGGCTCAACAAAAGCTCTAAAATGATGCTCAAATAACGTCAATATGTATATCAATATTGGGAGGTGTTGTGTATTTAAAATCAGCTCAAAAGACCTCTTTTTATAGGTGAAAAATGGAGTATGTCCGTTGCTTAATTGGCAATCAATTATGCTGATTTTATGCAAGGATAATCGATTATCTGATTCTGCATAATCGATTATCTGCCAATCGTTTAAAAATCATTCCCAGATTTTAAGCAGAATAATCGATTATCCAAATCGTATAATCGATTACCTGACAACGTTCAAAAATCAATCCCCGATTTTATGCTTAACATAATCGACTGTCTGATTGTACATAATCGATTATCTTTCAGTGTTTGAAAATACTTTGGCAACGGTCTTTAATATAATCGATTACCAGAAAAGCCATAATCGATTATTTTGCTACTTTGAAAAATCTGATGCTCACTGTCTCAACATAATCGATTAGTCTAAGGCACATAATCGATTATCTTGTAGCTTTGAAAAATCTGGTGAACACTGCCTTAACATAATCGATTATCATAAGGTACATAATCGATTATCTTGCAGCTTTGTCAAATTTGGTGTACACTGCCTTAACATAATCGATTATCATAAAGTACATAATCGATTTTGTTTGTCCAGATTTGAAAGACATGTTTAGAATTCATTTTGGTTAAAATGAAATGTTTGAAAATCATTTTGTTTGAAGTATATTAAAAAAGTTTATGATATATATGATTTGATAAAATGATTTTATGCATATTTATGATGACCTATGTTGAGCCAAAAGACGAGATAACTTTAAACGTTGCTCTTACATTTGTTCTACCTAACGACCTATGCCTTGGGTCTTTGGTCTTGAACTTTTGAACTCGTCTTTGGCTTGTCTATGCAATTCCGTCATCAATATGCTTCTTGGCATTCACTCTTGATTGTTTGTCATATAATAGCGTTGTTTGACACTTGACTTCATTGTTTGTCATTCATCAAAACCTATACCTGAAAATCATGCTAATACAACCAAAGCGCACATATCATAGATAGAATGATTTTCTACAATTTCCCCCTTTTTGATAATGACAAACAATAGGAGATATGCATATCGAATTCCCCCTAACTTCATGCTATATCTCAACATACAATTCATGCAAACAATTCAATATAATTCCCCCTTAATTGAATATTCCCCCTCAATTAAAGCATACTAGAATGTCAAGACATTCCCCCTTATTCGATGCATATCGCCTAAATTCTTCCCCCTTTTTGCATTAGCAAAAAGAGTATACCAATTGTTATTGAAACTATTGACGATACCAATTGTTAAAAAAATCATATTAATATCAAATAATACCAAATGTTAGTAAAAACATGCCAATCATAATAACGGTCATTTTTCGCAAATATACCAACTGTTATTAAAACTAAAAATATTCATCAAAACATGAATCAATCATTTAACATAAAAATAATTGATACCAATTTGTTATTCAAAATAACACTTATCAAAACACGAATCTATAATTAATATCAATTGTTAGCACATATCAACTATTACGTTTTTATCAAGAATACGATAACTAACCGACGTTCCCCCTTGATGCAGTAAGGTTTCGTGCTTGGTGCATCTACTACAATATTGTAGTCTTCAAGCACACCTGCAAAAGTACCTAAAAATAGGTTTTTGGTACCCAACTTCTTTTGGGTCCTTGGGGGTAAGGCAAATAATAATCATAATCAAAATATGAATATCTATGTTTAGCAAAACATACGGGTGCAATGTGTCCTACCCGGTTACAATAATGACATATGACATTAGGATTGTGCATATGTCTAGGTTGAGCCAAATGCGTTCTAGGTGATCTAAAGTTGTTATTCCTAGAAGCGTTGAAATTTCTAGAGTCATTTCTAGGTGGTCTAAAATTATTCATTCTAGACTCATTAATAAAAATCCTAGAATTGTGTCTAGGTTGTCTAAAATGATTAGTTTTAGACTTATTAACAAAAATACTAGAGTCGTTTCTAGGTGGTTTAACCTTATTTCAATCGTCCTTTTTAATTACCTCACTTGTTCTAGAATCATTTACACTACATTTTTCTAGTGTATTTCTAAGTTCTACGTTCTCCATTTTTAAAGAACTACAAGAAGAACAATTTGAACTTTGAACAATTAAAGAGGCTTCATTCATCTCCTTGATTTTATTTTTGAAATCAACAATGTCATTTTCCAAAAATTTATTTCCTTCTTTTAGCTTTTCATTTTCACAAGTCAATTTTTCAAAATCTTTTTCTTTTAAAGAAGGTGTTTTCTCAAAATCTTTTTCTTGCAAAGAAAGTGTTTTCTTCAATTCTTTTATGGCTTTTGAAGCTTTAACAAATTCACTATATAATTCATCATAAGCATTTTGCAATTCTTCTAACGAGTGAGAGTTAGAAATACTTACCTCTTCTTCTTCGTTGGCCATGAGGCATAATGCGGCAGTTTCATCGCCCGAGCTGTCCGAATCCAATGTTACGCGCCTATGGTGTTTCTTCTTTTTCTTGTCCTTTGATTTTGGACAATGTGATTTGGTGTGGCCAAGTTTTCCACAATTTTGACATGAAGGACTTGGTTCTTCCTTCTTTATTCCCTTCTTCATAAACTTGTAAAACTTTTCAAATATATCATTGGAAATAATATCATTATCACTTTCCGAATCACTTACCTCTACTTTTTTAGACGATGATGCTTTGAAGGCAATATTCGAACCTTTACTTCTAAGATAAGGATTAAGAATTGTGCTTTCATAAGTTTCGAGGTTACCTCTTAGTCCATCGATTGTGATATCCGTGAATCCTATAGATTCTTGGATTGCATTGGCTTTGAACGCCATTCGGGAGTGAGACTCCGTAGGACTTTTCGAACAAGATCTTTATTCGTGTAGACATTCCCGAGAGCATGAAGATCGTTGACGATTCTTGAAAATCGTTCGAACATAATGCCAATGGGTTCATTCTCCCTCATTCTAAAAATTTCATATTCATGCGTTAGAAAATCAATTTTAGATTCTCGGACTTGAGACGTACCTTCGTAAGTGATCTCGAGTTTATCCCACATTTCTTTTGCGGTTGTGCAACAAGAGATCTTCCGATAGTCGTCCGGATTCACCGCACAAAATAGTAAGTTGACGGCCTTTGCGTTTCTTTCAACCTTCTTGATGTCCTCGGCATCATATTCATCTTCCTCCTTTGGAACTATGATCTCCCCAACTTTCTTTGTTGGCATTTGTTCACCTTTCTTGATGATTTGCCATAATAGAAAGTTGTGTGATTGGATGAATATTCTCATCCGCTCTTTCCAGTATGTATAATTTCTTCCATCAAAAAATGGAGGCCTCTCGGTGGAGTGTCCTTCGCTCATTATTCCTGCATTCAATATTCGCAACAAAAAATATATATATATATATATATATATCGTGCTCTCAACCGGTTAAGGCTTTCAGAGAGTTAGGCTCTGATACCAGTTGTTAGGATTTATGCCCGTCACTAGAAGGGGAGTGAATAGTGCGGCACAAGAATATTGATAAATATTGCGGAATTAAAAATTGCAGGAATAAAATAAATTCGGTAATAAAAACAGCAAGGAAATAACACACCGAATTTATCCTGGTTCACCACAACTAGTGGTTAGTCCAGTCCCCAAGAGACTCTCTCGAGATTCCACTAACTCCGTTAAGCTTTCGGGTGCCTAACAAACCGTTACACTTGCTCGTAGATGTACACTTTACAAGACTTCAACTTGCTCGAGGATACCACACCTCAAGACTTCAACCTTGCTCGTGGATACCGCACCACAAGACTTCACACACTAAGACTTAGGGTACTTAGCGAACCCGACAATCAATAAGAAGATATGTTCTTCTCAAATACCTTTCTCTTTTACAACAAGAACTCTCTCAAAAGAGTAGACAAAGAGATACTAATTTAGCTCTATGAACAACTCAAAGTTGTCTCTCAAATGGCTCAACAAAAGCTCTAAAATGATGCTCAAATAATGTCAATATGTATATCAATATTGGGAGGTGTTGTGTATTTAAAATCAGCTCAAAAGACCTCTTTTTATAGGTGAAAAATGGAGTATGTCCGTTGCTTAATTGGCAATCAATTATGCTGATTTTATGCAAGGATAATCGATTATCTGATTCTGCATAATCGATTATCTGCCAATCGTTTCAAAATCATTCCCAGATTTTAAGCAGAATAATCGATTATCCAAATCGTATAATCGATTACCTGACAACGTTCAAAAATCAATCCCCGATTTTATGCTTAACATAATGGATTGTCTGATTGTACATAATCGATTATCTTTTAGTGTTTGAAAATACTTTGGCAACAGTCTTTAATAAAATCGATTACCAGAAAAGCCATAATCGATTATTTTGCTACTTTGAAAAATCTGAAGCTCACTGTCTCAACATAATCGATTAGTCTAAGGCACATAATCGATTATCTTGTAGCTTTGAAAAATCTGGTGAACACTGCCTTAACATAATCGATTATCATAAGGTACATAATCGATTATCTTGCAGCTTTGTAAAATCTGGTGTACACTGCCTTAACATAATCGATTATCATAAAGTACATAATCGATTTTGTTTGTCCAGATTTGAAAGACATGTTTAGAATTCATTTTGGTTAAAATGAAATGTTTGAAAATCATTTTGTTTGAAGTATATTAAAAAAGTTTATGATATATATGATTTGATAAAATGATTTTATGCATATTTATGATGACCTATGTTGAGCCAAAAGACGAGATAACTTTAAACGCTGCTCTTACATTTGTTCTACCTAACGACCTACGCCTTGGGTCTTTGGTCTTGAACTTTTGAACTCGTCTTTGGCTTGTCTATGCAATTCCGTCATCAATATGCTTCTTGGCATTCACTCTTGATTGTTTGTCATATAATAGCGTTGTTTGACACTTGACTTCATTGTTTGTCATTCATCAAAACCAATACCTGAAAATCATGCTAATACAACCAAAGCGCACATATCATAGATAGAATGATTTTCTACAGATAAGACATTATATATGGCAAAGATGTAAATGGGCAAGGAGGTATGTCCCTGGTTGGCACTATATTTGGCAATCCTAGGTATCACTCCGGACTGTTTGAATGCGGGCGACAAGATTCTGACATGTAGTTTGAACTTCGAGGCAAAGGGGTGGGAAACATTTGTGTGTAGCATACTGGACCCCACTACTCACAACAATACCATTCCTCTTCACCGGGCAGTGTTGGTGGCATCAATTATGGTGGGGTACCCGATAAATCTCAGGAATGTGATGTCTCGGGTAATCACACTAGTGGTCACTGAGCATGACAGAAACTACCCTTTCCCTAGCTTCATGACTATATACTTTAAGGACCTCACGTTTAAGAAGAGTCCATTCGACATAAAGTCAAAGCGAAGGCCCCATTCTCTTGGTACAGCATGTAGGCGGATGACAACCCAAAGAGCAAGACCTTCAAGGGAATAGCTACTGCTTCAACTGGCCAGTATGAAGAGCCAGTTGTCGTAGTGGCTCCTACTCATCCTACTTCAACTTTCATAGACATCTCTCCTGGCCTATCCAACTCAGCACATTCGGACATTCCCTCTTCCCTTGCTTACCCGGTGATTGCCCACTGACTGAACCAGGCTCTTCTCGTTATCAACAATTGGATGCAGACAGCGTTAAACAAGTTGTCTATCCTCACTACCATAGTAGAGGCTCAGTCGTCTCCTCTACCTCTGCAGATCCCACGGTCCTTAGAGGATGCTCTCAAAGATATTCTAGCCAACCAAAAGAAAATCTTCGAAAACCAGAAGGTGCTCATACTACTGTTGATTCACATAGCAAGGCTCTCAAGGAGCTTGCTAAGGAGCAAAAGAAGTTGAGAAAGACATGGGCCTCGAAGGAGTTCGTGAAGGAGCTGTGGATTGATGTTAACAGGTTGAAGGCAGACCAACTGCCTTTGGACTTACTACTTCAGGACCCTGCACCTGCAGCTTATCCCTATCCATAGCAGTCTCAGAGGCCTCCCAAGAGGAGGATGATGATTCCCCGAGTTGACTATGCAGTTATCCAGTTGGAAGAGCTACCGGAGGCCTCCATCAATCAGCCACAGGATGCACCTCAGGAGCATGTCCAGGTCCAGGCCCAGGTCCCAGCAGCACAGCAGCAGGCCACAAGGAACCAGTTTGAGGTTTCCGAGCACAGTGAGGAACCAGGGGCCATGCAAGCAGACAGGCCATAGGGAGTCTGTATATCCTTTTCCATTCTCTTTTTGGTGCTTACTTAGTTTAGTTGGCATTGGAGACAATTCCAGCTTTCATTTGAGGGGGTAGGCCCTACCTTTATGGATTCATTGGATGACTGTATATATTTGATAGCTTTTATGCTTTCCTTATTTTTTTATCTTTGATTTGTATATAATTTTAACATTTCGTTACATTTCTCGCATTTTTAGTTTACTTTGGGTTTGTGTATAAAGTTATGTTACATTGTATATATTCGTCCCATCTATTGTATATTTGACATATCCCCTCTTGTATATATTCATTTTACTTTCCGCAGATTTTTTGTTCTTATCTTCTTAATTATGTTCGTAACTTCTTATTTTGAAAGTTTGCAATAAGACTTTAGTTTTCTTAATGTCACGGTTCTTTCCAAAGGTGGAGTTTGTGTGAACCAAATGGCTCTTCCCAATGATGGATGGCGTGACAATCTTCTTAAGAGTTTGAGTATGTTTTTCTTTTCTTTTTTTTAGTAGTTAGTGGTTAAGGGCGCCTCAAGAAAATATTCACTTCATCCTAGCACATTTGCCTTTGATCTTATGGTCAAAAATAATTAGTTGTGCTTAGGATGGTGAAAGTCGTGACCTTAAGACTCGTGTGTTGGCCGATAATCATCAAGTGATTTTTCAGGACCATTATGTGCTCAAATATTATTTAAGGTCTTTGTGGGCCCCCAACTCTGTGTTTTTAGTGATACCACAGCGTGTGTGGTGAGAATTTCATTGCAAGTCCAATTCTCGAGCCATTGGTCTAGAACATGCCCTGAATGGTTGTTGAGGCGAAATCCTAAGTGAATTTTGACTTGAGACATGACTGAGGGCTCTCCTTGGTCCAAATGATAGCTTGAACACATCCATCTCCTACCAAAGATAAAAATCCTAGTCAATCATTTGATCCTTAAACTTTTTCCTTCAAGAACAATACTACAAGCATTTACCCATTCTAAAATATACCCTCTCTTGGCAACCAATCTTTCCTAAGCACATGGAAAAAGTATAAGTTTGGGAGAAAAGACGAGGATTTCAACAAAGTGGTAAAAATGTACAAAAATGAAGAAAAATGAAAGGGCAATGAAAAATAAAGGAAAGCAAAAAGACCAAAAGAATCCGCAACGTGGAAATGAATAAAAGGGATTCAAGAAAAGCAAAGAATGAAAGATGTGAAAAATCGAGAAAGGAGAAAAGATTTGAAATGTTTAAGAAAGAGTGACAATGTGTCTCTCTAACCCCATGAAAGAAGTGAAAAGACTCAAGTGCCAAAATGAAACAAAAAAAGTACTTAAGGAAAGATGGAACCTAGGTAGACCAAACATTGTCTACCCGGAACCAAAAGCCTTCACTATGTCTCCACAAAAGCCCTATATGATTTCTAGTTGAATAAAGCTTACATTAGTGGAAATGGTACTTAGAGCCGGTCTTGTGACTTTTCTTTTCGAGAATGAGTGAATTCCCATTAACCTCGTTATGAGTGCCATTATTCAAAAGGTGAGATTTGCTTAGGAAAAGCTGAGGATGTATGAGTTTGGGTTCCACAATAACTAAAGTAGTAGAAAGAGTTCATTGATGTTTTGAGTTAACTCTTGATGCTCTGGTGTCGCACCTAATCCATGGTGTTTTAAAGGAGTAAATGTTGATAATGATGCGTTTGTATTGATGACAATAGTTAGTCCCAATTGAGGCTAGATGAGGTTACTTTAGAACAATAGAATTTCCGTGGATTTTCCTTTAAGGGGTGGCTCTTAATTTGTTTGCTTGAGGACAAGCAAAAGCTTAAGTTTGGGGGAGTTGATAACTAGTGATTTTGATATATTTTGTACTCCTTCTTGTTTATAATTTGATTAGAAATTTGTACAAAATAGTCCCAAAAGTCTTACAAGTTGTGCTTGATTGCAGGTTTGATCAACAAGGTGAGAAGATGTCAAAGATCAGCTCAAAAAGAGTAAAACTTGCACAAGTATCAAGGCAAGACAGAGCTCAGGCAAAACAAGGCCAGTGCGGCCGCACACTATTCTATGCGGTCCGCACAAGTGAGGTTCAGAGAGTATGCAACTCAGGCAAATCTAACAATGCGGCCGTAGTGGATTTAATGTGATTCGCACTAAAGTTATTGCGGCCGCACTCGATTTAGTGCGGTCTGCACAACCAAGGATCAGAGAGTTGCTATTTCGGAGATTGAAGCTAATGGGGTCCGTGCTCCATTTTATGCGGACTACACAGAAGCCATTGTGGCTGCATTCCATTCTGTGTGGTCTACATTGCCCAAGTTCAGAGAACAGTTTTGTCAAGTTAAAAGAGCTAGTGCGGGCGTACATGATTTTGTGCGGACCACACTAACACGCAGAGTTATTTTTGTCCAGATTTTTTATCTTTGTATAAATAGCTTCTTTTCCATTTTTAGGTCAAGAAGATAGTTTTAGCTGTAAGCTGCACTCGTGGGTACGAATATTTTATCTGTTTTGGGTAATTTTATCTTCATTTGAACATTGAATCTTCTAGTTTATCTTAGCAATTAATTAATATGAGTTGTTCTTCATCTATTTCTTTGTTTTCTTCTTCAATTATGAGCAGCTAGACCTATAAGCTAGGGTTGTGGCTCAACCATAGTATGGGTAATTGATGGGCCTTGTAGTTTAGGGCTAGATTGACTATGGGTGTTTGAGATTTGGTCTAATCTCATGTTTAATTGTTGAGTTAGTGATTGCAAACACTAGTTTGTGTTTAGTTGATTTTGGCTCTTCTTGAGAAAGATAACCTAAGCTTCTGAAATTAGTCCAACAAGGAATTGGGGTGTACTCAAGAGATTAATATCCCCAATTAAAGGGTTAATCCTAGAGATAGTAATATCCGATTTTGACCCTATTTGCTTGTGCAAATTTGCATGCCCAATTGGTCTTGAGAAAGTCAATTCGGGAAAAAACACTCAAACTACCGAGAGGTATAGAGTGAGTAAAATCGTGCAAAGGTTATATCATACTCCCCAAATATGTCAATCGTATCTTAAACTCAAGTATTTGTTAATTGACCACCTAGGCGAAAATCACTACGCTAGTGCCTTTTAACCATTTGAACAAACCGTAATATCTTACTTTTAGCTTATTCTAGTTTTAAACTAGCATCGTAGTTGACAAAATTAAAAGTTAAACAATAACCCAAAAATGTCA
This sequence comes from Nicotiana benthamiana, assembly GCA_034376525.1. Lineage (NCBI taxonomy): Eukaryota > Viridiplantae > Streptophyta > Magnoliopsida > Solanales > Solanaceae > Nicotiana > Nicotiana benthamiana. Next base: position 126,620,357 of record CM067324.1, on the reverse strand, counting down.
AGTGAAATTAAGAACAATGACCCAACTCTAAATTAGGTAGATACTCGACTCCAACTTCTAGCTTTCTATGGAAAACGATCCCGACCTTAATTGGGTAAAAGCTACTTCGATCCTCTCTCACTACTCAATAGTAGTGCAAGATAGGCCTCGATCAGCTATGCTGAAGATAGAAGTTGATGCCATAAGCGAGAGCAAAGCACCTTCAAATATTCTTAGGAACATCACTTATTCTGATACGTCGGTTAAGATAATGTTAGAGTAGTCATAGGTGAATGTAGTTTTTTATGGAGTTTTTTGTGAATACTATTTTTTTGGACAGTGTGTTGATAAAGATAGTGTTAGTTTTGCAAAAAAAAATAATTTATTGACCGTATCAACAGTGTTTATATACTATCATTTCAAGCATCCAATCGATGTATTGATTGTTTTTGTGCTTCAACCTGTTATTTCTTAAGTATGTATGCAACATGTTGGATTGATATCACTACAAAAAAAAACTCAATTACCAACAAAAAAAAATGTTGGTAAATTGATCAAGTTGGTTGGTATTTTGACTTACTAACCGATTACCAACGGAAATTGGCCTGTTGCTAAAAGGCTCGATGGTAAATTTTACCAACCAGATTGAATTGGTTGGCAAACTTACCAACTAAAAATTCGTTAGTAAACACCAAATAAATATGTTGGCAAATTTTGAATCTTGAGTCCAAGATTTTCGTTGGTAAATTTACTAACAAAAATTCAGTTGGAAGTTCGTTAGTAAATTTACTAACATATAGAAATTGAGTTAGTAAAATTGGTTTTTGATTATTTAAATTGTGTTTGTAATTGGTTGGTAAATATAGTAACAAGAAAATTTCCATTAGTACTATGTTAGCAACTATACTAATGGATACCAATTTGGTTGGTAAATCCGATAGTATAATTTTAAAAATACATTGGCAATCAGTTGGTAATTTTGTCTATAGAAAAGTTCTATTTAGTAAATTGTAGGCAATTTACAAACAAATTTCAAATTCATTAACAAATATGGTTATAATAATTGTATTAATATTCATTTAAAGCTTTAAAAGATCCCAAAAAAACGAAAACAAAATAAAAAACATACTAAAACTTTATAAATAATAATATCTATCATGAAGTTGAAAGCAGAATCCAAGATGTGTCTAACATAAAAGAAGCTAACATAAATCTAAATGTGACTCGTGTCATTTGGCGACGAGTCGTGTCTACGAGAAGGCGGTGTAGGTAAGCCACCTATGAGGACCGATAGACGGTTTTGGAGTAGTTGATCAACTTGCTCGCGCACCTCTTGCTGCATTTCTTGTCTCATTTCTTCACGCATTTCTTCTCTCATTTCTTGTCTAATCTCTTCTCTGATCTCAGATCTCATCTCATGCTTCATCTCTTCCTTAATTTCTTGCAAACGATGTCCTACACATTCACTCACCCGTGTATTGAAGTCTAGATCTTGAGGTGGAGATATCGAGCTGGAGGAAGCACCAACATGCCCATAGAAAGGAGCTTGAGAACCAAGACCATAAATGCGCGTCTTCTTAACACCAACTTCCTCCAAATATATTTGTGAGAAATCAACTTCAGGAGGCTCACCGGACCCATCTTCAGGCTGAGACGCAGATAGAATTTTAGACATTATGGCGTCCTGGACAAAAAAAAAGATATAAGCTCTATAATAATAACTTTGACAGAGAAAACATCAAGAACACAGTCATAAAATGTAACAAAACTGAACAGTGATGCAGGACATGCTGGGTAAATTAAGAGGTGACGCTAGAGATTTTTTGAATGCAAAAAATGCAAGTCGTCGAATGGAAGAGGATCTACCTAGTAGAGCAGCTGCTCCTATTCTGTCAGAATCACAAATGCAAATAACGAAAGCCAAAGAAAAAGCTGTCCAAGCAGGTAATAAGCATAAAAATGGAGTGTGGAAGATTGTTGTTAGAGATAATGCAGCTGCTTCAAAAGATGCTCATGAAGCTGAGTCAGGTTGTGAATATGATCGATCAGCAAAAGAGGTTGTGAATATCCTGGGCAAAGGAGGTTGTGAAACTGATTCTCATGAAGCTGATATTGATGGTCATTCAGCAAAGAAGGTTGTGAATATGATCGATCGACCACACATTACTGTTGTATCGTCTGTCATAGCTGGAGTTACGGAAAGCATTAACTTATCAGCTGATCTTGCAAATATTTCAGCAAAGGAAATGCCTGCAGATGTCTATTGTCAACAAACTGAGAATGTTGAAGCTGCCAAAAATAAAATTTCTGTCACAAATGATGATGATGCAGAATTTTTATTAGGAACATCTCAAGTTGTTATCCGAGCTGATCAACAACTGTCAACAGTTGAATCCTCTAAAGTTGTTAAGAATAGTACTCTGTTGGGGGAATCAGGTTGTGAGGACAGGGAAAATTTGAATGCGATTAGTGCAAGTCGACGAATTGAAAACAGTCAACAAATTGAGAAGGGAGATACTGCCAATGCTGCAGAAATTGTTTCAGGGACATTTCAATCAGTTCCTCGAGTTGACCATCTTGCTGATCAACTTGAATCGGTTAGGAAATCTGTTCAGATGTCTAATGCAACTGCTAAATCAATTCAACGGTGTGGAAGAGGGAACGAAGGCTCTACTGTTATATTGGTGCAGCAAGCCAACAAGTTGGTAAGTTCAAATCCAACATTTTCAGTCACAATGCCTAATTCAAATGAAGATGAGGAAGCTATAATTGATGCTACACATAACAATGAGCCTCTATCTGATCGAGGCCATAAGAATGCTCAGACTGATGCTTCTAAAACAGCCTGCTCAAAAGACAAATTTGCAACTGATAGGGGGAAAAATCCATGTCTTCTGTTTCTTTAAAGCCAATAAGCATGAAAGAATTTGAACTCTCAATAGCAAACAGCTCATGTGATATAGGCTCAGTGTTAGGTACCAAATATGACCACTCGCAGCAGCAGTTGTATGATCAAACTGGACAATGCTTCAGTGGCAAGGCCAATTTTGTGAATAAGCAAAACAGTGACAACATTCCAACTGCATTTGGTTCAGCTTGGTTTTCAAAGCATAATGGCTGGAATAAATCAATGCAGTCCAGTATTCAAGCTGTGAGTGATGGTGTGCATGACACTGGACAAATTGCCATTTCTGAATCAGATGGACAGAACCATTTCGATGACCAACAAATTGCAAGAACTTCTGATTCATCGAAGACCAAAACAGAGAAAACTGTCCAGAAAAACAATAACCAGATAGTAACATCATCCTCTAAAACAGTTCTTGTGATGGAAAAGATGGAAAATCTTAATGGAAACAAGATTGGAGGAGTGATTAAGAAGGTGAACAGTATTACACCCATGTCAATTTCAAGTGCATACAGCGGGGAAGATATCATCGACAATGAAGATATTTCAAGCTTTGAAGAAACGAGTAAACACGTAATTATATCTACCATGAAAGAATCGGTCATAAAATCAAAACTCTGGGATCAAAGACCTTTCGATGATGACGAGAGTTGGGACGAAGGCTCTGGTGGAGGGTCGTCTACAGAAGAAGAGAATCAACAGGAGGGTTATAGCTCAGGAGAGGAAAGTGATACCACGACCAAACCATCTGCTCATCCGAGTCAAGTTAAAAGGAACGGAATCTCAAAACCAGTAGCTTCAGCTAGTGTTTTGAACCCAAACAAGACTGCAACAGCATATCCTCTGATGGACCCACAAACAAGTATCACACAAAAAGAACAAGAACAGAATGTTATCATCTCCTCTGCTGACAAATCAACTACTGAATACGGATAAAAGAATTGCATTTTTTCGGAAAACAAGGCGATAACAGTATCGCATCAGTCCCTTGGAATGTTCATATCCTCAGAGCAAGCTCCTATCCAAAATGAAACGGAAGGAAGGCACATATATGAAGAAGGAGAAGAAGAGGATATTCTAACGCAATGCCGAATAAATGCTACAAGGCGAGGGGATTTATCTCCAATGCACAGTAATCCTAATAAAAAGAATCACCGAAGGGAAAGAAGTTGGGACGACAGATCGGTTGAACACGCAGTAGTAAGAAAGCTCCCAATGAGAATGGCAAAGCAAAAACACGCAGTAGCAAGTAAAAGGTGGTATATATAACCTGTAGTTGGGACCCTTAGACAGAATATTGAAGATTCGCAAAATCAGAAGAATGCTTTCCACTGGAAAATAACATTCAATTATCATCAATTCTTTGACTCTTAAGTAACATCTTGCATGCTTTGTGCTAATCCTATAAATTGTGACGATGACTACTATAGATATATATGTTAAAATTTAATGGCCATCGCAATCAAAGTAGCAAACGTCACAGAAAAAATGGGAGAAGTAACTTACGTAGGTGCTCTTAGATTTCTGGTCCACAAACTCCTTGTTCGCCTTGACATGTGTCTTCTTCAGAAGCTCATGTGGATGAGCTGGTCTTCCCAGTTCTTTAGCCTAGAATTGAAAACCACGTTCACTATATTAATACATAATCACTAGCTTTGGAGATATTATAACTAGGCTAATAAAAAAGGAATATACCATTTGTCTTGCATGTTCTCGGTGACTTCTGGAGCCTCCTGTGTGGCGCGAGGGACCAGAACCTTCACCACCTTTTTCACTTAGCCGATTCCTTGAGCATTGTGCAGACTTGGCTTTAAAAGCCTCAGTCTCCCAGTGAGGCTTCCAGCTGTCCCAAATAGATACTGGAATAGTTTTGCGCTTCTTCTCACAACTTCTTGCTTCAGTTAACATACCCTTGTATCGTTCTGCACATTTGCTCATAAACTTATCCTTTATGGAACCTTCATTTGCAGCGTCCCACTGAAATCGTTTCTGTTTGAGAACATCAAATGAAAATAACACAAGATATTGATAATAACAACAAAAACAACTTATACCGAGTATAGTAAATCCCTTGCTCAAGAAAGATAAAGGAACTCCAAATATTATTGATCTTATAATGCTATAACTTTACCTTAAACTCTTCCCAATAGAAGTCTTTTGTCTCTGGTGTAATAGACTTCCAATTATGTCCTTCAGGATCCAGTTTCTCCTTGAAGATTTTTGTGACAGACCGAGCGACGTCATTGCCCGGGTCCAGTTGGCTAAAGTAAATAAGAAATGAATTATGTTGTTACTCTATTCCATTTAAGCCTTTCATATTCTTTCAAGAAGCATTTGAGATGCACTAATGCATACCAGATAAGCAAGAAACAAAATATTAAAAAATATAAACAAGTGACACTGTTACTCTTACCCTCCAGGGACGATTGTAATTGGGATACGGTTACCGCCAATTGTGTTGGACGAACTTGCTGATCGGATTTCATCTGCAGGTGTACCAAGATCAGAAGAAGAAGATGGTAAGGATCTGCTTAGAGTTGCATCCAAATGTGGTGTTTCTGTAACTGGAGGTTCAGGTGACTGATCAGCTTCGGGTGACTGATCAGATGTGGGACTCAACATCTCACGAGATCTCGGTGTGTTTGAATTCCTATTTTCAGCATATCTACGTGCTCCACCTCCCCTAGGTGCCATATCTGCGATTCCAAAGCCAGATGCAGATGAACAAATAACATATTTAATGAATCATGGTCAAATCTAATTGGATACAATAATTGATATATTATTCCAAGAGTAATTAAATGATATATTACTCCAAGAACAAAATGCTTTGAAAAAATAAGGCATACAAGTATTAATCTAGAGATGGAAGATTCAAAAAACAAACATCTAAAAATGAACAAATTTACTTTATAAAGTATTTCAAAAGACAAACTTACTTAAGTTAAAAAAAACAAGAACCCATAAAATCTGAAATCCAGGAACTTTTTCTTAAAAACTAAAAATAAATTATATACTATGTTTCATTCATTCAGACTCTATATTTGAAGAGATTGAAGCACTTTGACTCTATTCACTGTCATTTTCATCATATAGCTCTTCATTCTCATTATCCTCATCCTTATCTTCATCTTCGTCCGATCCAAATTCAACATGAAGTTCTACCTCATCATCTAAATCATCATCCTCGTCTCTTATGTTTATGAATCCACCATTTGGATCATTAAGGAGAATAATGTCATCGTTAGGTACCACATCAAATGTTAAACCAACTTCCTCAGATTGAAATGGCTCAACACCATCTGTCGGAGTTGACTATGAAGATGATGGAGGCATGTCCACCAAACCCCGTGCTTTTACTTTGCACACAGCCCACCACTCACTCTTATCACGTCGTAAACTAGGATAAGTTGTATAATACACTTGAGCCGCTTGCATTGCCAAAACAAATGGTTCATACTTCTTTAACTTCTTTTCATGGTTGATATCCACAAGTTTATATTGTGGGTGAATCTTCATTCCTGCCTTTGGTGTGGGATCAAACCACTCGCACTTAAATAAAACAGTTCTCTTTATATACTCACTACCCTTGTACTCCAATTCAAGGATATCAGTTAGCACGCCATAGTAGTCACTATCATCTGCACTATAATTAGTTCCTTTTATGCATACACCGCTGTTGTTAGATGATCTAGAAGAACTTCGGCTTTTAGTGTGAAATTTAAAGCCGTTGACTGTATAACCAGTCCATGGTTGTGCTGTTCGACATGGACCTTCTGCAAGGGCTTTGATGAACTGATTATCTATATGGACGCGTGCCTATAAAAGAAAAATAATTAGAGTTTCTTATAAGTGAGGTAAGTATAAGTGGAAGGATATTGTACAAGTACTCACATATGTTTTAAACCATGATGCAAATTCTTCATCAAGTTTCTTATCCACTTCCTTCTCCGTAATTTGTAGGAAATTTTGACGAAGGGAGTCAATAAAAATCCTTTGAATCACATCCAAGAAAATATTTTATTAAGGTTTTGATGATTTTGTTAATCTACAAATGAAAACAAAAGCTTGAAGTCTTACTCGATATATGGGTGTACTTCTGGGCAATTTAATAAAACATAAATATGAGCTGCATCAAGTTCTTCTTCAGTCATATATCTTGGTTTACATCTCCCAAATGCTTTACCTGGATAGGTAAATATAGAAACATTACCATCGCGCTCATCTTTTTCCCTTGTACCACCATCATCATTCCGTGGAACTTTTCTATGCCTTGTGTAAACATGAGGTTCAAAGTAGTGTGAACAAAACGATGAAGCTTCCTCAACTAAATACGCGTTGCATATCGATCCTTCAACTTGTGCCTTATTTCGAACATTATTTTTCAATTTCCGAAGGTTCCTGGAAATAACACATAAGCTCAAATAACAAATCTGAATTAAAAGAGTTCCTGGGAGCAGAAGATTACAATAAACTACTGCTACATCTTCTGTAGTAGCAGATGACTGTATGCAGAATAAAAAAATTGAGCAGCACCTTCTGGTACATAACAGTAAGATTCATTTCAGTACATTATGGAGAATACAGAGCTTAGTTAGTTCTTCACAGTATAGAATTCATTAGTTACAATACTCCTGTTACTCCTGTTTCTTTATGTCATTCAAAACAAGTTAATGAATCTGTTGCTGAGGATATCTCAAAACCAACAAATGATCTATCAATCTGCAACAATCTTATTAGCACTGTTCCATCGAAGTTGTTAGATGAGAATGAGGATGATGCTGATTGTAATCCTTCAGATGTAAGGGATTATCATCACGCTCTTAATGAAGGTAATCAAGATGAGTATGTCAAAGACAAGAAGGATCCACGTGATGAAGGAATCAATGGGGATGATGAGAAAGCTAATTTTTCAGCTGAGATTTCTGCCTCAATAATTAAAGATGTGTCTGCTTAAGGACAAATGATCGAGAGGAAGAAGCAAAGCAGTTAGATGAAGTTTTTCAGGCGCGAGCTAATGATGCTTTGATGGAAAAAAAATCCTCTGGAGAAAACACTCAAAAACAGCTGCAGCATTCTCCAGTTCAGATATCGAGCTCAACTGGTCTATTTGATCATAACCAATTCACTGCTCGGAATGTGATTAATAATCAATCTGAATTGGATGTGAAGGAGAAGGTGGACGATGATGGTCTGGACTCAAATCCAATTTCCATCGATGCAGACACTAAAGATTCTACTGATCAGTTGGATAATGCAGTTCAAAGCAGCAATGTACCAATGCAGATGGAATGCTCAGCTGCTCAAATTGAATTAGAGCACACAGAATCAAATGGCCAAGTGAAGTTAGTTAAAGAAAGGAAGAAAACTGACAGTAACAAGGAGGATTCAGATGTTGTGGAGTTAAGTCCAAATTTTGAAGATGCTGAACATCATGAGCTTTATAAACAGAAGGATTTGGCTAATCAGTGCAGTCATTCTCCAGTTCAGATATCGAGCTCAACTGGTCTATTTGATCATAACCAATTCAATGCTCGGAATTTGATTAATAATCAATCTGAATTGGATGTGAAGGAGAAGGTGGACGATGATGGTCTGGACTCAAATCCAATTTCCATCGATGCAGACACTGTAGATTCTACTGATCAGTTGGATAATGCAGTTCAAAACAGCAATGTACCAATGCAGATGGAATGCTCAGCTGCTAAAATTGAATTAGAGCACACAAAATCAAATGGCCAAGTATCAGCTGATCAATACTCTATGGGTAAACCACGGGAAAATGATTGCAAAAAAGATGCAATAAAGGTCAATACTGTTACATTGAATAACAGGAATTCAAACAAGTCTCCAGAAAGAACCACAATTTTAGAAGATCAATACTGCAATACATTGCCTAAAAATGCAGCATCCTCGTTGAATCAAAATAGGCAGATTGTGAAGACATATCAAATTATTGAGCAAGTAAAAGGTAGTATATACAAGTATTAACATCAACTATAAAGATACAACTATAAACAGCAACTACAAAGATACAACTATAAATAGAAACTATAAAGATACAAGCAGAAAGATGAAATTTTACCTCTCAAATGGGTACATCCATCGATATTGAACCGGACCTGCTATCATTGCTTCGTAAGCAAGATGCACAGGGAGATGCTCCATTGAATCAAAGAAGCTGGGAGGGAATATACGCTCCAATTTACAAAGAATTTCAGGTATTTCTTGTTGAAGTCTAACCATATCCTCTTCCCGAATTGTTGTTGAAGTGAGATCCCTAAAGAAAAGGCTCATCTCAGCAAGTGGTTCCCAAACTTTTTGTGGTAATAGCTCACGAAACGCGATAGGGACCAATCTTTGCATGAATACATGACAATCGTGGCTTTTCATACCAAACAGTTTATGTTTTTTCATGTCCACACACCTTCCCATATTTGAGACATATTCATCTGGAAATTTCAGATTCTCCACCCATTCACACAACACTTTTTTCGACTTCTTGTCTAGTGTATAACAAGCTTTCGGATATTCGTCACCAACAGTATGTAATTCAGGGCGTCGGCAGAACTCTTTCAAGTCTTCTCTAGATTTGGCATTATCTTTTGTTTTACCATCTACGTCCAGCACTGTGTTGAACACATTCTCGAAAAAGTTTTTTTCTATGTGCATAACATCTAGATTGTGTCGGATCAGATTTGTACTCCAATACGGCAAATCCCAAAATATGCTACTTTTCTTCCAACCCGAAAACTTACTAATTTTGCCATTAACAATATCAGCCCCAAGCTCTGTCACCTTTTTCAACCCCAATTCATTTATCTCCTTCAATATATCATCACCTGACCGTATCGGGGGAGGATGCGTTCGGACCACTTTATTTTTTCTAAATGATATTCTGCTATTTCTGTATGGATGATCCAGTGGTAGGAACTTACGATGATTGTCAAACCATGACTGTTTGCCACCTTTAGTCAAAGTAAAAGAATCTGTATTCTCCATACAATATGGACATGCTAGCTTACCCGCAGTACCCCATCCAGACAACATCGAATATGCAGGAAAATCACTAACTGTCCACATCAAAGCAGCTCGCATGTTAAAATTTTGCTTTTTGGAGATATCATATGTGTCCACACCTGTACTCCACAATTGTTTTAGTTCTGCAATCAAAGGCTGCAAGAAAACATCAAGCTTTTGCTTAGGGTTATTCGGTCCAGGAACTATAACCGACAAAAATAAATAGGACTCTTTCATACACATCCAAGGCGGCAAGTTGTATGGTGTCACAACTATTGGCCAAGATGAATATTGTTGACCTGTTTGTCCAAATGGTTGAAAACCATCTGTGCATAGCCCTAATCTGACATTACGACTTTCTGCTGCATAAGATGGATGCATCTTATCAAAGTGTTTCCATGCGGGCGCATCTGAACAGTGACGCATCACATTTTCCTCAACTTCATGCTCGGCATGCCATCGCATATGTGCAGCAGTCATGTCGGAAGCATATAACCGTTGTAATCGTGGAGTGAGGGGAAAATAGTACATATGTTTGAAAGGTACAAGATTTCTCTTTGAACTCGATATTTGCCTAGTAGGCTTGTACCTGGGATGGCGACAAAACTTGCAATGGTTGAGTTCGCTGTCTTCTCCCCAATAAATCATACAGGCATTTACACAACTGTGGATTTTTTCTACTGGCATGTTCATTCCCTGCATTTACTTCTTAGTTTCATAGAAATTATTTGGCATTAAGTTATCCGGAGGAATCATCTCATTCACATATTGACAAATATCATCAAAACATCTATCAGATAGATGGTGTTCAGACTTGATGTGCAATAAGCGTGCAACAGCTGACAATTGAGAATGTGTTTCACAGCCAGGCCACACCTCTTGATTTGCAGAATCTACCAGATCATAAAATTTCTGCGCAACAGGATTCGGTAATTCATCCCTATCAATCGGATCAAATGAGGGGCCAGCGGCGTCAAGGACCATTCTGTGGTATGAAGTAGGTGATCCAGGCTCATCAATTGCACCCACATTTACGGATTTTGTATTCATAGACTGATCCCAATTTCGCATCTCTTCATGTTGATTTATATTTCTCGTAACCTTATTTTCTCCATGCAAGTACCATATATGATATCCAGGTACAAAGCCATCGCGCAATAAATGCTCATGGACAGTAAGAACATCTTTAAAATTTCTATTCTGACACTTTTTTCGGTTACATGGGCACCTTAGTCTCTCACCATCCCTCCCTTCACGATGATTTTTTGCAAACTCGATAAATTGCTCAACACCCCTTATGAATTCGGGATTATACAAACCTCTCGTTAGCCTTTTGTACATCCACTCGCGATTTGAAGTCATTTTTCTGACAAACTTTCTTTCCTGATAATGTAAAAGTATTACAGTAGCATTTATTGATTACAAAAAATCTTTGGACAATAAAAAAGAGTACTAATAATCAAATTAGGTCTAAAATTCCCGTATATTGAGCAAGAGCTTTCAAATATTTAGCAAAAAACTGGCAGAATAAAAGTTCAAACAGGGCGTCGGCAGAGATAGTTACATACCATAGCAAAGGACTAAAAAACAATCAAGTGAAGCTCACAAGCATATCAATTCATATCGACAATATACTGAAAAAATAAGATTGATAAAAAAAACACTCGCCACTTAGCCGAGTGGGTTGTGGAATTGAGAAGAATCCAAATAATAGCTTGTGAGAGACTTACCACTTTGCCGAATCTATTTTGCAATTGATCAGAAGAATCCAACTGATATCTTGTGATGAGAGGCTGCTTGAGATAATCTTTCAGTTGGGAAAAAAAATGGACGAACTTGCTGATCGTGGCTGGAACTGTCGGAGTCGTCGTGAAACTAAATGGAAAAAAAAATGCGGGGTTTTTTCAGAAACAGAGGAACTGGTTTGGCGGCTTTTTTTTGTTTAACATATCTTCTTTTTTTGTTTGTTTAATTTTTCTTCTTTTTTGCGCCAGTTCTTCTTCTTTTTGTTTAATTTCTTTTCTTTTTTGTTTAATTTCTTCTTCTTTTTTGTTTAATTTCTCTTCTTTTTTATTTTATTTCTTCTTATTTTTTGTTTAATTTCTTCTTCTTTTTATTTAATTCTCCTGCATTCCATTTTTTTTGGGAGTATTTTAGTTATTTTATTTTATTAGACTCTTCTACTATATTAATCAGTCACATGGCATATATAAGAGTCTTTGGTTATTAAATTATCATATAAAATAATAAATTTTAATTGCACCAAACTATATATGTGTATAAAAAATTAAAAAATAATTGCATTCATGTTTAAATTACAAAATATAAACTAAGTCCACAAATAACTTACAGCTTGTTTGGATAGTTGTACCTATTGTATTGTATCGTATTGTTACATTAAATACAATATTTTTTATTGTTACTAAACTTGTATCTTATCGTATCGTTAAATATGTCGTTACATAACGACGAAATGTGCCACTTTATATAACGATCGATTTGGTGTGGTCGCGTCGTTACCTTGTATTTTTCTCTCAATTTCACCCTTCATTATTATTAAATAATTTTATTTTATCATTTACCCTACCTTTTACAATCAACTTCTTTTAATATTTTTTCTCTAATTTATAATATAACCAATTTATTTGATTATTCTTGAGATATTGTTGATCTTAGGTAAAGTTTTATTAATTTTGTTTTCAAAAAACACTTCCCGTTGGAGGAAATATCTTCATGTTTTATTATGAGCAATATATTTTTTCATATAGGCATGTGAAATTAATAAGAATTAGTAAATCTTTTATTTCATTGAGTATATTTGTTAATTAGAATATTATTTTCTACTTGTAAAAGTTTTTCGTAGTATAGTTATTACAAAAGTAGTCAAAAAATCAATATCGAGCCAATTATCTCAAGGTATTTACTGAATCCACTGTAAAGTGAAAATTCATCCAAGTTGAAGAGAATAGGAGGAATGAAGTGGAAAATTATTTAATTAAGTACATATCATTTATTTGTTATAGCTCAACACCCCTTATGAATTCAGGATTATACAAACCTCTCGTTAACCTTCTGTATATCCACTCGCGATTTAAAGTCATTTTTCAAACAAACTTTCTTTCCTGATAATGTAAAGGATTACAGTAGCATTATTGATTTCTAAACATCGTCAGATAGTAGTACAAAAAGAGTACTAATAATCAAATTAGGCCTCAAATCTCAATTATAATGAGCAAAAGCTTTCAACATATATCTACAATACACTGGATAAATTAGATTGATAGAAAATACTTACCACTTACCCGCCGAATATTGAATTGTGGAATTGCGAATATTCCAAACGATAACTTGTGAGAGACTGTTGTGAGATTATCTATCAGTTGGGAAGATAATGGAAAGGATTAGCCATACTGTGATCGTGGGTACAGAGAAGAAGCTAAAATGGCGCCAGTTCTCTGTAATTTTAGGAGAGTGGGGATGGTAGGCGGTACCCTCTATGCGCACCTGAAATTTGTGTAATTGGGGGTAATTAATTAGGCGGTACACTCGATGTAATTTTCTTTGAGAATTATTACTCTAATTTGGTGTTTCATTAATTATATATATATATATATATATATATATATATATATATATATATATATATGGATATATATGGTGGCAAAATATTTTTTTTCCTTACTCTTATTTTCTGTCTTTTAATTTGTTTGCGTAGACTTATTTAAAAAATCTTAATTGTTAGAAATTTAAAATCCATAAAATCTTCAAATATTAATTTGAGTTTCGTAATTTTATTTTTGATTCTTAATAAAACTATGTTAATACTAACTAATCACATGAATTATACATGTATCGTTTGGTTATTATATTATCATACAAAATAATAAATTTTAATTGCACCAAACTATATGTATAAAATAATAAAATTTTAATTGCACTCATATTTTAATTATTAAATATAAACTAGGTCCAAACATAATTTATAGCTAATTACTTAATGTTCGAATATGCAATGAAATTATTTCTAATTAATATTAGAACGAGTATTATTATCCACGCCGATATGCGCGTACACTGACCATGTCAAATATTAGAGTTGTTTAGAATTATACAAAAGGTCCAGACTTGCTGTCGACAGAATCCTCACTGAAGAATGCTACAGAATTTTCAATGACAAACTCGACTACTGCTCATCTTTGTAAAGACTATTACAATTTTGCACAGAAGTCAAATGAAAATGCTGCATTAACTGTTGCCACTAATCAATCTACTGTCAAGCTAAAGAGGCTCATTCAATGCCAAAGTTTGATATAACACAACTGACTAAATATATTGTTTCATCAAAGTACATTGTTCCATGTGATCAATTCTTCATATACAACTACTGATGCTATATCTAATGCTGCCTTAGCTAAATTCTGCTTTACAGTCTGCTGATAATCGACAACACACAAGAGAATATGGACAATGGTCATCGATGGCCAACAAATAAGTAACACCAAAATCCAACAATAAAACTCAGATCGAAGGGAAGTGTTGCGCAAATTTGAAAAGGGAGCAGGAAAATAGACTTAAACAACGTTTCCATTTTGAAAATCATCGAGTAGAAAGAGTAATCAAGGATGCAATTCAAACTCCAGTTTTTTAAAACACTATAGTTGGAAAATTAAAGACCAAGTGGGAGGCTCCTGATTTCATTCCAAGTAAGCCTCCTTGTCGCACATGTATTCACTTCCTAGATACACCACCAAACAATGTGGTCGACCACATTGGAACAAGTAAGTCAGGTGCTATTTTGATGAAAATTGCAACATGGGCAGACAAGAAATCAAATGTTAATTAGGCAAATTCCAATGAGAGCGGTCAAACAAAAGCAGGCTGCTACAAATACGTCATTGAAATCCAACCGTTCAAAAAATAAAAGATGATTTTTGAATACCTTTTGAACAAAGTGGAGGACATAGAAGTACAACTTCAACATTATACAAGTTTGGAAAATAAGGGACAACAATCAATTGGGTACTATACATTTTACTCTACGACTTCATTAGTATCCTCAATTGTAATCTCATCACATAGTATGTTATAAACTCTGTGATGATCATAAAATATTTAGTCATGTCAAGTTCTTATTTTATGCATGCTTGTTAATAAGTGAGGTTGTCAAACCTCAATTAATAGGATTAGTACGGTAAGGATAGCCCGGTTTCAATACCGGTCTACTGTCCCTTATTTGAACTGTTCCTATTTGTTGTAATGTTATTTTCAATTATTAATAAAAAACTAGCCCTAGGCTCTTGCCTAGTGGATTAAAAAAAAAGATCTATTAATAAAATTTTCCAACCGATTAAGTATTAGTTGGCAAGTTTACTAACAGATACCAATCGGTTGGTAATTTACAAACGTATTTTAAATTAGTTGGTAAAATTAGCAACAAAATCTTTCTGTTGGTAAATAATTGGTTGGTAATTCGTTACTAATCTGTTAATAAATAATAATTCATTTTTTACAACATATTTAACAACGGATATGTACTCCGTTGGTAATATTACCAACGAAAAATATTTGTTGGTAATATTTGAGTTGGTAATCCATTAGTACGCAGTTGCTATATTAGCCGCCTATTTTTCCCGCCATATTTACCAACTGAATTATTTAGTTAGTAACATTTTGGTTGGCAATTCGTTAGAAATCTGTTACTAAATTATGAAAAATAAATTAGTTACCATTTGGTTAGCAATTTGTTGCTAATACACCAACAAATTCGGGGCGTTGGTAAAATCCGTAAGCGATTGGAGTTTTTTTTGTAGTGTATATATTCAACTTATTGTATCAAGTATTCCACTTACTGTATTACTCTCTATCAAACTTATTGCATTCATAACAAGTCGACAGGTTGCATTTATATTATAATTTACGATATTGTATTGATCTATATGTTAACATAATATACTTATCTATATTTATTAAGTTGTATTGATATGTATTCAGCAGAGTATGTTTATATATTTTCAGCAGGTGTGTTTTAACCTTTATATTTAAATAATATATTGCATTAATATGTATTCAGATGTATTTTGAATACGTCTTATGTATATAACTGATTTTATTCATCTGTATTCATTTATATGCATATATATTCAAGTCTCTTTAGACCTTTATACAATACATATTTTGACATCTATACGTATATAACAGATTGTATTAATATACATTCAGGTGTATTTGAATACATGTATTTAATATTCAGAAATCATATTCAATCTCTAATTTCCTATGGTACAATCATATCCTATGTATATAACCGAGTGTAATCATATGTATTCAACGATTGTATTCATCTATATTGAGATGTAATGAAGATATAATAGTCGTATTCTAATTACGAATTCGGATTTAATACACCAATTAAGTATATCTAAAATATATTCGAAATGAAACTAGTTCCAATAACAAATCGTTTTGCATTAATACAAGTCAGAATGTGAACTAATTTCCACGTGGAGCATTTGTACAAGTACGCTTATTATGTCCTTCATGCCCATATATGCTACACGAATGTTGATTTTTCTTCTGCAACAATTTAATGAACGTCTTATCACGCTTCTTCTTTGGACTTTCCGGGGGTATTTTCTATTTCGGTGGTAATACAACTTCATCTACTATATGTGCTGGTATATTTCATTCTTTTCGGCCCGGCAAAGGATACACGGGCACCTCATATGTCATTAAAAACATTTTGGTTTCTAATAATCAGAGCAATAATCTTCTTGCATAAGAAATTTTCTCTTCAGGACAGCCCAAGCATGTGGGCACGGTAATTCGTCGACTTGGAACCGTCTGCAACTGCATTTTCTCTCTAAGAGGCATACAGTATAATGCCTTCCTTCATCGTTCATTGTATGCAAATATTCAGTCGATGGCACCACTTACATTTGAATGTGTGTGTGTGTATATATATATAGTACACAATATATACATTGTTATACATTTAACCATGTCTGAATACACCTATACTTATAAGCATACATTTTAGTACAACAATAATATTCAATAAAAAACAGTTAGAGCCACTGTATTCCACAAGAATACATATATTATTAATACATAAAATATAAAAAAAGAACAACAGTAAAGGTCAAGTAACCTTTCATAAATACAACAAAATACATATA
Organism: Nicotiana benthamiana; assembly: GCA_034376525.1. Classification (NCBI taxonomy): domain Eukaryota; kingdom Viridiplantae; phylum Streptophyta; class Magnoliopsida; order Solanales; family Solanaceae; genus Nicotiana; species Nicotiana benthamiana. Next base: position 126,603,275 of record CM067324.1, on the reverse strand, counting down.
CATACAATTTGATTTTACATTCAATTCTTTTATACTACCGTAATGCTCCATAACAATACATGAATTATTGATACATAACCAATAAAAATGCACAATGGAGAGACTGAGAGGTAGGGAAAAAAAGAGATACCTTTAATAGTTCCATGAACAATGTTGCCGTTCTTGAGCTCAATGGAGATTGTCTCATTATTCAACTTCATTAGGAATCCGCACAGACATCAGTAAATTTAAATCCATTACTAAATTTAACGGAAAAAATAACTCCATGGAACAAATATGATTTAAGGGTATATTGATGTAGTCATATGCAAAATCGAATTACAACGTATTTCTGTATATAATTGTATTAATCTCGAGTTTTCTTGGTTGAAATTTGTTTTGTACGAACTGTAACAAAGGAACTGAGAAGAAAGATGGGAGAATTGAGAATCCACGATTTGCTCTGTTTTTTGATTCTTTTCGATGGAAAATGCTTAATGAAGGTAGAATTAAAGATTATGAGCGATATAATTGTATTAGTTGAGTTATATTAGGAGGCTATTTTCTAGATTGATTTTCTTTCTATTTTAAATCAGTTGAAAGGTTCCTTTTTAAGGAATATACGTTACTATATTCAATGATACAACTCTTGAATACAGTTAAATACAACAACTGATTAACTGGACTTTCATGATTCACGCATATTTTTCCTAATATATTCATGAATACAGTCTAAATACATCAAATATATCTTATAAAAACGTAAAACGTATCTACAAGGCATAATATAACAAATGGTATATGTAAATAACTAATTACCACTAAAAATAGTGCTTTATAGAAATTTCTCTTTTAAAATCTAACATTGTCAATTGGTTAACAATTTTTAATCTTGGGTTTGGCTCTCCTTTCCTCATTTAGGTTTCCAGCATTTTTTCAAATTTTTTATTACCAACTATTCGAACTTTATGGGCGAACAACTTCTCCCCGGCTCCCGCCCTCTTTTTATTTTGGGATCTTTAACCAAATAACGGATTCACAATTTTATTTTTCTAACTTATATATATTAATTATAAAATATATTTGATATATTTAAACTGTTGTATTTATGAATACAGTTGCAAAAAAAACGTGAATCAAGGAAGTTCAACTGATTAGTTATTGCATTCGAGTGTATTCGATCGTATTCATAGAGTAAAATATGGGATTAAAGCTAGACAGATTATTGTATTCAATTGTATTCGACTGTTCACGGCGTAAAATAGGGGATCAATCTATTTTTAAAACGGAAAATGAATCAATTAATATAATAGACTTCTAATATAACTCAACAAACTCAATATAACACCCAAATTTTATATTTTCAGTTATAAAAAATTTTCAACCAAAAAATACCCCAAAAATATAGCAATTTTCAGAGAAATTATATAATACATCTGAATACATAAATTATATTAATTAAAAATATATATGAATACATTTATGGCATATACAGCGTGATATATTGAAATACAATGAAGAAAACACAGTGAATACAATGAAATACATGGAATACAACGAGATACATTGAAGTACAATGAAAAAAAAGACAATGAATACAATATAATATATTGAAATATATTAATAGAAAATCAAGTTGCTCAGTCATAAACTTCGTCGTTTTTGTTGAAGAACAAACTCTCATTTTCGGCGCATCCACCGTTTAATTGGGTCATGCTTTCGATATGTTATCCTTGTTTTAGATTTAGCCGAATTTTCCTCTGTAGTTTGCTCCTTCATGTCTCTCCTTAAACTGATAAGAATATAACTTAATTAATACACAAATAAATCTCAATCTATGGATCAATTTATATGAAGCATGTTATAGCAGCAAGCCGCACTTCCTTTTTCACATTTATTCTTCTCTTTGTATGTTATATGTTTCAAGTCGTGTAAATTATTTCTTGCAAAAATATAGAGTAAAATTGTGTACAATAAATATTTGCGATTTTGATCTTTTCTCGTATTCCGTACATAACAAAAGCTTAGTACAACGGACTGTTATTTTTGTATACGTGTATCAAATAAGGTGACTGTAATTTTAAAAGAGTTAATAAGATTTCAGTAGGGAAAAAAATTTACATATGAAATTTTGTTCAATCAAATAAATCTATGGATTGAGTAACTAGTAAAAGATGTATAAATTTATGAAATAGAAAATGCGTATACGTGTTTAATATTAGGATTTATGTACAGTTCTATAGTTGATAGGATTAGGATTTACGGTCCTATAGTTGATAGGATTTGGTTTATTGTACAGTCCTATAGTTGGTAGGATTAGGTTTCTCTCTGTACTCTATATATACCTTTGTAAGCAATATATTTTGTGAGAAGCTTCAAACCAATCACTTTTCACAACACTTCTCCCAAAACTCTCTACATGGTATCATACGTCAGTGGCTTATTGCCAACGAAACCCTCTCCGCCGCCGCCGCCGCTGCACTAATCGGCAGCCCTCTCCGGCGTCCCTCTCCGGCATCTTGCCTCCCCTCTCCGGCAAAGAAGATCAGCCGCCGACCTTCACGGTCCTCTCCGGCCTCTTGCTCTGCCGTCGCTGCACTAACCGGCCCTCTCTCTCAGCGCCTTCTCTCCGGCGTCTTGCCGTGCCGCAGCTGCACTAATCGGCAGCTCTCTCTCTCTCGGCGTCGATCAGCGCCTCCTATTCTTTGCCTCGCGCTTCATGGCCGCTACGACATCAAACGATAAAACTCTCTATATTTAATACATTTCTAAGCATAATGATTAACTATTTACACAAAAATCAGCGTCAGATCATCCCTTTGCTATTTCGCTTGACAAACAAAATATTTATAAAGACAAACCTGTAAATGCTATTGTGAAACGAATAAAACGTATTATATATTTTTTTATTAAATACTGAGATTCCGAAATCGATATTCTAAGAAACCAACGGTTTTTTTTAAAGTGGCGATGTGGTAATTTCTCCCACGTTAATGTGGCGTTATAACAAAGCATCTACTCGTCAATTCATCAAAAGTTGTTGATGTTCATTCACGTTTTATGAGTGAAAATAATTTAAACTTTTTATGGACGTTTTAGCGATGCTCGACGACATTATTATTCTGTTTGGACCCCCAAAGTTACATCATTGTCACTACGTTGGGCCATAACTCATCCTTGTCCGTCGAAAAAAGCAAGCAAATGAACCTATTATGACGCCATTTGTATTCGGTTTTCGTCTATTTTCTTCTAAAAAAGTTTACGTTGCATAAAATATTAAATATATTTGGGAAAAAAGTTGTTTGTTTGAATGAACTTTTCAGAAAATAATACCGGAAAAGATTAGTGTTATTTATTCTCTTTGGAATGATTTCCGAAACTCAAAGTAGCTAAGTATTAAATTTACAACACAGACACGGTTAATTTCAACAGAGCTTTCACAAAGATTTTTCCAAATCCAAGCGCAAGCAGGATATGTTCTGCAGTTATTCACGTTGACACCGTTCCTTAACATTTTTCTTAATTATTATAATTAATCTACCATTGGTATAGTGATTAAACGGAGGAAAGAAAATGAAAACTCACACAAATGTCCCAAATAAATCTTAACTTACCATCTTCAAGCCATTAGTCATAGACTTACTAAAACTAGCCAACAAAAAATGAAAAACTAAATAATAGGATTCTTTCTATCAATGAATCACATGCAAAAATCACCTTTCATATTTTTAAGCGTGATTAGCAATATTAATACAAGATCGAAAGGAAATTTCATAGACGGGATAGCAAATAAGTTGATGAAATACAAAAATCTATACAATATTCCAAAAATCTAAACAAAAAGAGTATTTTTCAATGGGTATAGATGAAATTCATTGAAAATATATAGATAAGTTAATATACAAAATTTGAGGAAAATTGGAGGTGATTTGGATTGGCTTTGTATCAATTTCGTAATTAAATCGAGTTCGAAAAAGTCTTTTGCGACACATGTATCAAACATGTATTAGGCATGTATCTCACATACAAGTATATATGGATATACATGTGATACACAATTGATACATGTGCGATACACAAATGATACACAGTGTGATACACATATCATTTTTTTCATGTTCAGCTTTTACTTCGAATTTTCAATTCAAACCACCTCAAAACTTTACTAAATCATCCCAAAACTGATATTCAAACTCCTTAAGTTGTGCCCAATCTATTCTAATAACACTCACTCAAAACAAAGCAAAAATTTAATATTTTTTTACAAATAGCTAATTGGTTAATTTAGCTAATATTAATAATATTTTATCGTTTGGCTAATTTTTATAATGAGTTATTTACAAATAAACATTGTTGATAATTCCTCAAAAAATGTCATTTGAATTCGGTAGGCATGTACCGATGTATACGTATAGAAGTAATAAATGAAAGACGAGAAAATATGTTTAAGAGAAAAGAAAAGAGAAAATTTCAGGTCCAGAAAGTGCTAGCGAATACTTATTCAAAAATTGCCGAAAATTTCAATTTGATATCAAATTCACGACATCCCCACGTGCCCTGTAAACAGTATTAGTCATTTAATTGGATATTATTGTTGGTCAACTTAATTAAATGGGAATATAAAACACTGAGATTACACAAAATTTAAACTCAAAAATATTTTGAACCAGTGGTCCTCGTTTGTGCTGCTTACGCCATTAACCCTATGGGAGACAAGTCCTTTCCTATCCATAAGCAAACCACAATACCACACCCAAAACTAGTCCAGATTTTTTCTTGGCTCAAGAATTAGCTTAAAACTTGAGAAAATCTATTTTTAGTAATTTGACAGTTGTTAGACACTTAACAAAACTTAAAAAAAGGAAAAGGGGTGTGGTTGATGACCTGGGTTGCAGGGGTTAGTGATGTGACTGATGAGTTTTTTAACCTCCTCTATGAAGTTATTCCAGAGAAGTTGGGGTGACTCCGGTGGATGAGAAGATAAGAGAAGCAAGGCTGAGGTGGTTTGGGCATGTGCGGAGGAGAAGTCATAATGCCCCGATGAGGAGTTGTGAGCGGCTGGCGATAGTCGGCGTTCGGCGAGGCAGAGGGAGGCCTAAGAGGTATTGGGGAGAGGTGATTAGGCGTGACATGGCTAGAATGCGGGTTTCATAGGATATGGCCCTTGATAGGAAAGTCTGGAGGTCTAGTATCAGGGTTGTAGGATAGGAGCCCCCTAGGGTTTTCCGTACTCCTCACCCGGGGCTGGGTGAGGCTTGGCAGGGCTATCTATAGATGATTTGTGTATTGGATTGTATCTCCCTTATGGTAGTTATTTGTTGTTGTTGCTGTGAGATATTATTGTATGCTATTTTATTTATGGTTCTTATGTTTAGATAATTATTTACGCTATTTTTATTGAAGTTACTAATGCTCTTTTGTTTTTGTTTTTGTTTTTGTTTTTGTTTTTGTTGTTCCTTTCCTTCACTGAGCCGAGGGACGATTGGAGACAGTCTCTCTGTAAGGCCTGTCTACATATTACCCTCCTCAAACCCTACTTTGTGGGACTATACTGGGTAGTTGTTGTTTATATAAGTGCAACTGAGGATTGTAGTCTTGTACACATTTATATTTTGTAACATCATATTTCAACAGTCTTCAGAGACCTAAGGATTGACCCAAATTTCAGATAGCAAAATTAAAGATCTTTCCTATCTTTAGTCTCTATTTTATGTGTGTGATACAGCAGTGAAGTGTTTCTGCAGATAAAGAGAGCAAATGAAGAAATGCGAGTTATGCAGTAGTATAGCAAGAGTTTACTGTGAATCAGATCAAGCCAGTCTTTGTTGGGATTGTGATGCCAGAGTTCACGCAGCTAATTTCCTTGTGGCTAAGCATTCAAGAAATCTTCTGTGTAATTCTTGCCAATCACTTACCCCATGGACTGGCTCTGGCTCTAAACTTGGTCCCACTGTTTCTGTTTGCCAGACATGTTTTCACAGAAATAATGATGGGGCAGATCATGATCTTGATCGTAACGATACAGATGAAGAAGAAGATGATGACGGAAGCAGTGACGAAGATGATGGTGATAATCAAGTGGTTCCTTTGTCTTTTTCAACTACTGATCAGCCTCATCCTCCGTCATTGGCGTCAAGCTCTTCTTCAAGTAGTGAAGAGTCTACTAGCAGATTTTATAGGAGAAGAGTAGTTGGTGTCTCCAATTCAAGTATTGGGTTTTCTCCTAACATAACACATGAAAATGTTCGATCCAATTTTCGCGTATGTCTTTAATTGTTTTCTTCATACTTTTCTCCCCATTGAGTAACACAATCTGATTATGTTATCTAAAACTATAGTGTGCTCTGTTTTCTTTTGCATTTCAGGGCATATCAAGACCTGAAGAGAAGGTAAAGATGAGTTCATGGACTTGTAGATAAAATGGGGAAATTTTCAGATCAAAAGCATCTCTTATATGATAGATTAAGGAAAAGAATATTGTCATATTGCTGGTATAAATAAATTTTGACGAGTTGTAAATGACACATGAGGTAGCTAGCTAGTTTTTCATGTTTCCAAATCCATCTACTGTCGACATCAATCCTGGAGTTCTTATTTGGAAATTTATAATTGATTATTTGTTACTTGGAAGTTTGCCAAGTATTACTGCATAGACTAAATATTCTTTATTTGTCCTTATTTTCTATATGTGAATCTGTTTTTCTTTTTTCATTTTGCAGCGGCTTTATTTTTATTTCGTTTAGTTGAAAATAATGAATGCTAGATGTGGCCGAAATCAAGATGAGGAAAAAGATGATTGGACAGGACACCTCTCAATTATAGAAGTCATGGTTTTACTCATTGGCAAGCAAGAAGTGTTTGCACCAAATACCATAAAAGAATGATGACATGTTGCTCATTCCTACAAAAAATAAGATAAGAGTCTTATTAATCACATTTTCTTTGATTTCATCTTAATGTTACGTACGGGTTTCTTTGAAAAAAGAGTGTGATACCACCACCTATCGAGTCAGACACTGAGCTCTGTAAAAAAGATTTTTAGACGAATAATGCAAATATTTTTGTTGTAGAAGGTTGACTTCTGGCAAAATAGCTCTTGCTGGAACGAAAGTCTTTTTTTTTCTTGGTAGATTTAATATATAAGGGTATCAAAAACAATCTTTTATCCTCATAATATAGCAATGAAGTCTATGTATAATCTACTCTTCCAAAACTCTATTTTATGAGATTATACTAGAGTTATTATTGTTTGTTGTTAACTTCGAGAAAAAGCGATTAATCAAATGGTCCAAAACTATATCAAGATAACAGTATTTACCTACTCACACAATTGCAGAGTTACCCATGGTCCCAAAACGAGCTCTTACCAATTAAAGTAAGATATTCTTGGTTTTCTTCTTAATTAGTGGCACGACGTTAAGGAAAGGAAATATAATCTATTCCCTATGTAAGAACTACTTGAGTAGCCTTTTATAGCTAGCCAAATAATGTCAAAAGAGGGCCCAAATTTAATGACCAATATTACTAGCTACCAGCCAACACAACCAAACTTTGAATAATTGAATCTTCTTACCGTGTGTTTGTGACTCTCAAGTTTCCTTGTCATTGTTTCTATCTTGACATATGGTCCAACTTCAAACCAAACGGTCCAATTGTTGACTCAAGAAATCTACAACAACTCTCCTTAAATCCCCCATCCCCAAAACCAAAACCAACAACGTATGGAGGGTCCAAAAATTCTAAAAATATACCAATTGTTTCTGTTGTGGTATAAAGTGGGACCTCTTTGAGATAGACAAAAATACGGAAAGTTTGGCATATTCTACTTTTGATTGCTTCAATGGCTATCAATGGACCCTTGGACTCAAATGTCACAACGCAAATTGCTCACTTTAGAAGGATTGTGCATGAACCTGAGATACCTGTCGTTTTTTATTGAAAGCTTTGCTCTTTAGCTGAAGCTTTGCCTGCTCCACAAGTTTTCTGCACCTCCAACTTCCCCTAGCTTTTAAAGAGAAATAATGTAGCTATGAATTATTATGCATTGCTCAAACTTTTTCTTTCTTTCTTCCTCCATATTTCATTGATTTGTTTTAAAAGCATGCGTTATCTCATTTAAAATTTTAAGTTATTAGCAAAAAAAACAGATACTTTATTTTAGGTCTGTAACATGTTCAATCGAGTATATAGAAATATATATTTTCTTATGAGTTATGGTAGGACTTGGTGCCAAGATTGTCATGTTAAAGTATAAGTGTTTTTTTTTTTTTTGGCTTTTTATAATAATAGTATTGGACCAATCGTAATTTTCTTTCTCTTTGCTACGGATCAAATTTGATCCTATGATCTTTATTTCTACTTCAGCAACTATAGTTATTGGGTGCCCATTAAAAGGGACAATATTAATTATTAAAGGTTAAAGGAATCATAGCCAAGAATCTAGAGATGTAAAAATTGAAGTTAATACAAATAAAAATTAAGTCGAATATAAAAAGTGAAAGCACATGTGCTGAGTTATTAAGGTTTCATTAGATTATACATGTCAGAGTGGAAGATTTAGGGAGAAGCTGACAGCTAAACATGATTTGTTAAGGTTAATGGTCATATAATCAATAATCTTAGGATTGTAATCTTTTGATTAGCATGCGAAGGACCTTAATCATGACGCTTTTATTAATCTATACTATTAAAATATGTGAGCAGGTGAAGAAGAGTATAAAAATGAGATTAACAGACTCAGACATATTAGACGCAAAGTTTTCGACATGGCCACGTGCACGACACAGACCCTATTAATAAAATTATTTGCAATTTGAGTATCAAATTTTCACGACATCCCCACGTGCCCTGTAAACATTAGAAGTAATTTAATTGCAATCCGTCAAATTATCTAATGTTAATGTTAGTATTTAGGATTTAGCCTATGCATAAATACGTAAAAATATTACTCTATAATTGTATATGGTCAAAATCAAGTATGCTTGATTTAGCGGGCTCGAGTAACCACTTCAAGAATAAGTCTGAAGTACACTGGGTTCGAGGCTGATGGAAGATTTAGAAGTTCGAAGATCAAAATGATCGATGAATGTCGAGGCCGAACGTGACCGGCCTCGAGATAATGCCGAAAAAGCAAGATTCCGGCCACATCCCCAAGACCGTGGCGTAAATTTCGGAATAGATTTGTAAGAGTTAGAATTAATCCGTTCTAGGCGGTTAGACAGTTGTCCCAATAGGATTCCTTACTATAAATAGAAATGTACCTTATTTAGGGTTCCCCTATTATATAAAGGGGACCCCAATCATTTGGAAACATCATCAATCATTGGCAAAGAAAACACTTTCTTACTTTCTTGCTCATATTTCATCAGAATTGTCTTTAACATTATTGTTCTTACTTTATTGTTCTTGACCATCCTCAAGGCCACCTTAGCTCGAGGTCGAGACTGATTTGCACACTGGTTTGATTTTACTTAGTTCCTTCATTTCTACGTTAGACTTCTGGGTTATTAATTAGTATTGAACTAAATCACATATCTTTAAAACCATAAACAAGTTTAATTGCTACTCGTATTTTCAAGGTAAATAGTTTGGCGCCCAACATGAGCTAAAGATAATAATGGTTATGTCAGTAGTAATTCTGACAACATGTGTTATTTTCACACTTGTTCTTGTCAAGAATCTTTTGTTCTCAGGAAAAAATATGTCAAACTCACAAAACGCACATGTATACGGTGATTATGGCCTTGGATTTCACGGTGAAAACAAAAATGTGGCTACTCTTTGAGCCGGTGTACCACCAATTAACCTTGAGGAAGTGCCAAATGTGGAACCAATCGATGTTAGTTCACACATTAGCTTTGAATACGAATTTAGGTGCAGACCCCGGAGGAAGTGTGCACAGCGAAGTCCGATATGGTGGCCAAGAAACACAGGGGATATGAGATGAGGGAGTCAACCTCCAAGTAATATTCGAGATGCTTCAAGCTCAACAGGTTGCTATCTTTCAGCTTCAAAGTCAGTACAAAACTCCAAGTATAGTTAAACTAGAAAACACTCGATGTACTGAGTCGGTGCCAGAGAGATTAAACGGTAATGGCTCGGGGACTGACCCCACGATTATGAGGATGTTCAAGGAACTCACCAAGAGATTTGGTTCAGGGAAAAAAGGATTGAGGTTAATGACAAAAAAGTGGAGACTTATAGCTCATATGTTGATCAAATACCGAGGGCACCCCTGGTCCTGAAAGGTTTGGATGCCAAGAAATTCATACAAAAACCATTCCCTCCGAGTGCGACTCCAAAGCCCATTCCTAAAAAATTTCATATGCTCGATATACTCAAATACAACGAGACAACCAATCCTAATGAACATATTACCTCATACACTTGCAGATTAAAGGGAATGACTTGAATGATGATGAGATCGGGTCAGTATTGTTGAAAATATTAGTGGAAACTTTGTCAAAGGGAGCCATTATTTGGTATCACAACTTGCCACTAAACTCTATCGACTTATTCGCTATGTTAGTAGAAGCCTTCGTGAAAGCACATACTGGGGCCATAAAGGTTGCGACAAGGAAATTAGACATTTTTAAGATAAGACAGAGGAATGACGAGATGCTAAGGGAGTTCGTGTCATGATTTGAAATGGAACGAATGGAATTACCACTGGTCTCGGATGATTGGGTGGTAGAAGCTTTTATGTAGTGGTTGAACGAGCGGAGTTCGATCCGCCACGACAGCTAAAGCAAAATCTGATTGAATACCTAGGAGTGACTTGGTTAAACGTACATAATCGTTACTAATCGAAGATCAAGGTTGAGGACGACCAGTTGGGAGCCCTTCGGGTTCAGTTCATCCTAATAGATTGATAGTTAAGGCCTCTAGGGATATGGACAGGGAACTAAGATCAAACAGGGAACGGTTTTGGCCAAATATCGATCAGAGAAACAATGATTCGGGGTGTAACGCTCCTCAAAATGATCAAAAAATGATCGAGGTCAAAGCTCTCGAGGACTTATGAGTAAGAACAATTTTGATAAACACACCGATCTCGTGGAAATACCTCATTTATCGGAGTATAATTTCAGTGTAGATGCATTGGGGATCGTATCAGCTATTGGAAGAATCAAAGACACCAGGTGGCCCATTCCTATACAAATCGATCCTTCTCAAAGGAATCCAAACTTGATGTGTAAATATCATGGCACACATGGCCATAAGACCGAAGACTGCAGGCAGCTGAGGAATGAAAGGTAGCTTAATTGTTCAACGAGGGTCATCTTTGAGAGTTTCTTAGCGATTGAGCTAAGAACCATTTCAAGGAAAGAGATGCAAACAGAAAAATAAGCAGGAAGAACCGCAACATGTAATTCCTAAGATCGTTGGCAGTGTCGATGTTCCACAACGGCCTATATTCAAACGCACCAAGGTGTCGATCACCAAAGAAAATCAAACTCGAAGTTATGTGCCCGAGGGCGTCCTGCCATTCAATGACGAGGAAATGGAAGGCATATCTCAACTGCACAATGACTCCCTTGTAATTTCTATTTCATTAAATAAAGTTCAAGTTAAACGTGTTCTACTGGATCCAGGTAGCTCAGCAAACATAATCAGATCAAGGGTTGTGGAGTAGCTCGACCTACAGGACCAAATTGTACCTACATCTCGAGTCCTAAATGGCTTCAACATGACAAGCAAAACAACGAAGGAGGAGATAGTCCTACAAGTGAACGTGGTCGGGATCATCCAAGATACAAATTCTATGTCATCGAAGGTGACATGAGATATAATGCACTACTCAGGAGGACATGGATCCACAATATGATGGCAGTACCTTTAACCCTTCATCAGATGATAAAATTCCCAACAATGGATGGTATAAAATAGTTTATAGAGAACAACATGTTGCAAAGGAAATGTTTGCAGTCGATGAGGTGACTCTGGTACCAGTGCCTTCGACTTCGTAAAAATCGAGCACCAAAGATAAACAGGTCAAATAGCAATCACCGCCCCCTGTCTCGATCGAGTCGGATGAACGGGTAATCGAAGAAGAAGAAAAAGAAGAAGAAGATCTACTTACTCCTCAAACTTTCGTTGTTCCCAAAGAGTCATATGCAACCAAGTCGACGGTCGAGGATTTGGAATAGGTCATACTAATCGAGTATATGCCCGAGAAAAAAGTGTACCTGGGAACGAGGTTAACCCCAAACTCAGGAAACAATTCATACAATTTCTTATCAATAATATGAATTGTTTTTCTTTGTCCCATTTAGACATAACAAGGATCCCACTGTAAATAACAACACAACGACTAAGCCTCGACCCAAGTTCAAACTAGCAAAACAAAAAAAGAAGGCCCCAGTCTGAGGTGAAGCATGCATTTATAAAGGATAAGGTGACAAAACTTCTTAAAGTAGGGTCTATTAGGGAGGTAAAGTACCCTAAATTGTTAGCTAACGTAGTTCTAGTCCCAAAAAGGGGGAACAAACTGAATATGTTCGTAGATTATAAGGATTTGAACAAGGCATGCATTAAAGACTCTTTTCCACTACCTAACATCAATACATGATCGATGCCATGGCCGACCACAAGATCCTTACCTTTCTCGACGCCTACTACGGGTACAATCAAATTCAGATGAACTCGGAGGAAAAGGAGAAGACCTTATTTATCACTAAGTTTGGAATAATGCCCTTTGGGCTAAACAATGCTGGATATACATACAAACGCCTAGTTAACAAAATGTTCGATGAACAGATAGGTAAATCAAATGGAAGTTTACATTGATGATATGTTGGTTAAGTACCTGCGCACGGAGGACCATTTAACTCATTTGCAGTAAACATTCAAAATCTGGAGAAAATACAACATGAAGCTTAACCCAGCAAAATGCACCTTAGGGGTCGGTTCGGGCAAGTTCCTCGGCTTCATGGTATCAAATCGAGGAATCAAAATCAATCCCAGCAAGATAAAGGTCATCGAAGATATCGCTATCGTAGATAGCGTAAAAGCCATACAAAGGTTAACAGGACGGATAGCCGCCTTAGGTCGATTCATCTCGAGGTCGTCGGATTGGAGCCACGGGTTCTTTTCCTTGCTCAAAAAGAAAAAAGATTTCGCATGGACCCCAGAATTCCAGCAAGCATTGGAGGAATTGAAGCAATATTTATCGAGCCCATCTTTGTTTCACACTCCGAGGGTGGATGAAAAGCTTTACTTATATTTGGCAGTATCTGAGATAGCGGTAAGTAGGGTACTCGTTCGAGAAGATCAAGTTATGTAATTCCCTGTTTATTATGTAAGTCGGACTTTAGTAGATGCTGAAACTAGATACCCGCACTTAGAAAAATTAGCACATGTATTAATAAGCGCATCTAGAAAACTAAAGCCATATTTCTAGTGTCACCCAATATGTGTGTTAACCATTTATCCTCTCCGAAATGTTTTGCTTAAGCCCGAACTATTGGGCTAATTGGCCAAATGGGTAGTCGAACTTGGAGGGTACGATATAAAATATCAACCCCCAACGGATATCAAGTCTCAAGTCTTAGCTAACTTCGTGGCCGATTTTACACTGATCTTTGTACCTGAAGTAGAAAAAGAACTTCTACTAAAATTGCGTACGTCATCAGGGGTATGGACCCTCTTCACGGATGGTGCCTCGTATGTGAAAAGGTCCAGGCTTGGCATCATTTTGAAATCACCTACAGGTAGTATTATTAGACAATCTATTTTAACTTCTAGGTTGACTAATAATAAGGCCGATTATGAGGCCATGATTGCAGGTCTTGAGATAGCTAGAATCTTAGGGGCCGAAGTCATTGAAGCAAAGTGCAATTCTTTATTGGTGGTGAACCAAGTAAACAAAAGCTTCGAGGTTCGAGAGGATAGGATGCAAAGATATTTGGACAAGTTACAGGTAACCTTGCACCGTTTCAAGGAGTGGACTTTAGATCATGTGCCTCAAGAACAAAACAGCGAGACCGATGCACTTGGTAACTTGGGGTCATCAGTTGAAGAAGATGATATTGTCTCGGGGACCGTCGTACAGTTATCAAAATTTGTGGTTGAAGCGGTTCATGTCAAGATAAATTCTACGAGTATGACATAGGATTGGAGGAACAAGTATATTGAATATTTGAAAAATGAAAAGCTCCTATCGTATCATAAAAAGTCAAGGGGTCTATGAACCAAGGCTGTTAGGTTGACATTGGATGAAGGTGGAATATTATACAGAAGGAAGTTCGATGGACCATTAGCGGTATGTTTGGGATCAGGAGACACCGATTATGCTCTTCGAGAAATCTATGAAGGCACTTGTGAAAATCAATCCAACGTCGAATCTTTGATTCGTAAAGTTATTAGAACAGGGCATTACTAGGATAGGATGGGAAAAGATACTTAGGAGTTTGTTAAAAAATGTGATAAATGTCAAAGGTTTGCACCAATGATTCATCAATTCAAAGAGCAACTTCACTCAGTCATGTTCCCATGGTCTATCATTAAATGGGGAATGGATATCGTCGGCCCTCTACCAATGGCCTCAGGTAAAGTTAAATTCATTTTTATTTATGACTGACTACTTTTCTAAATGGGTGGAAGCACATGCCTTCGAAAAGGTCAGAGAAAATAAGTCATTAACTTCATTTGGGACCACATCGTCCAGCGATTCAGGATACCTTCAGAAATCGTATGCGACAACGGCAAGCAATTCATAGGCAGTAAGGAAACGAAGTTCTTCGAAGCACACAAAATAAAAAGGATTTTATCAATGCCATATCATCTTATCGGGAACAGACAGACCGAGTCAACAAATAACTATCGTTCAAAACTTAAAGAAGAGGTTAGACGATGCAAAAGGAAAGTGGATAGAAGTTTTACTTGAGGTTCTTTAGGCATATCGAACGACATCGAAGTCCAGCACAGAGGCAACCCCATTTTCCTTGGTATATTGCTCTGCGGCAGTGCCAGATTTTGACATGCATCATAGGAATCAAACCACGAGGCTATGAATACTAGTCTCGAGCTATTGGATGAAAAATGAGAAGCTGAACTTGTTCGGATGGCCACGCAAAAGCAAAGAGTCGAGAGATATTATAATAGAAGGACCAACCTTCAATACTTCGAAATCGGGGATCTAATTCTACAGAAAGTCACCCTTAATACTCGAGACCCGAATGAAGGGAAACTAGGCCCAAATTGGGACGGACCATTCCGAGTCATCGGAGTTGCCGTTAAAGGATCTTATAACACGGCACAATGGAAGGCGAACAATTGCGGAACAATTGGAACGTATCACTACGATATTACCTCCAAGGTATGACCTTCTCTTTTTTCCATTTGAGTTTAAAACTAACTCATTACACGTGTTCAATCGAAGACGTCGAAGGCACCTTTCTACATGAGGACCTCGTTTTAAAGCATGTGTTGCACTCTTTTTCCCTTAGATCGGGTTTTATCCCAAATGGGTTTTTTCCTTTAGGTTATTAACAAGACAACATCTATGTGCTACCTAAGGAGAATTCGACAGTATCCAAGGCTTCTTTTAAATTCAACCTCGATTACTGGGGGACACCACACTCGGGGATTGTATTTCATGGAAAATACTTTATGCCAAAGAGGGCCTCGATAGGAAAACTTTATAATGGGCCAAATGGTCAGATGAACCGTGTCCATATAGAATAGTCGAGCCCCGATGGCAAACATGTAAGCATGTATCAATTACCCAAAGAAGCATTCTTTCTATATTAAAACAATTTGGGTCTCAAAGAAACTTGTTACTATACAAACATCATACTTATGATTTCACGCGAAACAAATTGTGGGCCAAAATGCAAATACACCTCGAATACTCGTAGACTGTCATCGACAGTCAACACAATTGAGTATCTAGACTCAAATTTATATTACCTCAAAGAGGCATCCCTCGATGCAAAGGCCAAGGCTATCCTACTTGGGGAAGAACCTTTTTGACAAGTTCGAAAGGTTATTGAGAAACAAGTCTAAGAGACACATCCGAAGTATACATTTGTATTAAAGGCTATGGCCAAAATAATGCGGCTCGAAGACATCCAACCTCTGCCATAAGTTAAAGGCCTTCAAAAACTTTGAAAAATAGTTAAATAAGGCTTCCCTCGGCAAAAGCAAATAAAAACGGGCTTCGATAAAATCAGTCCTCGAATAATTTAAAGTCTTCGATAACTTCAGCCTATAAAAAAGCCTCAAGAGGTATTAACACGAAGGGGTTCTGATCGATTGAACGCTCGAAAGACCCAACGGGTATAAAACACACATGTTAATGTATAAAGAAATTTTCTTTAAGTCCATTAGCCAAAAAAGAGAAAAAAATTATAACCGTCTTAGAGGCTATATTGGCCCAACTTATAAAGCCTAAGGGCCGACCTTAAAGAGCCTAAGGGCCAAAGCATGTAGAGTTCAAGACCTTGCTCTCGCTCAACTCGGACTGAAAATCCCCATCATCCTGAGTTCATGTCAAATCAATTTAAGCATAGCTCGAGTATTAACAAAAAACTTAAGACGCATTCTATTATAAGTTCAAAAGTTTCTTATTGATCACTAAAAACCCTAAGGGTTTGTTCTATTCTGAGTCCGAGCCAGTGCTCACTTGTTCATTGAAGTTATAACTTCAAAATATTTCACAAAATGAAGACAAAGCATAATTCAATACTAAATCAAAGATGAAGCAAAGAGAATTCATTATATTTATGAATGGTATTTACAATACCCACGAGGGTCCTTACACAAAAACAAAGAAATAAAATATTCCTAAGAGCCTAATATACTTTCGGAGTCGCATCCTCGAGAACCTCCTCCTCAGGGACTCCATCCTCATCTCCCTCGCCCTCAGATCCACTAACAAAATCTTTAACATCAAACGAAATGAGAAACCTGGCATCGATTTCCAGCGCCCTTGCTTGGGCTATCTCCCCAATGAGGTTGAAACCTTGGGCATGGATCTCTTTGAGGGTCTCCCTCCGGGATTGTCACTTGACCAAATAATAACTTTGTTTTTCCTGGTCGGAGGCCTCTCTTAGCTCCTCTTGAACAGATCGGCATCCCTTAAGTATACGGAGATAGTTTTATCATATGTGGCCTTCATCTTCTCAACATCAGCCTTGGGCTCAGCAACCTCAGCCCCGGCTTCAGTGAGTTTGATCTCAACTCCTAGATATTTTGGTTTGGGCCAGATTTTTCACTTTAGCATCTCAGAGCTGGTGCTCAGCCGAGACCAGTTGAGCTAGAGCATCCTATTTATCAACAACAATCAGATCCATATTTTCCTTCCATTGATTGTAGTTGGCTTTAACCTGATCAACCTCGCCCCGAAGATGCCCGATCATCTCCAATTTTCTGAGGCATTGAAGTGTTAGACTCCACAATAAAGTCAAGTAGACCATACTCTTTCAAAATCATAGATACCTGCTTGCCTATCTCGGCCTCATTTTTATGAGCTTTGGCCAAATCTGCCCGAAGGTCCTTGAGCTCCTCCTCCTTTTGGCTAAAAAGGAGCCTCAGGGCCTTCTCTTCATCAGAAGACTTCTTGATCTCGGCTTCACATTGGCTCAGCTCAGCTCTAAACTTAGTAATGGCTTATACAGAAAAAAAGGATATATCAGTTAACGCGAAAGGAGAATAAAACAAAAGATTTTTGCAACAATAAGAGTTAGTGCTTACCCAGGAGAGGAGACAATGAGTCTCTTCAAAGAGGGTCGATGCGTCATTGAGGTCGACGGCATCATCGACCCTAGTAAAAAAATCCTGAAAAAGATCTTCTTTGAGGACCTTGCTCGGGTTGGGCAGTCACTGAGCTTGAGCATCATTTATTTCCTCCTATGAATAAGATGGTGATGTGCCGGAAAATTTCGGCACATCTGATACTAATCACTTAGATTTTAGCTTATTTTAAATGCAATTTCCCTTTGTACATATGTAATTTTATTATTTTTGTAGTGTATGAGGCTTAAGGACCTACGAGCATGGAAAAGAGTTCAAAAGGCCACAAAAAGACAAGAAAAGAACAAAAAGGCATGGCAAATGTGGAAATGCTATCGCAAAACCCACATGCAAGCTGCAGATTTCACACCAAGATCGCAGATCAAAATAGATTTCTGGGCAAAGTTCAATGTCAAAAATGCGGTCCCATCTGTGATCACATAACTAGTTTGCGAGCCAAAAATTGACCGCAAACTAAACATGAAGTCTACTTAAGGAAAAAAATGCGATGCAGAATGTGGTAGCATTTCTACAATGCGGAACGCAAACCATAAATGCGGTGAAGGCCTTTAAACTAGGATTACAATCTGCGATGGCAATGTCAAAAATGCGGACCGCATGTCTGTTATGCGACAGTAATGTGGTCATATATTCAACCTGAGAGGGCAGTTTTGTTCGATTTTATCTCGATTTTTGGCACACTATAAATAGATTTATCGGGTTTTTGTGGGCTCATCTTGTCTGATTTTGAAGCTACAATACAAGGCATTAATAGTCATCTCTTTTAGAAACTTCTTGGGTTTATGTGCAATGCATAAGCATAACAATGTCTCAAATGATGCCCTAAGGTTGAGATGCTTCAAGTACTCTCTAGTTGGGGAAGCAAGGAAATGGCTTCAAAATCTGCCCTCAAACTCCATTCATTCTTGGGCGGAACTTGTCCGAGCTTTCTTATCTAAATGGTTCCTGCAAAGTAAGAAGTCGGAGCTTCGAGATAAAATCTTCTCTTTCAAGCAAGTATCGGGAGAACATCTACATGAGGCATGGTATCTTTTCAAATTATATTTTGTGAGGTCTCCCAACCATGGTTTTCCAGATTCTATTTTGTTGGAGAAATTCTACATGGGCTTGGATCCTATGAACCAATCTATAGCCAAGAATGCAGCTGGTGTGTCTTTCATGGACAAATCCTTCACAAGGGTGACACAAATACTTGACAAAATAGCAAAGCATAATCAAGCATGGCATTTAGAGGACACCACAGGTAGAATTACATATGGTTCTCCTTCTTTGAGCAACATGGTCAAGGAAAATCAAGAGAGATCAAGTGATTGCAGGGCTTACTACAAATATCAATGTGTCGACAAATATGTTCACCGAAAGCCAAACGAAGAAGGTAAATGTGGTTAAGGATGTGCAACCCGTACCAAATGAGGATTTTGAGGAAGCAAATTATGTTAACAACTCTCAAGGAGGCTATCAAGTGCAACAATAGCAAGGTCAAGGACAACAAAATCAATGGAGGCCAAACCCGCAAAGACAAGGCCACCAACAATGCGAAATGATCAAGGTGGCTCAAACCAAGGAAATTGGAACAACAACAACAACTTCTCAAACCAGAATTTAAACCCTTATGTTCCCCCAAAGGGTCAATATTCAAATCAAGGTTCCTCAATTGAGTCTAAGTTGGAAAGTATGCTTGAACCGATATTGCAAAATCAAGAAAAATACGACATTTCTATGAGGAACATGACCAAGCTTGTAGGTTCTCATACAGCATCCATTCAAAAATTGGAGATGCAAATGAGAGACCTCTCTAGGGAATAAAATCTAAAGCAAAAGGGAACACTCCCTAGTGACACAATTGCGAACCCAAAGGGTAGTGGGAGTAGCCCAAGTTCTCATGTCATGGAAATTACTACTTGGAGCGGAAAGGTACTACAAGGAGAGGGTGAAAAAGTGATTGAGGTAGAAGAGTTCGAGAAAGGGGTTGAGGTTGAATAGCCAAGTGTTGTCGAAATTGAAAAGATTCCGGAAGATGTTTAAGTTCATAAAGAGAACCGGGAAGAGGAAGAGGAAAAGGAAAAGGTAATAGAGACACCAAAAACTCTTCCACCTATTCCTAGACCTCCTCCCCCATTCCCTTAAAGGCTTATGAGAAGAGTTGATGATAGAAAATTGATAAGTTCTATGACATTCTCAAGCAATTATCGGTGAATATCCCATTTGTGGAAGCATTTCGAGAAATGTCGGGTTTTGCTAAGTATTTGAAAGATTTGATCACCAAGAAGAAACCCACCAAAAATGAAGTGGTGAATGTGACTCACTGGGTTAGTTCCACCATTGCAATATCACTCGTTCAAAAGAAAGAAGACCCGTGAGCTTTTACCATTCCTTGTAGCATTGGGTACATGATTTTTCAAGAGCTCTTTGTGATAATGGAGCTAGCATCAACTTGATGTCTCTTTCCATTTACAAGAAAGCAGGATTGGGTATGCCAAGGCCCACAAGTATGAGATTGCAAATGGCAGATCGTTCCATCAAACGCTCGGTGGGAATTGTTGATGATATCCTTGATTATGCTATTGACAACGAGATCCTTATTTTCTTAGGGAGACCATTCGTTGCCACGGGAAAATCCCTTATGGATTCGGAACAGAATGAGATTAAATTTCGTGTGAATAATGAAGAGTTTACATTCCAAGAAAGTAAGGGTATGAAACTAACACATGAGTATGAAAGCATCTCGGTGATTGATGTTGTTGATGAAGTGGAGGATGCGGTTGAAATGAAGATGGAAGGACAATGCCTCGACGAAGCATTGACTACTATTTTGGTAAACTTTGATAGCGAGGATATGGAGGGATATATGGAATCAGTAAATGCATTGGAGGGACTTGGTTCTTACACTTACGCTCCGGCAAAGCTCTCTCTCGACTTGGAAAATAGATCCATGCCTCCCGCAAAGCCATCTATTATTGAGCCACCACAACTAGAGCTCAAACCACTTCCACCGCACTTGAGGTATACATATCTTGGCTCAAATGATACTTTCCCAGTAATCATTTCTTCTTTGCTAAATGATGTGCAGGTAGAACGATGGTTGGAAGTCATGAAGGATCATAGGCAAGCCATTGGATGGACAATTGCAGACATCCATGGGATTCCCACGGGAATTAGCGAGCATAAAATCCAATAGGAAAGTGAGACAAAACCAAGCGTGGAACATCTATGATGGTTGAACCCGTCAATGCAAGAGGTAGTACAGAAATAAATCGTCAAATGGTTGGATGCCGGGGTAGTCTACCCTATCGCCAATAGTTCTTGGGTGAGCCCAGTGCAATGTGTGTCGAAAAAGGGAGGTATGACCATAATTGAAAATTAGAAAAATGAGCTCATCTCAACAAGAACGGTGACTGGTTGGAGGGTGTGTATGGATTATCGAAAGCTCAACGGTGCCACATGCAAGGACTATTTCCATATGCCTTTTATTGATCAAATGCTTGATCGCCTAGCGGGATAGTCATTCTATTGTTTCCTTGATGGATATTCCGGCTACAACCAAATCAACATAGCATTGAAGGATCAATAGAAGATGAAATTCAGTTGCCCCTATGGAACATTTGCTATTAGATAGAATCCATTTGGTTTATCCGGCTACTTTTCAAAAATGCATGATGTCCATTCTCTCCTACATGGTAGAGGATTTTCTAGAAGTCTTCATGGATAACTTCTCAGTAGTAGGTGATTCTTTTGAGCATTGTCTTAATAATCTTAGACAAGTGTTTAAGAGATGTGAAGAGACCAACCATGTGCTCAATTGAGAGAAATGTCACTTCATGGTGGATGAAGGCATGTGTTGGGGCATAAAATTTCAAAGCATGGCATAGAGGTTGACCAGGCAAAGATAGAGATTATTTCTAAGCTTCCCCCACCTACTTCTATCAAAGGTGTTCGAGGTTTCTTACGGCATGCCAAGTTCTATAGGCGCTTCATCATGGACTTGTCCAAGATTGCAAATCCTATGTGTAAACTCCTTGAGAAGGATGCCAAATTTGTGTTTGATGAGAAATGCCTCAAGGTCTTTGAGGAGTTGAAGCAAAGGCTCACCACGGCACCTATTATTGTCACACCCGATTGGTCTCTTCCTTTCGAGCTCATGTATGACGCCAGTGGTGTAGCTATTGGGGCAATGCTTGGCCAATGTCACAACAAGGTTCTCCACCCGGTCTACTATGCAAGCAAAACACTCAATGGGGCACAAATGAATTACACGGTAACTGAGCAATAACTTTCCATTGTCTATGATTTTGAGAAGTTTCGGGCTTATTTGTTTGGATCCAAGGTGATAGTGCACACAGAACATGCGGCTCTTTTATGCCTCATGGAAAAAAGGGATGCAAAGCCTCGGTTGATTCGATATGTCTTGTTGTTTCAAGAATTTGATTTGAAGTCAAGGATCGAAAGGAAACTCAAAATCAAGTGGCGGATCATTTGTCAAGGCTTGAGGAGGCAGGGATACAAAAGGATGATCTTGAAAGCAATGATGCTTTCCCGGATGAAAACATATTGGCAATATCTAGAACGTTTGCTCATTGGTATACCGATATTGCTAACTATCTAGTTAGTGACCTTATCCCGGAAGGATTGGAATCCTATCAAAAGAAGAAGTTTTTAAGAGACTGCTAACAATACTATTGGGATGAACCATTCTTGTTCCGTGTTTGTGCTGACAATAATATCAGAAGGTGTGTTACAGAAGAAGAGATTATGCCAATTCTAAAGGCATGCCATGACTCACCGGTTGGGGGTCATCATGGAGGAAATTGAATGGCGCCTAAGGTGCTTGAATGTGGTTACTATTGGACGTCCATCTATAATGATGCCAATCAAATGATCAAGGCTTGTGACCAATGTCAAAGACAGGGATCAATCTCCAAAAGGCATGAAATGCCGATACACTTTGTAATGGAGATAAAAATCTTTGACGTCTTGGGAATTGATTTTATGGGTCCCATTGTGAGTTCTTGTGGGATGAAATATATCTTGGTAGATGTGGACTATGTGTCCAAATGAGCTGAAGTGATTGCCTTACCAAACAACGAGGCAAGGAGTGTGACCATATTCTTGAATAAGAACATTTTCACTCGGTTCGGCACTCCTAGAGCCATTCTTAGTGATGGTGGGTCTCATTTCTTTAATAAAGCTTTCACAGGACTACTTGAGAAATATGGCGTTAAGCACAAGATGGATACACCTTATCATCCGCAATCAAGTGGTCAAGTTGAGGTTTTCAACCGTAAGATCAAGAGCATTTGAGCAAAGACTGTTAATGCAAACAGGACTGACTGGTCAAGGAATCTAGATAACGCATTGTGGGTGTACCACATGGCGTACAAGACTCCTATTGGTACTTCTCCTTATCAGTTAGTCTTCGACAAAGCTCTTCATCTACCCGTGGAACTGGAGCACAAGGCCATGTGGGTGTAAAAGAGGTTGAACTTGGACTGGGCTGAAGCTGCAAGTTTGAGGATAACACAACTCAATGAAATAGAGGAATTCTGTTTCCATGCTTATGAAAGTACAGATGTGTACAAACAAAGGATAAAGTTTGTCCATGACAAGAAGATCTTGAAAAGAGAGCTTAAGTCAGGTGACTTGGTATTGCTCTTTAACTCAAGGCTCAAACTGTTTCCAGGAAAGCTCAAATCAAAATGCTCTAGTCCATTCAATGTGGTCAATGTCTCTCCATTTGGAGCTGTGGAACTAAAATCAGAAGATGGGCTCCGGATATTCAAAGTAAATGGCCAACGAATCAAACACTACTTGGGCACAAATGGAGAAAAACATTTGGTGGACTAGTTGGCTCTCAAAGATGGTCCGTGCCTGACCGTTGAGTGAATCCAAAGGAACACCAACTTCGTCGTGTCGGAATGTTAAATCAAGCACTTCATAGGAGGCAACCCATGTATGGTAACACCTTTTTTGTTCCTTAAATTTTTAATTTTTGATAGATAGATTACTTGAACAATTTAAAGTGTGTGTTAGAATGCAGGGGATTCAAAATATCACAATACTGGGTATGAATGCATAAGAAAGGGAAGAAAAAATCACTGTGTGAAGTATGCTGCAAATTTACGGTCATATTTTTACTATGTGGACCGCATTTTGATCGCAAACCAAAACAGTGAGTTTGGTTAAAATTGTTGGCCAAAATGCGACAAGGTTGTGTAGTTTGCGGACCATATTTCAACTATGCGATCGCATTGAGCACCGCATTTATTACCCCTTAGTAAGTCAATTGAACTCACCGCATAAAACTTATGTGGTCGCATAACGTGTTATACGGTGACTTTCCCATCGCAAAGTGTTAGGTATATCGCTGAATTCTTGCATCCCTCACTCATTCAAAACAAAACAAAACCAAATTAAAAAAACAAGAAAAGAAAAAAAAGAAAAGACCGAAAAGAAAAGAGAGGCAAACAAAGATCAAAAAAAGGGGCAACAATGGCTAGTGATCGAATCCTATAAACCCATCATAATCTCCATACTACTCGTACTCATCTTCACTGGTATGTGTTCTTGCCCTAATTATCCAATTTTAATTTCACGTCTATCTTTTATGTGTTCTTTTTTATTTTTGTCCTGCATTTTTAATTTTTTTTCACAGTTATTGGTACATATCATGGTCATTTCTGGGTAGAAAACATATTTGGGGTAATGAGTAGAAAGAAATAGGACCGCCATTGTTGAGGGATGAACAAATCGTGAGAACGATGATATTTGTGGCCCCATAATTAAACCTTAGTATTCTGAGGACGATGATGAAATGCGGTGACATTTGTGATTGAATAATTGATATGCAGACCGCCAATTCACCGCATACTAGAATAGACTACCCAGTTAAACCCTTGCTATTTGCGGCTATTTTACAATCGCATTTCCCACTTTGCGGTGGTATTTACGATCGTATTTTGTTATTGTGTTTGTGAGCAACTCAGTTATGCGATGGTTATGCGCTCCGCATAGTGGTTATACGATCGCATAACCCATCGCAGACTGAGCTCCGGTAGTGCACACTCAAGAATGCGACAAGTTTGCGGTCCGCATAGTGGTTATGTGACCGCAAAACGTGCCGCATTTTTAACTTCTTCTTTGAATTTTTTGTTTTCATCTCACTGTTGCTTATAATGTCGCTCACATTTCACCTTTGTACATATATGGCTCCCTAAAAGTATACAGCCTCTGTCCACTAAGTATAATGAGTCCCTTGTCCGGTGAATTTTATGCATCATATGGAGCCTCCAGGACTGCGCACCACAAACACAACAGAATTTTTAGTGACAATGTCCTTGTTCAGGGGAAGAGTGTGTTTTGCGATAGTGAGGCCATTAATGAGTTGTACTTCCATGGGTGGAGAGCAAGCACCGCTAAATACGATGCCAAATACGCAAATAGGGAGAATGAGTGTGGTTGGATTGCTTCGGTGATAGAAAAGGGGACCCCTGCTTGGATCAACCTTTGGCATATTATATACAAAGAGGATCTCACAAGAGAGGGTCAATTCTGGATCAGCTTTGTTACCTCTCAATTGATACCGTCCTGGAATGAGACTGATATAGGCATTGAGAAGACTCTCCTTATTGCATGTATCATGGGGGGCATCAAGATTGATGTGGGAACTCTGATCTTCCAAGAGATAGGGATCCCGGAAAAGCAGCATGCCACTTCGCTTCCATTCCCTTGCTTGATCACAACCCTCTGTAAAGCTGTAAAGGTCCCTCTCATGCAACACTCTGACAGGACCGGGAAGGAGACGAGGGACATTGATATCACACGTATTAATGATGTTGTTGCCCCAACAAAGGTTCAGATTCAGGATCCAATTTATATAGAGCCTTCCGACTCTTGTGACTCCTCAGGTCACAATGGCATCCACTTCTACTTCAGAGCCTGCCTCTCAGTCCATCGCTATTCTGCCTTATACTGCACTGCCAACCGTCTCGAGGCATGGTCTCATTGCTCAGCATGCCAATGTCAAGGTAGACCAGCTTTTGAAGGCCTTGCCCAACCTCATCAAACAATCCGTAACTCCTATACAATCCTCAATTACAGCTTTCCCACCACAACAGACAATATATGGGGATCGCTTGCAGCAGCTTGAGATAAGGGTTAAGAAGATAGAGCACGGTGAGGTTAGTGGGTTGAATAAGCTCAGGGAGGAGATTGCTTCTATGAAGATCGAGCTCCACAAGATGCAAACTTTGGAGTTTGATCTATCATCCCTCCTTCCCAAGGATGCTGAGCAGGGAGCAGGCACAGTAATACTAGACTTGGGTCTCGATTTCACGACTTTGATGGTAGACATTGCACCTCAGATTCCTAGGGCTTCCCAGCCTCAACCTCTTTCTGTATGTATTGATATTCATGATGAGGATACTTTCGGACGTTCTTCAGAGTCCAAGGGTGAGGAGGCAGACGAGGGGGAAGATGAGGAACATTCATGATCCTCGGAGGATAATGGCCCACTGGAGAAGGGCAAGTAGATTTCTGCTCCTACGGTTGAGGAAGTGGATAAAGCAGAACTTCAGACAACGATCAAACATTCACTAGCAGATTTGGCTGCCCCTACAGATATATCAGCCACTCAGCCATCAGTGGGTGAGGCTAGCAACTCGCAGGCCCCATCAGTGGAGGTCACTCCTCAGGCCGAGCTCTCATCGGTCCAAGCTTCAGTTTCAGAGGATGACTCCACCATCACTCATTCGGTTGCCGACTCCCATAGCTTAGTGCGCCTCAGGGAGCCCCTTAAACTCTACTCTATGTTCTTATGCATTGGGGACAATGCATGTTTTTTAGTTAGGGGTGATACATATTTACGCCTTTATGTTATAAACAAACTTATGTACCCATGTGATTCTGTATATGTAAGTGTTTTGTGATTTCCGTACATAACTTATGTTGTGTAGTTCGTAATTTTGTATATAGTAGTGCTTTGTGATCTTTGTATATAAGTTATGTTATCCTTGTGCATTAAAAAACAAAAAAAACAAAAAAACAACAAAAAGAATTAGATAGTTGTCCGTATTTAGTAATTAGCAATGAATTCCCATTGGTTTTTCTTTGTCAAGTACTTTTCCAATAGTGTAATAGTAGAACCAGCATAGTAGAATGAAACATATTGACTGGTTTGGTGTAATTGTCTAATCTCAAGCATGTGTCTGTGTATATAGCATATACCCTTCTATATATATATAAAAAAGAGATCAACTGTGTGAATTTGAGGCTCGCTCTATGACTTTATGTCTACCTAGAGTTATACTTGTATATATGATGAATGCTTTGAGTTGCCAAGTGTTGACTCGAGGGCTTCAAACTATGTGAGCTAAACAGTTCGTGCGCCATGTGTGTGAGTTCTTTGTCTAAATATTTCTTGTGTTTGCTTCTACCATCTAGAACTGGCACGGTTGGTTTTTCGATGCTGATAATAATTATACTTGGTTGGAAAAAGGACCTTAGGCAGTCTTTGTGATTTCTGAAAAACCAATTAGTCTTTGCGATCTTTGCTTCTTTGAAAAGAAGCAAATATCAACAATAAAGAAGAATGTGATTAGTGTTCAAGGAGAGTGAAGTTATTTGTACCCAAATGCTTATCTGACCCTTCCCTAAACCTACATTACAAGCCTAAAAATTCCTTATGGGATCTCCAACCGAGCATTCTTATAATTAAGCGACGAATTAAAATAAGGGCAAGCCTATGGTATGGTATGTTGTAACACTTGAAACTCTTTTCTGAGAGTGAGTGTATTTGTGAATTCGTCCCTTTTTTGTTTCCATTGTAAATATTGTAATTTTGGGACTTTCTTTCTAGTGAGAGCACATGAATTGTGAGGTTGAACAAAAGTGGAGTGTTTGAGCAAAATGCAAATGCACTCAAGTGAGGGTAGCATTTTGTCACATGGCCTGAGACTCAAAGTTCACAAGTTTATTAGTTTTCCTTTTATATATTGATGGTTCAGGAAGGGTAAAACACTCGAAGATGCATGCTTGAATTACTAACAACAAACACCATCCATGGTCACTGTTGTTTCATGTCTTATAGATAGAGTCTAGAATAGGATAGTGTCATCTTAGTTGCTTGAGGACAAGTAAGAGTTTAAGTTGGGGGTGTTGATGTGCGTGATAATTTTGTCACATTTGATAGTAATTGCTTAGATTTTAACTTGTTTTAAATGCAATTTCCCTTTGTACTTATGTAATTTTAGTATTTTTGTAGTGTATGAGGTTTAAGAACCTAAGAGCATGGAACAGAGTTCAAAAATCCACAAAAAGAGCAAAAAGGCATCGCAAATGTGGAATGCTATCGCAAAACCCATATGCAAGCAGCAGATTTAACACCAAGATCGCATATCAGAAGAAATTTATAGGCAAAGTTTAACGTAAAAAATGTGGTCCCATCTGTGATCGCATAACCTGTTCGTGAGCCGCACAATCAACCCCAAACTAAATATGAAGTCTACTAAAGGAAGAAAATGTGATGCAGAATGCGGTCACATTTCTAAAATGCGGACCGCAAACCATAAATGCGGTGAAGGCCAAGAAACTAGGGTTACAATCTGTAATGGTGATGTCAAGAATGCAGATTGCATGTCTGTTACGCGACAAAATGTGGACGCATATTCAACCAGAAAGGATATTTTTTCCAATTTTTGTCCCGATTTATGGCACACTATAAATAGATTTATTAGGATTTTTTGGGATCATCTTGTCTGACTTTGATACAAGGTATTAATAGTCCTCTCTTTTGAAAGCTTTTGGGTCAAGAATCTTTCACTTTGTAAGCTTTATGACATTAAATAGTCTCTTCCTTTTGTATTTTAGCATGTGTAGCTAACTTTAAATACTAATATTATGGATCCTAAATGGGTGTTATGTTAATGGGTGTTTAATATTGAATATATATATATAATAGTTGGTTGATATTTATTTACTTCTCGTTCTTCATTTATTGTTAGTGGTTGCAAACATTAACAAATTTCATTAAATTCTTGCTTTGCTTGAAAAAGTGGGTTGGAATTTGGTAGAAGTAAATATCATAGACTCAAGGCTTTAAACCTTGTTTATTAGAATCGCCTAGGGATAAGTGGGTTTTATTTGGCATATATTGATTGTTCTTAATTGCAACTCTTTTATATTTAGAAAAATCATAAAGAGGAAATACTACCCAACTATTGAAAAATATTAGGTAGTCATTTAGACATCATTTGCATATCAAATGACCTTCCATTTGAAATATATCATATTAACACTGATAGCATTACACTTCATTAAAGGGGATACAACCTTGGTTTCTTTAATCAAATCAATTACATTCTCAATATTTCAACTAGTTAGTACTTCAAATCAAACTCTAATCAAAGTCTTGTCACCATTAATTCATACTCTTGTTACCGTTAACTGGATAGAACTACGACTTTAGTCGAGCAACACACTAATCGAGCAGTCTTTTCATACCTATTCCCTATGGGATACGACCCCAACCTTGTTGGGTTATTAAATTTGACATCGATAGCTTTACACTATTTATTAAAGTATAATTTGAGCGTATCAGATGGCAGAGGAATGGATTGAACTATTGTCATGGCCCTGAGCTCATCGCTTGGGGCGCTCTGATTAGCCTCGGGTTTCTCGGTGCCTTCCACCTCTGGTGTACTTGTCAAAGGCGGGGGAATAATCTCGATCTCAGAGAACTCTAAGACTTTGCCCGAGTTGTTCTTCGGAGTTTCCTCACCACGAGGCAAGGTCTCCAGTTCGGAGGGTTTGACGACCTCAACTGGTTTCCTAGTTTGGGTCACCAGTGTCGATTCCTCCCCTCATTTCCTTCATCATCCAAAAACTAGTGGCCCGAGTCTACGTCGACATAAATGATATTCCTCCTGCATCTTCGAGGAGGTCTTCGAGTTTCGAAACCTTTTTTCTCTTATTATCTTTCCCCAATTTAAGAATCGGGGACTCGATCTCTTTTCCAGGATGGGCCGACCTTATCTTGGAAAAATCTCTGAAGCCTGCATAAATCAAAAATTGAGTATGAGGAAACAAATGACTTCGGTAAAGGAGGGAAGTGTCAAATGGCTTATAAAGAATAACTCGCCATGGTGTTTAGCTTCCCATTTTCCCCTCTACAAGTCAAGCCATTTTCCCTCGTCATACGATGAGGTCGAGCCTAACTTTTAGACCTAGTATTCGGGGCGGGGGATCGCATTAGGCATCTAAGAAACAGCTGCAAAAAAGGTAAAGGCATCACACAATGCAAAGGCAAAGTATAAAAAGATACCGGGAAAGGGATTTCACTTACGATCGGGGACTGGACCATCAAGCCTCAGTCTTTGGCCTCAGTCTTTGGCCTCATTATTGCTAGAAAAAAAGCTTTTACTTGATCCACGTTGTAGCTTGATCAATCCTAAAAAAAGCTAAGGCCGATATAGACATATGATATGATTGAGGGTAAACTCTAATCTCTCGACCTTGCTATAGAAGTAGAGCAGCATAATCACGATACCAGACAAAGGGATAGATCTGGCCGAGGTTAACTTCATATCTTTTATAGAATTCAATCACTACTGGATCAAGGGGACCCAATGTGAAGGGGTAAGTGTAAACACTTAAGGACCCTCCATGTGAATAGTGATGCTTTCCTCGAGGGTCGAGATCTGTATCATGACTTCATCCCCCCATCCACAATCCTTTCTCACAGCCTCATTGTGCTTCTCCGTTATCGAATACATATACCTCGATGTGTGCTCACATCGGCCATGAACTGCAGGGGTTTTCTATGTCGAAATATTTCTTTATGATGCAAGATATGAGAATGATCTCGTGAAGGTCCAGTGCTTTGTCGTCGGCTGGACAAGAGGAAGAGGAAGAAGCCTTTTCTCTTTGAGGAACTGTTTTAGAGGTTTTTCCATGGTTTAAGTTAAGAGATGCGGAAGGTGGCATAGCTTGGTATTTTCCAGTACTAAAAGGACGGTGGAAGCATGTGATGAGAGGAAGAGGTGAAGAGAAGAAGGGATCAGAGAGATTGCAAGGAAAAAGTAAAGTTCTTAATTCAAGAAAGGAGCCACGTATTTATAGATAAGCGACGACGGTTCGGCGGTGCTAGTGGTCGACTATTACTGGCACACATTTAATATTTTGGGAAAGCGAACAGACGGGACGTTTCGGTCACCTCGAGCACTTACATCACGTGGATGACTTCGTCATTGGGGACTCTAGAAAACTGAGGCTCAAGTCATTTCTTATCATCTTACTCTAAAAAACACAGAGACTATCTGTATACGGTCAAAATCAAGTATGCTCGATTTAGAGGGCTCGAGGAACCACTTAAAGAATATGTCCGAAGTACACTGGTTCGAGGGTGATGGCAGAGTTTGAAGTTCGAAGATCAAAGTGACGGATGAATGTCGAGGCCGAATGTGACCGGCCTCGAGATAATGTCGTTGTGGCTTCGTAACAAAAAGAGCAAGATTACTGCCACATCCCCAAGATCGTGGCGTAAATTTCGAAATAAATTTGTACGAGTTAGTACTAATCCATACTAGGCGGTTAGACAACTGTCTCAATAGAATTCTTCACTGTAAATAGAAATGTACCTTATTTAGGGTTCCCCTATTATATAAAGGGGATCCCATCATTTGTAAACACCATCAATCATTGGCAAATAATATACCTTCTTACTTTCTAGCTCATATTTCATTAGAATTGCCATTTAACATTATTGCTCTTACTTTATCGTTCTTGACCATCCTCGAGGCCACCTTAGCTCGAGATTGAGGTTGGCTTGCACACTGGTTCATTTCTACGTTAGATTTCTGGATTATTAATTAGTATTGAACTAAATCACATATTTTTAAAATTATAAATAAATTTTGTTACTTGTATCTTCGAGGTAAATAATATTGAGTACATTTTAACCAATTGTAGATGATTGTTTACCTTATTTTTTAGGTAACTAATTCGCACGTATAAAAAAAAGTCACTTGTAATTTTCTCGTTAATTTTACACTATTAGTATGCAAAAAAGCAAACTATAGTATTATAATACTTTGGAAGTTGTTAACGTTGAAGAGAATCAGGGAATCTAGAAATAAAGAACTATGTGTGGTCGTAACACATTGCGTAAACAAGAAAATTGGTCTCTTTTGATATGTGTGGATATGGTATCATTATTTTCAAAATTGTAGCCACCATAATCATGGGATAAAATGATCTCTCTTTTATTTTTCTCTGTCTTATTGCTTTTCTTAGGTACGGTGTTAATAAGAGTGTAACAGAATATTTGAAAATTGACTAAATCGATCGAATCGTACCATATCGAATCGTTTCTTAGATTTCTTTTAAAGATATTTTAGATTTTTATATAAATCTATAACCGTATCGATAATTAAGATTTTTTTATTTTATAAAAATAAATCAAAAAATTACCGAACCATACCGAATAAATTTTATACGTGAAAAATATATTTATATGCTAAGCTTAAAATTAATAAAACATTAAATTTCTCATTGGGACTTGAAATTATGAAAACTGCTAAAAGCCAACAAGTAATTAAACTCAAAATACTAATTCCTAAAGCGTATTATCCTACTGATACTTAAACTAAGTTATTTTAAGTAACTTTATTAAGAAGACACAAAGTATTCCAACGATTATGAATTGCAAAATATAGTACATTGAATATGTTTCCTTTCATATAATTTAGATTTATCTTTTTGAATATTTAATATAGACTTATTCTTGAGTCTCAGTTTGATTAATATCTTCCACTCGTATGATTTAAATTTTTTTTGCTTTTACTTGGTTTCTTTTACGTTTCTATCGAATAGTTGATATATCTATACTTTAACCATCTTTCATGTTTTTTGATTCATCACCTTTTAAACTGTAAATATATCTAGAGAATTTTGTTAAGAGCTCGTTTGGACTGGATTAAAAAAGTGAGTTTTTAAAAGAAATAGCTTTTAAGCCAAAAAACAATAAGTTAGGATTGCCTAGCTTATTACTTTTAGCTTGTTTTAAGTAGTTTTTTAGTTATTTTAAGCACTTTTTGACTTTACCAAACACTGAAAAGAGCTTAAAAGCTGTTTTGACCAGCTTAAAAGTCAATTCAAACACCCCCTAAGTCCTATAAAAGAACGCATATTATTGCATACTTACATAACATTTAAAAAAATACTGACAGTTAACCGAACCATACGAATATCGAAATGAAACCAACATGATTGGGACGGTTTCAAAAAGTCTAATTTTGATTATGCATAATAGAATAATCGAAAAATTAGTATAGTATAAATTTTATAAAATAATTCGACTGAACCAAACCATTGACACCCCTCTAAACTAAAAAAATTTGCTTTGGTTCGTTGAATCATAGCCATCGAAATCCACATTGACTTGGCCTTGTCATTTAACGGTATCGAAACTTGCCTCAGTTTTTTACTTTCTTTTTCCTTTTCGTTGCTTTTAGCTACGGACTCAAC
Organism: Nicotiana benthamiana; assembly: GCA_034376525.1. Classification (NCBI taxonomy): domain Eukaryota; kingdom Viridiplantae; phylum Streptophyta; class Magnoliopsida; order Solanales; family Solanaceae; genus Nicotiana; species Nicotiana benthamiana. The sequence goes on along the minus strand of CM067324.1, from coordinate 126,570,023 downwards.
TTCAAAAACTAGATGATAAGATGTAGACAGTCTAAAGTTAAATATGGAGAGAATAACTTACTTTTCAGTATTTTAGAAACTCTAACTTCCTCAGTTTACACATACGTCTACAACTGATCGTTTGATTTGGAGCATAAATAATATAACATCGGCCCAAATCCAATGTTGGATAAACTATTGAATATTAAGTAATTCGATAAGTGCTTGGTTATGCAAATATTTAATTTGTATTTTGTTTGTATAAATATATTTGCCCCCGGTGTAGCTCGAAAGCAGAAAGAGTAGAATTCATTCGAGAGAGCTTGGTGGTCTTAAGAATGGTTCGGGTGAGGGATTCTCTTAAGAATAAAGAATTAGAATAGAATCTAATTCATGTTCATGTTAACAGAAGAGCGGATCCAATACCAAGACGCTTGAGAGAAAAGGCTAGCCTTTTATATACGCTATTTCTGTTTATGTCAGAGGTGCCCGAAGCTAGGAGCAAGATTTCAAGTAGAATATTCAAAGCTTTTGAGTAAGTAAGATGGGTGAATTTGGAAGCAAATGAAAGAACTAATTGCATAGATATAAATATAGAGAAAGTCATTTCTCTTCACCCAATGTTTATGTTTGTGATATTCAAGTAATTTAAAAGAGAAGAGATGGTTAAGAGGTTGAAGAACAGACGAATTTCCATCTCAATGTGGAACGTCCAGAGAGGGAAAAGAGCTATCTAATGTTTGGACCAAGGAAGGATAAGACCAAAAGATGTGTTCCCTCTATTGATCATCAGAACTCAGAAGTAAACAAGATTTTGTCACATATTAAGAGTAGATGATGACACAGAGATATTCCTTTCTCTAGAATAGAGTATTAAATGTAATAAAGAAGGTCGTATTGTTGTTGTTCAAGTTTAAGTATGCCTATATACCAAATCTAAATACACTTTATAATCCGTTTGGTCAAACTGCAAAAATTAGCTTATTTTAAAAGGTATTTTTTTTCAAAAATACTTTTGGTGAGAAGCAGTTTTTCTTTGGCTAATTAAATTGAAAAACACTTCTGAACAACAATTAGTGTTTGGCCACGCTGTAAAAAACTGTTTCTAAGTGTATTTTTCTCAAATTGCTTTTGGAGATAAGCTACTTTTTTCTGCTTCTCCAAAACTGCTTCTGTTTCTCCTCAAAAATATTTTTTCCTTCCAAAAGCTTGGCCAAACACCTCAATTTCTGACCAATAGTGTTTTTGGCAAAAATACACTTTTGGTAAAAAAAAACACTTGGCCAAACAGACTATTAATCTAAGTTAAAAAAATTTGCCAACTTTCTTTCTTTGGCCACCAGAAATGAACAGAAGATGCTTCTCATCCACTAAAAGCAGCACCCGAATTTTTGAGCTGTAATCTGAAGTATTGACGGACGTATATGGTTCTGGAACATATCCCCAAATTGACCTTTTTCTTTGCTATTTTGTATTCTTAACCACTCTATTTCTCCCAATTTCTGACAAATTTCGAGTACATAATTTGAGGTCTCCATCTTCTTCTTTTTTTGTTGGGAATAACTTCCCCACCACTTCTTTCTTCCTTCCAAAACAACACCTGCAAAGCATTAATATTTCGCAATTCTGGTCCTAGAAATACGAGACTTAGAGCGAGTTCTATTAGTTCGTCAAAATATATTACCTTTAATTGGAACTGTGTGTATATATGTGAAAAATTAAAGTTTAGACATATATAAAATCTCACACATTATGATTCCCCCGGGCTCTAAATCTTGTATTTCTCTCCGGTCCTAAATGAATACTCCAACCCCACCAGGTCCACCCCATTAAATTCTTCTTTGAAATTTACTTTTAATGCTAAAACACCACTTAACCATGTACTAATTGCAAACTTCACATAGATAGTTTCCCATGATTATGTCCCCAATGCCATGTCCTCAGGCTATGAAGCAAAACGTGGATTTGGACCATTTGGTATGGAAAAAAGTAGCTACCGGGTCCAGTATTTGGTTACTTAAGTTACAGTAAATATTTTTTTCAAAGAATATCTGCCACTAAAATAAGAAAAATGAACTTAGTGACTTACGCTGGCAAAAAGTTATTGTCTTTGATAAAAATCCCAACTCCAACTCCATATCATTATTTAGTCAAGTTGTTGTCAAACCTTTATACTTGAAAATATGGTCAAAACATTATCCTCATACACTATCCTACACCTAATACAGAATCATACCTAACTGATTATTAGAAAATAATCCAAGAAATGATCTCCAAAATGATCCAAGGGACACTTTGCCTCTCCGCCCCTTCGGGTAGGGGTAAGGCTCGTCTACATATTACCCTCCCCAGACCCCACCTGGTGGGAATATACTGGGTAGTTGTTGTTGTTGTTGATCTCCAAAATGATATGAAAAACATTTTCTCCAAGCTAAACCAACTCCATTATGTAAACTACATTAAACGAAAATAAAACAGAAGGCCATATTGCTATTTGTGGGGTGTAGGAACAGGGAACCAGTTCAGCTATGTATATCTAGAAACTGCGAGTTTCAGATAAATCTAAGGCTCAATTTGTGATACAGTTACTGTAATAAGCCTTTAAAAAAATAGGAAAAGTGTCCCTTCAACACTTAAAGGATTTTTTCTAGCTTGTGGACACTATACTTATGAATCTTATTCACTTATTGTAAGCTATCTGACACACAGACGATTGTAGCAATTGAATTTCAAAAAAAAAGAAGCAACTATCCGAAATAAGAGATAAAGTTCAGGCATAGTTGCAAGCATTTGCATTCAACATGGAAATTTGAACAAAGCAGCTTCAAAAGATAGTTATTCCACATAAAAAGCAGGCAGCCATTTTTAAAACCTAAAACAAATAGAAGAAGCTCATGAACAGTAACAACCATTTCAAACTTCATAAACTCGAAACACAGAAGACAGCCATAAGCAGAAAGAAAGCATTGAAAACCACCAAACTCATTTTCCAAATGGCCCATGCCCACACCAAAACAAAGTCCAACTCACTAAAGTACTAGAACATCTCTGCACCTTCAATTTACTCAAGAAGCCTTCTCCAAATCTGCACAACGAGGAGAGCTCAGATATCAGCAATGTCATCCAGAGAGTGAGTAAAACATGATTTTAATTTAATTGAATGATGGGGCATTGATTAGATGGAAGCACGTGCAGTAAGAAAGGCCTGTTTCTTCAAGGGATTTTCCCTTTTGGTACGGGTAGAAGACAGCAATTTGATAGGAATGTACTCACAAGATATAAAAGGTACCAAAAACTAAGAAACAAAATCTAAGAGACAGAAAAAAGACAAGCATTCACACCACTGTGTTAAGCTTTAAGAAGCCATTTGATTACATCTCCATATTAGCTTATCTTTAAGCTTTCCAGATTGGTTTTGGAACAGTTTAGATGGGCAGGCCTTTGCGTTGTCCAGTGACTGTCAGTACATTAAAGGAAGGGTGGTTAGAAGCAGCCATTTAGAAATTGCAAACACTCAATAACATTTCAATCTTTTATCACCTATCATGAGTTTCCATTGAAATCCCCTCCCGCTGATTGATCAGAATCCAGGTTTAAATTGTACATGCACATACAGTTAATAAGCTTAAAACTATTTATGCATGAGAATTGTTATATAGCACTTCAAAAAAAATTCCCCTTTTACAGTTGGCCCCCATGGCACGCTACAACAAAGATCTGACATTAGCCAAATTCTTGCATCATTGAACTTGCTATTTAAAAATTTATACACCAATCTTTCCATCTTTATCTCAAAGAAAATAATAATATCACTCATTCAATCTGCATGGTGAAAATGCAGACTGCCACTTAGCGGGGTGCTGAAAAGTCATGGTGTGTCAAACCAACTATAGCTCTCACTTGTCAGAAAAGGGAAAGATGCAAGAAGTACAAATTAGGGAGCTGGAAAACTAACATAATTCATCGAGATCACGAGATGTGAAGGTTGGTACCAGACAGGGATCAAACGTCTGGTTTTCAACTGGAGAATTGTCGACGCTGATGCTAGATGTCAATGCTGAACAAGCACTGTGTTCAAGTTCCAACTTCCTTCCTTCACCCTACTACTAAGTACCTTTCCCTGAATGATAGGACCAGGATCAGCATTTTCTCTTTCCACTTGTATCAATCGACACTCACCTCCTCTGAACCTCACCCAACTCTCTCCCTGTTGCCACCATTTTTACCAGCAACCATCCACATGCCTGATTCAAGACGCACCCCTCCCTCCAGTTCAGACGATCACCAAAATCCTGCTTTAGAAACACTGTTTGTTCCTCGTCTATTTCTATCATTACCTTTACATACCAGCAGTTGCTCCTACCTCCTCCACAGTGAAAGCTTTATGTTTCTTAGCTTTCTTCCTCCCCTTTCTCCCATCTAAAAGTAATAGGAACCTAGGTGAAAAAGCTTCTTGTAATAGGTGACTTAAGAGAACAAACTAATAATTAATGGTATTTGATGATAAAAGCCCCACAACAGCGTCTCTAGAAATGCAGCTGATTTCCAAATACTACTATATCAACAACTAAAACAGGTCGTTCTTTTTTCCACAAAGAACTAAATAGGATGATTAGACAGTTATTTCTCAACCATACTCCTCCTTATAGTTGTTTCATTGTTGATTGAAGACATGAAGATACAAAAGAATTACGCTTTCTACTAATCGATCATCCAACAGACCAACAGTCTATTTGCAAAAATTATTAATTGTTGAGTATCAAAGACGTTAGGTGCTGAAACACAACAAAATTGGTTCCACAATATTTTGTTAATTATGGATAGAGAGTTAACTGTTAAGTAATATAAGGAGAACAACATATTGAAGATAGCTGAAACTACAACAACAACAACTACCCAGTATAATACCACCAGGTGGGGTCTGGGGAGGGTAATATGTAGACGAGCCTTACCCCTACCCGAACGGGCAGAGAGGCTGTTTCCAATCGACCCTCGGCTCATAGGATAAAAGGAAAAACAACAATAAAACAAAAACAAAGACAAAAACAATAGAGCATTAGTAACTCCAGCAGAAATAGCGTAAATAATTATCTAAACATAAGAAACATAAATAAAATCGCATGCAATAATATCATACAGTAAGTACCATAACTAACAGCCATAAGGGAGACATAAGCTAAAACACAAATCATCTATGGGTAACCCTGCCGACCCACACCCAACCCCGGATGAGGAGTACGAAAAACTCTAGGAGCCTCTATCCTACAACCCTGATACTAGACCTCCAGACTTTCCTATCAAGGGTCATGTCCTCGGAAACCTGCATTCTAATCATGTCCTGCCTAATCACCTCTCCCCAATACTTCTTAGGCCTCCCTCTGCCTCGCCGACCGCCAACAATCTCCAGCCGCTCACAACTCCTCACCGGGGCATCGGGACTTCTCCTCCGCACATGCCCGAACCACCTCAGCCTCGCTTCTCGCATCTTCTCATCCACCGGAACCACCCCCACCTTCTCTCGAATAACTTCATTCTTAATCTTATCTAACCTGGTATGCCCGCACATCCACCTGAGCATCCTCATCTCCGCAACCTTCATTCTCTGAACATGAGAGTTCTTCACGGGCCAGCACTCCGCCCCATACAACATCGCAGGTCTAACCACGGCTCTATAGAATTGCCCCTTGAGTTTATGTGGAACTCTCTTGTCACACAGGACTCCTGATGCAAGCCTCCACTTTGACTACCCCACTCCTATACGATGAGTGACGTCCCCGTCAATCTCTCCGTCCCCCTGAATACAGACCCAAGATATCGGACACTGTCCCTCTTGGCGATGGCCTGAGAACCAATCATCACGTCCCTGCCTACTTCGCTCGGCTCGGCGCTAAACTTGCACTCCAGGTATTCTGTCTTAGATCTGCTTATTTTGAAACCTTTAGACTCGAGAGTCTGTCTCCATACCTCTAACCTCTCAATAACACCGACCCTCGTCTCATCTATCAATACTATACCATCAGCAAATAGCATACACCAAGGCACATCCCCTTGAATATGTCGGGTTAGAGCATCTATCACTAAGGCAAACAAGAGGGGGCTCAGCGCCGATCCTTGATGGAGCCCCATAACAACTGGAAAATGGTCTGAGTCGTCACCCACCGTCCTAACCCTAGTCTTAGCTCCATTGTACATGTCCTTGATTACTCTGATGTAGGCTTCCGGCACGCTCTTCGCCTCCAAGCACCTCCATAGCACCTCCCTTGGGACCTTGTCATACGCCTTCTCCAAGTCGATAAGCACCATGTGTAGGTCCTTCTTCTTATCCCTGAATTGCTCAGCCTGACAAGGTGGATAGCCTCTGTAGTGGAGCGACCCGGCATGAAACCGAAATGGTTCCCAGATATAGATGTCACCTCCCTCACCCGCGCCTCAATCACCCGCTCCCAAACCTTCATGGTGTACAACAACAACAACAACTACCCAGTATACTCCCACCAGGTGGGGTCTGGGGAGAGTAATATGTAGACGAGCCTTACCCCTACCCGAAAGGGCAGAGAGGCTGTTTCCAATCGACCCTCGGCTCATAGGATAAAAGGAAAAACAGCAGTAAAACAAAAACAAAGACAAAAACAAAAACAAAATTAATAGAGCATTAGTAACTCCAGCAGAAATAGCGTAAATAATTATCTAAACATAAGAAACATAAATACAATCGCATGCAATAATATCATACAGTAACTACCATAACTAACAGCCATAGGGGGGACATAAGCTAAGCTAAAACACAAATCATCTATGGGTAACCCTGTTGACCCACACCCAACCCCGGATGAGGCGTACGAAAAACTCTAGGAGCCCCTATCCTACAACCCTGATTCTAGACCTCCAGACTTTCCTATCAAGGGTCATGTCCTCGGAAACCTGCATTCTAGCCATGTCCTGCCTAATCACCTCTCCCCAATACTTCTTAGGCCTCCCTCTGCCTCGCCGACCGCCAACAATCTCCAGCCGTTCGCAGCTCCTCACCGGGGCATCGGGACTTCTCCTCCACACATGCCCGAACCACCTCAGCCTCGCTTCTCGCATCTTCTCATCCACCGGGCGACCCCCACCTTCTCTCGAATAACTTCATTCTTAATCTTATCTAGCCTGGTGTGCCCGCACATCCACCTAAGCATCCTCATCTCCGCAACCTTCATTCTCTGAACATGAGAGATCTTCACGGGCCAGCACTCCGCCCCATACAACATCGCAGGTCTAACCACGGCTCTATAGAATTTCCCCTTGAGTTTGTGTGAAACTTTCTTGTCACACAGCGCCCCATACAATAAGTCAACCTTCATGGTGTGACTTATTAATTTGATACCCCTATAGTTGTTGCAGCACTGGATGTCCCCTTTGTTCTTGTACAAGGGCACCACTATACTCCACCTCCACTCATCCGGCATCCTTTTGGTCCTGAAGATCGCATTGAAAAACCTGGAGAGCCACTCCCCTCCTGATTTACCCATGCACTTCCAGAACTCCACCGGGATCTCGTCAGGCCTGGTCGCTCGACCCCTACTCATCCTACGCAAAGCCCCCATGACCTCCTCCGCCCTAATGCACCTGCAGTACCCAAGGTCTTTATGTTGCTCTGAATGCCCCAGCTCCCCTAACTCTATGTTACGATCCCCCTCCTCGTTAAGTAAGTCCCGAAAGTACGCCTGCCACCTCTGCTTGATTTGAGATTCCCCCATCAGAACTCTACCATCCTTGCCCTTGATACACCTAACTTGGTCGAGATCGCGTGCCTTCCTTTCCCTTGCTTTAGCTAACCGGAATAAATTATTTGCAAAGTTCTCAACTTAGGAAATTAGGGTAGAAAGATCCAAATACATTACCATAAGAAAAAGAAATCACTATTTTGTGACACCAAATACTCCATGAAAACATGAGCGAAGGGTTGACTTCTCATTGGCTCTATCAAAGAAAGGGATTTCAAGCAATTCTTTGAAGCAAAATAGTAATAAGATTGCAGGGTAATATACCTTTAGTAATGAAAAGGGATTTTATAGTCACAAGAGCTCCATAGTCATCAAGAAAACAAAGATATACTCATTTTCGGCTACATTTTGGCAGTAACCGCAGTTTATGAATAAGGCAGTCTACAAATGACATGTACAAATTCTAAGCAATAACTTACAAATTAGAACATCCAACTATCAAGATAGTTTAAAACCAGCTTTGATTTTGAAAAATAAAAGCCATGTCATCAGAGAACTCAAGTGAGAAACAACAGAATAAAACAGACAGACAAGAGAAAACTAAATTGTCAAGTGAGAACTTGCTTGGCAACTTTCAATTGTTACTCTTGATAAGTGTGAGTGTCAGTAACGGTTTTGCTTGTGTGAAAAAGAGGGTTTACTGTTTAGCAGTAACCAAAAACATGGTCATGTGGAATAAATCAAATTGGTCAGCGGAAAAGAGAAGAGGGTTCAAGAACGTATGTACAAGGTAGCACAACTTCAGGGAACATAACAAGGTAGCAGATAAACTAGCTAAATATGGAAGCAATATGCAACTGACTAATAGTACCAGGATAGTTCATTTTGCAGTTCCTCGTCTATTTGCCTTAAAGGTAATAGAGGCAGACAAATTAGTAACTACTTATCCTAGAAGTATAACCATATGTAATGATGCTACAATATGTAGTGTTTATCTTTAATATATAAATATTATCTTTGCAGCCAAAAAGAATAGCACAAGGTGGAGGCTGGCATTAACATTCCCTTTCTTTTCTTTTTACAATATGCAATACTATTCTTGGCTATGTTTTTTCTGAATTTTCATGCATCTGCATACGTGACCAGCATACAAAACACCCAAACTAACTTGCAGATGTTCTAGCATTGAGAAAGAATAAGCATGATATTCCGAGGAAATGATAGGACAACTTAGGTAGTTGAGTGTGCAGAACTAATAGTGTTCAAGGGAAGGGGAGGAAAAAGAGATGAAATTTATTATCTAACAAAAGTTAAATATCTCTACTAGATTAGGCATGACAAAATTTATTCTCCTAGATTTTGCCCCAGCAACCCAAATGCAGTTAATGGTGTATCATCTACTGGTCTGAAGCAAAAGCTAACATATGTATACCAGCTCAGAAAATGACACGAGACCACAGTGAAAAAGGGAAACATAAGATAGAAAACCAAAATAAAATTATCACAATGAAATACTCAAAACGCTGCTCCCAGATACAACCCCATAAAATTCTCCTATAATAAATACATGACTCATTAATCAACAATTATCCAATGGTAAGGAAACAAAATAAATTTTGCCAAGGCATCACTCACGGCTAGCTTAGCTGATTGCAGCCTAAAACTACATTCAGCTCATTTCCTAGCTGATAATCAAACTCCTTGATGGAGTAACTACAACAGACCACTTTCACATACCTAAAGGAACATAAAAAGATTCAAAGACATCAAAGACAAAGGTGCGAATGCATGAACCATCATATAAAAATAAGACCTTTGAGGTAGTAACCAGCGTCCAATCATTCAAACAAAACTTATATCGCTAAACAAAAACCATACGGAATCAATGCCTACTTGCAGAGAAATTACAAACTGTAATCACGAAGATATACCTGCAGCTTTATCCTCGGCATCATGGTATATAGGTTCATCCTCAGGCACAGGGTGAAGAACCCCATCTGTCTCTTTTTTGACTGAACGTTCATTTGCATCATCAGCAACAACCCCATCTTTATCATCAGGATACCTAACAACAACAACAGGGCAAACGCAATGATGCACACAATAATCACTCACACTACCTAGCCTCCCTCCTTTTATGCTACGCCTCGAAGCACCAAACCCTCTACTCCCCATTATCACTGCACTCAAACCCAACCTCTCTACTTCAAGACACAGCCTTTCTTTCATATCATGATCCTTCACTATATGAATCTTGAACGGAATATTCCCTTCCACGAGCGGCTGTGCTAAATCATTAGCTTTCGTTGTTGTGAAGTTATCAAAATCATCTTCTAATTTCTGCTGTGATTCTTCATTTGTAGTGTCGACGGAGACAGCTATAGCACCCCAATCAGCGCCGTAGAGGACGGAAGTAGGACGGACGTGGAGGAGAACGACGGCGTCACCTGGTCGGAGGTAATTTTGGACGGCCCAATTGACGGCGTAAGCACTTTCATCGCTAAGATCGACAGCGATAGCGATCTTTCGATTGGCACGTGAAGTGGGTGTTCCGGAAGGGAAACGTGGGGATGCAGGTTGGTGCATGATCGCCGTCAGTGGTCGGTCGGATTCTGCCGGTGGCTTTTTTGGTGATGCCATAAATGGAGAATTGGAGAATTTGCAAAGTTATCGAGTTTTTTGTGATATCCGGTGTGTGTGTGTGTTTCTTCTTGGTATGGAAGAGAATGATAATAGAAGATGTTTGGGAGAAAGGTTACAAGATTTAGCTGGATAGAGTGTACTAGATGTTCTTTGCACCTCTTTTTTTTTTTAATTAATGTGAATTGGTGAATATTTGACTTTTGGCTAATCGTAGCAAGTACAATACAGTACACATTGATTATACTCTATTTAATTTCAGATTTTTTTCTAATGAAACTGGATCTAATACTACTAGTATTAGTATACGAAATGAAGAGTGAATTGTAAAATTGTCTGTGTATTTCATCAGTCATTGTACATGTATATATCAAGAATGGCAGGAAAGAGAAACTTTATACACTTTTCACATTCTAATTTGCTTACTAATAATAAATTTATCTTTCTACTTAACTAACTATATTCCCTCACATGTTAGTACAATTAAATTATCATGAATTGATTTGCTTGATTCAAAGGTTTTGGCTCCTCCACTTGTTCCAAACAAACCACTGAATATGACTTATGTAACATAGGTTATATCAAAGATAGCCACTTTGGTTGAGAACAGAACAGAACAGATGAGATTCTTTCTTCTAGATCTTCTTCTTTAATTCCTCCTCTCTTTCTGTAGGCAAAACTCCACAAAATCATAATTAAGATAGAGTTTCTTCTTCTCAGTACCCCCTCATCTCTAGTTGAAGGGGAATTTTGCGACTCCTAAATTGCCCAAAATCTCTCGATGAGAAACTCCTGAAAAAGGCTTTGTGAAAAGGTCTGCAAACTGAGCTTTAGAAGGGATAAAGCAAAGAGTGACTAACCCCAAAAGAAATTGTTGGCGTACAAAATGATAGTCAATTTCGACATGTTTTGTGTGTTCATGACAAACGGGGTTACGAGCGATGTGGACAGGGGCTAGGGGCCGCAAGGTGTTCACCGGAACCCCTTTCGCCGAAAAATTATACGGTGTATCTAAGGCAAAATCTGATTTTTACCTCTATATATTATGTTTTGAATCCTTTTCATACATCCTAAAAGCATGGCTTAGTGGTCAAGGGGGTTCAAAATAATTATGAGGTCATTAGTTTAATTCCCACCAGCTACAATCTCTTTAAATTTTTTAACTTACTCCTTTTTTGAACCCCCCCCCCCCCCCAACCAAGCAGAAGTCATGCCTCCGCAACTGGATGTGGATTGCTGCTTTGCTATCAGAGTGAAGAGGAATTTGTAGATTGACTGGTACAGAGAGATCCTCAAGTAATCATACTAACCACGTAAGCTCTGCAGTTACCCTTCTCATAAATCTGTATTTTTTCGACTGCAGAAGATAAAGAAAATGATACATGCTTCTTTGATTTCAGGAAATAGGAGCTCCTCCTAGTGTTATGAAGAAACCACTGACAGACCTCTTTGAATCCTTGTGAGAGGCCCAATCAGCATCGAAAAATACTAGCAAGGAAAATGATGGTTTAGTTTAAAGGAGAATACCTTGGCCCAGATCAAAGCTAAGATATTTGAATACTCGTAAAGCAGTAGAGAAGTGAGAAACGCATGGTTTTTGCATGTATTGACTGAGGGTGCGTACATGTAAGGCCCCGTGAAAACTTTTACTCAAAATCTAGTAACTTTTAGTGCTAAGTTTCTCATATGTGTTAGGAATGTGTAAAATTGTACTGAGCTAATTTTTAAAAATCAAGAATCAAAGTTTTTCAGAGAAATGCTATTCTGCAGTCTAGAATACGTCGTAGATCAAGTATGCAGACCTCATTTCTGCCGCAGACTGAGACAGTAGCCTGGGTAAATTGAGGTCAAAATGCAGTCCATTATGCGATCGCATAACTGATATGCGTATCGCATAGTCGTCGCACAATTTCTAAGGATTTTGTGAAGGGCGGTTCTTCAGTGCATTATGTGACCGTAAAACGTGAATGCGGACCGCATTCCTATCGCAAACTCAAAAAATACGCCCAGCTTTTGAGAATATTTTTGCGGTCCATTATGCGGACCGCATTTCCACTCTACGATCGCAAAGAACAATCGCAGATCTGACTCAGACCCTAATATTTTCTAAATTTTAAACCCAAACCCTTCTTCAACAAAACACCCCAACCCCTTATTTTTACTTAATCTTGAACAAACTAGAGAGAGGAGGAGAGAGTCTTGAGAGAGAAAGTTGTTGCACTTGTTGATTTGATTCTTCAAAGTCACCCGGGTCGAAAAATCTTAAGTAACAGCCTTCACTTGTCTTTGCAGGTAAAATCCCCAGCCCTTCTCATTGATTTTCAAGTTTGCACAAAAAAGGGGATTCTTATGCACTGATTCTTGAAAGCCTAAGTTGAAATATGCATACATGTTCTTTAAAACCGAAAACCTAGTAATAGAAATTGGGTAGGAGTAAAAATTTGCAAAATGAGGGGGTTGATAACCTAAATAAGTTTGGGTAAGTAATTGTGAGCTTCAATTCCAAAATGTCTGTGTTAACTTGTGGACTAGATTGTTGGTACTAGGCTATTGGTGAGCTGAAAGTAGAAGTAAAAAAGCGAACTTCGACTCTAGGTATGTATACCTAACTTTAACCTTTGTAAGGTCACCTTGTTGGTGTACGAGTATTTGGCACGTGTCACTTATGTGGATTATTTGTGAATTCTTGTGATTAATATGTCTTGAATGTTGTTGGTTAAGTCTCCTGATATAATGGTGTAAGTAAATGGTAACAAACCATGTGTGTAAATGTGATTATGTGAAAAGAGCTGTGTAACAAATGGTGGAAGAAAGTCGTAATTGATGTAATTAAAACAATTGTGGTAATATCATGTGTGGCTTGTCGTGGGAAATTATCGTTGTGACTTGAATTGTATTCGGGTTGTTGTACATGATGGAAATAGTATTGATGTTATGAAACTCTTTGTGAATTGTTGATTATTGTTGTGTGTGAAGTGTGACTGTCCGGTAGGATCGGGTTGCGCGCCGCAACACGAAGTTACAAGGTGTGGGTTGTGGTGATAAGGGTGGCCGAGGTACTAAGGGTGGAAAAATGATCGAAATCACTATTGAAATACAAATATGCTAAAGTTGTGAAAATTATCGATGTAATGGAATAATGTTGAAAGGGGAAAAGGAGAGATTGTGAAACTTGTTTGGCTTTGGTTGTTCCTTTCATGTGCATTTGATCGTTGATTCCATTATTGTTTGTTACCTGTGCATTGCTTGATTTTACTTGGGGCAAAGTTTGTTCATACATACCGGTATAATTCAAATGTATTGACGTCCCTTGCCGCGGGCGCTACATTCGTGTTATGATCGTAGGTGGATCCAAGCAAGTACTCCAGTCCACCGTCAATAGCACTCCTTCACTTCCCGTCAGCTGAATTAGTGAGCCCTTTTCTTCTAGGGGCCATGTGTGTCTCATGCCGCCTTCTTGCGGAGTTTTATTTTGATCTTTGCATAAGGTATAGTCGGAGTCTTATTACCGGCAAGTATTGTATCACCCTTTTGTATTTTTAGAGGCTCCGTAGACAGGAAATGTGGGTTGTGAACTTATGTAAATATGTATTTTGTAAGTTGGGCGGTGTAAGATGTAAACCAGGTAAGTAACCATGTTTGTTATGTAAGTCGCGTAAGAATGTGTTCAAATTATAAATGGCTAATTCTCTTGATTAATGAGTAATGAAACATGGGGTAACATGTGGGATAGGCAAGGCACCCAGGTCCATTTGTGGGCTACCCAGTCGAGCGCCAGTCGTGTCCCTCAGTTTTGGAGCATGATAGACTTGGTATCAGAGCCTAAAGTTTTAAAAAGAGTCCTAGGATATCTCGGATCGTGTCTAGTAGAGCCCTTCTTATCGATGTGTTGTCGACCACATCTATAAATGGGGGGAGGGGGGCTACATGAACATTTAGGAAATTATCTCCTTCTTTGTTATTCTATATCGTGCGGTGAATGAAAAGTGAAAGTGTTTATGTCTAACTCGCGCTATGTTCTAAAATTTTCAGTGATGGCACCTAAGAAGAGAGCTAGACTTGGCCTTGGGGCCAATGCCGCCCCAAGTGTGGGTGTGGACCATGTACCTGACACAGTGGGCAAGAGTGACTCTCTGGTCTTAAATCTACCTAGCCCATATGTCCTAGATCAAAGTGTTCCTGGTTTTGCTGCGGCAGAGGGTGCTACCATCCCCCTCCCCCACGCCGATGTTCCTGACCCTTCTTCAGTTCCAGCTTCCGATCCAGGTACTTCCGATGGGGACCTCAGGGGAGCTATTCATATGTTGACTCAGCCGGTGTCCCTCAGGCCCAGAGATCTCATGCCAAACAATTGGAAAAAAAATTTGTTTTCTTTTATTTTATAGGAGTATTTCGTATATGCCAAAAATTAAATGCTCACACACACACACACACACACACACACACACACACACACACACACATACATATATATATATATATATATATATATATATATATATATATATATATATATATATATATATATATATATATATATATATATATATATATATTCGAATAAAATTTACATTGTGATTAAGAAAAGTGACAAACTATTATAAAGCTACTTGGCAAATTAGGATAATATTAATAATAATACTTAATATAAATTAAACTATTTTTCTTCGAATATGAATGAAAAGAAAGTGAATATTCTTGTAAATATATTGTTTGTCGTATATTAATTAATAATATTTTTTTAAAATTACATTGAAAGATAAAAACGATGCCTCTATCTTAATTAATTATAAAGATAAGAATATAGGTGTAACACCTACTTTTTACACAGCTACCCCGAAGGATAAACGTATAAGGGAATTTTTCTAATTAAAGTGACATTATTCAAAATGAGATTATTTATTTATTTAGAGTTGCCACTTGGGTTAGGCTTGACTTTTGGTGTCCCAAGTCACCGGTTTGTTTTAAATCCATTTCGACTGCCCAATTGGAGTCTGCAAACCAGAAATTCTAAGTAAGGAATTCTGTTGACCCGAGGGAAGGTGTTAGGCACCCCTGGATCCCGTGGTTCTAGCACGGTCGCTAAAACTATTATAATTGGCTAATATTCTGATTTTTGTACATGCTCATCCTATAGTGCAATTTTAAACTATTTTTATACTGCTTTTAACATTTTTGAGGAAATTTGCAATGTCGTTAAAATATGTCGCGAACCACGACAAATAAATGCGCACAAAGTTTTTGACACATTTCAAATCCATTGAGATTTGAATTTGGGTCATATAAATGCGCACCCATACTTAAGAAGGTAAAATTGACTATTCATCTTCACCATGGACCACGATTTCCTGGTTCTCGTGTTCAAATTTCAACATCTGGTGCAGAGTAGAAGGCACAGCTCCCGCTGCGTGAATCCATGTCCTTCCTAGGAGGTAATTGTAAGATGTGTCCATATCTAACACTTGAAATGTCTCCTCAAAATCAACCGGGCCAATGGTCACACCAGATCAATTTCTCTTATCGTGTCTCTTTTAATTCCATCGAAAGCTCGGACACACACATTGTTGGGGCGAATCCTCTCTGTCCCGATCTCCATTCTTTGCAATGTTGAAAGTGGGCATATGTCCACCCTGGAGCCTCAATTTACCATTACTCTTTTGACGTAATAACCTTCGCATTTGACGGTGAGATGCAGGGCTTTGTTGTGGGTGGCTCCCTCTGGAGGCAAATCATTCTTACTGAATGTAATATGATTAATGGCGAAGAATCTCTCCGTCATTCTTTCCAACTGTTCCACGGAGGATTGAATAGGCACGTAAGCCTCGTTTAGAGTTTTGGCCAACACCTTTTGGTACTTCGAAGAATTCATCAGCAATGATAATAAAGAGACTTGTTCAGGGGACTTCCGGAGCTGGTCCACCACTTCATAATCTGGAATTTTCATCTTTTGAAAGAGGGCCTCCACCTCTTCAGCGTTTATCGGTTTTTTGGGTGGGAATCACTTTCTGGTAGCATTGTTCACCTCCTCCAAGTCAGAATATTTCTTTATAGGGTGGCTTTCTTGAGTTTCCCCAGTGATTTCTTTGCCTTTGTAGGTCACCACTGTTTCTTGAGTAGTTCCAAGGGATTGCAGAAGGGTCTGTCATAGACCTATGAGGCGCGCGACCAACTACCACGGGCTCATTAAGCCTTTGCAGTTTAGTTGGTCCCTGCACCACATAGGTTCCTTTGGGTACGTACATCGTCCTGTTTAACTCAAACCTCTTTGGGGGACTCAGAGATGGCTGCTTTTCTTGACGACCCCGTGGGACGTAAAGGACAATTTCTTTGATGGGTGTCGGCTCAGTTTTAGCTTCAACCTTCTTTTTAGCTTATGAGTGTTTGGTTTCACGCATTTTCTTTTCTTCAACTTTCTTGGAGGTAGCCTTTGGCTTTTTGTCTGCATCAGCTATAGCTATTATGACTTTTAAAGCAGGTTCAAATTCTTTGTCTTCGCAGATCATCCCGATGAATGGCCCGTTGTTGTGAGCCGGTAATGGGTTATTAGTCACATTCGGGACATCTTCATCCCTCAACACTATTTTCCTTTGTTCTATTAGATCTTCCACATCTCGCTTTAGAGTCCAACAATTTTCTGTGTCGTGCCCTTCAGCCCCTGAATGATAAGCACAGCGGACACCCCGTTGGCAAGAAGGTGACTCAGGTTTCTATCTGTTTGGAGGCACAGGCTGCAAGAGACCCATCTGGACCACATTTGGGAACAAGCTGGAGTAAGACTCCCCAATTGGTGTAAAGTTTTGCCTTCTAGGTGGCTCCCTAGGACGAAAATTGTTTTGATGATGGCGGGGATTATGGTGGTTTTGGGGAGGCTAGTTTCTCGGGGCCTGGTTCCTGTTGACCTGTTGTTGCTGTCGTGCAAATGGATGAGCATTCATAAATGCGTAAGGTTGGGAAGCATAATGCATGTCTTGATGGGGATAATAGTGTTGAGAGGTTCTTTCTGAGAACATGGGCCTGTAAGCATGATGTCTTCTCATACCAGAGGCTGCCATCGAAACTTCTTCTTTCTTTTTGTTCGTTGAGACTCCTCCTGCCTCTCCTTGGATGGCCTGGGAGGTTGCTCTTATAGCTGATTGACTCAGAATTCTTCCTTTTTTTCAAACCATTTTCTACCATCTCGCCAATCTTGATTGCTTCCGCAAAAGGCTTGCCCATTGCTGACATCATATTTTGAAAATAATCTGCTTCCTGGGCCTGGAGAAAAACAGTGACCATTTCTATCTCATCCATAGGCGGTTTTACCCTCGACGCCTGTTCGCGCCACTTAATAGCATATTCTCTGAAACTCTCTGAAGCATTCTTCTTCAAATTGGCCAAGGAGTTCCTGTGTGGCGCTATGTTAATGTTGTACTGAAATTGCCTTACAAAGTCTCTGGAAAGATCATCCCAAAAATATGCCATCGTGAGACGTCTTGGTCTATATACCATCCTGAATCAATGCCTACTAGACTCTCTCCAAAGTATGCCATTAATATTTCTTCTTTTCCGCTTGCCCCACGCAATTGGTTACAATACTTTTTCAGGTGAGCGATGGGGTCACCATGACCATCATACTTTTCAAATTTTGGCGTTTCAAATCCCAAGGGAAGATGTGAATTCGGGAGCATGCACAGATCTATGTAAGAAACGCTCTTTTACCCACTCAAGCGCTGCATGTTCTTCAAGCTTTGCTCAAGGCTCTTCATTCTTTTTGCTATCTCATCTTGTTCAGGCATTTTAGGAGTTTTATCCTGCACTGGTGTAAGTTCAAATGGTGGTTGAGGATAAGTGTATGTAGGGTATAAATGGGGCTCAGTTTGGTAATTGGGAGTTTGAAATGTGAAGTCCGTCGGATCAAACATGGGTCTCGGCACTGCGGGATGTCTGGTGGCTGCACATGGGGGAGCCGTAAAAAAATTGGGGACTGTGCCAGAGGTGAACACCTGAGGGCGGACTTCAGATCGTGCTCCGACAAAATTGGCCGGTATTGTAGGCTATCCCAAGAGGATGTTTGGATGGCTGATGGGAATAGTGTAAGTACCCCCCGACCTTCGGAAGAGCTCAGGAAATCTAGGGATGACACTCGTAGGTTCTTTTCGATTCGTCCATGCATCCCACATCTCCATGAACCTAAGTCGTAGTATCCTATTTTCTTCGCCTGCGCAGATTCTAAGGCTGGGATGCATGCAATCAGGCTATTCTATGAGATGGGAATTGCCGGAAAATTCATTTCAGATGACATTTCTGCGCTTCCTTTTGATCTGGTGAAATACCGATGTTATGCCAGTTTACCACAAACCAACCACCGTTTCTAAAACCTGAGACTAGAATTTGTGACAGCGACAAACGGTTAGTTTGAGACAGGTAACATATAAGGAATCACACATTGGGGTGTGATGCAACAATATAGTTTAACAGATGTCTACATGTTTGCGATGGTTGCATGTGTCATCCCGGCATTTATTCCAATTTTCCTTTTGATTTCCCACCTTTTATTTTCTTGCTTTCCCCTTTTGTGCTTTCTCTAGTTTTCCTTTTGTTTTGGTTTTTCTCTTTTTCTTTATTCCTCTCTCATTTTTTTTATGGCTTTTGTTTTAATATGATCGAATCATATGAATATTGCCTACGTATCATGGCCCGCATGAATCAGATCGAGCGTCGTTTATGAAAAAATAAAATGAAAGCAACGAGATGTTTTTGAAATTTTCAATTTTCATAATAACAAACTTTGGTTACAAAGACTGACAAATTTAAATAAGAAACTAGCAGACTCTGACATAAGAAGAACTACAGACTCGAAGAACAATTAACCATACGTAAAGGGAAATACAGACTCTAAGACAAAATGACCTATGTTCCTTAAAGAAAAATATAGTTTTCAGAAATAACGAATACATTAGGGCTTCAACTGCTCCTAGAGCCCACGAGGCATTGTTCGGCCTTGCCGCAGGTCGACTAGCTAAATCCCCTTAGAGGTAAAAAAATATCACGGTGGCAAAAAATATAGATCTAGGCATGTCCTCATAGCTGTTACCTTTCATTGGGATGTAGTGAGCAATTCCTTTGATTCTTTCTCGTATGACACCTTTCTCCTGCAGTAACCGCCCGATCTGTTCAGTTCTGGCTCCCAAATTTGTTTGGCTGCTTGATTCTATTTTTGAAGCTGTTGCAAATTCAATTCTAATTTTGCCAATGCTGTGTAACAATACTCACTTTCAATTTTGAACTCTTTTTCTTGTTTGAGCATTTTGTTTTCCGCGATGATGACCCTTTTCATCAACCCTGACACCTCACTATCGAACTCTTCTTTTAATTGCCTGATTAGATGTGCTCGTTCTGCTGCATTTTCAACCAATTGTTTTCGAGCCCTGGCTAATTCCTTTTCTACTTTGCTTAAATCAAAATTGTAGTCCTCCACCTTCTGTCTCAAGCCATTTATAAATTTTGCATCCTTGGCGCTTCAGACGGGGTTTTCCGCTGTTGCTTTCATCTTCTGAATTTAGGCACGTAATGCTTCATTTTTCTTGACTAATTTCTTATTTTCACCCTTATCTGCGGTGGCCTGCAAATCTTTCTCGAATTGCAAATTCATGACATGCTTCTCTAGTTTACTTATCGTTGCCCTGTACTCACATTCGTTAGCCAACCAATCCCACTGCTCTTGCGATGCTTCAACGAATTCTTGGAGATGGGGCCTTTTGGCTGGCCTTTTGAACTCAATTTCTCTCCTATACCAAGCAAGATATCCTGGCGACATTTCACCTTTGGATCGATCCCGTAAACAGGTGTTTGCTGTTAGGTATTGGCATTTATTCCAATTTTTGCGGACTATTGCTTCGGGGAACTGACCATCGGGTCCAATTTCAACTACTCGTATGATGAGATCTTCATCTTTTGGCACTATCTGGCATCTTCCAAATTGTCTAAGACCCGGTGCGGGGCATAAGGCTGGATACTCCTAAGACCCATCAGAAGAAAATGAGGTTCTGTTGCCGGCATGTATATGTTCTCATCCACAAACAACCATCCCAGTGTCCATTCTATTTGACTAGCAGTGAGGTACTGAAAGTAAGATATCCATCTTGTTGCTCCTTCGGGCAAACTGAGCCCTTCAATTCTGGTGTAAAAATCTTCTCTGCAAGTTTTCTCTGCGGACCCGTAGCTCATAAACTGAGGGCGGTTTCATTAGATGCTCGGTCATCCACATTTGCAATAATAGATTGCACCCCTCAAAGAAATCTCTTCCAGCCTTGCAAGTTGTGAGAGCGCGAAAGATCTCAGCTACTATCATAGGTGCGAGTGTACACTTGGCTGGGGTGCGTAGAGTACTGACAACCCCTGCTATTTTTATGTCGATGTTCTCGTCTTTCCTTGGAAGCACCAGAAGCCCCAGAAAAGCCACCATAAAGGCGAAGCGTCTGTGTTCTTCCCATTTGACACGGTTTCCTTTGCTACATATTTTTTTTCTGGAATGTTAAACCCCCCTATGTGACCATATTTGGTATACAGGAATGAATAGGTGCAAAACTCTACCGCCAGGTTCGAGTCATGTACCACTCTGCTTTTTTTCAAGGTATCTAAGAATTTGTGCACCGCTACAACTCTTGGAGCAACCAAATACTTGTGTCTCAAAGGAAGCTCACCATTTTCGATGTACCCAGATATTTCTTCTAAAGTTGGGGTAAGTTCAAAATATGAGAAGTGGAACACACTATGTGCCAGGTTCCAGCACGTGACCATCGCTCTTATGATGTCTCCTCGGGGTATAATCTCCAATAGCCCGGGAAGGCCCCCCAAATATTTTTTTATCTCATGTTGCCCTTCTATACCTAGATCATTCCACCACAGCCGCAACTCCAAAAGGGTTCTGCTTACAAATGAAAAAGGTTTGTTTTGAATTGTGCTCATCCTGCACATTTATTAAGGCGAATTAGTGACTTATGACTTCATTCCTGTTTGACTTCAAAAACCAAAAGTCTTTCTTTTATGAAGTTTATTTTCTAAAATCAAAAGCCCAGCATTGCGAATACGGCCTTTCAGGACTTCCATAGAAAGTTTTTAAGGCTGCGCCCACTACCCAGCCAAAAATACAATAGAGACCCAAAGGTGGCCGTTTGTGCAAAATCAGCCTTCCGGCGCCTCTTTCGGGAACATTTGGCTATTCTTTACAATAATGGCATCACCCGATTTATTTATGACAACAAATAAATTGAAATTTATTTTTCTTTGTTTTGGCTATTTGCAAAAGGGAGGTTAGACCCGATGGGGGTTGCCTACGTATCCCACATTTGGTGAGAATCAAATCGGCATAGTTCGAGCAAAACGTTTTGTCAAAACCAAAATTTTGTTGAAAAGCCCCTTTTGTTTTTTTTTCTTTTTCTCCTTTTTTTTTTCAAAAAGCTGGCAGCATTTCGACGCTATTTGAGCATTGGTTTTTGCAAGACAAACGGTTAATCTCAATTAGCCATAGTACCACTTATTTTCTCAATTTTTCTCCTTATTCGCAAGCCTATCAACATGCGAATCCAAAGCAAATAAATGCGCAAGTAGCATGTAATATGCATCAGGATGGTCTTTTTACTTCGGGTCACCTGTCCTAGACGGACCTAACCCCTGTGTTGAGTCCCCTAAGTCAAATGCATGTGATGCAAACAAATGTTCCTACTAGGGATCCGGCAGATGGTTTTGTTATACTAAATTCAGAACCTGGGTATTTGTTCTAGACTGTGTACCCGAGCGGACAACTTGAGTTGAAGAGGGGGCTACGTACCAGGGACCTGCAAGATCGTCCGGCTTAGTAACTTGTCTGAGCCTCTTTCTTATTTCAAGGTGTGACACTAACAGAATAGGGAGTCTCGACCAACGAGCACATCCCCGAAGATAAAAAGAAGGGTTTCGTAACAGTTTATATATGCAATTCATCCAATATTGAAGCGATAAAGCATTTAGCATCTATAGCATGGAACATGTAATGAAATCAGATAAAACCAAATATAACAGTTATACTAAGCTCGAATTCTTGAATCCTGAACCAGAGATTCAGGGCCTTTTATCCCCAGCAGAGTCGCCAGAGCTGTCGCACCTCCTTTTTACACGGCTACCCCGAAGGATAAACGTATAAGGGAGTTTTTCCAATTAAAGTGACATTATTCGAAATTGGATTATTTATTTACTTAGAGTGACCACTTGGGACTTGGGATAGGCTTGACTTTTGGTGTCCCAAGTCAACGGTTTGTTTTAAATCCCAAATCGAGGAAAATTTCGACTACCCAATTGGAGTCTGCGAACAAGAAATTCTAAGTAAGAAATTTTGTTGACCCGAGGGAAGGTGTTAGGCACTCCCGGATCCCCGCAGTTCTAGCATGGTCACTTAAACTATTATAATTGGATAATAATTCTAATTTTTGTACATGCTCATCCTATAATGCAATTTTAAACTATTTTTATACCGCTTTTAACATTTTGGAGGAAATTTGCAATGTCGTTAAAACATGTCGCGAACCACGACACATAAAATGCGCACATAGTTTTTGACACATTTTAAGATTTGAATTTGGCTCACATAAATGCGCACCCGTACTTAAGAAGATAAAATTATTTAAAGATGCAGCTAGAAGCGACTAGCGTATTATTATCTTTGCAGGAAAACCGTGAAATTCGCTAAACGGCATGTCCAGAAACTCTACGTATTTAAATATAAGTATTTCACGAGGGCCACACAATTTATGGATTCCGTTTGGCACGACACACCTTGTTTTTTTATTTTAAAAGGCCAATCCTAAAGCAACTATTACTTTTCAATAAACTGTGTCTCTAATAAGGCTCAATTAATTTGTAGTACATTATTTGGAAGGTCCGACCTTTCAAATCGATTTTTAAAATATTTAAGTCTTATTGAACCCATGGCGTTAGCAAAGTCCCCAGCAAATTGGGTTTTAAGGCAACCCAACAGGGAGAAAACTGAAGTCAACTTGTTCAATTGACTCTTCGGGACCTGGGCTCAATCTCAAGCCCAAATATCATTTACACAAGGGATGAGCTGCCTGGATAACAATAGGCCATAATAGACCTGGGTCTGTTAACAAATGTGCCATCAAATGTGTGACTCACTTGACCAGCCACCAGATTTCAAGCAATCACCCAGCCTAGTTTACCCAAAAATATACACGACACGCATGGACATTATATAACTATGTAACAGTGATTTCCAAGTTATTGTATAAACCAATACGCACGGAAGCACCAAACTGTTGCGAAATAATATACTGATTTTCAACAAAATATACGATAAACAAATTCACATAATTTGCTATCAAACCTTTACAAGAGATGGTAATTTTCATTGAATCATATTTTAAACCAAAAAATCTCATTATAAATTCACTTTTTCAGCTGAATATGACTGGAATGTTTAAATTAGTTACAACATTGGCTAAACTTACTACTGACTACTGTATAACAGAAATTTCAGTCCAAATGTATTATACAAACCATTGTCTCAACTATAATATCATAATAGTAGTAAAAACTTATGAAAGAACAAATAATAGACATCTTCAACTTGAATATTCATTAGGTTCAAACTTCAGACATCATTGGAGATTGAAAATGTACCTGGAATTCGTGCAAAACAAAACTGAGAGTCAGCAAAACTTAACCAACATAATAATCACAAGAATCCACAGCTTATGAGTAGTTAATGAACCCAGAAGTGCTACCAAAACACCCAGGAAAGTTTAAACTCCAAACTCAAACCAACAAAACCCACTCAAACAGCTCAAATGAACCCCAACCAACCAAATGTGAACCCAGGAAAAGTACAGAAACTTTAATACTTCAAATAAGCATATTTTAGGTCATCTTTTACCTTATTAAGCTAAAACTTATACTGGACAGCTGAAATTAGGATTATTTCTAAGGAAAAGGGACCCAATGGAACAGTAGAAACTACTGAATTTCAGGGAATTTGATAACTTGAATAAGGTTTGGATTTCTGAAAAAAATTTCAAGAATTTTTGAGATTTTTTAGACTTCAAAATATCTGGAATATTTTAGGGATTTTCAGACTGTATAACTAAGCTTTTTTGAATGAATTGGGGTGCCCTTTTATAGCCAAATGCTAGGGCAACCCCTTTTATTTTGTTTTAACTACTAGTCCTTCTTTCAATTTTCAAATTTACCTACTTGGTCCTTTATTTTATGACTTTTTCCCAAGTCAGTGTACTAAAACTACCGAATTCTCGACTAAGGTCCCCTTCTAGAAGAGTCTAAAAGATTCTAGCATTGTTTTCTATTTATTGACTACCTATACTACCCTTATTTTATTCTAAAATTACCAGAACCAAACTAAAACCCTATATTACCCTCTTAGTATACTAGAATTACCATTTTTACTAAGCTAAGTCTTAAACTAATTACTGCTAACTAAAAGCTACAACCAAACCATAACCAAATCTGAACCACTAATCACAAATTTGATTTGAAATTCTGAGACTAATGACTCATTAACTAACACTACTACAAGCTAACATGAATTCAAACAAAAGATTGAAATTAGGACATTCAAAACTAACATGCAGTTCTACTATGAAATCTAACTACTAATTAACCTACTAATAACAGAACCAAATCATACTATAAAAGAAATTAGAGCTCTAACAGAGTCCAGGCTAAAAAGACTGAAACAAATTTGAGTAAATGGAGTTAAAAGGGATCATGATAAAATAATGACTACGAATGAAACAAAAGGATCATTGATTAACATTAAAAGGGTGCAATTAATCAAAAAAGAAAACAGAAACATCATTGAGCAGAAATCATACCTAAACTGATAAAACAAATAAAAATCAAATGAAATTCACACAAAGTAGAAATAGCAAACAAGGACTCACATTTTGTTTTGTTTTTCCCGTCTTCATCTTGATTGGATTCGAATCGAATCCCCAAATAAAGTTGTATGTTTGTTCTTGGTAAGAACAACCCTATAATTTCATTTGGGAATTCGATTCGGGGTCTTGACATTCCATTTCAAAACTAGGTTAATCTCAGATTTAAAATTCGAGACGTTTGAGGGGTGTTCGAAGGAAACAAGGTTTATTTTTTGGTAGCGGAGGCCTAGGGGAGTATGGGGTGTGAATTTGGGAGCCATTGGAGCCGGCGCCGTCATGGATGGCGAAGCAACCGCTCCTTTGGCGGAATATTCGACACGTTTGGCTGGGTTTTGAGAGGTAATCTTAAGGGGGTTGGAAAGAGGAGAAGACGGAGAGCATGGGGTGTTAATTTGGACGGATTTGGAGTTACTCCGGCAGCGGCGGCGATTTCCGGCCGGCGGCAGGAGGTGGAGGGACGGTGGGGGTGCGGTGGTGTTACACCGGAGGTCGGATTGTACGAGGAGGGTATGCTTTGTCTCTAAGGGCTGTGAGTGTCACTCAGACACTTTTACTATAATGTGAGGCTCAATCTGAGTCGTTGGATCAGAAGGAATGAAGGGCTAGATTGAGGGGATGTCAAACGTCGTCGATTTGGACCGGTCGTTCCTAGACCGGGTGGGGGCTTTGGGTCTGGGTCAAATTTGATGGATGTGGTGGTTTTGAGCCAAGGTTTATGACTAGAAGTGACCCAAATCATGGTCTTTACAAAGACCCATACTTATGTATTTATTTTCTTTTTATATTTTTTGTTATATTTTTAGATTTTTAATAATAAAAATAAAAATAAATCAAAAAATATTTAAGTTCTACAAAATAGACTAACTAAACTTTTAAAATAACCTAAATTCTAAATTTCAAAAGAAAATTAAACAAATTAAGAATAGCCAATTCTTTTTTTATTTCCAATATTAACTAATTAATAACCAAAAAAAAATATAAAAATTAAGTCCTAAACGCAAACATGTCATTTTTTATATTTTTATCAATTATCTTAATTAAAATGCGCCAGCAAATAAACCCAAAATTATACAATTAATTTCTAAAAATTCAATTAATGAAAAGGAAAAATTTAAATAAACACAAAATCACGCAATTAATTCCTAAATATTTGGATAATTAAGGGAAAAATACAAATAAGCACAAAAGCACGCTATTAATTCCTAAAAATTTAAATAATAAAAGAAAAAATGTAAATAAGTACAAAATCACACAATTTATTCATAAAAATTCAAATAATAAAAAGAAAATCCTAATTTTAATGAATTTTATAGGAATATTTCGAGGCAAAATCACGTACTCACAATAGGTATAAAAAATATAATAAATTTAAGCATTAATAAAAACAATAGAATAAAAGAATAAAAGTAAATAAAAAATTTTACTACAAGAAAAAAATCATATTTTTATTTATACTGTATTATAATGAAAGTAACGGATAAGAATATGATAATTTTAAGTTTTGGGTAATGTAATATGGCAAGAAATTATGGATACTTTTTAAGGGATTTGAGAAATTTATGCTTTTATTTAATATTTATTTAATTATTATATATAATTTCTATCTGAAAGATTAATATTTTAAAATTATTTGCTCATAATCTTGCGCATAATCAAATAACTCAATTATAGGTTTGTGTCGGTGACTAATACTAGTTCTCCTAATAAAAGAAGGAAAAGGAGAAGCCACGTGTTCCAACATTTTGTCACCGCCAGTCACGCTACAGGTCCCCAAGGAAAACTGACTACTGCGAGTGACCCGATTGGAATTTGGATAATCCAGTTTCATCCTAAATCTCCCTGCATAGGGCTTTGTTCGTTCTCTTCCCAACTCGCAAAACCCGTCCTCCAAAATTCAGCTGAATCAAAGGATTTAGAGAGATGCCGCAGAGACACTCGAAGAACAACAACGATCTCGCCTTCTTTACATACGATGAGAAGCGAAAGTTAGGTTACGGAACGCAGAAAGAGAGGCTGGGCAAAGACTCAATTAAGCCGTTCGATGCTTGTTGCCTTTGCTTAAAACCCTATATCGATCCTTTGTGCTGTCAGAAAGGACACGTCTTTTGCAAAGAGTGCATTCTAGAATGCCTTTTATCCCAGAAAAAGGATATACAAAGGTGCCTATTTTTGTAGATTTGAAAATATAATTTTATTTGAATTGCCTTGTTTTTTTTATGCTTAAGGTGCTTTTGCTACGAAATGTGTCTTGGTTTACCCTGACTTAAATCCTATGGCTAGCTTAAGTGATCTCATTTACTTTGTAATATTTTTGTCCATGTTTGTAAAATTCTGCTTGTGAATGCTATTTCAGCTAAGAGAAACTGACAATATTTATTGTTTTTGGTTGAGGAGTGATTTGTGGAGGTTGGTGTTGAGTTGTCCCATATCGGACGGATTTGAGGTCCTTGGTCTCCTTATATGACTTGGGCAATACTCGCCTTATAAGCTAGCTTTTGGGTTGAGTTAGGCCCAAGGTCCATTCTTATCATGGTATAAGAGCCAGGCCCGTCCCAATTATTGTTACCGATGTTGGGCCCCTATTTATGTTGTCCACGCTCCAGAGATCTGGGCGTGAGGAGGGGTATTGAGTTGTCCCACATCGGAGGGATTTGAGGTCCTTGGTCTCCTTATATGGCTTGGGCAACCTCACCTTATAAGCTAGTTTTTGGGTTGAGTTAGGCCCAAGGTCCATTCTTATCAGTTGGCTTAAGTTAAATTTTCTTAGTAGATTGGTAAGTGTAATTTTGAAATGGCTTTATAATGCTGGGAGAGGGAGACTAGTAGTTTGAGGAGGGTACTGCAGTATATCTCCAAAATTAGCAACCACGAGGGCCATAGCTAGTGCGTTCATCCATTTGACACCAAAACGGATAGTATCTCATTGGTCAAGAGGCTCCTCTTTTATGTCCTTAATGTAATTCTAGTTAAGGTTAGATGTAATTGTTTGATATTTGAGGTTGTGGTTGTAGTGCTTATGGTGCAGTGTATTTTGAAGCCAATCTGTTTGATATGTTCAGTGGTGGATGTAAATAATAATGCATGGGTTCAACTAAACCCAGCATTTTTTACACTGAGCTTGGGTATCTGTGAAAAATACTAAAATTTGAATAAATATTTCATTTTGAATCCATAATGTTTTGCAATGGGTTTGATGATGAGAACATAAAGGTTGAAGCCATCATGTTTAATGTGGATCCTGAATCCCGCCTCTGGTTATGTTAGTCTATGTTGTGGTTGTGGAATTGTCTTATTACATGCCATATGAATTAAAGGAATTTTGGTTTAGTTGCAAATGTACCCATATTATTTGGACATTGTCCTGATTTGCAAGATATATTGTAGTGCATCTTTGACACAAAATATTGTTGTTTGGTTGTTGATATAAACTAGAGTCTCTTGCACTTGCAAATTGCAACAATTTGATGACATGGTTAGTTTTAAGAAGGGTACTATCATTTTTCAGCAGCTTCTTTAATGCTATTTACTATTATCGTTATACTAATATGCAAGTACAACAACTATGCCTCAATCCCAAGCAACTTGGAGATGCTATATGAGAATGTGAATCCACACTGTCCATGTCGCTCCATTTATGCTCATTTCAGGCCAATAGTAATATGCGAGCGAAAGAAACAGAGGATAATGCTGACATTTTTCACGAGCCACCTTAATGCTTGCCTTCTATTATTTTGATGATAATATGCGAGTCAAAATTATTTCTGGTCTCCAAGTCCAATTAAATCGTGTCCCTTAAATTGGTGGATGGAGGGAGTACTATATAAACTAGCTAATAAAGAGGTCTTTATACTGAATAGTGGAATACTTGTTTGGAATCACTTTCAAGTGAACACAGCAGCCTGTTCGAAGAGTTACTTGATCTTGGGTTGCAATGTTTGTTACTTGTTGCTTCTACTAACAAAAGAGTTGTCCACATTCCATCTAGAAGGAATAACGTTGTCTAATACATCTGCAGATCTTTCTTCAACCTGCACTTCTCTGATGAAAGCAGGGTAGTGAGGAGGGAAAGGGAGTGTGGGTGGGAAGATACTTGTTTGTAATCTCAGAATCATACTTTGTAAAATTTCATTTGAGAAGCTGTTACTTTGTCTTGCAGAAAGTTGGCTGCTCATACTGCTCAGCAGAAGCAAGAAAAAGAAGACGAAGAGGAGGGGTTGATGCTGCAGAAAGCCAGGGAGCTTGAGGCATTTGATCAACAGAATCATGGTCCAGTGCCCCAGTACAACGATAAGAACTACAACAGAGACAAGAATGGATTCCATGGGGCCAACAGTGTGAAGACCACTTCTTATGAGGAGGAAGCACTTCGAACCATGAAAGCATTTTGGTTGCCCTCTGCAACACCAGACGCACCTGCTAAAGTGGAAGCCCCCTCCACAAGCACAGTTTGTCCTGAAGGGAACGAAAAACTTAAGATGAAAAACCTTTTCCCTATTCACTTTACTGAAGATACCAGTGCACAGAAGAAAGCCAAGCCTCTTGACAAGAGTTTCATATGTCCCAGTTGCAAGGTCACATTAACAAATACTTTGTCACTTGTAGCACTTAATACTTGCGGACATGTCTTCTGCAAGAAATGTGCAGAGAAATTTGTGGCTGTAGACAAGGTTTGCGTGGTATGTGACAAACCATGTAAAGATAGAAATCTGGTGAACGTGGAAAAGGGAGGAACCGGGTTTGCTGGCCATGGAGATAATCTTGAAGCAAAAGACTTCAAACACTTGGGGAGTGGAAGCGGGTTGGGCTTGGTGAGACCCGCCATGAAGACATAACCTGCCGTGTGTCAGTTTGTGCATTAAAGTGGCTTTGTTGTGTTGTAGTATAATTTGGCTTATTGTCTTCTACAGGGAAAACTTAGTATTTTCTTCCGTTGTGTTTGTTCAACTACAGCTCTGCAAAAGCAAATTCTGTAACTTATAGCATTTCCATTTCACAAGGGTTCTATTCATTTGAAGAGTGATTGAAACTCGCTCCTCCACCGGTAGCTGATGCTTTTCATTGTTCATTTATTTTAGGCAAACTACCCCATCCATTCATGGAGCTGAATGGAGCTATCAGTTTCAAATAACTGTATGCACGTTGAGGGGTGGTGAAGGGAGAGGAAATTTGACTTGTTTTCTGTTAACCTATGCTCAACTCAAAATAAAAACAAATTACCTAAACATTAATCTCATCCCCAATAATTTCAAATTTCTTTTCATGTTTGTTTTAGGGGCCGATTTAGAACTCAAAAGCCGAAGAGCAAAATCAAAAGTTTGGTAATGAAAAACTGAATCTCGCCATCCAAAAACATAAACAAAAGTAGAAATTTGCGAGTCATGAATTAAACTCGAATATTTAAACCTATCAAATATTAGGTCAAGTGTGATCCAATCAAGTGGAAGAAAGTAGGTTGAATATGGAAGCGTCAATTTTGAGCCGCTCAAATTCTTTAAGTAAACAAAATGGCATTATCAAAGATCCGAAAGAAAGATCGAGGAAAAACACATTCTCCTAGTCGGCCACAATTTTAATAGAATAGTATGGTCAATTGGTCTATGTGTAGGTGACCTTTTGGAACTCGGGGATATAATGGCCAAAATTGTTGCAACTTACAAAAAGGTTTACCATTCATGTGCAGCAATTGAGGTGTTTCATCTGAATCTTATCCAAATACACAACTCTTTTATCATTTCCCACTAGGCCACTTTGGTTCCCCACCACTGCTTTTGCTTTGTTTTTTAAATTAAAAAATATGGGTAAACCAACTTGGACTTGATCAAGAATCCTTCCCCATCTTTGAAAGGGTAAAAAGGAGTAAATGCACTTTCATTTCTAAAAGTTCTTTTCGATTTCCTACTTTATTAAATGGTGATTGAACCATCTCCACAACTTGAATTAGGGTGCTTTAAAAAAAAAGACAATACCTGCTTGTTTAAGAAATCAAACTGTTCCTGCTTCCTTTTTCTTTTGTGAATTTATGACCGAGGAATCCTTTTTTGTTATATGCCTGGTACACACCCATTTTTTTTTTTTTCAAAAAAAATTATTCTTAGTATTATCTAGTGGCTGTATTATCTTATTAAAATAAACTGTACTACACTCTTAGTGGGTTCATGAGTTGAATCAAATAAGACCTTTTAATTTAACTAACTGAACATAATTAAACTAAGGTTTCATGCTATTTAAGTGCCCTATAAGAAGTTCTTTTTCTAAAATCAAGATTTGTCTAATCAAATAATAGTGGCTTCAATAATTCGAACGTGTACGTGAGTTTTAAATTGTGACATTTTAACCATAAAGCTCTTCCCTAAGACACTGCTTTCAGTTTGTGTAATTAAAGTGTTGTAACAAAGGAAGATTTGCATAAGAGAACATGTTTTATGAAAAAGTGAAAATTCATCAAACAAGAATCTAAACCTCGCCTATTTCCTTCTTCCGTTTTTTAGCAATGCCACCTTTGAACGAAATTCCGTTTGTATCAAAACCAAAAATAGACAACAACAACAACAATCCAGTATAATCCCACTTCGTAGGGTCTGGGGAGGATAGTGTGTACGCAGACCTTACCCCTACCTTGGGGTAGAGATGGTGTTTCCAAATAGATCCCCGGCATCCTTACATCCAAGAGCTTCCTACCTTGCTCTTGGGAAAACTCGAACTCACAACCTCTCGGTTGGAAGTGGGGATGCCAAAAATAGAAATGACTAGAAAACAATAATTTGGAGTTACCCTTTTTAACGCAGAAACCTGAAAAGAGGCTATGGGAATTGTGGCGAATTGTATCACGTGAAAGGATCATTTACTTAGCGAAACTGCTATGTTTTGTTTGCTTTCTGTCTGTTTCAGCTTTACAGCCTTGTTTTTAAGAGAAAAAGGATTACTTACTCTAAATTCAATTCTCTATTGAATTTTATTGTCTTAGGAATTCCCTCTGGTTGGGATCATCTTGATACTTGGTTGAGGGAGAAAGTAGGAACGGATTTAAGATTAAAAATCAATGGTTATATATATATATATATATATATATATATATATATATATATACACGTATTTTTATTTTTTTACATACATATAAAGTTTGAATTAGACGTAATAAAGTCGACCTTATTCACTAGCGTGAGCTCTAGATTTAGCATTTGGAAGAAGGCAGGGTTAATGGACTACTATTTTCTTTGAATCGCATAAAATTCCATGAAAAAAATCTTAAATTTAAATTATCTTTATGTCCTCGTCCAAACAAATCAAACACAAGATAAAACTTATTCAATCATTAGCCACAACTAGCACAATTATTTAATATAAGTTGCTTTATTATTGGTCATATTCATCATTCCATCTTTATATAGACAAAATTATATTCTAACTCTATCTCAAAAAGGATCCAGTAACAACTTAATATTTTATAACGTTGTCCCAAGGAATCAAGAGCATTTAATTCATGATCAATTATGATTGAAACCCTATAATATAATTAGCACAACACCCACCAAATACAACATATACATACAGCTAATAGCATATAGGCTGGCTCACAGTTCACACTGCTATCATTAAGTCAATCCCTTTCAATTTACAATACTTTGCTTCAAGTGGTCGAAAAGTCACAATGAATGAATCACAATATTATGCAATCAAAGGGTGGTGGGATAATTGGAAATTTTCCACCTTTGGTTATGGGGTTAAGGGTCAGGAATATCAAGAACTTCTTAGTAGAAATATTTAGATAATGAATGTGATGATGGTTGTATTTTGAATCCACTAGACGAGACTTCAAGGCTACTGATAAACTTACATGATGAATTTAAATTAGTTTAGTAATGTAAATTATAAATGCTTAAAACCTAAAACTAATAATGAATTAATTAAAGTTAAGATCAAAAGGACCAAGATTTTTAAAACTTAGCCGATGCAAGCTTATATTTTTTTTTAATTTTTTGTTTATATATAGAGTTTGAATAAAAATTAGTGAATGAAGGCACACTATTATCAAACACACTTTTGCTTTTAGCTATTATGAGTTTGATCCATATTATTTTCTAATTAGATATACTTTATTATTGATGAAAAAGACTTATTCACTCTCAATAATTACCTGAACCATTATGTTTATATAGAACTTGATATGAGTAATTCATCATAGTTAAATATGTAGTGTATAAATAACATTTACCAAGTAGCATTATTTAGTCTAATATAAACATCAGCATTTTAAAAGTTTTTTTTCCCTTATTGACTTTGTGTAAAAAAGAAAAAAAATTATGGTGGTGTGAATAAGACTAAAATAGTTCCTCTGTTAATCCAAGAATCACATGTTGCAGTAATTTTTTCCCCATATGATGCATTAATTAATGAATGCTTTTCTTATTGATTTAATGTTAGTCAGATATATTTGACCGTTAACCGGCCAAGTAAAATCCCTCTAAAGCTATATTCACGTGCATTCGTGTCACCAGCTGTATCCGTCATCAATAATAAGGGGCCCACCATCATTATTTCTCGCGCCAACCAAAATGCTCTTTTATTTTTTGCCAATAATAGAATCGCCACCAATTATCCAGCCACCATATCCTCCTCCCGATAATAACTCAACAGATTATGCTCCACATTTCTCCTTATTACATACCAAATATATAACTCTGTCTCAATCCCAACAATTATTATTGGTATTATATAATTCACCTATATCTATTCCGTTCTATTCGGACCAAAACTGCGCCTCAATCCAGCATACTAATTCCGTTGATTATATAAATCTGCTATAAGGATAGGTGCAGTTGAAGGAGCAATTTTGGAGGAAAATGGATGTGATGGAAAAGAGAGAAGTGGATGAAGAGGGAGAGAGGTTGTTGGAAGGGGTTAGGGTGGTTGATTTTGATATGTTGTGTTCAACGGTGGCATTGCAAGCACAAAAGGGACAGTGGGTGAAGTTGAATTTAAATAATGGAGATGAAGAAAATATTGGTTATGATTATGGAGGAGGAGCTGTTTTGAGAATGTGGGAAGGCGAGCTTTTCTGTGACTCTCTTGAGGACCGTCGCATCGCTATTCAATCCCTTTGGTAAAGTTTTTGTCTTTTTCTTTTCCTAATTTTCTTTTTGCATTTGGACCATCTGGTTACGGTATTGACTAAAATTTTCTCACTTTTGTTGTGTCGTTCGTTTTGCTGCTCCTCCATTTTTATTCCTTTCCTATTTCTTGGGTTTTGTTAATTGAAGTTAGTACCTTTCTTCCAATTAGGTTGAGATTGAGGTTTGGTTGATTGATTGGTTAAATTTTAGTTTCTAATTTGGTTCTTTGCAAATTCAAGGAAGGATTTTCTGTATAGAACATATTTGGAGAATATAGTTGGGCTCTTTTTCATTTCCTCTTTTGTTTTTGTCAGCCTCTGATTGGATAGGGGACACCTTTTGTGAAGTTGTAATTGATTTCAGCTGATAGGGAACTATCAAATCCTCTTTCAGTGCAGGAAAATTTAGTAGTCTTTGACTTGCTTGAATTTTCTATTTTTAGCCATGAAATGGACTATTTTAATTTCTCAATTTGACATTTTTCTCTTGTTCTTCGTTCGTCGTCAAATAAGTCATTGTGATTATGGTGGTGATTCTGATTTCTGTTCATGTATTGCAGCTGCCCATGGTACAGATTTGGGAAGAATATGAAACGTGCTGGTTTTGGTTCCTGCTTTGTTCAGGTCAATATCTTTTACATTTAAATCCGTGTTAGTCAATGTTGTTAACCTACCTTCCCCCTCAACTTCTTTGTGATCCCCAATGGTCAAAGTCTTCTTTAAATTTGTTTCTATTATATCGATTAGCTATGGCCTCTCTTAATTATGTATTGTAGTTGGTAAGTGGTATCTATCTTAAATTGTTATTTACCTCGTCAACATAGATGGTTAGAACAAGAAGGATTTTGGTGATTAATTTTTGTACATCTAAAAATAGAAAAAAATATCGTGGACTCTGGATCAGTGACTTCCATAACACATATATCTATGTGTATAATCTGTTACTCTAGATAAGAACTGAAGAAATTTTACTGCTTAGTACTTTAACATTGGTTTGTCAGCATTCATTAAATGCTCGTGTACTGAAACAAATTTATATACTGGTCTTGCAGGGTTCTATTTATTTGATTCTCAGTCTTATTGCTCTCCTAAGCATGCTAGCATTCATTGTCACAAAGAAGCACTGCTTTCTCTACATAGGTGGTGGTTTTATAATCTCAGTTGGATTATATTTGGGTTATCACCGCACAAAAATGAGAAACAAGTTCAATATCAGAGTGAGTATTCTAATTCCTTATTTTTGCTTTTATTGCTACTTTTCTGTTTCTGTCTGCTTGATCATATATCCTTTCTAGAGTTGCACAAGCTATGTGTGGGAAAGTGGTTGAAATATCGATGAGGTGGTTTGCAGAATAGAAGTAGCTTTGAGCATACAGGAAGTCGGGGAGTAGTTGAGGGGTTAGGGTTTGGGAAAACTGAGAAGGGAATAATCAGTGTTTCTACATACCTAAAGTTTGATCCTCAAGGAATGAACTGAGTCGCAATTTTCCTAATGTAGAATTGGAAGTGAGCTCTGTTATATACTTCCCTTTTATCTGGATGTTGAGGTGTTGTCCTTGATTTAATAAGCTTACATACAAAAACTAATGAGGAATGTACACACCCTATATTTCTTGAGCCTGTGCAAGAACCAATACTTTACTTGATCCACTTTGAACATATGCACTGTCCATCCTCCTCCAGCACCATTATTTTGCATCCTGTCTCTTACTTTATGGGGGTAAGATGGATGACTCTTGACCTGTTTTAAACTTGGGTTAGATGGATGACTCTTGCCATTCACCTTTGATTTCCTCTTTCAAAATTTCTTTCTCCGTCACCATATTAGCCCCAGGGAAGCAGCCAACACGTATTTGGATCTGAGTCTTGTGAATGTCGAGTAGATTGCTCGAAGTACTTCTCCTTTTTCTTTCATTTATCCGGTTCTCTGAGATAGAAGGAGGGTCCTCTAATGATTTGCTGACTTCTAGCTTGTGTTTTCACCAGTGATTATATGACTAGGTAATTTGAAATTTTATACTAGCATGGAAAGAATATAGCAACTGGCCTCATGATAAAATTGCTTCATAGTTTGTAATTTTGTATGTAGAATATGTTCTTGAAGTTTTTGCCTTTACAAGATATTTGGTCCTCAGAAGATCAGTCTAATCAATCTACCGTAGGTAGTGCTATTAATAATTTTTCTGCAACCCAGTTTGTGCAAAGAATCACCGACCTTCTTCAGTTTTTCTTCTTAAACCTACCCTCTTTATCGGTTTACGCATTCTCGTATTTTCTCTATTTTATTTTGAGCTACTGAAATGCTAATGAGTGGTTCCATATGTGGATTAGCCACAGTATTTTACATGATCTGTTATCATTTGTCTTTGACTGTTGTGATAGCTAAGTCTTGCTCTTCTTACACTTGTGCAGGGTGATAGTTCTTTGGATGATTGCATCTTCCATTTGACCTGTCCATGCTGCACATTATCTCAGGTTTGTTCTGTTATTCAATCTGCATTAAAGAATAACCAAAGTAGAGTTTACTTGTATGGTATTGTAAATTTGCATGTAGCTTCCCACTTTGTCTGTCATATACATATTCACCCTCAGTCAGTCCCCAAGGAAAGCTGAAATAAACAAAAAGTGCATGGATCTTCACAAAAACAAAATCTCAGGATTTGTAGTTTGATGTCATATTTCGCTCTGTAATTTGGTTTTCATTTTTTGTCGTTTTATTGAGCAGGAGGCTAGAACATTAGAGATGAACAATGTCCAAGATGGCATTTGGCATGGTAGAGGTGATACCATATGCATAGGAAGTTATTCTGAACTTGGCAAGATTCCGTTGGAACTAAGTCCGCCTGCTATTGTGTCTACAAAATCTCCTGAACCATAAACTCTGCAAGGTTCAGAACGCAACACAGAATGAAAATACGCTTAGTAGTTAATTCCAGAATAGAGAATCCTTCACATTGTTCTCTCCCTTGAAAAGTTAAGCCTACAAGCAAGGATCTGAATTAGGAAATTCTTTTTCCGGTAAGGAAGAATTTCATTTAACTTGCCCATGATCAAAAGGGGAAGAATCCCGTATAGGTCATCGCTATGTAATGATAAGGCACAGAATGCCTGCTGGTTTTTAGGAAGCAAGGCATTTTCCAGCATCAACGTGGCAAATGCTCAGAAAGATTTGCTTCCAATTTCAAAGATGTATTGCAAATAGGAAACTTGCAAGCAATGTAGAATATGTAGTATAAGCAAATGCTTCCAAAAAGGATTGAGGGAGGCAGCTGCTTATTGATCACCTAGCTGAAGTCCATTTTCTTTTTAGAATAGCACAAGCTTTCGTGTGTATATATATTCCATTGAATCATAGAATAAGAGACTCTTACTTGTCTCTTGAATAAAAATTCTTGGGGAAAAAGAATTTTCTGCTTGATCCGGCTTACTAGAGCTTACTAGATATCTCGTTTGTCAATGTTGTGGTTCTAATTTCATGCATCTATGCTCGTGGTCTATGTTCTCTTTACCTTTCTCTAATCACGTCCAGAGTACAGGAGTTGTATGTTAAAAGAATGGATAAAACTAGATTGCAAGTTTAACATGGTATATTGTATCTAGTGGTGGCAAAATGGATAAGATACGATTTATCCACTTAAAAAATAGATAACCGAGACTGAAATGGGAGTTCCTCAAGTTTGAGATACTAGTAATTCCGCAATCATATTTAAGAAGCATCTATATTATCTGCCGATTAACCTATATTCTATCCGTATTAAATATAGGTCGAGTTAGATCGTTTATCCATTTTTGACCCGCCTAATTCCTTCCCCGCGGCTGCCACGCCTAATTGTATCTAATAACAAGTGTATCATGATATCCCCTCACTTCTATCAGTAAGATAGGACATTACATCCCTCAAAATGCCATTATAAATGATCTTGATGCCTTTGGATTGGGATCTAGTTTAGGTTTGGAGACTTAGTCCGAGTGTTTTTGAAAAATACTCTCTGGCAACATACTTATATCTGAAATAAAATTTAAAAACATTTTATTTATTAAACCCAATAAAAATCCAAAAGTAGTTTGGACAAGTTCTTAGATGAATTTCGAATTGTATTATGTTGGAATTATATTGTGACAATTTTTTTTTGGAAAACATTAATGTTAATCGTGTCAAAACCTTACTTTGAGTTGTATAGTTGGTTTGATTTTGAAAGAACGAAATACCACTACAAGCTGTAACTATCTTTGTTGACATCTTAACTAATTCTTTATTTTTTCCTTTCAAGACAAATGGAATATCTGTTCATATAAAAAAAGTAAATAAATAAAGAGAATATAGAGTTTATCCGATCTTTCAAATATTGATTGGTTGTCTTTTGTTAAGTATGTCCGGAAAGAAATATTTAAAAATGGAAGTCCTTATATTCTCTAAATTGTTTAGATTAAAGGAAATGATTGCAAGAACATGGAAACTCAAAGATAATACTCCAATAACGAGAAGTTTTATTTTATGTCTTATACAACTGACACTAGTTGTATTATATTCTTTTTATCTTATAAATTTGTATATTCTAATTTTATATTTTTAACACAAAAATTTGGATCTACAAAATTATAAGATAAACTATTTTATACTACTTTCTATATTCAATTTTCTGCTCTTTATTCTCATCAGTAAATTAATTTTGTTTTGATTCTTCTTTTCTTTGCTGTTACAGTTCTAGTTTTTCTGATCAAAGCAAATTTATTTTTTCTGACTGCTTTGGTTTTTATAGTCCTCCCCCAATTTGCTTTAGCTCTTCCATTAATAAGCTTTTCCTGTTTTTATAAGAAAATACTTCAACACAAACTTTAACCTGCTACTATACTGCACAAGTCTGTCCGATTTAGCCTTTATTTGGCTATCTAAAGCTTGTTTTGTTTCGAGTTTTCTAGATTTTTTGAATTCTTGCTTTTCGCCGACGATTTTCCCGGCGACTCCTGCTCTTTTCCTCCTATTCTCTCTTCTGCTTTTTGTGGGTGTGTGTGGGTGTTCTGTTTTCTTGGACAGGGGCCCTATTTTTCCGGCGAAGATTATCGGCGGCGAGGCCAGTTCACGGCGTTTGGGAGTGAACAGTTAAACAACACCAGTCGGGACGTACAAGAGTCGGTAGCAGTGG
The DNA here is from genome assembly GCA_034376525.1 of Nicotiana benthamiana. NCBI lineage: Eukaryota > Viridiplantae > Streptophyta > Magnoliopsida > Solanales > Solanaceae > Nicotiana > Nicotiana benthamiana. The sequence goes on along the minus strand of CM067324.1, from coordinate 126,530,518 downwards.
ACCTCGGGTGCATTAAAGCCTACTTTCAGGTTTTTCCACCTGGAGTTGGTACCTCCCGCTCTCTTGTTTACTTTGTACACCTTTTTACTCATTTTAGCTAGCATTCCGTGTGAGGTTTACTCTGTTGCTATCTAGTTTGCATCTTTTTACGTATTCCGCTATAGTGCGTGTGTACGTTACTATTCCCCATAGTCGGTTGGAGGGATAGTGGCCGCGGCGGGGGATGATAATATAAGGTCATGTCCTCGGGGGGTGGGGGCAGTGGCGGGGGTGAGTAGGGGGGCAGGGAGTGGTCCTGCGGGTAGGGCGGGAGGTAAGGGTGGGAAGAGGGTAGCGGACGCTCATAGATTAAGGATTGGGTCGTGGAACATAGGCACTATGACGAGTAAGTCCATTGAGTTGGCGAAGGTTCTTCAGAAGAGGAGGGTTAACATAGCATGTGCCCAGGAGACTAGGTGGAAAGGGACGAAGGCGAGGAATGTAGACGGGTTTAAGCTGTGGTATTCTGGGGTCGTGAGAGGTAAGAATGGAGTGAGCATCTTGGTAGATAGAGATATAAGGGAGTCTGTGGTCGAGGTTAGGCGAGTGAATGATAGGTTAATGTCAATTAAGTTGGTTATTGGGGGTTGCGTCCTCAACGTCATCAGCGCTTACGCGCCACAAGCGGGCTTAGACGAGGAGGCTGAGAGGCATTTTTGGGAGGGTTTGCATGATCTGGTGAGTAGTATTCCCCAATCTGAGAAGCTAGTTATTGGAGGAGACTTTAATGGTCATATTGGGGCTGATGCTGGTGGTTATGGTGAGGTGCACGGTGGCTTCGGCTTTGGGGTTAGGAACAGAGGAGGCACGTCACTACTTGATTTCGCCAGGGCTTTCGAGCTTCTGATTGCGAACTCGACATTTCAGAAGAGGGGGGAGCATTTGGCCACCTTCAAGAGTTCGGCAGCGAAGACTCAGATTGATTACCTCCTCCTCAGAAGGAGCGATAGGGGTATGTGCAAGGACTGCAAGGTGATTCCGGGAGAGTCCCTTTCGACTCTTCATAGACTCCTAGTGATGGATGTCGGTCTCTGGGTGAAGAGGAAGATGAGGGGTGCTCGGGGACAACCGCGGATTAGATGGGGTGTTTTGACTAAGGAGAAAGCACAGGAGTTGGAGAGGAGGTTAGCTGAGGCGGAGCTTGGCGAAGTTCTGGGGCAGCGGACGCTATGTGGTCAGAGACGGCGAACTTGGTTAGGGAGGTAGCACGGAACGTGCTCGGGGTGGCCAAGGGCTATTCAGGCAGACATCAGGGTGACTGGTGGTAGAATGATGTAGTCGAGGGAAAGGTAGAGGTGAAGAAGGCGGCGTTTGCTAAGTTGGCAGGGAGCACAAGCGAGGAAGAACGAAGAGCGAATAGGGAGATCTACAAGGTAGCGAGGAAAGAAGCAAAGCTGGCGGTTATGGAAGCTAAAAATGCGGCGTTTGATCGCATGTACGAGGAACTAGGGGAGAGAGGCGGGGACAGGAAGTTATTCCGGTTAGCTAAAGCAAGGGAAAGGAAGGCTCGTGATCTTGACCAAGTTAGGTGCATCAAGGGCGAGGATGGTAGAGTTCTGATGGGGGATTCTCAAGTAAAGCATAGGTGGCAGACGTACTTTAGAGACTTACTTAACGAGGAGGGGGATCGTAACATAGATCTAGGGGAGTTGGGGAATTCAGAGCAACATAGAGACTTTGGGTACTGCAGGCGCATTAGGGTGGAGGAGGTCATGAGGGCTTTGCGTAGGATGAGTAGGGGTCGAGCGACCGGGCCTGACGAGATTCCGGTGGAGTTCTGGAAGTGCATGGGTAGGTCAGGAGTAGAGTGGCTCTCCAGGTTGTTCAATGCGATCTTCAGAACCAAAAGGATGCCGGATGAGTGGAGGTGGAGTACAGTGGTGCCCTTGTACAAGAACAAAGGGGACATCCAGTGCTGCAACAACTATAGAGGTATCAAATTAATAAGTCATACCATGAAGGTCTGGGAGCGGGTGATCGAGGCGAGGGTGAGGGATATGACATCTATATCTGTGAACCAGTTCGGTTTCATACCGGGTCGCTCCACTACAGAAGCTATCCACCTTGTCAAGCGGCTGATGGAGCAGTTCAGGGATAAGAAAAAGGACATGCACATGGTGCTTATCCCAAAACCCTCAAAACCCATGAATCACAAGCTACGAAAATGATAAAGTGCTCTAACTCCGGAATGTCTAAAACAACAAAAAAGATAGAAAGGCTATCACTACAAGATAGAACGGAAAGGGACTACTCGGCCTGCGGACGCGGCAGATATACCGCGAAGTCTCTGGAGAATTGCCTTGCCTCAAGGGTAGTAGGCTGAGTCAAAGTAATTGGATCTGCGCACGACAAACATGTGTAGGAAAGGGCATGAGTACACCACATCGGTACCCAATAAGTTTCAATCCTAACCTCAGTCGAGTAGTGACGAGGAAGGTCACATACCCATCATATACAATATGTATAAGGAAAAGAAGTAGTATAAAGGTAGCACAAGGTAATAAGAGTAGCAATAACTATAACAAAGACAAAATAATCACAGAAGGAATACAACTTAACGCAGAGATAACAACCTGGGATCTCCCAGGATACCTTCCTATAGTCCCAAATATAAATAGCCAGTGGATCTCCGAGATACCGTCCTGTAGTCCAACTCATAGTGCGCGGGAATATATCTGAATCCCAATCCATAGTCCCAAATGTAAATACCCACTACTAGGGGAATCTACGGGGTGCAGTCCCGAAGTTCCAATATTAAAGTGCAGGAGGATCTCCCGAAATACAAATTCGTAGTTCCAAAGTAAACATGCAGGAGCATCTTCCGGATATCGTCCCATAGTCCCAAAGTAAACACACAATAGAAACACGAAGAATATTCAATTCAGTCCAAATTACATACCAAGGTAAATAGGTATTTCTAACCTAACATGCTGCACAGAATTCAAATAAAGCAGTTTGAGCAAGTAAGGCAATTAAGTCAATTTGACATTCTTCCATAAGCTAACAGTAGGATTAAGTTGCAGGTAACATAAACAAGAAAGAAAACTCTGTTATAATTTCTAATGAAAATAGGATTTTCAACAATTAGCACATGTACGCACTCGTCAGCTCACATACACGACATTTCATGTATCAACATTACCAAATCCTAAGGGAAGTTGCCTACTCAAGGTTAAGCAAGCCACTTACCTTGAACCAGCTTAATTAAATCGATACCACGTTTTTGCCACGAGTATCCGACTCGAAATGGCCCAAATCTATTCAAAGTAAATGCATAATGTAAATAACACTTCAAGTGACTAATCTAGCTAATTAATTCTAAGCTAATATGAAAATAAGGAAGAATGATCAAAACGCTCTCGGTCCCACGTATCTGAATCGGGTAAAATTTACAAATTTGGAATCCTCACACTGTCACGAGTTCAGTCATACCAAAAGTACCAATATCAAACCTAATATGGTCCCTCAAATCACCACTCAAAGCTCTCCAATTAACCAAGCCCTAACCCCCCCAATTTACCATTGATTTTTCTTCAAATTTTATGCTTACAATGATAAAATCACCATAATAACGAGTTTAGGTTCGAAAAGTCTTACCTCCTTGAATCTCCCTTGAATCCTATCTCAAAAACCTCCCAAAAAGCTTAAATTCGGATAAAAATGGTGAAAGAATGAGCAAAAACTGCGACTGAACCTTTATATAGGTTCTGGCCCAGGGTTTCCACACATGCGACCCTGATCTCGCACCTGCGGTCCCAGGTGCGCGCATCTGCAAAAATCCACTTAAAGTACTGAGCCAAACCTGCGCTTCTTCTACAATACTTGCGGTCTCACAGGTGCACTCGAACTACTGCACATGCGAAATTTGGCTTCCAAGCACATAGTCTCATCTGCGACTCCTCGTTCGCTTATGCGATCATGCACCTGCGGTTATGACAGAACTTTAGCAACCTTCAGACTTTCCCTAAGTCCAATTCTACTTCCGTTAAGCACACGAAAATCACCCGAGGCCCCCTGGACCTCAACCAACAGTTAAAATATCATAAGAACTTATTCCAACCCTCGAATCACATTAAACAATGCTAAAGACACAAATCACTCTCTAATCTAAGCCTAATGATTTTTAAAACATCCAATTTTTGCTTTCGATCAAAAAGTCTATCAAGCATCGTCGGAATTACCTAAAATTTTGCACACACGTCCCAAGTAACACAACAGACCTACTCCAACTTTTGGAATTCAGTTTCGACCCCGATATCAAAATCTCACTATCGAACCAGAAACTTCAAAAATTTGACTTTCGACATTTCAAGCCTAATTAAGTTACGGACCTCCAAAACACAATCTAAACATTCCCCTAAGTCTGAAATCACCCAACAGAGCTAATGGAACCAACGATATTCCATTCCGATGCCGTCTTCATACTGCTCCAACTACGGTCCAATTTCTGAAGCTTAAATTCTCTTTTAGGGAATAAGTGTCCCAAAACACTCCGAAATTCAAAACAAAACATCCGAGTAAATAAAAATAGTAGAAACATGGAGAAAGCAATTAATAGGGTATCAAGGTGTTAATTCTTAAAATGACCGGCCGGGTCGTTACAGATCCCAAGCAAAAAGATTAGGGACTCGTCACAAAGAAATCTGAAGGTCTACGCCAAAATGAAAAATATGTAACAAAAGAGGGAAGGGAAAACAAATCAAAAGATACAAAAACAAAGTCGAAGCAATTATTTCATTCAAATATACGTACACAACAACCGCAATTTACAAAAGGCCGAAACGGGCCCTCAGAAACAAGAAAAGAAATGAAAACCAACAAAAAAACTATGAAAGTTGCAACAATGTTTCACTATATGTCATCACCTCCGTTCTCCCCATCATTATCTTCAGGAAACTTATCCTCAACATCAGTGTCCTCGCCAACCTCTAGTGATGTAGGGTCGTAGCCACAGGCAAAACGAGCTTCGTGCACATTCACTTGGTATCGTCGGAGGCGCCTCGGGAACACTTTTCGCTTCCCACAAGCCATTATATATATATATATATACATATATATATATACATATATATATATATACATATATATATATATATATATATATACATATATATATATATATATGTATGTATGTATGTATGTATATGTATGTATGTATATGTATGTATGTATGTATGTATGTATATATCATTGGGCCTCGACATGGACCCATAGCTCATAAAAGTGGCGGGGAGAGACGGAAGAAGCAGATTCAACTTGAGCCAATAGTTACGCCTTCTCAACCTCGAGAGTCGCGACCTTGTCTCCCAAGTTTGAAGCTTCCTGGTCAATTTCACCGATGCGATCCTCAAGCCTTGACTCCCTCATCGTTGCCATCACCCTCTCGGGTTATTGCTCGAATTTAGGACGCGGATAGTGTCTTCTAACATCGCAGCCCTCGGCAATGTTGACACTCGATCATCCTTGGCTTATCCAACCTGACCACTTTCTTTTCCAAGTCGACCACATTCTCCACCCATTCTGCACTGACAGCATCAACCCTTGCAACATTTTGTTCAAGCTCAGCTCGTAAAGGTAGCACCTTTGCCTGAAGATCCCCACATTCTGTGGTGGCCCCTTTGCCCACCTTGAGCTTCTCACTCTTGGAATGAAGTAGATCTTCGAGCTCACTGCACCTGCGGATAGACAACATCAAGTCCTCATCTCTTTTCTCCAATCCCTTCCTGGCGTACTGGGTATTGAAGCTTGCTCTAAACCGCTCATGTAACTCACGGTATCTGTTACAATACTTCTAATACTTCTTGGCTATTTTCAAAAAAGATCTCGACCGTGTCTTATCCCTACGAGCGCTTTTGATCTCCAACAAGTAAGCATGTAAAAATGAGAGGAAAGAGTCAGTAAAGATAAAGGGTCGTAAAACAAAGAGGACAAAATGGAACTCACTCTTAAGCCCATTACAGCCACACCACGTGACATTTAAGAATCGTTGACCTCTTGGAGGGCTCCACTTTCAGCGGCGGAGCAGAGAAGATCAAATTGCGACTCCTAATCCATAATATCCTGCAACAGGTTGAGATCCGAGGGGACTTTGAGTATGCGGGAGGGGCCTTCCTCCCTTACCACTGTCTTGGTAAAGCCCTCATCGAACATCTTAATGTTATTATGGTCAATGTCGGATTCAGTCTCATAATTCTCAACCACAATGCCTTTACCTTTCTATTCGAACGAAGAAGGTGCGTGGTTTTGACGGGATGATGATGGTCTGCTCGGAACAACTATGGCGGCTTTGGGACTCCATGCCTCCACTATTTTAGCCTCTTGAGTGCTCGCAACAGGCTTTGCCGCCACCTTCCGGTTAGCCCCACTGCCGATTTTAGGAATCGTCGAAACAAGGTCGCCCCTCGAGGATGTTTCGGCTACAGTGGCCTCTTCCAGCACTACCCTCCGTCTCTTTGACGGGGCCTATCCACTACTGTCGAGAGAAGATTCGCCCATTGAAAGAACTGCAGGGTCAGAAGTCTCCGGTTGGGAAGCAACCTCCAAGCATACTGCTTCGACAGCAGGCGCGGTTTGACGAGCAACTAGGCTTTCTGTACCCTCACCCACAGTAATGTTTAGTGTGGGCGCGGTAGAGGGCGCCAGTTAACAAAATGTGAGGAAGATCCATCGTCCTTTTCACTCCTCTCCGATCTATCAACAAGGAGGGGTTAGATCATATAATGGCGAGGTTAAAGAAATATGAAGTGGAGATTAAAAGCAAGACTACCAGCCAACTCACCAGTAAGAGGCTTGTGCCCAAACTTCTCATGTAAAGGTACACATTCACAAATCCCACCATGTGGGGGAGAATTGCGCCCACCCACTCGCAGATATCGGCAACTAATGGGGGAGGTAATTTCTCAACAGCAAAAAAAATACACAAAACAAATCCTCAGCAAAATCGCCAAAAGGATGACCGTCATAAAAATCACAAAGTAAACAAAGGGAAACTCACGAACGAAGTTCCACGTCTCCGAAAATCCTGCCGAGTTTTCCGCAAGGTGCTCTGTCCTCATGTAGAAGTAGCTTTCCCAAAAGCGGCAATTAGCCTTATCTTCCATTTTCACCACCAAACTTTCGGTTCCGCGATGACGCAAATGAGTCACCGTACCCCGAATAAAATGAAGGGCGAAGATGTGGAGCATATGCCCTAGGGAAATTCCTCGGCAGGCCATTTCCCCATACTTGATATGCATAAGAAAGAGCTTGTACGCATATAGAGAGAGTGGGCCGAGCACACTTCATAGAAGTGGCAGAAATAAACCCCAATGATGGAAGGGAAAGCATGTACCCAACAAGAAAGGGATACGTGTAAAACACGCAGTATCTCAGGTGGTGCAAATGCACTATATCCCTCCTCGTCGGCACCATTTAGATATTATAGGGGATTCCCCACTTGTCTTTGAGCGCCATGATCGTCGCCTCATACATAGTGGAAGGAATGGGTATCGGTTCATCTCCAGCAGAAGTCATCACTTTTCCTAGGTGGGGAACCACCTCATCCACCGTCAGGAACCCCTCATCTTCCAACACCTCTACTCTCTCCTAAAGTAGGGATACGTCATTCTCCGGCACTGAAGCACCAACAACCTTGTCAGAATGGAAGAAGTACCAGCCATTTATTGTCTTTGATGGAAAGAAATGAAACGGTGAAGGGAAAAGAACAATGGTCACAGTGAATTCTAGTAGAAGCAGAGGTATGAGGAACTAGAGAAGGAGGAGAAAATTTGTAGAACTCTTTTCTTAAAAATAGTTGAAAGACGTAACATTAAAATGAGAGGCTCTCCCTCTATTTATAAGTGTATAAATTATTAGATCTAATTTTAATGAAGACAATAATATATTTGTTTCTTGTGCAGGAACACTTGGATTGGCGAAATCAATGATGAAGGAACGTATGGAAACATATGGATTGAGTTACAAGATTGGAGGAATATAGACGCGCTTAAATGAAGAAGAAATCAGTCGTTAAGATACTAACAAAATCAAGGGACGCGATTAAATGAAGACGAAAACACAGAAGATACAGATGGGATCAATTACAGCTAAACTCAAGGAATCAGATAAATTAAGATCTCACTGAATATTCAGTCAGCTATATGCTAAGTTCCCGAAGTGTGAATTCCGGTTGAGTTCAGTTGTATTTTTGGGTCATGTTGTATCCGCAGAGGAGATTCAGGTGGACCCGAAGAAGATAAAGGCAGTCAAGAACTGGCCTAGACCAGCATCAACTATAGAGATTTGGAGTTTCTTGGGGTTAGCAGGCTACTATCGACGGTTCGTGGAGGGATTTTCATCTATTACAGCCCCGATGACCAGATTGACCCAGAAGGGTGCCTAGTTCATATGTTCGGATGAGTGTGAGGCGAGCTTTCTGAAGCCCAAGACAACTCTTACTACGGCACCGGTGTTGGTTTTGCCCACAAGATCAGGGCCTTACACAGTCTATTGTGATGCGTCCTGTTTGGGGCTTGGTGTAGTGTTGATGTAGGATGGAAAAGTTATTTTCGTATGCTTCGAGGCAGTGGAAGATTCACGAGAAGAACTATCCAGTGCATAATCTAGAGTAGGCAGCCATTCTTCACGCATTAAAGATCTGGAGGCACTATTTGTATGGCGCGGCGTGTGAGGTGTTTACTGATCACAAGTGTCTTCAGTACTTGTTCAAGCAAAAGGAATTCAATTTGAGGCAGAGAAGGTGGTTGGAGTTGTTGAAGGACTATGATGTCACCATTTTATATCATCCGGGGAAGGCCAATATAGTGGCTGATGCTTTGAGTAGGAAGTCATCCATTTTGGGTAGTCTTGCTTGTATTCCTATGAGTCAGAGGCCGCTTGCTTTAGATGTTCAGGCTTTGGCCAATCAATTTGTAAAATTGGATATTTCTGAGCCCAGTCGAATGTTGGCTTTCACGGTCGCTCGTTCTTCATTATTGGAGCGTATTCGCGATCGGCAGTTTGATGATCCCAATTTGTGTGTCCTTAGGGACATGGTGCAGAATGGAGGTGTCCACCAGGTTACCTTAGATGTTGATGGAGTTTTGATATTGCAGGGCCGATTATGTGTGCCTAATGTGGATAGACTTCGAGAGTTAAATTTAGAGGAGGCTCATAGTTCCCGGTACTCTATTCATCCTGGCGCCGCAAAGATGTATCAGAATTTGCGGCAGCATTATTGGTGACGTAGAATGAAGAAGGATATCGTAGCATATTTGGCTCATTGTTTGAACTTTCAGCAGGTTAAGTACGAGTATCGGAGGCCTGGTGGTTTGTTTCAGAGGATTGAGCTTCCCGAGTGGAAGTGGGAGAGGATCACTATGGACTTTGTTACCGGACTTCTCTTGACTTGGAAGAAGTTCGATGCAGTTTGGGTCATTGTGGATAGGCTAACCAAGTCAACACATTTCATTCATGTGGCAGTCTCCTTTTCATCCGAGAGATTAGCTGAGATCTATATCCGAGAGATTATTTGCCTTCATGGTGTGCCGACATCTATTATTTTGGATAGGGGTCCTCAGTTTACCTCGCGCTTCTAGAGAGTAGTTCAGTGAGAGTTGGGTACACAGGTTTAGTTGAGCACAACATTTCATCCCCAGACGGATGGTCAGTCCGAGCGGACTATTCAGATTTTGGAGGATATGCTCCAGGATTGTGTTATTGACTTTGGAGGTTCGTGGGATCAGTTCTTGCCTTTAGCGGAGTTTGCCTACAACAACAACTACCAGTCGGGCATCCAGATTGATCCTTATGAGGCTTTATATGGTAGGCGGTATCGATCTCCGATTGGATGGTTCAAGCCGGGAGAGGCTCGGTTGATAAGTACGGATTTGGTTCAAGAGGTCTTAGACAAGGTCAAGATCATTCAGCATAGGCTTCGTTTAGCTCAGTCCAGGAAAAGAGCTATGCAGATCGTAAGGTTCGAGATGTAGCTTTCATGGTTGGCGAGCGAGTATTGCTTCGAGTGTCGCCTATGAAGGGCGTGATGAGATTTGGGAAGAAGGGCAAGCTTAGACCTAGCTTCATTGGTCCGTTTGAGATTCTTGATCGAGTTGGAGAGGTGGATTTATTGACTTGCGTCATCCCCTAGCTTATCAGTCGTGCATCCAATTTTTCATGTATCCATGCTTCAGAGGTATCACGGCGATCCAGCCCACGTATTAGACTTCAACATTATCCAATTGGACAAGGATCTGTCTTATGAGGAGGAGCCGGTAGCTATTCTGGACTGGCAAGTTCGTCAGTTGAGATCCAAGAGTTTTCCCTATGTTCGTGTTCAGTGGAGAGGTTAGCCCCTTAAGGCATCGACCTGGTAGTCCAGTTCTGATATGTAGAGTTGTTATCCTTATCTTTTCCCCGACTTAAGTAATTCTTTTCTTTGTATGTTCAAGGATGAACGGTTGTTTTAGAGGCGGAGAATGTGACAACCCAAAGGGGTCGTCACTTGTTTTCTTAGTCTTTCTGTGCTTCCGAGGCCTTGAAGACCTCATTTGGGGTTGCCTCGATTTGCATGCACAGTCCAGGCGCGAAACCGTTAAATATGAATTTTGTGTGGAAAATGCTAAATTTTGATATTAATATGAATAAATTTGACTTTGGTCAATATTTTGAGTAAACGGACCCGGACCCGTGATTTGACGGTCCCGGAGGGTCTGTAGGAAAATAGAGACTTGTGCGTATTGCTGGAATCAAATTCTAAGGTCCCAGAAATGAATTGTTGTGTGAAATTATTTTCTGAAAATAATTAAGGAAATAGGAAATAAAATTTGATTAAACGACTGTGGTATTGGGCCTGTATTTTGGTTTCGGCGCCCGTAAATTTGAAAGCTTATGAAGTTTGAAGAAAAACTATTAGTTTTGAGGTTTGATTCATTAATTTTGATGTTATTTTAGCGATTTGATTGCACAGTTAAAGTCGTAAGATATTGTTGAGTTAGCGTATGGGTTTGGTTAGGAACCTCGAGGGCTCGGGAGTGTTTCAGAGGTTTTTCAGAGTGATTTTGACCTTCGAATAGTTGTAGAAGTCTCAGTTCTGGTGTTCTGATATCCAGTGCTATGCGATCGCATAGGCCTTTCCGCGATCGCATAGAGCTGAATTCCAGGTGCCTTTTTTGTTCAATGTGATCGCATATACTCCCTTGCGATTGCGTAGAGTAGCCACTCTTTGTTTAATGCGATCGCATTACCTTTCTGTGATCGCAATGTATAAAAACCGAAAATCTGGAATGGAGCCTGCTTTCTTCTACACGTTTGCAATAGACCTTCCTCGATCGCGGTGGCCAACAGTCCTATCCCTATGTGATCGTATGAGCTCCTTCGCGATCACATAGAGTATTTTCTGTCCAGTTATATTATTATTTCCAGAATAGTAGCTACGGGATTTTCACAAAAAATGCACGAACTCCTTTCTTCTCCAAGCACTTAGGCGTCCATTGATGCTCCTTTTCACCAAGACTTCTTGGGTTAGTAAATCTTAACTCATTTTCTTCGTTTTCCATCAATGTTTATTTAATTCCTAAGCTTAATCATGTAATTTAGGGTGGAAATTCGGGAAATTGGGTAGAGTTAAGGCTTTTTACTTTTTCTTGATTTGACCTCGTTTTTGGGGTCGAATTTAAAAATAAATTATATATTCGGGCTCGTGGGGTAATGGGTGGTATGAATTTGGTCCGAACCTCATGTTTGACCAACCGGGTCTGGGGTCGATTTTTCGAATTTTGGGAAGAAGGCTTGGAAATCTATATTTAGGCATTGGGGTTTATTTGGTTAGCATATATTCTTATTATAAAGTCATTATTGTATAGATTCGATTGAGTTGGAGCTAGATTCGAGAGGGAAAGTGGTTGGTGTGAATTGATTCGGCCATGGAAGTTCATGTAAGTGTTTGGTTTAACCCTAGCTTGAGGGAATAGGAGTTGAGTTTTGTTTGCCACTTGCTAAATGATCGAGTGCGATGTATAGGCATGTTGACGAGTTTCTATACATTGGTGTCTAGCATGACCGTGCGTCCTTATGTTGCGGATTTTTTTATTTTTGTTATTACTTCCATGTTTGATTGACGACTTCTATATGCTGTAAAGGGTATGAGAAAGGTAATTGTGATATTTAATTTCGTGGAGTGTTGGCTTGAGTTGAATTACAAATTGTGAGTAACACGAGATAAGTAAATCTTTGGAGCATTGGCTCAAGTGATAATATAAATTTTGAGATGGAAGTTAAAGAAGAGAATGAGTTACTAAGTTGCTCCCTTACCGGGATTTTTGCATTATAAACTGTTAGTTCCCTTGCTCCCCCTGTCTATGATTGTTTATTGGGTGAGGAAGTGATAAAGCACGAAGGGTGATGCCATGCATTGAATGATAATTGTGGATCGGGTTGCACGCCACAATAATGATGATATGGATCGGGTTGCACGTCGCAACAATAATATGATATGGATCGGATTGCACGTCGCAACAATGATATAATTTGAATCGGGTTGCACGCTGCAGTAGTGTTTGTTATATATTGGGATCGGGTTATGCGCCGCAACAATGATATAATATGAATCGGGTTGCACACCGCAACAATGTTGTTGTATATTAGAATCGGGTTACACGCCACAACAATTATTGATATAAGTGTGTCTATTTGGGTATTTGTTTCTTGTAGCTGCCCTTAGATTGTTATTCTGGATTTACTACTAATATTGTTATCTCCCATATCATGCTCTCCCTCCCATATTGTTTACTTGTCTTGTATCTTCAATTTTGCTATATATATATATATATATATATATATATATATATATATATATATATATATATATATATATATATATATATATATATATATATATATATATATATATATATATATATATATATATATATATATATATATATATATATATAATTGAACAGGTTTATGTGGCAGTCCAGTCTAGCCCCATCACTACTTCATCGGGTAAGGTTAGACACTTACTATCATATGAGATCAGTTGTGCCGATACTATACTTTATGCTATTTTTGCATAAATCCGGGTTTCGAGCAGCAACAGCAGTAGCGTGGAAGCATACTTTCAGTCGAGAGAGACCTGAGGTAGCCTTGCAGGCGCTCGCAGGCCCGACGCCTCCCTTATCCTTTATTTTGTCTATTATCTTTGCATTCGAGACAAATAGTTTATGTTCTATTCAGACGTTTGTATTTCGTATTCTTAGCACTTCGTGAGCATTGTGACACCAGTCTTGGGTAGAGGCTTTTGTTGCACTTTTATACATTTCTATTAAGTTATTGTAATATTAAGACTTCCGCTTATTTAGTTAAATCAATTGCTTTTATTTCTGATGCTGATAATTGTTAAAAGGGATTGTTTCGGTAATGAATCAATTATTAGCTTGCCTATCTCCCAATAGTAGGCACCATCAGGACTCCCAAGGGTGGGAAATTCGGGTCATGACAAATTGGTATCAGAGCACTAGGTTACATAGGTCTCACAACTCACGAAAAAACTTAGGTAGAGTCTGTATTTATCCCCCCAAGGCTACAAAGTTAGGAAAATTTCACATTCGTTCTTTCTTGTTGTGCGGTTCTGTTTCTTAAATACTGATTGTCTTTCTACTCTGTTCTTTCACCGGTTGTGAGAAAACACACCTTCTCATCTTCTGATCTGCAGTCCGAGTCCCAGGAAGCTCCCACTAGGGGCAGAGGACGAGGGCCTACTAGAGGCCGAGGTAGGGGCAGAGCTCAGCTTCGAGCAGCAGCACCAACGGTGAAGCCTCAAGTTGATTTTGAGGACGAGGTTGAAAGCATATGAAGTTTGAAGAAAAACTATTAGTTTTGATGTTTGATTCATTGTTTTTGATGTTATTTTGGCGATCTAATCGCACGACTAAGTTTGTAATATGTTTTTAAGTTAGTGTATGGGTTTGGTTAGGAGCCCCGAGGGCTCGGGATTGTTTCGGAGGTGTTTCGGAGTGATTTCGGCCTTAGAAAAGTTGGAGAAGTTTTAGTTCTGGTGTTCTGATATCCAGTGCTATGCGATTGCATATGCCTTTCCGCGATCGCATAGAGTTAAATTCCAAGTGCCCTTTTTGTTCAATTCCATCGCATATATTCCCTTGCGATCGCATAGAGTTGCCACTCTTTGTTTAATACGATCACATTACCTTTCCGCGGTCGCAATGTATAAAAGCCAAAAATCTGGAATGGAGCTTGCTTTGTTCTACGTGTTCGCAATAGACCTTCCGCGATCGCAGTGGCCAACGGTCATATCCTTATGTGATTGCATGAGTTCCTTCGCGATCGCATAGAGTAGTTTTTGCGCAGTTATATTATAATTTCCAGAACAGTAGCTATGTGATTTTCACAAAAAAATATACGAACTCCTTTCTTCTCCAAGAACTTAGGCGTCCATTGAAGCTCCTTTTCACCAAGAATTCTTGGGTTAGTGGATCTTAACTCATTTTCTTCGTTTTCCATCAATGTCTATTGAATTCCTAAGCCTAAATCATGTAATGCAGGGTAGAAATTGGGGGGATTGGGTAGAGTTAGGGCTTTTTACTTTTTCTTCATTTAGACCTCATTTTGGGGTCGAATTTGAAAATAAATTATATATTCGGGATCGTGGGAGAATGAGTGATATGAATTTTGTCCGAACCGCGTGTTTGACCAAGCGAACCTGGGGTCGATTTTTGGAATTTTGGGGAGAAAGCTTGGAAATCTACATTTAGGCATTGGGGTTGATTTGTTTAGCATATATTCATATTATAAAGTCATTATTGTATAGATTTGATTGAGTTTGGGCCGGATTCGAGAGGAAAGCAGTTGTTGTCGATTGATTTGGTCGTGGAAGTTGAGGTAAGTGTTTAGTTTAACCCTAGCTTGAGGGAATATGAGTTGAGTTTTGTTTGCTACTTGCTAATTGATCGAGTACGATGTATAGGCATGGTGACGAGTTTCTATACATTGGTGTCTCGTATGACCGTGAGTCCTTATGCTGTGGATATTTTTGTTTTGGTTATAACTTCCATGTTTGATTGATGACTTCTATATGCTGTAAAGGGTATGCGAAAGGAAATTGTGATATTTAATTTTGTGGAGCGTTGGCTCGAGTTGAAATACAAATTGTGAGTTACATGAGATAAGTAAATATTTGGAGCATTGGCTCAAGTGATTATATAAATTTTGAGATGAAAGTGAAAGAAGAGAATGAGTTACTAAGTTGCTCCCTTATCGGGATTTTCATTATAAACTGTTAATTCCCTTGCCCCCTCGGCTATGATTGTTGATTGGGTGAGGAAGAGTGATAAAGCACATAGGGTGATGCCGTGCATTGAATGATAATTGTTGATCGGGGTTTCATGCCACAACAATGATATGATATGGATCGGGTTGCATGCCGCAACAATGATATGATATGGATCGGGTTGCATGCCGCAACAATGATATGATATGGATCGGATTGCACGCCGCAACAGTGTTGTTATATATTGGGATCGGGTTGTGCGCCGCAATAATTGTTGATACAAGTGTGTCTATTTGGGTATTTGTTTCTTGTCCGCTGTAAATTCTAAGCTGCCATTAGATTGTTATTCTGGATTTACTATTAATATTGTTATCTCCCAACAGCATGCTCCCCCCTCCCATATTGTTTACTTGTCTTGTATCTTTGATTCCACTCTGTGTGTGTGGTATATATATATAATTGAACATGTTTATGTGGTAGTGCAGTCTAGCCTCGTCACTACTTCGTCGGGGTTAGTCTAGACACTTACCAGCACGTGGGTTCGGTTGTGCTGATACTATACTCTGTGTTATTTTTGCATAGATCCAGGTTTCAAGCAGCAACAGCAGTAGCGTGGAAGAAGACTTTCAGTGGAGAGAGACCCTATGTAGCCTTGCAGGTGCCCGCAAGCCTGGCGTCTCCCTTATCCTTTATTTTTTTTGTTATCTCATTGCATTCGAGACAAACAGTTTATGTTCTCTTCAGACGTTTGTATTTAGTATTCTTAGCAGTTCGTGAGCATTGTGACACCACTCCTGGGTAGAGGCTTTTGTTGAACTTTTCCGCATTTCTATTCAGTTATTGTAATATTAAGACTTCCGCTTATTTAGTTAAATCAATTGCTTTTATTTCTAATGCTGATAATTGTTAAAAAAGATTGTGTCAGTAATGAATCAATGATTAATGTTTGGCTTGCCTAGCTCCCAATAGTAAGTTTCATCACGTCTCCCGAGGGTGGGAAATCCGGGTCGTGACAAAGGAACGCAATTAAAGGAAGACGAAATCACAGAAGATACAGATGGGATCAATAACAGCTAAACTCAAGGAATCAGATAAATCAAGACCTCACTGAATATTCAATCAAGAGTCTAAATATAGGCAATCAAGATTCAGAGTTCAATAGAGCCATTGCAAAATAACTTTATTCTTGAAAAAATCAATCTCTATCCAAGGATCAAATCTCTTGGGTTGGCAAATCTTTTCAGAATTCTCTCTCTCAAAGTATTTAAATCTGTAATCACACCTTAATTAGATATACTTTGATAGGACCAAACACCCAGTCTTTGTTTTATTGCAAACAAATGTTGTAGCTCACTAAGACTTGCTATGTAACAAATTAGAGAAGAAAGAGAGAACACTACTGGAAAATGGGCGTGTCGCAATGAACCTTTTGGCAACAGTTATGAAACTGTTGCTATAGAGATGATATTGCAACGGTTGTCACTGTTACAATAATATCTGGGTGGTATCAATACACTTTGTTTATTAAATCGTTGCAATTGTTTGGAGACCGTTGCCATAGGTTCTCTTTTATGCGACGATTTTCATAACCATCCCAATGGATTTATCTGGAAAAACGAATCTTGTGAAAAAAGTTCTATTGGAACAATTTTTAATTCCCTCCATATTTTCCCGCCTCAATTTTTGCTAATCCCGCCAAAACCTCCTTTTTTTAATTTCTAATTTTGGTAACACTCTAAATATAGCTTCTTCTTTATTCTTTATCCAAAACTTTAGAAACAAAATTAGAATCATTATAGCTTCCTCTCAAATTTTCTAAGGTTTTCTCAACTGCACCTATATCTTTTTTCTCTGTCGGCGGCAAAATTATCAAGTTCACACAGACTTAACTCACTATTAGAACTATCAATCATAGAGCCCATCGATGTAAGTCTTTGTACAAATTTGCTTTTATTTTTATAGTATAGAATTCCTTCCGTATAGAAACTTTTATTTCCAATCAATATTTGGAGCCAAAGTTACCTCTTCTGAGAGGTGTTTTTAATTTTTGGAGAGGATAGCCAAAAAACTTGACATAGAAGAGATTTTGATTTTTGGATTTATTACTGCTGGGTTTAATTTTTGGATTTATTCTATGTCTAGTTTTAATTTTGATGTTACGAGGTATCATATATCAAAACATGCTCAATTAGAACGAAATGATTTTTATTTCTCCAGTTATAACGCAGAAGCAGTGTTTTTAGATTAATTTTGTTAGTGCAGCTTTCAATTATCCTTTAGAATCTTTTATTCTTGCTAACTTTGTATATTTTAAAGTTTCTTTAAGACCTCAAAGGCTGGCTTAGATTTTATTAACGGAGTTTTCTTTATTTTGTTCCTTGGCTTAGTTCTACTTAAATGGTCTTTTCTGTTTGACTAAATTGTGCCTTTAGTTCCAAATTAGCATGAGTAAATTGTAAGTTTCTCTCTGTTTGATTTGAAATTTCCTTCAAATGTTATGCACCAACTGTTTGACTAAAGTCATGTGAAAGAGAATATGAAGTATATTTTATTTGATAAATTAAAATAGTGCTCGGTTGCATTTAGTTTGTGATATGAGTTCTAAATAAGAGTAGTAGTGCGATTGCTTCTTAGTTTCAAAAGTTTTTCATGTGTATAAAAAATTTATTGAAATTATTTGAGGGTGAAATTTACAACAACAACAACTCAGTATAATCTCACTTAGTGGAGTCTGGGAGGGTAATGTGTACGCAGGCCATACTCCTACCATTGGGTAGATAGGTTGTTTCCAAATAGACCCTGACATCCTTCCCTCCAAGAACTTTCCACCTTGCTCTTGGGGAGAGTCGAACTCACAACCTCTCAAATCTTTGGTTCTATTGTGTATTCCATCTTGATATTTGTAGTCAATTGTTGCTTTTTAGTTCTTAGGTAGAAAGCAAAATGTTAGAAACATGAACTTTCTATTTTCTAAATGGTGATGATCTTATCTGAACACAATAGAAAAAGTCAAACAATAGTAAAAAAAATAATTCAGTAAAGATGCAGAACTAAAACCAATGTAAGTGTGTTCATATATATATATATATATATATATATATATATATATATATATATATATATATATATATATGAGTCAAATATTCGCAGATATCACTCTCTTATTAAAAAGAAACAAAGATGTAAATATATTTTTATACAAGATCTTTAGAATCATAATTTTTTCCTTGTTAACATGACCAATTATTAAAATACTGTATTCCTAAGGAGTTTATTATTTTCTTATTGTTTATTAAATATATTTAAAGTTCGTTGGAGCCCCTACATCAATTTACAAATCTGTAAAAACTATTTAAGATGCTAAAGTTGGAATAGAGCATATACTTGTATTTTTTTCCAAATGAAGACTTAGGATATCACAAAAGATGCTTCTTTAATCTAGGAATTTAGTTTTTTTTTTTAATTTTGCAGATCTACCTTAACAAGCTTAAAAAATACTAGAAAATACCTATATATCTTCTTCTCTTTTTTTCTTTTTCTTTGGGAAAAAGGTATAAAAGAATCACCTTTCACAAGTTACAACAATAAATCAATAAAAAACAATAAAAGATTATCCTTTTTGTTAGAGTGATTTTCTGTTAATTGATAGAGGGCATATTGGAATGCTATTTAGTCTAAAATAGAGGTACATGTATTGTATTTTTGCGTTCTAATTTTACTTCAGGCTTTAGTGTAACATGGATAAGGCAGTTAGTGTTAATATTTTTTATGAAGCTAAATATTTGAAAATTAGTTCAGGTTTTGTTTACACAATGATTGACAACATTATTGAAATTGTTTGGTATTAGAATAGCTTTTTAAAATCTCAAAATGTTCAGAGAAGTTTATCTCTGTAGAAACCTCTGCTATATAGAGTTGGAGACCAAGATTTCAAGAAGATTACGACCTCTTGAATCATTTAAAAGCTATAGCAAAGGGTAAAGGAATTAACTAAGTACTTGTATTACCTCTGTTTTAGCGAGAGCTGTCACGTAGCAGTTTGAAGTTTTGTTTGTATATGCAGAAATGATGGTTCTAAAGGTAGGATAGAATGAATTAACTAATCACTCTAATGGATTAGACTTTTATACTTCAAACTGAAGTATACCTACCATATTGCTGTAGTTTGTGCCATCTTGAGATGATCAGTATGGCAAACTAAATATACCATTTGAAATGATAGTACTGCTTTGGGATAAGCAACTGATGAGTTCAATTAAAGCTATATGTGGCAATGCACCTATCTATGCTTTATTTCTTAGAATCCATATTGGGGCATGTTAAGCCAGAAAAATTTATAAGGTTAAGGATGAGCATTTCAGCATAAGAGAATTTATTTAATAAATAACTAATTTTTTAATTAACCAATATTTTGTTTAATATATATGCTAATTTTATAATACTGGTTCTTTTTTTTTCCTAGTCAATATCTTTTAAAAAATTAGAAACCTTCCTCCATCTTTGCAAGGCTTTAAACTAATGAGTACAACAACAACAATTACACAGTATAGTCCCATAAAGTAGGGTCTGGGTAGTGTAATATGTAGACGAGCCTTACCCCTATCCGAAAGGGTAGAGAGGCTTTAAACTAATGAGTATGTTTTCAAAAACGATGAGCATGTCTTTGGTTTTGTTTGGAGGGGGAGGGGGAGGGGGGTGGGGGGTGGGGGAGGGGAGGAGAGAGTGGAGGGTATGTGAAGATACTACAAAATGCTTTCACTATAGTATTTGAATCAAGGTTATGTACTTGTTCAAATTGGCCTGGACAGTGCCTCCTAAACATGTGCTTTTTTTTTTTTTTTTGGAAATCCTTGTCTGGGAGTGTCATTTTCTGGATTAAGTTGCTCCATGACTGGTGTTCTTTTGGTAAAAAATCTATATAATTTAGATTCAGAATATGTATGGAACGTTTAGGACAGGGAAGCTGAGTTTTTATGCTTCTTCGTTAGTTACTAGCTATAACATCAAGGAGGAATATTTATCTAACTAGAAACTAATGAGTTAAGCGAGACTTCTTCTGGAAAAATTAAGCTACTAGATACACTAAATTGATAAGTTGAATGCGAACATTTAGAAGTTTGGTTTATTTAATTTTGATTTTCTATTTACTTTGTCTTCTTCATCTGCTCCTTATAATGGTGTCATGCTAAGTTAACAAGCACTTAAAAGGTAATGACTTTCTTAATCTTTTTTGTATGTGGAGAAAATGAAGAAAAGGAAGATGAATGCAGCAAAGAATTAGACCTCACTTGAAATGATTTTCAGATTTATGTTAAAACTCTTGATTTAGTAGGAATCTTTTGGTATTAGACATTTTGAAACTAATGCCAGCTATTGAATTGTAATATCTATGCACTTGAGCAAGAACACGTTTTGTTTTTATGGATATTAATTACTAGCTTTTTGGTTGATTTGGATTATTAATGTGATGAATAGTTTTATTTTGTGAAATATATAAATTGTAGTGTATTGCTATTTATTATATACCTAAATGTTAATTTACAATTAGGAATGTACAATTATTTTAATAGCATAACGTTGGAATAGGCCATAGAAACCGTTGCAATACCTGTCGCAACCCGACGCGATATTATAAACTGTTGCAATAGTTATCGCTATTCCACAAAAAACCGTAGCAATAGTAATAGTTGCCATATCTAAATTTGTAGCAATAGTTTTGGCAACCGTTGCAACAACCTTTGCTATAGAGCTATTGCCACGTGACCAAATGAGCCAGTTTCGTTGCTATACATCAACGGCAACGGTTTATATGTCTATGACAACGGTTGTTCAAGCGTTACCATACGCCCATTTTCTAGTCGTGGAACAACACTAGTGAGACATTGTATCAAAAGAGACAAGTGACATAGGAACTGAGCTATCACGTCACTTTTATTGTACTCGAAGAACTCATTCACTAAAGAGAACTCATTGCAACCCAAGGGTACTGGACTAGGTGTGACGACCCGACCCGTCACGATCCAATATCCACTAAGGGTCGTAGTGGTGCAGGACACTATTGTCAGGCAAGCCAAATGAAAAATTTAATTAAATTCTTGTTTTAATAATTTTAAAAATACTTCTTACATACGATTAAAACAATACTCAGTATATTCCTCCGAATGAATAATGAAGTATTTAAACAACTTTTAAAATTTCTTAATAAATCCAAATACATCCCAGAACCTAGTGTCATAAGTACATGAGCAATTTCTAAGAATAAAATAAAAAGAAAACAAATGAAGTACAACAATTGTTCGGAATACAATTGGACAGAAAAGTAAGTAGGATCCTGAGAGAGACTATACTAGCTATGGGTCGCCTCGAGGAAATACTGCTCACCTAGTCTCCGTGTCAACCATGACGCTATGCCAATAAGTCTCTAGCCATGTATAAACCTGTGCAACAAAAATGCATAGAAGTGTAGTATGAGTATAAAAAAGTGTACTCAATGAATATCTCGTCTAATCTCGAAGAAGTAGAGACGAGATGGTCGACTTCGACACTTACTAGTGGTCCAATAATGATGTCAATAATACATTAAATTGTGAATTTCTATAAGCATGATTTTAATCCAATAGAAGGAAACGAGTAAACAATTAATTCGTTTATAGGAAATCTCTTTCTTTCCATTATTTATCCAAATACGTTCAAGCCATGAATATGCAATAACAACATTAATAAGTTCAAGGCAACAATACCAGCATGCGCAAATAACCACCGTAGGACATACGATCCGATCTAACATAAAAGTAAATTGTGCACTGTCAAAGGTCGAATAACTTGAACCATAGACGCATCTATTACCCTGCACGCGAACTATCCATGCGACGTGATCAACATAAAATAAATAATCACCCTGCTCGCTAAGCATATATGTGAAGCAGGTACACATATAATAAACAATCATCCTGCTTGCAGATCATACATGTAACATAGGTACACATAAAATACATGCTCAAATGACAAACTAAGAATTTATCGAGGAATAATTATTCAAATAAAAGCCACTTTCTCTTTAACGATTTAAGAAAAGAAGTCAAACCCTTTTGTGAATGTATTTATTAGTTCGATGTTGTTTAAGAAATTCGAGCTATCAATAATATTACAAATATTCCAAGTATAACATGCTTTTGGGTCCTAGACTACCCGGACTTAAACATAATAGTAGCTATGCACAAACTATCGTCACCTCGTGCGTACGTAGCCCCAACAAATAGGAGCACATAACTAATTAATTCACCTTTGGGGACAATTCCTTCTTACAAGGTTAGAAAGGAGGCTCACCTCGCTCCAAAGATCCATAACCGGTATTCCAGGCCCTTCCGAAGACTCTACTTGATGCAAAATGCTCCAAAGCTAGCCAATGATTATGCAAATCCGTTAATATAGGCTCAATTATTCATTACAATCTAATTTATAGAAATTCCTAACCCAAATTGAAAGTTGACGAAAATGCCCTCGGGCCCACACGCACGAAATCCAAAATTTTCGAAGATAATGTTTACCCATGAACTCACGAACTCAAATATCTGATTTTCTTTAATTCCATACCCAAAAACGTGGTCAAAATCCAAGAATATTAGTTTTCTAGGTTTTTCCTCAAACCTTAAGTTTTATAATTTTCCTAGTCTAAATCCATATATAAACCTTGTATATACTCAAATCTAGTAGAAATAACTTACCTCATGCTTGGTGATGAAAATTGCACTCCAAAGTTGCTCCAAAATCGATTCCCATGGAAGAAATGAAGCGTAAATGAGCCAAACTTCGATTTTTAAAGAAACATCTCTACCTCCAACAGTTTCTGCATCTGCGGAAATTTGACCACATCTGCGGAAAATTTTCGCATATGCGGTTATGATAGCAACCATCACTTTTCTCGACAAGAAAATGAGCATAGCTCCCTCATATGATGTTCAAATTTGACGATTCTTTTTGTTATGAATCCAGAATTACGATACGGATCTAATGGCTCAATAAAAACTTAATTTGGAGATCTTTGTTTTTAATATGGAACCCCTTTATATCTAAAGAAACGGCGTTGAAACACCAAATAAGAGCACAATATAACCAGAAACACACCGGAGGCCTCCGGGACCCTAACCAATCTCACCAACCAGTCCCAAAACATAATTTGGACTTGCTCGAGGCCTCAAATCACACCAAACAATGCTAAAATCATGAATCAACTTCACGATCCAATGAATTCCCTAGGTAACCATAAAATCTTCATATTTTACCGTAAGATAGAGAGCTTTGTTGTGCTCAGTACCTTCCACAGGCAACTCATCATTAGAGAAAATGACCCTGTTCACCTCAAATATCTTGTTGGCGATCTTTTCCAGATGGTTTACTAAATTTTGTCGGGAACATGAGCCTCCTTCAGAATCTTCATCAAGACATGACGATGCTCGTCTGAGTGGATTAACAATTAGAATAATGAAATCTGAGCAGGTGTCTTTCTCAATTGCTCCATGATGGAATAGTCTTGTACGTTCATTTTTTCTTAGAAACTCCCCCACCTGTTCTTTAGTCACTACCGTTTTCACTAGAATTAGGTTATCTATGGATGTTTTAGCTTTCCTTAACTCTTCCAGGGCAAAGCATCTCCCTGAAATAGCCTTATTGTTGACGATCGACAACTGGGTTAGGCTTGATGATGATAGGATCTGCACGGGCACCCTCTACAATTATGATAGGCTTGTTTGCCACTCCTAGCACAACCATTTTTGACTTTTCTTGTTTTGTTGCAACATCACTTGGGGATCCTTTCTTGACTACTGCAAATGGTTCACCGTTTGTCCCACTCAACTTGTTCACTGATTCTTCAATCGTGGGTTTTCTGACTGGCTTGACCTCACTGGACCGAATCATCATGATAGTCTGTGAAGGCTTCTTGGGCTCCCTTCCCTTATGTACTATCTTGATCATGTTTGTTTCCTGATGGGTTGGCAATGGGTTCTAGTTGATGTTAGGTGCCTCTGGAGTTTGGACCTCAATCTGATTTGTGCCAATGAGCTCCTGGATAGCATTTTTCAAGTGCCATCACTTTTCCGTATCATGCCCCGGAGTACTAGAACAATATTCAAAGCTTATAGAGTAATCAAGATTCTTCGGAGGGGGTTTGGAAATTTCGACTCAATTTTCCTCAGCATATCCAATTGTCTCAGTCTATGGAACAAGCTAGTATATGCCTCCCCAAACGAGGTAAAGGTTTTCTTCCGCAGAAACCTCTCATTTTTAAATAATTGATTGGGCCAGAAACTAGTGTCATCAAGGTTTTGGTAGGTTCATGGAGGGTGGGTAAGCATTTTGTGTTCGTGGGGCTAGTACACGCCGTTGCGCGTAGGCAAAAGGGTGAGTTTGGGCGTGGTGGACAAAAATATGAGGGTCTGGTGATGGTAAGTAGTGTTGGGGTGTATTATATGGGGTTTGGGTGTAGGTTCGATGATAGGGTTGAGGCTGGGTATATTCATATGATGGGCCCTTAGGTCCAAACCTTGATCCTGAATCAACTGCTGCCACATCTTCTTTCTTTTTCTTTCCAATCACTCCACCAGTACCGTTCTGAATGGCTAGGGTAGTTGCCCTAATATCCGAGTAACTCATGATCTTGTTCGATTTAAGCCCTTCTTCCACCATGCCACCCATTTTCACTACCTCGTTGAAGGACTTACCTATGGCTGATACCAGATGGCCGTAGTAAGTGGGCTCTAGGGCCTGCAAAAAATAATCTACCATTTTGCTCTCTTTCATCGGAGAATCAACCATTGCCGCTTGTTATCTCCAACAAAAATCATACTCCTTGAAACTTTCACTAGGCTTCTTTTCAATTTTAGTCAGAGACAAGCAATCTGGAACAATATCAAGATTATATTGGAAATGACAAGCGAATGCTTGGGCCAAATCATCCCATGTACACCATCTTCTGTGATCCTGAAGAGTATACCACTCCAATGTCGCGCCGCTTAGACTTAGGCTAAAGTATTCCATCAACAACTCCTCTTTCCCACCGGCTCCTCTCATTTTACTGTAGAATCCCCTTAAATGGGCCACCGGGTCTCCTTACCCATCATATAGATCAAATTTGGGATCTTGAATCCTACTGGCAGTTAAATATCGGGAAATAGACACAAATCTTTGTAGGCCACGCTCACCTGGCCTCCCAATCCTTGCATGTTTCTGAATGACTGTTGCAGGATTTTAACCTTCATGAACATCTCTTCCTGTTCTTGATTTTTAGGTGGTTTCTCAGTCTCAACAAGGAGGTCGAAACGAGGAGTGTAGGAGTAAGGTTCCGGGGCCTCGAAAGTAGGCTATGGGGGATAGTAATAGTTATCCTGGGTCTAAAATAAAGGATCACTAGAGGATCGGTAGAGTGTAGCGGGTGGGGGTGCCACGAAAATAGGGGTGGATGGTGGAGGAGGGTATGGAACTGGTTTGGGTGATGGAGCTTGTGGTGTTTGGGAAGTGGTGCCTTAGTAGTGGTGGTAAATGGAAAAGCCTAGATATGAATCAACAGTGGGAGGTTCCTATGATTGAGCCAACGGCGGGACGAAAATAAGGTTAGCAGGGTAGGATTGTGGTGGATGCCCTTTTACCTATTCCTGGTAGATTTATGTCATCTGTTGTTTCAAATTATACAACTCCACTTTCATATTAACCTCAGACTCCTTCCCCTCTCTTGACGGATCAATATCACTCGCATCCAATTGTTGGTTAACCATGATCAACTTGTCTTTGGACCTAGTGTTGTATGGGTGAGTTGCCAGAATGTCAAACAAACTAACCACCTGCCTGTACTGATTTCAACAACAAATTTGTTAGAAATTAGAGCTTAAAAGATAGGCAATCACACGTTCGATATGTAATGCAACTAAGCAATAACTTACTTGTCTTATTATCGGAAATAGCGTCTCTACCTTTACAAGGTAGGGTTCGGGTGTGCGTATACACTACCTTTATTTGTAGAATGACACTGGATTTTTTGTGGGTGTTGTTGTTTGCTTCTTCTCTTCCTTTCTGAATAAAAAGAGTCCAAGTTTAACTCTTCAAGTCTTAATATGTACTGATTAATTATGCATACTAGATTCAGTAAGATCTTCTATAATAAACACAAAATTCGGGCACGTGATGGAAAATATGCTTCTGAAGAAGTATGTCTAGGATGTTAGTCACGGTACAACAAGAACTAGTAGTATGATTCTTCAATACTTACAGATGCAACATGAACAAGAACTTTATTTGTTTCTCTTTAACAGAAACGCTACCCTCTGCAATTTTCATTGCCTTAGAACTTCAGAAACATCAAAGTCAAACCAATTAACGTCGAAGAAATGACTGTTGTTGGCCTTACATCGGCCAGTGCACCACATTTTGCTCTTACGTGGACTTATTCAGCCCAGGGAGAAATGGCTTTAGTGCTCAACTATATAAAAGATGGTTGTTACATCTCCCTCTACACAAAATTTACCCACATCTACTTATGCCAACCCCCTTTCTTTATTAAATAATATATTAGAGTGAGAATGTGCATTAATCAAGTACAATGAAGTGATAACATTTAAGTTGATAAGTAAACAAATTTCTCTCATGTGGAAGAAAAGGTAAAAGGCTTTGGAAAACCAATCTAGTTCATCCTCCGAGAAAAGAAAAGAAATATACGATGAGTTTATATAACTGTTGCTTTCAAAGATGTTAATGACATGTAAGAGACTGTCTCTTCGACCAAGATCCAAACACCTCGCTAAAATTCAAGTGATAACGTTCCTCCAACGTTTCCTCTGTCTTAGCCCTACTCAATCCTTGTTTTCATCTCTCTTTGCCCCACTGGAACATTTTAAAGATATTTTCGCTGGGAACTGATAAAGCGATGTACACTACAGAGTAGGAGTATTTGTTTTTTCTTCGCGCCACTTCTCTGCTTGCTTTTTTCCTATATCTTTTTAAATCATTTCTCTCTTTTTGGATTCGCTGCTCTCCCGGCATTGACTGCACATAAAACCAGAATATGTATTTATTCAGCTCCATAATCCCCCTTGTTTGTTCAACCTCTCCAACCCCTCCCCCGCCAGTACCATCCAACTAAAGGAAACCAAGATTCTTCCAATTTTCTAACATAAAAGTATAATGGGAAAATTTTTCGTAGTAACAATGACGTAAAAACAACATATCCTTTTATATTCGTGAATCGCGATGATTAAAAAAGCAGGGATGGATGATAAACCCAATAAAGAACAAAATGAAGTTTTTCTTTGGTTCATTCGACATGCATTCGTATGAAAAAAATTCTCTGAACAGCTTCATCGCATTTTATCTGAATAGAACATAAATTGCTTTCACTTCTGCAGCAACATACATCATTACATTGCCATTACGAAGCACAAAGAGGAACCTATGGGGATATTGCAGTTTATAGCAATATGGTACAATTCTCCCTGCAAATACTAGTTAAATTTATTCAAAGGTCCTTCCACTTCTCACTATTCACTTGTCTGTTCCCGTTCGAACAGAATTGTTACTTCCGAAACCATCCTAATTAACTCCTTACAAGCACAACAAAATTAAAGGGAAAAAATAAAGTTAGCACCGCTGAATATGAGAAATCCGGAACGTCTGGTCATCCCTAAAATCGTTCAGTTTACGCCTTTTCATGCTGTCCCCATCTTGATTCGTGGGTTTCTCGCATTCAGAAGTTGTACATTCACAGTCAAGAATACTTTTTGGCGTCAACGTACTACAAGACTCTGAATCGACAGTGGACTCACGCCCTTCTATCAGCATTTCCCGTATTACAGCCAAAGCATTCATAAGTTCCCCCTAACAAAGAGTATACTTCCTCAGTTAGAATCATGTAAATGAAGGGAAAAAAACTGGAGTACTGCTAATAAAAATGGAGAAAACATTATTATATTATACAAGAAAAACAACATAGTGAAAACATATTGTGCCTTTTAGTCTTTAATTGTTTGGAATAACATTTATTTTTTTAGAAACTACACCAAAAACTATAAGGTATTTAGAATATTAAAAATAGCCAGTTAAACAAGAATAAGTTGACTCTGCAATCCAATAATTGGAACAAGGAAACAGATTAATTATTTGAAGAGAACTTACTTTAGTTAAGTATTGACATTCTGAAATTGCAGCTAAGAAAGAGGAATATTGCAATGGAATCAACTCATCAGCTGCACACAGAAGGGCCGATGCTGCTATTATTGATGGTTTATACTCAAAAAGCTTAATTTCTGCAATAAAATTTGTAAATATGGCGGCATTAATCAAAGGTTAAGATATTAGTTGCTTGTTACCTAGCTAATAACATAATTATGAAATTACCAGAGAATTAACAATACCGTTTTGAGTACTGAAAATGATATCTGAAGCTCGCCGTTTAAGAGGCTGAGCCAGAGACGAGTCACTGAGTTGAAAAAGCGACATGCAGAAATGCAGAAACGAGAAAGGCGTGATGGATCTTAGTCTCCATTTTAGAGTAGTGAGAATCAGCGATTCCATACGCGGAATTGATTGAGCGTCAAAAATTAACCCTACATCTCTCTGTTATACAATTTTCTCATTAACTCATATTGAATTGAATTTTTGCAATGATGAGAAACAAAGTTGAAATTGTGCTGTTTTATATTGACTCGCAATTTACCTGAATATCGGAGAGTGATATATCGACGTTCGTCATTTTCGAGGCAAGTGAAAGGCTAGCAATGACGAGAATCCGTACAATCCATGGCTTATTCTCCTGTAGAAGTAAGTTTCATACAATTTTCATCAGATCCTCAACTATTTCATTCAATTTTATGTGTAAATAGCTCTAGATATGAAACTTATGAATTTCATTTACCGTAATTACTTGTTCTGAAAGAAAACGGTCGATGTAATTGACAGCGAGGTATGCAATATACCGATCAAAATTGTAAGCGCTTTGTCTCTGCAAAAATCACAACCAAAAACATGTGAAATTAACCACTTTTACACACTACTTCACAATATTCACGATTATTATCGCTATTAAGAGTTAAACTAAGTGACGAGATTAAACAATTTCATTCAACGAGTTCTGCAAATTATAACTTCTGATAGTATTATTTTCGAATATTTAATTTTAATGTAAGAGAATTTACATATAGATTTAACACGTGAAAAACAGATTAATATGGCATTACAAATTTTTGTTGGAAAAATTGGAATTATGAAGAGCGTTTACTTGAAATATAAGGGAGAGAGAATGGCGGCGAAGGCAAAAGCGAACATCAGTGGATTTGAAGGCGAGAAAGGACGGCATGTGATCGGATTCGGAAGCGAAGAGAGCTGAAACGGCGTCGAAATGATGTTCTTCGAAGCCCGTCAATGGATTCTCGAGATCGAATTCCATTTTTCCTTTTGTTAATCTGTTGAAATTTAGTAACATGAATTAAGTGGCGATAAAGTGAAAGGTGAAAGTGAGAGCGACTGAAATTTTGTTCAGTCAGAATGCATGAAAACAGAGGGAAAAGAAAAACTGTTAGTTAGAGCGCACTCCCAACCTTCTTATATATAGAATACCGCGGAGCTGTAACTTGTAAGGTCCACGTTTGTCTCGTTCTACAAAAAGTTAGGTACGACTGTTACTGAACATAGTACAAGAGGTGTTGTTTTGACTAAAAAAAATTGCTTGGCATACATAATTCTTTTCTTTTATATTTTCACTTTGGAGGTTGGGAAGAAAGAGAAAGGTGTCACAGTAGAACTTTATTACTTAAATCGTTTCAATAAATATATTGTGTAGCTTGACCGCACACAAAGAAACAACAAAATTTTGAAATGTTTTATCCCAAGTATGTTATAATATATGTGTGATGGTAAGATTTTTAAAATATGTGATCTTAAAATTGATATTATATTTATGTGTCGTTTACCAAAAAATTGGATAATATTTAAATTTATAATATGATTTTAAGGACACATGATTTCCCCTAATATCAATTTATGAATATGAAAATCAGTAGCAAAAATTTAAAACAAAATTAAGCAAACCAGTATTAGAACAAAGTTCATTCCTCGACTAGAATACCCTTGAACTGATTGATAAAATATGATGAACATGAATATAAGCCAGAAAGTATTGTATTTTTTTTAATATGCATGAATGTAAGATGGTTACAAGATAATTAAAACTCTCTTTATATAGTAGAAGAATCCTATTTTTGGTATATTCTAACTACAGAAGTAAATCCCATGATTAACTAAATGACTGCCCTTGAATTGATTTGTTCCGAGATTTACGCCACGATCTTCGGCCAGTCGCGGATATCTCGCCTTTCTGTTATTGTGCTTTGCTCGATGTCTTATGATCTCGATCGCTACCGGCATCGATCTTTGATAAGTGTCGCGGTACTCGAACTCGGTGACTTGTCCTCGCACCTCGGTCTAGCCCGTTGCGAGGCTGACCTTCGACCAATTCCCTAGCCTCGGTCTCCTCGTTTCTTGGAGTTTAATGAGAATAAATGAATTGAGCGTTCGATTTTGTACCTCGACATGACTTTACGTAAGCAATGAAAATGACTAAAACATCCCGTCGTTTCGCATATCAAGGCATTAAATTCCTCTCAATTATTGTCTGGCAGTATTAATTTTGAACCGTGACCTTCTTCCTATAAATGTGCTTTCCTTCTCTTTTGTGAAAACTTTACTTTTAATTTCCTCCCTAATCTTCAAAGCTTTTCACTTTCTTCAAGCTTTGTCGTGCTGCGTACTCTAGGTTTTGTTATCAACCTTCCTATAAAACACCAAACCTTATTCCTTCGTCATTCCTTTAACTTGAGAAGATGGCAAAAATATCTAAAATCATTCCATAAAAAAGAGGGTGCCTCTTCATCGCGGCCAGCCGGCGATAAAATATCGGTGGAGCCGCGCCCTGAGGAGTGTGTTCCCTAATCTTACTTCCGAATTCAAAGTCAAGAAAACTTCATCTGTACCTGGCCGGTGCGAGCTGATGTCGAGATACATGTGCTCGATAATTAAGAAGGACCTTGAGCAGGTCAAGAAACACTATCATTGGGAAAAGAAAGAGGTGGTGATTTCGACTCTCGAGGAAGATATCACTAGCTGCGTGAAAGGGTTGCTAAGTGTTTACACTTACCCTTTCACGCTGGGCTCTGTCGATCCCGTTATCATCGACTTCTGCTGCCAATACCAAATAACCTTAGGTAAGATCCACCATTCTTTTTGGTGGATTGTCATTCTGTTTCGATTTTTTGCTAGCAAAGCCAAAAGGATCTCTTTCACCCTCGACCACCTCATCAGGCTGTATAGGCCCTGCCTTTTGTTAGGTGGGTTAATAAAAATTCAGCGTCGATCCACCAAGGTGTTGTTCTCAAGCATAGACGAGGACAAGGATCCAGGGTAGATGGGACGGTTCATTCGAGTGAAAACTTATGACTTAATTGTGGCCAAGAAGATGCCATTTCCCGAGAAGTGGAATATGAAGCATAAGTTCAATCCTTCTTTTAGCTTCTGTTTATTGTTTTGTTTCCTTTAATCTTCCTCATCGACATCATTTTCTATGATGTAGCGATTGCTTGGATGCTTGGTGTGATTTCGAACCTCGAGAGCTAGGTTCAGACCCTAGCATTGACCTCCTTGTACGCTGAGCGCTCATGGCATGATTTAGCAAGGGGCCGATGAGAGGCCAAAATTTACGATAAGCGATTTCTTTACGTATCTGATAGATTTTGTTTTCCCTCTTTTAACTCACTTGATATCCTTTCATATAAGCCTCAGGAAATGTGTCGTCATGAAGCCCCGTCCGGGGAGGAGAAGTTTTTGCCCCCGGTCCCTAAGTTGTCAAAGGAAAAGAAAAGAAAAAGGGTCTCGCCCTCTGATACTCCAAAGCCCAAAAAGAGAAAGACTCGCAGGTCGAAGAAAGATACCGACGTCTTGCCTATTGATGTAGCTCACCGACTAAGAGAGGAAGAATAGGAAAATGAAGATGTTGGCTTTGAGCTAGTAGCTTTAATGAATAGGAGCACGGAGGCCCCAAAGGTCGCTGAGCCTGTGATGATAGAAGAGGTTCAGCCTCGGACCGAGGAGATCTCAGAAGATGGCCTATGCAAAGTCCCTGAGTCGTTGGAGGCTGAAGATTCCTCCCACCGTGATGAGCAATCAGCGGTGTGCCTGAAGGGGCCGGTTCCGAGGGCCTTATAAATTAAGAGAGCACCATAAGTGACTTGCTTGGGGCAATAGATATTGGCGATTTGCCTCCCTCCCCACATTTTCTGAGGGGAAAATTCAAGAAGCCCGGGCCATGGGGACTGATCAGCTCCAACCCTGCCCCACTATATAATGGTGATGAGTGGTCGATGCAGCGTTTACCCAAAATCCTGGGATCGATAACCACATGGAGTTGATATTGGTTGGGAGTTGGGTTTCTATCTAATCTAGATATGCGTGTTGATTTTAATTGCACTTCTAACCATGCTTGGATTTGTTTCTATTCTAATGCTATTGATTGCTGACAAAAATCTAAGTACAATATTTTAGTTGGTTTTTTTCAAAGATTAAAAGGGACAAGGGTAGTGACTTCTACCTAGGTGGATATCTAACGGGTATCAAGAATTCAGGGGCAAGCTTTTTACGATTGAGGTCGTGATATAACTATCACATAAGTGCTCACTCTATACCTCTCGGTAGTTAGACATTTCTCAGTTTGGCTTTCTCAAGTCCAATGGGTGTTCATACATAACAAATAATTTTGGCTTAAGTCGGGTATTAGCACCTCTAGGTTTAACCCTTTAATTGGGGCTATCAATCTCTTGAATGTACCCCAATTCCTTGTTAGCCTAATTTTCCTAGACTTAGTCCCTATTTCTCAAGAGAAGTCTAAGCCTTAAAGGCACAAATCAGTGTTTGCAACCACCAATTCTACAATTAAAGCATAAATCAAGCTAAATATCACTAACCTATGAACAATTAAGCCATAAAATTTAATGCCCATTAAATACCTATACTAGGGTTTGGTCACAACCATAGCTAATGGGTCAAGCTACTCATAATTAAGGTACTAATCAAAGATGGAGATTAAATATAAGCCATAAAAGTTTATTACAAGAACAAAGTCTAAGAATATAAGCTAAAGCTACTCTAAAATTACTCTATATGGTAAAGTACGATTATTCATGAGCTCCCTAATACAAAAGATAACCTAAATGTGAAAAAGATTTTTTTATACATAGCTGAAATTATTGGATAAAAATAACTCTACGGAGGTTCTGCTGTCAGTGAAATACTAGGTGCCTTAGCGTATGCGCTTTCACGATTTCGCAAAACAAGAACGAACCTCATTTCTTCAATTTTGGACTTGGACTAGGCTAAGATTTGCGGACAACGTAAAGTCTACTGCGTCCGTGTTGGCTTCTATCATGGCCACGTAAAATGTTCGTGGGCCTCGTTCCTCAGTTAGGTTCTTCTTGCCAAGTCTCTGAACTCCTTTCACGCCCTCAGCGAAATTTGCACCGCATACGCACTTAGTAACTTCGCGATAGCATAATTTAGAGGCGGTCAACGACAGTGTTAGCACTTGGCTACAACTTCTCTGAACATCACTTTCTCTGAACATCACTAGGTCATTAAAGGTGCTCAATAAATAACCTTCTCCATGCGCACTAGAGATTGTGTTTTAGGACTATATGTGCATTCGTCTCATGTCACTCAAATAAATAGAATAAAATAACTTCACGTATTGGTGTCAAATTCCAGTATCAATCTGTATTAAATCACTTGTTATGACCTTCATCACTTAGATCAGCATGCCTATAGGTTGAAATAACTTCAAATTGTTTAAAAAGCTTCTATCAATATGGTTGCATATAGCCCCCACGCCTAGGCAAGCCTTAGGTAATTGATGTCCTTGTAAAAAATTTGAAAATTGTGTTATGATTGTTTATAAACTGCTTATGTCTAACAGATTTTGAAAACCAGTAGGCAAGTTGGATATGATTCTGCCATTTCCCTTAAAACAAAAGTTGCATGTCATGTTCAGTGATATTCATCTAGATATCATATTCCTAGATTTTTTTTGAATTTTCTTTAAAATCAGTTGTTGGAGACGTGCTTCTTATTTTCCTATGTATATGTGGAGACCAACATGAGCCTTTTCATCCCTTAATTGACAGTCCTATGTGTTATTTGTTGTCTCCTAGAATTTTCTCTTTTAATACCTTAGGATTGTCTAGAACTGCCTAAGTCAAGAGGTCATAAACTCCTCCCGGACCACAAGGAAAGGACGGGTAACATCACGCTTATAGTTCGTTAATCAAATATGCTCTTATAATCGCTAAAGGGTGGGTAATTGGGTAGTAAATTATATGATGATATGTGCTCTAATGCCATGTGTAACCCCTCTATTTGAGGAAGGCTTACCAATATTATACATATGTGATCTTATAGGATAAACAACTTAGGACCTCCCTTATCCTTTTCACACATGTGTGCTTAGACTGCTTATCTATTAAAAGTCCTTATTTCTTTTACATATGACTGCATATTTGTTAAATAACTAATTCACACAACTAAGTTAAGTCGGGATCCATCGTTGTGGACCTCAATGGGTGCCTAACACATTCTCCTCAAGGTTATTTAAAGACCTTATCCTAATCTGGTAATGCAAACTAGTTACACGAGTTAATTGCTCTAGGTGCCCTAACACACCTTAATCTGTTAGGTGGTGACTCTTCAAATACCCAACTCCCAAAAGGAAACGAGTTGTTCCCCCATAAATATCGAAACTTCAACTTCCCCCTAAAAAAGGAAAAAATGGGGCGCAACAGGGATCACCTCTCTTCTCACCTGTTCTCTATCAGACTCCTATTCTAGTCCATGTGCTGGCTGAACTGTCTGTGCTGCAAGGGAAAGCTCTCCCATAAGGAGATCCATAAGAATGTCACCGGCTAAAGCAAACTTCTCCATCTCCTTCTTGAGCTCTCCTTGACCCTTATTCACTTTCCTTACCTGTTTACCTAGCTTCTTGATTGTTTTCCTATGAGCATCAAGAATCTCCAAAATCTTTGTTTGGTTGGCGAGAATAATCTTCAATGATTCCTCCACTTATGGAGGCATCTGGATCTGTATCGGAGCTGCCTGAGCTGCTATTGCACTAGATAAGGCAAATAGCTTTGATTTAGCTACCTGCATCCAATTGTTGATGCCGGCCAATGCCTGGTTGACGCTCAAAGCAGTCTGGGGGTATGCTGATAAAGAAGGCACTAAAGTAGGAATAGAAGCAGATGGTCTGGATGGACTAGTGGTAGGCTCGGAACCAGTGGCCACCACTCATGGATCTTTAGACTGGCCAGTGGAAGTGGTGGCTTTTCCCTTAACCTTGGGGTTGTCCGGACCTTGAAGGCTGTAATCGGAAAATGGCCTCTTTGGTTACACTTTGGTGTCAAAGTCCATTCCTTCTACTTCTTGAAGTACATAGTGAGGAAAAGGGATATGAACTCTCATCCTTGTCAATTGATCTAGTAATCACCTTGGCCATAATATTCCCGGCGTTGATCGGGTACCCTGCCATGATAGCCCCACAATAATAGCTAGAGTGATTGGTATATCACTTTCATGTATATTAGGGTCTAACCGGCTGCACACAAAAGTAGACCACCCCTTCGGTTCGAAGCTTGGAGTGTTCCTGTAGATCGAGACCCCAGGTGTCAGTCAAGCTAGAGTATTCCTGGGAATAGCAATCACCAATGCAATCCAAGTGTTCATTGGCCTCCGGTATGTTCTATTTTCGATGTGGGTAACATTTGCAAAGAATTCCTTGACCAAGTGTTCATTGGCCTCCGGTATGTTGCTGGTGAAGAACTTCTACCACACTCTCTCATTGAAGTGCCTCTTGATATTAGGGTTGTGGTGTAGCAGGTCTCGCTTAATGAACGACCTCTCAAGTGTAAGTGATCTTTGAGAGCAACACTCCCGAAACTTGTGATAGGCATTTTCACTCACAAACTGTTCTTGTTATACCATTGGGTTCCTTGATCTCACCAACCCCTCTGTCTGGGCGTCACCACCCCTTTCGTCATTAGGGATCTCAATATCAAAATCAGTAGGATCCACTGGTGAGGCCAAAGTTGTAGCATGTTGGGAAGCTGATGCTGAAGCCTCACTACTTTCTTCTGAGCCATCACACGACTCAGCAGAAAAAGAGGGTGTAGGCTCATCTCGCAACTGGAAATTCCCTTGAAAGTGCGCGGGGACACGGGTTAGAATCGAGTCTCCTTTTGATACTTCCTGAGAAGGGACATACTCACTACCGTCAGAATAAGATGCGACTTTGTCCGTAACTTTGAGTGCAATTCTTATTTTACTAATTGATTTTTGCACGGCGAGGGATAATTTGATCTTCCCTTTACCCCGGACCCGGGAGGACTCTCCTCTCCCTTTGGGTTTATCAGGTTTGCCTCTAGATCGGAACATGGTCTGCAGAGAACAGGCCATGAAGCAAAGTTAGAACAATGTAACAATCATATGGTGAAACATTTTATATGAAAGAAAAATATTGCAAATGACTTGCATATACTGCCTCTCAGGATCAGGCATCGCATACCGCAAAAAGGCTACTGCAGTCCGCATAAAAAGGAGCACGACCGTGTATGGCTGGGGATCAGACTACCCAATCTCTGAAGTTAAGATATCGCCAACAGTGGAAAAAGGGGGTGCGATCGCGAAACATGCGGCACGGACCATGTTAAATCAAACACAGAACCAATTTACAAACTCTCTGAAACACATTAACGCTGACTGCGGAAAAATAGACGCCGATTTGTAAAGGCAAGCGCGGACCGCGGAAAAAGCACCGCATTCATGAAACTATAATTAACTCAGTTCTCACAAATCATGAATGCATACAACGTAATTTAGGTCGATATGTAGCGAAATTCCAAACCAGGTGGGCATTTTTGAACATACCAGTTGTTTGATTTGTAATAGAAACTAATTCCCGATTAATGCTATGAAACTAGGATCAGGTTAGATGGATATGAATAGTAGTTTATAGCTATGAGAGAGAAGGGTTTGAAAAGTTTACAGGAGAAGGGTCCCTCTATTTATGCTAAAAGTAAAGGGGCCCATAGACTTACCTAAGCGCGGCCCGCGAAA
Organism: Nicotiana benthamiana; assembly: GCA_034376525.1. Taxonomy (NCBI): domain Eukaryota; kingdom Viridiplantae; phylum Streptophyta; class Magnoliopsida; order Solanales; family Solanaceae; genus Nicotiana; species Nicotiana benthamiana. The sequence goes on along the minus strand of CM067324.1, from coordinate 126,493,032 downwards.
TTCCACCGCGATATGTGCTATTACCTTTTTGAAGGGCTGTTACCAAGTAAGAACCGCTGAGAGCGGAAAACCAAGTGCTGCCGCAAAAGAGTAACGTGGATCGTGAAATTTGCACCGCGAACACGAATTCAACTTTAGAGAGTTTCTATTCTGGACTTTTCAAGTCCGCATCCGCTGACCATTTACTCCCCCGTAAAAAGCACCTGCTGACCACGAAATTTGAATAGAATCAGCGTAATTCTTACACTTAGGCAAATTTTTCTAGCAATGGTCCTACAGTGCACAAACAATTTCTGCACAAACTTCACTACCAGTTAGTCAAAACAAAGCATACACTAAGAAGAAAATCAAAAAGAAAGAAAAACACATGGGTTTCCTCCCAAGAAGCACTTGATTTAATGTCGCGGCACGACACATGTTACCATTAATCACTTGAAATGGATCATTGCCACCACATGGCTATCATCAAACTTGCCAATATAGTGCTTTACTCAATGCCCATTAACTCGGAAGATTTCACCATTTTTTCAAATCAGGAGCACCAAACGGAGTTACATGCACTACATCAAAAGTAGGGGTGTTCAAAACCGATACGAAACCGAAAACCGATCCAAACTGAAGCTTAACGGCTTACTGGTAACGGCTTAACGGCTTAACGGACGGGGAACGGATTGAATTTTTTTTATTAACGGCTTATCGGTTTGGGATGGATTATTCAATTTTCTTAACTTCTAATCCGTTAACCCGTTAAGAATATAAATATTATATATATATATATTATTTATTTTTATTTATATATATTAAATATAAAAAAACTAAAAACCTTGAAAATGATTAACAAAAGTTTATTTCTACTTCTAAGCATTTTTAATCTCGGGATCTAGATGATTTGCAGGTACTCGCCCAACATAAAGGAGATGAAGGTGCTGGACAAGAAAAAAGTGAGGAAGTCAAAGCTATACTACCTCAGGGATAAAATGAATGCCCTGAAAAAACATTAACAAGCTAGCTCATATGAAGGTATACTGGAATAGGTGTTTGATCTATAATTGCCTGAAGAGATCTATCAAATTCTAGTAAACATGTATGTTAGGCCGATAAGCCGCCCAATAGCCGCCCTATTAGAGCTAACCCGATACCAGTCCGCCCGATATCTTATCGGGTGGCTAACAGATTAATACATTTATAAACCGATAACCGTTAAGCCAAACCGTTAAGAGTAAAAAGCCGCCCAATCCGCCCGTTGAACACCCCTAATCAAAAGGGACACTCCATTTTGACTTGAGATTTCCTGAAAATAGAGGTAAAGGAGAGTTGAATAGAAGAACCAAGTCACTCTCCTTGAATTCCTTGCTCTGGGAATATTTGACACGTGAGTAATTTATCTTGTCCTTATACAAGGATGAGATGGAATAGGCATGAAACCTAAACTATTCAAGTTCATTTAGTTGCTCTAGCCGGAGATTTGAAGCGACATCTCGTTCATGGTTTAACTTCTTCAGCGCCTATATGACCTTATGCTCTAACTCAACCAGATGATGGCATGCTTTCCCAAATACCAACTGGTACAGAGACATACCAATTGGATCATCCAGTTTTCTTGACCAATCAATCCGGTTTGCATTGCCGTTTTTTTTATGATAATATGATCTTTATCTCCCTCTTAGAGACCTCAACTTGTCCAAGTTGCATGAGGATGATAAGGGGTTGATACTTTATGATTGAAACCACACTTGGAGAGTAAAATATCGAAGGCCTTATTGCAAAAATGAGAACCCCCATTGCTGATAAATTGCCTTTGGAGTGCCAATCTGTGTGAAGATATTTTTCTTTAAGAATGCCACCACACTCTGTGCCTCATTGTGGGCAAAGTCACAGCTTCAACCCACTTGGAAATGTAATCAACAATAACTAAAGTCAATTCCCCACACATAAAAAACGTCAATCTCAAGAATAGTTGTGAGAGGCATTTCAACCTTCTTAGAAATTCCACAAGTTCTCTGACACTCATCACATCTCTTCACAAGCTCACTAGCATCTTTATACAGAGTAGGCCAATAAAATTCACATCTAAGAACCTTCGAATCAGTTCTAACCCCACCATGATGACCACCGTAGGGAAAGGAATGCAAGCATCAAGAATACCCATTTGCTCCTCTTTCGAAATACATCTCCGGATAACACTATCATTACAAATCTTGAAAAGATAAGGCTCGTCCTTGTAATAATCCAAGTTGTCCCGTTTAAGATTCTTCCTTTGGTTAGAAGAGAGCTCAGTTGGAACAATGCCGGTCACAAGAAAGTTAGCCACATTGACGAACCAACGCATACTATTCAAAGAAATGGAGAGGATTTGTTAATTCGAAAACGAGTCATTATTTTCGAGGTCATCATGGGGCCTCCCCTCCTTTCCAAGCGGTACAAGAGGTCCACCACTTGATTTTCACACCCTTTTCAATCAATAATTTCAAGTTCAAACTCTTGAAGCGAAGGAACCCATATTATCAACATATCCTTAGAGTCTTTCTTTGTCATCAAATAACGGAGTGTCGCGTGATCGATATGCACAATCACTTTGGTACCCATGAGATATGGCCTGAACTTTTTCATGGACAAGATAATGGCTAGCAACTATTTTTCGGTCACAGTATAATTGATTTGCGAATCATTAATCGTTTTGCTCTCATAGTAGACCAAATGAAATATTTTGTTGATCCTTTAACCCAAAACCACTCCTACAACAACGTCACTAGCATCACACATAAGCTCAAATGGAAAGCTCCAATTGGGTGCGATGATGATGTGAGTGGTAGTCAATCTATACTTGAGAAGCTCAAAAGCTTTTATGCAATCATCATCAAACACAAACCTTGCATCCTTTTCTAATAATTTGCACAAGGGATTCACCACCTTTGAGAAGTCCTTGATGAACCTTCGGTAGAACCCCGCATGCCCAAGAAAGCTCCCCACTCCTTCGACGGAAGTAAGAGAAGGGAGTGTTGAAATCACTTAGATATTTGCTTTGTCCACATCAATACCGTTCTTTGAGATCTTATGGTCGAGGACAATGCCCTCCTCGACCATAAAGTGACACTTTTCCCAATTAAACACTAGGTTGGCCTGTTTATATCCTGCCAACACTTTATCAAGATTATTCAAGCATTCTTCAAAAGAGTCACCCACAACACTAATATCATCAATGAACACTTCAAAGAAATCCTCCACCATGTCCATAAATATAGACATCATACATCGTTAAAATATTGTAGGCGCATTACACAAACCAAAGAGCATCTGTGAGAATGCAAAGGTGCCATACAGACATGTGAAGGTGGTTTTCACTTGGTCCTTTGGTTCAATCAAAATCTTATTGTAATCCGAGTACCCATCCAACAAGAAATAGTATGCACGTCCAGAAAGTCTATCCAATATTTAGTCAACAAAGGGCAACAGAAAATGATCTTTGCGGGTCACGTTTTTTAGCTTTCGATAATCCATGCATACCCTCCATTCGGTGACAGTCCTAGTGGGCATCAACTCATTTTTCTCATTTGTGACCAAAGTTACACCCCCTTCTTCTTCAGCACATGTTGTACCGGTGAAGTCCATGAACTATCCTAAATAGGGTACACAACTCCTGCATCCAGCCACTTGATAACTTCCTTCTTGACGACCTCTTGCATAGCCTCATTCAACCTTCTTTGATTTTCCACGGAGGTTTTGGCATCATCCTTAAGTATAATCTTGTGCATGCAAAAGACAGGGCTTATCCCCCAAATATCAGCTAGAGTCTATCCATTTCACTTTTCCTTCTTTAGAGCATCGCAAGGGTGGCAGCTACATGCACATTAGTTAAGCACGAAGAAAGAATAACAGGTAAAGTTGAACAAGGGCCCTAGAATTCATACTTGAGGTGTGAAGGCAAAGTCTTCATCTCCAATACGGGAGGTTCCTTGATTGAGGGCTTTGTTGGTGGAGTTTTTTGGTTCTCAAGATCCAAGGAAAGTTTTCGGGGCTCATATGTATCAGAACCCATTCCTTTCAAAGTATTGACATACTTTACCAAGCCTTCATCATCAGTCACATCATGGTTCAACAACACAACTTACGAAGGGACCTCCATATTTATCACAGTGTTGGGGTCTTCAATCACCTCAGTCACAAGCTCAATAAAGGAACATACTTCATTGCTATCGGGCTGCCTCATTTATTTGCAGACACGGAACACAACCTTTTCATCACCCACCCAGAATGTGAGCTCCCTTGATTCCACATCAACCAAACCTTCCCTGTATCTAGGAAAGGTCTCCCCAATATGACTGATACCTCATAGTCAACCTCGAAGTATAGAATCACAAAATTTGTGGGAGTATGAACTTGTCGACCGGTACAAGAACATCATCAATAATACCAAACGACCTCTTCATTATTCGATCCTCCATTTGCAATCTCTTTGAAGTAGCTTTCGGTTGACCAACACCTAAAGTTTTGAATACAAAGTAAGGCCTCAAATTTATATTTGCTCCCTAATCACACAAGGCCTTTGCAAAATCCGCACTCCCAATGGTACATGGAATGATAAATGCGTTGGGATCTTCAGGATTTTGAGCCATCGAGTGCACAATGGAATTCACTTGATGAGTCCTTTTGATGGTCTCACAATCCATACATCTCTTTTCAGTTATCAAGTCTATCACAAATTTGGCATATCCCGGCATTTTCTCAAGAGCTTCCATCGAGGACACATTGATCGACAAGCTTTTGATCATCTTAATAAACTTCTTAAATTGGTTTCATTCTTTTGCTTTGTAAGTCTTTAAGGGTAAGGCCGAGGATGCCTTGGAAAAGAAGCCTTGCATTTAGGTATTGCGGTTTTCTGTATGTCTATCACGTGTTTCCTAGAAGAGTTCACGTCATTTTGAGTCTCCTCCTCATTTTCATGAATATCAATTCTCATCTCACCATTCAAATTCTCTTCACTCACTTGCTCATCAACTGTTGGCTCATCGCCATTTTGCACTTCAACATCATCACTTACAACTTATTTTTCTTGGAGGTACTTGCTTCACCACCTCTACTGTTCCTTGTAGTTACCTCCATAGCGTGAACCATGTTATTCCCTCCCTTAGGGTTAAATACCGTGTCACTAGGTAGTGCCCTGTTAGGGCGAGTGCTTAAAGCTTGTGAAATCTGGCCAAGTTGGACCTCCAAGTTGTGGATAGAAGTATTATGGGACGCTAATTGGGCATCGGATGCGGCATTTTCTTTATCATTTGCTCAAACATTGACTCAATCCGCCCCGTCTCATTGTTGGACGAGCTAGGACCTTGGGCCGAAAATGGAGGTAGGTTGTTTAGTTGTTGAAACATTGGAGGCCTTTGAAAGCCCGACCCTCGATTACCTTGATTATCGTTATTCCAACTACCTTGATTGTTGTTTCCACCCAATTGTTATTTCCACCCCAATTCTGGTTGTTGTTCCCCCAATTGTTTGAGTTGTTGTTATTATTGCTCTAATCTTCTTGGCCTTGGTTTCCCCACTGATTATTCTCTTTCGATCTCCATTGTTGATTTGGAGAATTGCCCAATTGCCCTTAATAGTTGTTGGTATACAAAACTTCCTCACTTTGCTCATCATACCTATCGTCTTGGCTGTAACCACTACTACCTTGCTCATATTGATCCGGATTTCCTTGACTTTGTTGACCTTTTTTTCACCTCTTGTTAACCATCATATTTACCCCTTCCATGGCATTGCCTTGTCTTGGCCCTTGAACTTGATGCAATTAAGCCTGCCAACTGGTTCATGGTTGTAGTTAACTCGGCTATTGCTTGGTCGTGGTCATGGAGCTCTTTTTGTAGGTGAGTGACAGGATCACCTTGTGGCACATTAGCTTGGAATTGCCACACCGAGGAAGTATTCGCCATCTTATCAAGTATATCATACGCTTCAGCATATGGATTGTTCATAAAGTTTCCCCCGGAGAGTTGGTTAACTACACACAGGTTGGTAGTGTTGATGCCATATTAGAATGTTTGCTGGATAATTGATTCATTCATGTCATTGTTCGGACATTCTTTCACTATCATTCGATACCTTTCCCAGATCTCTTGAAGTGGTTCATTTGGATCTTTCTTGAAGGCAAGGATCTCATCTCTAGGCATCGCCATATGCCCCTGTGAGAAAAACTTGGCTATAAACTTATCTTCCAACTCATCCCACATGGTGATGGAATGGTTGGGAATTCTTTTAAGCCAGTCTAAAGCTTTTCCCTCCAAGTGAAAAAGGGAACAATCTCAGTCTCAATGCATCATCTGATACATTTGTCTGTTTGTTTCCCCAATAGGTATCCACAAAGCCCTTTAGATGTTTATATGCATTCTGATGGGGAGTGCCTGTGAAGTACCATTTTTATTCCAATAAGGTCAATATGACAATTCTTATCTGGTAATTGCCCGCCTGGATCAGGGGTAGGACAATTGCACTTGTGTAACCTTCATTTGGAAGCACCTGAAGAGCTGCTCGTAGAGTAGATGAGGGAGGGTTTATAATTTTTTCATTGGCCTGGCGGCCTCTTATTTGAGCTTGAGGTACTAAAGGCACCTCATATTCAGCATTATCACCTTCCTCCTCCCCCAGGAGAACATTTCCGAGAGGATCATTATTTTCCATTTTGTACCTGAATCGATTAACTCACACAAGTTAGTAAATTAGAAGGATAGAAAAACAAGAAACACAACTACTCAGATAGATAGCCAAAACCATCTAACTCCCCAGTAACAGCACCAAAAAGTGATCAGCTACAGCCCTGCACCAATATATAATGGTGAGGAGTGGTCGATGCAGCTTTTATCCGAAAGGTCGGGATCGATATCCACATAGAGTTAATATTGGTTAGGAAATGGGTTTCTATCTAATCTAGCTATGTGAGTTTCTTTTAGTTGTACTCCTAACCATGCTTTGATTTGTTTATATTCTATGTTTAATGTTATTGATTGTCGATACTAATCTAAGTGCAATATTTTTGTTAGTTGTTTTCACGGGACTAGGGTAGTGACTTCCACCTAGGTGGATATCTAACGGGTATCGATAACTTAGGGCAAGCTTGTTACGATTGGGTTCGTGATATAACCATCACTCTATGCCTCTCGGTAGCTTGAGTGACTCTGCCCAATTTGGCTTTCTCAAGTCCAAATGGTTGTTCATGTATGAAAAATGATATTGGCTCAAGTTGGGTATTACTATCTCTAGGTTTAACCCTTTAACTGGGGCTATCAATCTCTTGAATGCACCCCAATTCCTTGTTAGCCTAATTTTTCCAGACTTAGTCCCTCTTTCTCAAGAATAGTCAAAGTCATAAAAACACAAATCAGTGTTCGCAACCACCAATTCTACAATTAAAGCATAAATCAAGCTAAATATCACTAACCCATAAACAATTAAGCCCCAAAATTCAATACCCACTCCAGGGTTTGGTCACAACCCTAGCTAGTGGATTTAGCTACTCATAGTCAAGGTAGAAATCAAAGATGAAGTGCTCTCTCTCTCTCTCTCTATATATATACATACATACATATATATATATATATATATATACATACATACATATATATATATATATATATGTTTGTATATATATATATATATATATATATATATATATATATACATACATATATATATATATATATATATATATGTATATATATATATATATATAAAAGTATGACTATTCACGAGCTCACAGATACAATAGATAACCTAATAATGAGAAAAAGAACTATTTATACACAACTAAAATTACTGAACAAAAATACCCCTACGAAGGTTCCGCTATCAACAAAATACTGGGCGCCTCATTGCATGGACTTTTGTGGTCGCGCAAACACAAGCGTGGACCGTGTTTCTTCAATTTTGGACTTGGACAGGGCTAAGTTTCACGGATAGCATAAAGTCTACCACGTTCGCGTTGGCTTCTTTTGCGGCTGCATAAAATGTTCGCGGACCGCGTTCCTATTTTAGGTTCCACTTGCCAAGTCTCTAAACCTCTTCACGCCCTTTTCAAAATTTGCACTAGGTTCGCGCCTAGTAGCTTTACAGCCATGTATTTAAACGCGATCAGCGGCAATGTTAGAGCTTGGCTGCAACTTCTCTGAATGTCACTTTTGTTGCAGCATATTTTTAATCTCCTCAGCGTAGGGTCATACATGTCCGCATAATAATAGCGCTGACAGCGCTCTAGTTCCTTTCTTTGGGCTTGTGCAAGTTCGACTCTTTTATGAGTTCATTTTGGCTTCCTTGCCTCATTTTGACCAAAACTTGCAAGTAAGCACCTTAAGTTAGTTTTCGAAAATACTTTTACACATTTTTTATCCAAAACCAGAGCAAAAGAGAACATAAGATAGGCTAAAATCCATAGTTATCAGGGATCCACGATGTGGGAACGACGCACAAGGGGAGGACCTTTTCCGTGGTTGCTTCATATGAGTCGAAGATGCTATCGACCTAGGTGATGCATCGAGTCTCTTCGATGAGGCTCAAGGAATTATGAGCCAAGTAAGCCTCATCTCCCTTTATCTATATTATGCATGCATTCATATCTTCTTGCCTGATTTCCTTTGACAAATAATCAGGAAGCATTTTCCAAATCCCGGGCAGAGTTGAGCTAGTGCGAGGTGGATCTTAGAAAGCTCACGAAGGAAAGAAATGCCCTCAAACTTCTTTGTTGGCAAAGAAAAAAGGAGATGAAGGATATCCAAGCTGAATTGGCCACATCTCATAAAAAGTAGACCGACCTGATTGAGCTGGTATTAAAACTTCTTAGTGGGAAAAGACAAGGGGAGATCAAGGATCAATAATACTTTAATCCTGTAGGTTTAGCAGAAGGTCAAAAATACCAAACAGCTTCATGAGAAGGCCAACATGATAAAGGCAGAGACTTTGTGGTGGAAGCAAAACATGGACGACCTTGCCTCAAAGAAAAATACTGCTCAAGCCAACTGTCATCAGCCAAACATCATCTCCAAAGCATGAAGGAGGAAAGCTCGGCCTGAGCCAAGAAAATTAAGGAGATCAAGGCTCGGTTGGCCGCCAAACTTGCAAAGGCCACATCCGAGGCAGAAAAAGTAAAGGCTGATGCGGAGATGATCATAGTTGTCTACCGAGCTGATGCCAAAGCTGCTCAAGCTCGAACAAAGGAAGTTATTGATATGAATCAGACTTGATCATTCTAGGTTGTTGATGATTCTAGGTACCAGTCTCGAAGAGAGAGTCTTGAGGATATCATGCTCGTGGCTTTAACCTTGCTGTTGATATCGAGAATGCAAAAGTACTCAAGGCCAAAGCTAATGTGTTGCTCTCTTCTGATGATCATGATTCTTGGAGCGCGAATAGATCCAAGAGTGGATGGGACTCTGATAACGAAAAAGCAACTCTTGCAGAAAATAGGCGCTTAGGGTTTTTCCTTTTTTGAATTTTTTTCGTAGGATCCTAACCAATCCATGCAAATATTTTAATATATATATATATATATATATATATATATATATATATATATATATATATATATATATATATATATATATATATATATATATATATATATATATATATATATATATATATATATATATATAAAGTTTCCTTTTTTCTATTGACTTTTGCCTTGTGAAAATTCCCATTTGCTTTTCGCCTTATGACAATTTTGGTATACTTTATACCTTGTGAGAATTGTGACGCACTTTTTCCTTGCAAAAATTTTATTTGTGAATCCGAAACTTAGGAAACTTGATCGAAGTCAGACTAATATAGTCTCTATAATCAAGTGAGTACTTGATCGAACTTGAAGTACAAAAACTCTTAGGTTTTTGTTGAGTGTGGGTGATTCTCGAACTGAAAAAACATGATGGCCCTTAGGCTCTTGAATTGGGCCGATATGGTCATAAAAGAGTGGAATTTTTCCCTTTTTGACTTAAACATTTTAATCGTATAAGTCTTTATCATGACTTAGCACGAAGTAAATCTGCACCCGTTGGGTTTTTTCGTGGTTTAGTGTTATCGAAACCCTTTGGTTGTTTTTCTGAGGGTAGCCCTTTTAACCGGTTTATAAAAGTATTTGAAGTTCTATTTTCATTACGGAATTCAGTCGCCTTCGAACCGTGATAGTGTGGCTATAGCCTTAGGATTTGCCTCTTGGGCTTATATTCTCAATTCGAAGTGTCAGTCTCCGAGTGGGGCAGCCTTGGCCTAAAAATCGAGGATTGCCTTTTTAAGGTCTTGCGATCTCGAAGTTTAATAATTCGAGCATCTCAATTTTTGGATGCTAGTCCCCGAGTACAGGGTTGATTGCTTGAGTTTTAGTTGTGATCAACATTTAAGCCAGTTCCCACAATAAATCATAAGTATGAAATTGTAAAATAGAAATTTCACTAAGCATGGAACATATGGTAAGGAAACAATACTTCTTTCAATAGATCATTCATACGTACATGTTTTTCCATTAAGGCTCGAGTAATCTATATGGAAACGGTTCATTTGACCATATGCCCCTTAACAAAATTTACCTATCCAGACCCTATTGACACGAAGTATTTTCTTTGAAAACATAACATCCGAGGCTGATGCCCTCAAATATTTGAGGTTGATTGTAAAGAAGCCTCGGATATTTTTGAATTGCTCTAAGTTAGCACCAATAATGGTTGCCTCATTTAAAAACTTGCTGGGAAAACCCATATGGGATAAAATTCGGCCGAAGGAAAAAAGAGTGCAACGCGTACTTTCAGACCTAAGGACTTCATGTTTGGATAGAACCTTGATACCATCAATCGAACACCGGCAACAAGTTAGAATAAAGCACAAATAAACAAGGATAAGGTCATACCTTAGCAATAATACCATTTGAGGAGTGATATGTTCCAATTATTTGGCAATTGTTCGACGATCATCGTGCCAAGTTTGTAAGATCTCTTTCCGATGACACCAAGGACCTAATACGATCTTTCCCAATTTGGGCCAAGTTTTCCGTTATTTGTGTCTCGAGTATTGAGGGTGAGTTTCTCAAACTACGTCCCCAACTCGAAAGTTGCAAAGATTGGCTCTTCGGTTGTAGTACCTTTCGATGCACTGCTTTTGTGAAGCTATTCGAACGAGGGAGACTTCTTGTTTTTCATCTAGCAATTCGAGGCTTGTATTCATAGCCTCGTAATTTGACTCTTCTGTTGTGTATCGAATCTTGATGCTAGGTTCCCCGACCTCGACTAGGATCAGAGCTTTGACGCCATATACTAAGGAGAACGGTGTTCCCCATACTGGATTTTTATATTATTCGATATGCCCAAAGGACTCTGGGCAAAATTTATCTCCATTTTCCTTTAACGTCGTTCAATCTTTTCCTTAGATTATGAATGATGTCTTGTTTGTTGATTCGGCATGTCCGTTCTCACTAGGATGATATGGCGTCGACAAGATACTTTTCATTTTGTGATCTTCGAGGAACTTTGTTATTTTGCAATTGATGAATTATTTTGTATTGTCACATACTATCTAGTCAGGTATCCCTAATCAACATATGATGTGATCCTAGATGAAGTCTATAACTTTTTATTCTTTGACTTTTTCGAGAGCATGTGCTTCAACCCACTTAGAGAAATAGTCAGTCAAAATTAAATGAATTTAGCTTTATCTGGGGTCGATAGTAGAGGGCCAACAATATCTATTCCCCATTTCATGAATGGCTATGGGGATATGACTGAATGAAGTTGCTCTCCAGGCTGGTGGATAAATTCTGCATATCTTTGACAATTGTCACATTTTCAGACGAATTCCTTAGTATCTTATTCCATACTGGCCCAATAGTATCCCCCTCTGATGGCTTTGTGAACCAGTGATTCAGCACCAAAATGGTTTCGGCAAGTACCCTCGTGAATTTCTCATAGGACGTTGTTGGTGTCCTCTGGATCCAAACATATTGCCAACGGTCCATTGAACATCCTTCTGTATAGTTTATATGTTCCATATCTAGCCAATGTGAATCGTGTAGCCTTTGCTCCCAGAGTCCTCGATTCCTAGGGTCTGATAGAAGCTTTTCGTTTATTAGATACTCGATATATTTATTCCCCAATCCTAAGTTAGGCTTGTGGAATTTATTTCAGTGTGGCCTTCTTCGATTACTGACTTCAAAAGTTGTATGACAGTCCCATAGCTAATTTTATCGTCTTCGACTGATGACCCCAAATTTCTACGGGCATCAGCCTCACCGTTCTCTTGTCGAGGTATATGCAGTAGGGTACATTCTTTAAGTCGGTGTAGGGTTACCTGCAGTTTTTCCAAGTACCTTTGCATTCAATCTTTTCGAACCTAGAAGGTCCTATTGATTTGGTTAACCACAAGCAGTGAGTCACATATGGTCGCGATGACTTCTGCTCCCAAGCTTTTAGCTAGCTCAAGACCTGCAATCATGGCCTCATTGTTAATCAACTTATGGGTTTTGATAGATTGTCTAATTTTTTTGCTTGTGGGTGGCTTCAAACCGATGCCTAGCCTGGACCTCTTCACATTCAAAGTGCCATCCATGAAAAAGGTCCTCATCCCCGAAGATGTACCTATTTTTAGCAAAAAATTCCTTTTCGACCTCGGGTACGAGGACTGACATGAAGTTGGCCATGAAGTCTTCTAATATTTGAAACTTGATGGCCATTCGGGGGTTGATAATATCATACCCACTGATTTCGACATCCCATTTAACCAATTGGCCGGAGAGTTCGGGCTTGTGCATAACATTATGAAGAGGATAAATGGTTACCACACAAATTAGGTGGCACTGAAAATATGGTTTTAATTTGCTAGAGGTTCTTATTATAGCAAATGCTAATTTTCTAAGTATGGGTACCGGGTCTCGGCTTCACCTATAGTTTGACTAACATAGTAAACAGGAAATTGTGTACCTTTCTCTTCTTAAACTAGAACACCACTTATCGCAACTTCCGAGACTGCTAAATATAAGTAGAGTTGCTCATCTTTTGGAGTATCAATCAACTGTGGGCTCAAAAGATACCACTTTAACTCTTCCAACACTTCTGGGCATTCCCGGGTACAAGAAAATTTGTTCTTCTTTTTTAGCAGTGAGAAGAACTTGTAACTTCAATCTGAATGCCTCGAGATAAACTGATCTAAGGCAGCTATCCACCATGTTAATCTTTTTAGTACCTTAACAATGTCCATAACTGGTGATGTCTTCGATTGCCTTGATTTTATATGGGTTGATCTCGATCCCCGTTTTGACATCATAAAGCCAAAGAACTCTCCGAACCGACGCTGAATGCATATTTCTCAGGATTGAGCTTCATGTTGTATTTTCTGCAAATGTATTAAATGGTCCTCTGCGCACATGGACTTAAATAACATATAATCAATATATATCTTTACTGATTTACCTATTTATTCTTCAAACATTCAATTCACTAGGCATTGGTAAGTAGCACTAGTATTTTTTTAGCCCAAACAACAATACACAATAACTATAGGCGCTACACTTAGAGATGAATAAAGTATTTTCCCGATCCTCCGGGTTAAATTTGAATTTGATTGTACCCGGAGTAAGCATCGAGAAAACTAAGGATCTCATGGCCAGCCGTGGCATCGATCATGCGATTGATATTCGACAGAGGAAAAGAGTCTTTGGGGCATGCTTTGTTTAAATCTTTATAATCTACGCACATTCTAAGTTAGTTCCCCTTTTTAGAGACTATAACTACGTTTGCTAACCATTCTAGATATTTTACTTCCTGAATAGATCCTATTTTGAGAAGTTTGGTTACCTCTTCCTTGATGAATGCATGTTTTACCTCAGAGTGGGACCTTCTTTTTTGTTTTATCGATATGAACTGGGTCCAGGCTCAATTGATGTATTGTAATCTACAGTGGGATTTCTTTCATATCCAGGTGGGGCAAAGCAAAACAATCCATGTTATTTAAAAGAAATTGAACAAATTTTTTCCTAAGCTCAGGAGTAAACCTCGTGCCCAGGTATACCTTTCGATCGGGAAGATGTTCGATCAATATGATTTGTTCTATCTCCTCGACTGCTGACTTTGTTGCATCAGAATCATCGAGGGTCATGAAGGTTCGAGGTATCATAAAATATTCATCCTCGAAGATCGCCTGCTCCTCCGCTGGGGCCGAGGCCGGTACCTGTGGTTGCCATTTGACTTTCTGTTTTCCCTTTGGATCTGATCCCTTTGCTGACAAAAGCATTGATACTGGTACTACTTCGTTAATTGCAAATATCTCATTGCAGCGGGTTGTTTGCCGTACACTATTTTGATTCATTCTGATTTTGGGAATTTCAAGACTTGATGAAGCGTCAACGGTACTACCCTTATATTACGAATACAAGGTCTTCCAAGTAGAGTGTTGTGTCTCATGTCACCTTCAATTACATGAAACTTTGTGGATAGTCCTAGCTATATGTACTAGCAAAATAATTTCCCCTTTGGTGGTTTCATTTTCCATGTTGAAGCCGTTGAGTACTCTAGTTGTAGGCACGACTTGATCCTAGAGGCCGAATTGCTCTTCGACTCAATCGAATAATATTTTTCAAGATACCTAAATCAATCAACATACGTTTAACTTGAATTTTATTCATAAGGATGGATATTACCAACGAATCATTGTGAGGATGTTTGATCCCTTGTGCATTCTCATTATTGAAAAATAAAGCATCTTCTGGTAAGTAGTCCAGGGTACATTTCTCCCTTGTGATTGTCACATTGGTGTGTTTGAGTATCAGGCCTTGAGGAATATCGACCCCACCAACGATCATATGAATCATGTGTTGTGGTTCCTTTTGCTTGTTTTTCCTGTTTGCATCCTTGTCTCTAAAGTGATTTTTAGCTCGGTCACTTAGGAACTCTCGAAGGAGACCCTCATTGACTAAACGAGTAACCTCCTCCCTTAACTGTCTGCAATTTTCAGTTTTGTGACCATGGGTTCCATCGTATTTGCATATTTTATAGGGTAGCTTAGATCTGGAATGGTTTGTAGGTGTCTGGGCCACCTAGTATCCTTGATTCATCCAATGGTTGATACAATACTCGATGCATCTATGCTGAAGTTGTATTCCGATAAACGTGGCGCTTATTTAGGTTTGACATGTTCATAGAATCCACTCTTAATCATGAGCCCTCGGGAGCTCTGTCCTTGATCATTCCTTTGATTATTTCGAATGGGATTATGTCTTAGTCTGTTGTTTCTACGATTTACGTTGTATAGTTGGTACCGGTCACTGCTTGACCAGGGCTCTCTGTCGATGTTCGTTTGAACTCTTCCATAGAATCTATCTAGGTAGACGGAACCAGAAAGAGCTCCTAACGGATCATGCCCGACCCTGATTTTTGACTGGTATCGATTATGTACATTGGCCCAGGCCACAACTGGATATTCAATCAAATTATGCTTTAGTTGTCGTGATACTATCAAAATTCGCTCATTTAAACCTTAAGTGAAGGCTTGGGCAGACCAATCATCAGTGACCGAGGTAGGTCGATGCATTCCATCTGTAACCGAGGTACAAATTCCTTTAGAATTTCATTATCCTTTTGTCTCACTTTGAAGAGGTCTGACTTTCTAGTCGCGACATTTATTGCTTCGGTGTGTGACTTTACTAACAAATCATCAAGCTTGGCAAAGGAATCGATGGAATTGGGCGGCAAATTGTGGTACCATTCTATTGTCCCCTTCGATAAAGTTTCTCCAAACTTCTTCAGCAGAAAATATTCAATTTCAGCATCTTCTAAGTCATTTCCTTTTGTTGTGCATGTATAAGAAGTGACATGCTCAAAAGGATAATTGATTCCATTGTATTTGGGAATTTTTGGCATGCAGAACTTCTTTGGAATGGGCTTCGGAGCCGAACTTGGAGGGATAGGCTTCTCTACAAACTTTTTTGAATCCAAACCTTTTAGAATCGAGGCTGCCCCGGTATTTGGTCAACCCATAAATTTTACGTTTCTAACTTTTTATAATTAGCCTCAATTTTCTTTTCTCCCGACTCGGTCCGTTTAGTGAGATACTCGAGAATATTCATGATGGCGGGGTCAGTTCCCAATCCATTATCGTTCAATTTTTCCGCTATAGGTTTTACCCTATGAATAGATTCTTTTGATATATCGAGCTCAATTCTGCTTAGTGCTCAATTCTGATTTTGGAGCTGCGCTATTGTAGCTTGCAGAGTTTGAAACATTTCAAATATCATTCAAATGTTAATCCCGCCTTCTTCACCGCTCTATGTGTTGTAATCGGTTGCCCAGGCGTATCTGTCAGACCCTATTTTTAAGGCCGGCACGTAAATTTCTATGAATGGCAACACAAGAACTTATATCGACTAGATCTGTGGTCAGTGGTCCATCAGGATTGACTGGAGGTACTCCCTTTCATAGAAATAGAGGTATTCCAAAAAGGGGTAGCTCGAGCAAGCCAAAAAAGTATGGCTTATATCATAACTGCGGAAGCTAGGACATTTCATCAAGATGTCCTCTCCACAAGCAAGACCAGCACAAGCACAACACACACAAATCAGCTAAGAGGAACTCGGTTCCTGACAAAGGATTCAAGAGAAAATATGTCATTGATAATATTGTAAAATAAGTTCTTGCTGCATGGGGAGACTCTTTAAGAGAATTCGAGAAGATGATGAGCAAGGTGACAAATCCGTTATGGCAGTAAAAAGTGAATCAGCGGAGTATTACTTTATCTTTGCCCTAATGGCAAAATCTAATGATGATAAAGATGATGATGACAATGAGATAACTTGCTGGACGTTCAAATAAATTTGAAGTCTTACTCTCAAAAGAAGCTTATACCCCTAGCAAATGTTCTACTGATACATATCACAATCTTATCAATGATAAAAATGTGCTATCTGTGGAACTAGGAGAAGTATAACATGAGAGAGATGATCTAATAGTTATAGTGGTCAGTTTAAAGGAAACTATTGAGATTTAAAAAAGAAAAAAGATGCTTTGAATGAAAAAATTACAACATTGAACATGAGAGATATGACCTGTTAGTAGTAATTGTGGACATAAAGGAAACAATTAAGGAATTAAAATGGGAAAGAATGCATGGAAATACCCAAAAAAGAAAGGAAGTTGCAAAGGAGGCACACCTTAGGCTTGAAAATGAGTTAAAATCAGTGAAATCTAGTATGTGTATTGAACTTGAGAGAAACATACAACTTTAGGAAGATCTTGGCAGAGTTAACAATGACATAGAAAAATCCCTTAAGTGGACCTGGTCTTCTGATGCAGTCACTGCTATGTATAAGAACAATTGATGGAGGGTGGACAGGCAGGGAATTAGGTTCCGAAAAGAAAAGACTTCTTGCAATCCTCATAGCAAGTACGTTACTGTCCCTGACAACTAGCTTTACATTCATTGTGGTAACACTGAGCATTTTAAAGAAACCTGTAAAGCTATATTTCAATCCCAACAGAAAAACAATTTTTTCTAGAAAAAAAACTACTGCTAAAGAACCTGGTTCCTCAAATAAAAAACATATGATGTCTGCTTGGACAAAAAGAGCTTTGATTCACCCTTTTCTTCATTACAAGGGACCCAAACTTGTTTGGATTCCTAAGTCTAATCCTTGATTTTCTTGTGCATAGAGCAGTGAAAGGAAGCATCCAAAAATGGTATATGGAGAATGACTGCTCTAAGCATATGACTGAAAACACTGATCATTTTATTTCACTCAAAGCCCTGCAAGGAGGGAATGTGTCATTTGGCAATGGCAAAAAGGGATACATTTTGGGAGTAGGAATAATTGGGAAGTCACTCACTCACTCAATTGAAAATATATATTATGTGAATGACTTGAAATATAGCCTACTAAGCGTCTCTCAAATCTGCAACAAAGGAAACAAAGTGGAAATTGTATAAAAAATCTATAGTCACAAATCTTGTGACCAGAGAAGTGATCCTAATGGAAAAAAGATACAAATATTTATGTCATTTGATTCTGAGTCCTTGCACAATGGGGATCTCACATGTCTGAGTATGGTTGATTATGATGCTGAATTATGGCATAAAAGATTGGGACATGCAAGTTTTACGTTGCTGAACAAATTGGTCAAAAAGGACCTGGTTCGTGGGTTGCCTAAGTTAAGATTCAAATATCACAAGGTGTGTGAAGCAAGTGGTAAAGGAAAGCAAGTCAGGTCCTCATTCAAACCCAAAAAAGGAAGTCAACACCTCAAGGACACTTTATCTCCTCCATATGGATCTATGTGGACCTATGACGGTGTCAAGTAGAGAAGAAAAAAAATACATTTTTATCATATGACGACTATTCCAGATTCACGTGGCGCTTGTTCCTCAGATCTAAGAATGAGACATTTCTAGTGTTTGCAGCTTTTGTGAAGACGATCCAAGTAAAAATGAGCCATAATGTTTGATCATAAGATCTAATAACAACACAGAGTTCGGCAATGCAAAGTTCAATGAATTCTATGCTGAAAATAGTATCAGTTATAATTTTTCAGCTCTAAGAACACCCCAACAAAATTGTGTTATGGATAGGAAAATAGGAATCTTGAAGACATGGCTAGGACAATGCTGATTGACAATGGTGTTGCAAAAGGTTTTTGGGCGGAGGCATCGACACTGCATACTACTTGGTGAATATGTGCATGATCAGGCCCTTAACAAAACCTCGTATGAACTAATGAATGAAAGAAAACCCAAGCTAGCACATTCAATAACATTTGGCTGCAAATGTTTTATCCTCAACAATGTCAACGAAGAACTTGGAAAGTTTGATGCCAAAAGTGATAAAGGATCATTTCTTGGCTATTAATCTCAAAGCAAAGCCTACAAAGCCTACAATAAAATAATCAATGTATTGAGGAAATCATACGTATGATTTTTGATGAATCACACCACATATTTGGGAAAGATTCACATGATAAGATTGATCAAGATGGAGAACAGTCAAAGGTTCTTAGTGAAGTCATTGTTATGGCAAATGGAAAGGATGACATGATGAGTCTAGTCAAGGAATCAAAAGAAGATGGTGCTTCTGAATCTCCAACTGATGTACAGGAACCTGATCCCTTAATCAAAATAACTGAAGCACAAAGTTGTTGATGTTGTTACAAAACCCTAGATGTTGAGCTGAGAAGCGGGACTTATGTGAACAATGGATTACATTCAGAAGAACACGGATCCTCTTACAATGAGATTCAAGTGTCTAATTGGAAGCATAAAAGTTCACAGCCTCTTCAAAATATGATCACTCCTCTTGGCTCAGGGATTCAAACTAGATCAAAGTCAATAAAATCACTTTCCTTCTCAGCCTATATCTCTAATATTATGCCAAAAAATATCAAGAAAGCATTGAAAGATGTTGCTGACTGGATTACTACTACACAAGATGACTTCGTCAATTTGAGAGGAATAACGTATGGTACCTAGTTCCTTGACCCTTTGACAGAACTATTATAGGAACTAGGTGGTTGTTCAGAAACAAACTAAATGAGTTAGGTAACATAACAAAGAACAAGGCAAGGTTAGTAGTTCAAGGCTACAATCAAGAAGAAGGGACCAACTATGATGAATCTTTGGTCTAGTTGCTCGAATGGAAACCATCAGAATCCTCATTACCTTTGCATCTCATATGGAATTCAAATTGTTCCAAATGGAAGACAAAAGTGCATTTCCGAATAGATATCTAAAATAAGAAGTCTTTGTCAAAAAACCACATGGATTTGAATGTCATAAGTATCCTAAGCATGTATTCAAATTTGACAAGGCTTTATATGGGCTGAAGCAGGCTCCTCGTGCATGGCATAAAAGGTTGTCCAACTTCCTTCTTGAAAATGTCTTTACAAGAAGAAAAATCGACAATACCTTACCAAAAGAAACAGGGGAGGAACCTGCTTATTGTGCAAGTATATGTTGATGATACCATCTTTGGTGCAATAAATGATTCTCTATGTGAAGAGTTTGCAAAGCTCATGGGACATAAGTTCGAGATGATCATGATAGGGGAACTGAATTTCTTCTTATGTCTACATGTTAAGCAAATTACCAAGGGCACAATGATAAGTCAACAGAAGTACATCAAAGAACTTCTAGAAAGTTCAAAAATCATTAGTACTTCTATCTCCACTTCCATTTTTGTCAACATGGATGAACCTGGTTCTCATGTACATGGGCATCATTGGGTCACTCTTATATCTTATAATAAGCAAATTAGATACCGTATTTAGATTATGAGTATGTGATAGGTTGCAATCTAATCTAAATGAACCTTATTTGAATGTTTCCAAGAGAATCCTAAGGTATCTTAAAGGAACGCAGGGCCTGGTTCTCTACTATCCTTCGGGAGATAATTTTGACTTGATCGGGTATGGTGACGTTGATTGTATTGGTTATCTGGTGGATATAAAAGCACTTCTAGCATGGCACATCTTTTAGGATCGTGTATAATTTCATGGGATACGAGGAAATAAAACTCAGTGGCTCTTTCAACTGTAGCAGCTGAGTATGTGGTAGCTGCCTCTTGTTCAGATCAATTTATGTGGATCAAGAAAAAATTAGAGGACTTTGGTGTATTTTCTAATTGCGTGCTATTACTTTGTGACAACAACAGTGCTATCAACATGTCAAAGAACCCAATTTAGCATAAGAGAACAAAGCAAATTGATGTGCGGCATCATTTTCTCAAAGATAATGTTGAAAAGGACTTATCTGCATTAAGTACTATAGAACAGAAGATCAAATTGCAGATATCTTCACTAAATCACTGAGCATAGAGCACTTTTAAAAGAATCAATTGTCACTGGAGTTGATAAAATCAAGCTGAACACATGGTCCCTCAGTGATTGGCTGTGAAAGAAATGAACTGGTAAAACAACTAAAAAGTTTTTTTGGGAAAAGTTTAACTCATTTCTATACCATTACAGGTAGACACACATGGGAATTATAGAGCGAACGAGAAGCTAATGGTATTACATTTTGGTAAAAGGATGAGGCTCACATTTATAAAATTTATCAGGGAACTTGTTTCCCTTGACACGGGCTAGTAGTTCATGTACTTTAATGCACAATTTTTTAACGTCTGAGGTGAAACATCATTAAACAAGTTAGTTTCTCTTTCTCCCTTTTTTAGAACCCAAACGTCGCTCGTTACTAAATGACCCATATACCCTGAAAGTCAATAACCATTCTAAATGGTCCCTCTTTTTCTTCAAATAAACTCAGTCGTTGTCTCTTTTATCATTATTCATATCAAAAATCTAAATGGCCTTTTTCTCTCAATAACCAAATACTTCTTTTTCTTAGGTTCTCCCTACAAATCTCCACAATGTCTGAGAATATAGAAGCCTCAAATGTTCCCAGTATAGTCCCACTGTGTCTTTATCTTGCGATGCATATGCGACAGAGTCTAAGTCCCATATGCCACCAAGTCCAAATCCTACACAAGGCTCATAACCACCCACTTCTTTTTCTCCAACCCAATTGAGTTTTGGTTCTCATCGAAGTTGCAAAACTCCGAACCCAAAGAGGTTTACGGTTGCGACGTCTCCTTCTGCCTCGACAGAAAAATTGTTGAGGAAGAAATAGTAAAAGGAGAAAAAAATAAAAAATTCTACAGTCTGCAAGTTGAAGAGAGTACTGGGGAAAAATAGAGTGGTTCGTAGTGGTGAAGAATCAATACCGGTTACCCCAAGCCTCGATTTGAATGTTGCTGACCCTAAAGGTAATATTCCTTATGTGTCTTCTCAGTCTACTTTGGGGTTAAATGAACAAGTGGACATAGAGTATATGTTGTTGATAGTTGCTGAGGGAAGTTTGGTCGTTGGTTAAGCGGGTATAAATGAGACTAATGGGTATCAGGGGGAAGGTGAAGTTCATCAAGAACAGAGTAGAGAGCTGATGGAATAGGCTATGGAACTAGTGCCTGTTGAAAATATGGAACTTGATAGTACCACTGGGGAAACAAATAATGGACCTAATTCTTCAATCCAAGAGGAGCATATGCTCCTACCTAGTATGAAACCCTATATTCTTCAAAAGGGCCCCAGTTTAGTATTGATCCTACCCCTCTCCTAACTTCTATGTTGAGCCGTTAAATATGGTCTTTCTTGAAATGAGATATTCTTCTGAGGAAGGAAATGAGACGAATGACGAGGACTATGAAAATTTGCCTATTGCAAGCTTTATTGGCGCTAGGAGTAGAAAGGAAACTCCTAAAGAGTCCACTCCTAAAAGACATACTATCAGGCTACAGAAAGAAACTCTTGAATCAGTTCTGAAAAAATTAAAGAAGAGAAGAAGAATAAGAGGTTAGTAAAGTGTGGAAAGGCGGTTAATGAACATGTAGTGCCTCCAACACATGTTATTGATGTTGATGACGAAGTGACCGAGGAACCTGGTTCCTTAATTCATAAGTCCTCTAAGAAACCTACAGTTCCAAGACCTAGGAAAGAGTCATCTGTAAGAATGATGGAAACTAGTAATGTTGAGGTAGAAAAGTCTGATGAGAAGGTAGCTGAAAGTGTTTGAAAAATCTAGTGAAAAGGTGTTTGAGAAATTGTCTGAGAAATCTGCAGAGAAAGGGAAAAGTGTGAGAAAATCTATGAAAAGGAAGGCTGGTGTCAATAAGGAATCAGGTTCCTCCAAAAAGGCCAATGTGGGTGTGGCTAGGGATGAAAGAAGAGAAAATCTGATAAACCAAAAGGTGTTCTGAGGAAGAACATTTGCCCGTGATATTCTTGACTTGAGAGGGATATTCCAATTGGTTGATATCTGTGAATTTTAATAGTGGACACATTTGTTCACCAATAAGAGCCATATGGTGTATAAGGCAGAGGTGCGAAGTTTCTAGCCTGACATGTTCATGGTAGAAGATGCAACATATGCCTAAAAGTGAATGGTGTTGACTTTTTAATAGATGGGGTTGTGTTGGGAAAAATTCTGGGAGTGCCTACTGGCGGCATATCAACCATTGAGGGGACTTGTTCTCCAAACTTCAGAAATGTCATTTTGAAGGATGATGCAATACAATAGGGGAACATGTGCGCAAGAAAGCCCTCCTTTCAATGTACCAACTGTTGTTTGAGATGGTAAATAAGGTTTTGCTCCCAAGCACAGAAAAGCATTGTATTATGTCACGAGCAGACATGTTCCTCATGGAAGCACTAGATGCCTACTCCACTATTAATCTATCGAGTATCATGATTAAGAACATGAAAAAGTGGCAGATTTTAATGATGGTAATCATAGGTTGCCCTAAGGGTTCTTACTTACTAAGGTATTCAACTTCTTCAAAGTCTCTTTGGAAAAGCTATATTGGGTACTCACAACAAATCCATCTCCAAGAGCACCTTAGAAGAGTGTGAATGTACCAATAAGAAAGGAAGGATTGACAGCATTTCCACTATCTTTCAACTAATTGAAGCTTAGAATATTGCCAATGAAGAGATAAAGAAGTTGAAGGCACGTCTTAAGAGAAAACTTAGTCAGGCCTACTAAGCGCGTGGTTCCAGTAATACACAAGGCGTCGAGGTTGCTCGTCTGACCAATAAAACTGCTAATCTCATAAAAAAGGTCGAGGACTTGAAGGAGAGGTTACTTAATGAGCAAGTGTCAGCAAATTCTCAAACGGATATCCTCCTTAGAAACCTTGTCTCTTCATCTCTACCTCCCCCTTCCAGTGCTCCTTAAAATCGTCCCCTTCCTAGTGTCCAGTTCAAGTTGTATGTCATCTGTTTTGGTCTCTTTTGTTTCATTGTGTTTTGTGCCTGTTACTTTTTATGTTGTTTTATTTTGTGGATGGTTATGTAACAAATGGTACTGCTAATTCTGCTCCTTATTTATTTCTGAATTAATGAATATCCCGTCCTTTTGATATGCATGCCTTGCTCTTATGCTATGTTCTTAGTCACTACTGTATGCACACATGTGGCATGAGTTAACCATGCTAGACTTCTTTTTGCTTATTACTTGTTGCTGATCTTTTTATTATGCTAAAAGGAGGAAAATCAATTTAGGGGGAACAAGTTGAGGAATAGGTTCAGGGGGAATACAGGAAATATTTATAGTACTCTGGTTCAATGGGAGAACTTCAATTACATGTTTGTCATCATCAAAAAGGGCAAAATTGATAGGTTTTGTGTTCTATTTTGTTTAGATGATCTAACAAACTTAATGACAAGAACCAGATGAGGAACATGTTCCACATCCTCAAAGTACTCAAGATCAACAAGTTTCAAGTCTGGGACATGTTCCAACACTCAGAATCAAACAAACAAGCGAGGGAACAAATGGAAAATAAGTTCCCTTGCTGATTGTACCAGTCAACTCCTATGTTGTAATTTTCTATGTTGTAATTTTAATTTTGTTATTAATAAAAATCTTACACTAGGCTCTGCCTAGTGTTTTACCAAAAAAAAAACTCCTCATAGTTGTAAAGTCGATGCAATAATTCTTCTTTACATATGCAATAGTGCAAATAATGCAGCAGTCACTTTATGGGGAATGCCCTTGTGCCAAACATGCTTGCATCATTCAAGTAATGTCACTTGTGCAATATTAACATAAAGCAAAGGGAAAACAAGACACTTGCACATTCTTCAAGAACAGAGAACATCATAACGAAGTACCAATTTCCTGCACTAAGTTATTACATGTCCTTAATTATGTTGTACCTTTGTTAAAGTAATTTTACTTGTAATTCCTACTTAGCTTAGCTAGAAGCATTGTATAGGAAACCTTTGTAAAACCATAAACGTTTACTTATGTTTCGACTAGAGTTAGTCGGGTTGTGAGCTTTATAATATAGTTATTACAAAGAGGCTTTGTAATATAGTTATTACAATTGAGTGAGAGATTAAGAGTTTAATTTCTAGGTTACAATAGGTTATAATCTGAAGTTGCTCGATTAGTGAAGTTGAAATCCCACGAGTGTAGGTCGTGGTTTTTAATCCCGTGAGCTGACGGTTTTTCACATAAAACTTTGTTGTGTCATTTACTTACTATTATTGTGTGTGTTATGTGGGAACTAATAAAGAATCATATTCTCTATATAATTTGGTGGACCCTTAGTTTTTATCAATAATTCGTGCCTTCAGGAGCTTCGTATATTGTACTAGATTCCACTAAATTGTTACACAAATTATTTCAGAAGTTTTTCTTTCCAATTTATGATAAAATAGTTTGTCTCACTTTACAATACTAATAAACTACTCCCTCCATTTCATATTGTTTGAGCTAGTTTGACTCGGCACGGAGTTTAAGAAAAAAGAAGAAGACTTTTAAAACTTGTGGTCTTAAATGTTTAAGGGATAAAAAGTGTATGGGTCGTACTATTTGTGTGGCTATAAAAGCTTCTCATTAAGGGCAAAAAGGGTAAAATGCAGAGTTTAAAGTTGAATTATTTCTAAATTTAGAAATGTGTCATTTATTTTGGAACAGACTAAAAAGGAAAGTAACTCATTTAACATGAAACGGAGGAAGTATATAATTGGTTCATATTGACCAATTTTGCCTTCAGTATCGATTTCTCATATGTGCGAGTCCACTCCCTTTTACTAACTCTATACGGTACTATAAAAAGCAATTCAATAGAAAGTGAACAAAGAAATAAGAAAAAAAAATGACCACAAAAGTATCTTTCACTTTGCATTATTATTTATTAATAATACCAACATTAAACACTTAAAGTTATTCCTTCGGGATGGCCTAGTTGGTTTGGAGGGCGGTCATTCATATCGATGATTTGATCGATTTCCCCTCAATGCCTTCTGGGTTGAGCCTATCGCGTATGAATTGCCTTGTGTGGTTTATAACTCCTATGTGATTTGCACTATTACCCAGTGAGGGTTTACCCAGTGTGTACAGAGTGAAGGAGAGGTGTTTACCATATAATAATTCATGTATTATAGTCTATATCTTAAATACTAGAGGAAAGCAAGTAAATGAAGCAGAATTCAGAGTGTGGTCCTAAGCGAGAACCATTTGCTAAAAGATTTAGGACGTGAAGAAACAGAAACTGTAGAATAAGCAGAGTCTCACATTTCGAATGATCTTATCTTCGTAGTTTTAATGCACATGAAATCTATCTGAAATTTAGCTAGCAAGTGATAACGATCTGAACAGAAAGTAGTGGTAATGGGAATTGAGACAGTCTCTGCAGTGTACGTAGTTGTCATTATTTCTTTTTAATGATCTTTAAGGTGGAAGGACACATCGTCGACTTCTTCCTTTTCCTTTCGTATAAATCATATTAATGTTTTTGTTTGGACTCAATCAATTTAATGCTTTTGTTCCCTCACTTCTGGCTTTCTGTACTAAACTTCTCTCTATGCAGAGGCTTCACATGCTATGCTTATCTTCTCTGCTCTCATTTCGGAATATATATTGTAATATTTTTCTCTTTTTATGTCTGGGTAAGTCTGTAATATATATATATGTAACTCAAACTTAGTAGTAATATATTTTGCTTTAAATCTTAATATTTCAGGAAAAAGAAATATTCTAATGGCAAGTTGGACTCAGGAACATGTGTGGCCTAAGCTACCATTCAAAAAAAAGGGTAAGACTGACAATTGGGATATTGTATTTACAGTCCAATGATTGCAATTTCACCTTGTACTCAAGTGACGGAGAGTTTCTTCTTTCTTATCTTTCACCTATTCTATGCGGATGACCTATTATCGTTTAGCTCCCTAACCTAAAGCGGCATCGGGTTTGAACCGCAGAAAACCGTAGCATGGGGGGACGTCTAATCCTTTTGCCGCCGCAAGGCTGGCTAATCGTACGCAGCAGGCTCGAATACCCCTGGTTCTGGAAGGCACATGAGTCCGAACGCTATGTTGTCCCGCTAATGAAAATTAGTTCATCAACAAAAGCAACACCAGAAGTAGTGCAACTTAATAAGCTAAACAAATCCCATTGAATATAGGGGGTAAGGTAAAAGTTCACATTTTGAATCTGTCTTTGGTCTTTGACAGACAAGAAGCCACAGAATAATTGTTTTAGTTGATACTAGGTATTGCCATGACCCGTGCATAACTATTTTGAGGTATATTTTCCATACGTTACAGAAGAAAGAGTAAGGACATTCACATGATTCTTGGATGGAGTGGGTCATCGATCCTGGGCTACAGGGTCCCATTTTCTTGGAACATATATGCCTTATTAAATCACCATATATCCATAATAAAACATGACAACAGAAATAATATTTGTGAGTATATATAGTTTGTTTTTGTTTATATAATATGTGTGACACACGTGAGTACACTCAATAAACCTATTCACTTCAATCTTCAGAACATTTAATCATAAACTTGGGAATTCAGATAAAACTAATAGAAAAAACACACAACTTTCACAAAGATTGTTTTGATGTTCCATCTATAGCCATTAAATTCAGTCCTTTTTACTAGACACAAACATGATGTAGAGCTTTACTCAACAACATGTGATTTGGAAGGACAAAAACAAGAATTTAAGTTACATGCATTTGACAATTTAAAAAGTATTTATATAAACATGTCACTTACAACAAGTAGTGTAAAAATGTATTATTCTCGAAACGAGCCCCAAAGAATTCTCTTTTTTCTACTTTCTACTTTCTCTTTTCGTTTTTTGCATGTCAAGGGTCAATTTAATCAAATTTTAGAGTTGAAATCATGCATAAATCAGTTCTCTTGTAAAAAAAGATAAATAAATAAATCAAGGTAAACAAAAGGTCCTACTATATGTCAGCCCAAAATTTTTCTGATAAATATTATGTTTAAAATTAACTAAATTGTCACTTGTTTCTATTTTAAAAGAGTAAATGGGAGGTTTTGTGTGTGAAGTATATCTTTATCTGATCTTTTTGAGAGAGACTCCAAGAAATGGCCTGCCTCATTTAATTTGGTATGTTTTTGTATCAGCATCTCCTCTTTGGTGTATATTTGATCCCTTTTTTTGTGGTCTTCTTTCGAATATGATTCGCTACTCTTGTTATTGATTGAAGAGAAAGCAGAAAGTTCCTCCTATCCCATATTTCAGCCAATAGAACTTCTGCTTTATCCTGTATCATCTTTATTTTTGTCTGATCTCTTACTTCTTAATATATCTTCGTGTTAATTCGTTTTCAGAATGACTTGATTACACTGATTCAAACATTGTGTAGAACTATAACATACTTTCTCGGGTTCAAAATAAGTAATGTTTTTGGGATATTTTTATACAAATTAATAAATTCACCTTTTAGTATTAATTGACAATGAAATTAACCATATTAATATTTACTATCTCACATAAACACTCCTAACACATATTCCAACGTCATTTACTCCAAGGACAATGTATAAAAAAAAAAAAATAATTTATTTTTGAAATCTAAAAAATTACTTATTTTGGACCACAAAAAAAAGTCAAAAAATCACTTATTTTAGATCGAAAGGAGTATATAGTATCGAAAGCTACATAAAACTACAGAGGTTATTGAGTCAAGACAACTTGAATTATTTTGTCCTAATTGAGTAATAAAGAGTAAGGTCAAACAAGGAATATATATATATATATATATATATATATATATATATACATATATATATATATATATATATATATATATATATATATATATATATATATATACATATATATATATATATATATATATATACCTATATATACAGAATAGACAACTTGAGTCAAGACAACTTGAATTATTTTGTCCTAATTGAGTAATAAAGAGTAAGGTCAAACAAGGAATATATATATATATATATATATATATATATACATATATATATATATATATATATATACATATATATATACATATATATATATATATATATTCCTTGTTTGACCTTACTCTTTATTACTCAATTAGGACAAAATAATTC
Organism: Nicotiana benthamiana; assembly: GCA_034376525.1. NCBI lineage: Eukaryota > Viridiplantae > Streptophyta > Magnoliopsida > Solanales > Solanaceae > Nicotiana > Nicotiana benthamiana. Next base: position 126,464,122 of record CM067324.1, on the reverse strand, counting down.
AAGTTGTCTTGACTCAATAACCTCTGTAGTTTTATGTAGTTTTATGTATATATATATATATATACACATATATATATATATATATATATATATATATATATATATATATATATATATATATATATATATATATATATATATATATATATATATATATATATATATATATATATATATATATATATATATATATATACAGAATAGACCAGGAAACAGAAATAGAAAATGTAAGACCACCAGGAAAAATGATGTTAATAGAAGAACCTATAAGATTACAAGAAGGAGGAAGTAAAGGTAAATATTAAATATAGCAGCCCATGATCCACAAATGTGAAACTCGGTAATAGACCTATGGGAAGGAATAGTAGTAGCAGACTTCATAAAAACCTATAATGACACAGATGCAGAAACAATATATAAATATATGGAAACTTTCCTAGGAGAATCAACAAATGGCTTATGGGAAGCTTAGGCAAATCAGAATTTCCTCAAGATTTTTAAAATTTAATAGCAATGGGTGCAAATCCTTATAATTTTACAAATAAAATACATAGTCTAATCACATGAGAAGATCCAAATAGTGGGTTAGTAGTACTACAAAAGAATGCTTCAATAAAATTAGAACAATTAAGTATAAGTCGTTGGTTTCATATAAAAAAGTTTTTAAACGATTACTTTTATTATTGTACTATTAGTGGAAATCTTTTGATCAAGATTTAGGTAAAAAATTATTCAATAAACTACCAGGAGTCTTAGGAAGAGAAATAGAAGAACGATGGTATAAAAGAGATGGTGTAATACAAAATCCAAATACAAAATGGTCTATAGGGCACAAAGTACAGCATATTATGGAAATATTACAAGAAAAATGTACAAACTTACAAATACAAAAACAGCTAAAAGAGAATAATATGAGTTTCTGTAAATCAACGGTATATACAACACAAAGTTATGACAAAAATGAATACAAAAAGAAGAAATATAAAAGATATAAACCCCAATACAATAAAGAATATAATAAGAAAAATTATTATCTTAGAAAGTCATCAGCTAGAAAATCCTATTTAGATAGAAATAGGCATGTTAGAAAATATAGAACAGATAGAAACTATAAAAACGAACTAGAATGTTTTACTTGTGGGAGTGTAGAATATTTAGCCAACACCTGCCCAAAAGAATCAATAGTAAAACAAGAAATTCACAGTTAATAGAAGATTTTCAAGAAACCCTAATAAATGTAGATGAATACATGTCAGACAACGAAAGTATATATTCTATAGTAAGTGTAGGAATAGATGAAACCCAAATAGAAACCTCAGAGTCAGAAGAGGAAGAGTTAATAAATGAGATAGAACTAGAAAAACTAGACCTAGAAGAAAATAACTTTGTAAATATATTAGAAGAATGTACCCATAAATTTAAAATAAATAAAGGATTAGATAGCAACCGGTGTTTTAAATGTAAATGGTATCCCAGTAGAAATAAAAGAGCTAAATGTAAATTATGCTATCTAGAAGGATGTATTTCATGTATAGAAAAGATTTGAAACAAAAAAAAAATAAAGTAGAAATTTATCAAGAGACAAATAATTCTATTATAAATCTAAGAATAATTACATTAGAAAATAGAATACATGAATTAGAAAAAAAAGAATACAAAAATGGAAAAAGAAAAAGAAAAATTAGAAGATATAAGAGGAAATATAGCAATTGAAGAAGATAAAGAACTAATGAGTATAGAAAATTATGATGCCTTAATATGTAATGAAGATAAAAAATTAATTACGATAAATTTTTTAGCAAGAATTAGAATAGAAGACTATGAAATAGAAACATTAGCTCCAGTAGACTCGGGATGCACAAGATGTATAATAAATAAGAGGATAGCTCCACCTAATTTAATAAAAACATTAGACAAGTCAGTAGCAGCCATGCAAATGGATGGAACCCATAACATTTATAAACATTATATAGATAAATCACATTTTAGTTTTGTAAATACATGCTTAGATTTTTACAAACCTAGCTATAAGGTAGATAAAATTTGGGTAAGAGAATTAAATATAAATGTAGATTTTGTATTAGGATTAAGCTTTATATTACACAATAATGGTAGTTGTTTGCTTAGTAGAGATGGGGTAATATTCTTTAAAAATATTACACAAACACCATTACAAACAATAGAAGCCGCAACTAGGATAAGGAAAAGATTGAATGAAAACCAGAAAAACCTGCAAGAAAGTGAGAAAGAATGTTGTAAAAAATGTAAAGATAACAAAACCTGCTGTAGGACAAAAGAAGAAGCAAAAAGTTTAATATTAGAAGAAAACGAAGATAGAGATATACTAGAAAAGGACTATACATTAATAGACATCGAAACAGAATTATACAATTTCAAAACAGGATTACAAAGAATATGAATAATAAAGAATGAAAAAGATCTAGAGAATATAATAAAAAATTTAGATGAGATAGAAATAATTGGAGAAAAACCTTTAAAGCACTTGGAAAATAATAAAGTGATGTGTAAATTAGACATAATAAACTCAGAATATATAATTAAAACGGCTTCAATAGAAGCTACAAATGAAGACCTTGAAGACATTAAAACTCAAATTAAAGAACTTATGGACTTAAGACTCAATGATAACACCAGAACAGATGGATATAAGCTACCTGATAAAACAGAACTAATAAATAGAATACAAGAAAAAAAGATATTTAGTAAATTTGATTGAAAATCAGGATATTGGCAAGTAAAAATGCATGAAGAAAGTATCGAATGGACACCATTTACTTGTCCAGAAGGGCATTTCGAATGGTTAGTAATGTCGTTCGGATTAAAAATAGCTCACCAATTTTTCAAAGAAAAATGGATAATATATTTGGAGAATATAAAAATTTTGTGTTAGCGTTTAAATGATATATTAGTATTCAGTAAAGATATTAAAGAACACTTAGGACATCTACAGACAATATTTAGATTATTTGTAGATAATGGAATAATCATTAGTAAAAAGAAAATGGAATTATGTAAAAATTATATAAACTCTTTAGGAGTAGTTCTAAGGGATGAGAAGATTAAGCTACAACCTCGTATAGCTAAATTTTTTTTTAGAAATGCCAGATAAACTAGACAATATTAAAGAACTACAAAAGTTTCTAGGAATAGTAAATTATGCAAGAAATTTTATAAAAGACTTGGGAAAAATGGCAGGACCATTATATGCTAAGACATGATCTACAGGACAAAAAATTTTAATACAGAAGATATTAAATTAGTATAAAAAATTAAAGAAAAAATAAAGAATATTCCTGATCTAACTATGTCATTAGAAACTGACTATCTAATTATAGAAACAGATGGAAGTTTCGAGGAATGGGTAGCAGTTTTAAAAGCAAAACCAAATAAATAAAGTGATAAGAATACAGAAAAAATATGTGCATACCAAAGTGGCAAATATAAAGAGAAAGGAAATATGAGCAGTATAAACGCAGAAATTCTAGCTGTAATCTATGGATTGTGTGTGTGTGTGTGTGTGTGTATATATATATATATAAATATATATATATTAATTCGACTATGAATAATACGAAAAGTATGACACATATCATAATATGCAAATTAGTTACAATGTCATTATAATTCAAACATCAAAAGTAATGTATTCAAAATGAAATCTTATATGTATCTCTTAAAGAGTAATAAATCTTGAAAGAATTTCAATATTATAAGTTGATATTTTACTTAAAATACTCCTTTTATTTAATATGCTTTTTATTTGAAAGAGAATTTATAAAAATATAATTCAGAATTTAAATATGATTCTCTAGCATCATTTATTTTTAAGTTTCAACAAATTAATAAATTGACACATAATTCATCATATAATATCATGATAACTAATTATTTGTAAATAGTTACTATCTAATATCGAGATGTTAAATTAAATAAGTATTCTATCTTGTAACTGTAAAAAAAAAAATATTTTATTAGATTATTACAAAATGAAAGATTTATTTCAAATTTACTATCATAGCAATCTTAGTGGATAATATACAACTATTTTTATTTTAGTTATGACATAAAATACTCTAAACTTAATGATTTATGATTAAGAAAAAAGTAATTTTGAATAGTCAACAATTTGTTAAGAAAATTTAAGAATTTACAAGGTTACTTACTCTAATCGATAAAATTACAGTAATATTCTAACAATTTTTACACTGAATCTGCTCTTATGGTTACAGAGGGCGACCGGAGATACTCTTAATTTACTGATTTAGATCGAGCTATAGTTATTAATGTTAGAAGAAAGTTTGTCTGTTCTCGTAAGTTTGAATTTGGGGATGGGTATGGGTGAGATAGTGGAATTCTCTATCTATATATCATTAAAAAGAGATGATAAAGTCATTTTCTTAAATTAAGTGGTAGCATAAAAAAAGTTATATGGTATAATTAATTACTAATTAGTTTTTCTGTTAACTAGTATTATCACATGCGCAAATGCGCTGGCACTAACCATGTATATATTTAAATTATATATAAAAAATATTAAAACTTAAAATTTCTATATTAAAAATATAGATAATCATTGGATATTAATTAAGAAATATTATGAAAAAGAATAATTATTTCTCAAATTTCCTAGATATAATTCTATTTTTCTTTTTTGATACCATTCTCGTTGATGTTATTGGATCCTAAAATTAGTCGGAAAATAAAATAATAACTTGTATTTATGATAAAACAATCAAAGGTTGAGACACTGAAGGACTCTTTGGGTACAACTTGACTTTTTTACTACTACTTGAACTCTTATTTTGTGTGTTCATATCTTTCAAAAATTATTTCTATTTTAAAATTTTAGTTTATAAAATTAAGAATGAAGTTATTCGAGAGAAGGTAGGGGTGGCCCCGGTGGATGAGAAGATGCGAGAAGCGAGGCTGAGGTGGTTCGGGCATGTATGGAGGAGGAGTCCCGATGCCCCGGTGAGGAGCTGCGAGCGGCTGGAGATTGTTGGCGGTCGGCGAGGCAGAGGGAGGCCTAAGAAGCATTGGGGAGAGGTGATTAGGCAAGACATGACTAGAATGCAGGTTTCCGAGGACATGACCCTTGATAGGAGAGTCTAGAGGTCTAGAATCAGGGTTGTAGGTTAGGGGCTCCTAGAGTTTTTCGTACGCCTCATCCGGGGTTGGGTGTGGGTCAGCAGGGTTACCCATAGATGATTTGTGGTTTAGCTTATGCCCCCCTATGGTTGTTAGTTATGGTAGTTACTGTATGATATTATTGCATGCGATTCTATTTATGTTTCTTATGTTTAGATAATTATTTACGCTATTTCTGCGTGAGTTACTAATGCTCTATTATTTTTGTTTTTGACTTTGTTTTTGTTTTGCTGCTGTTTTTCCTTTTATCCTATGAGCCGAGGGTCGATTGGAAACAGCCTCTCTGCCCTTTCGGGTAGGGGTAAGGCTCGTCTACATATTACCCTCCCCAGACCCCACCTGGTGGGAGTATACCGGGTAGTTGTTGTTGTTGTTGTAGTTTATAAAACATTATTTTTATATAATAATTTATTTTATAATAATGTAAGTGAAAAATATTATCCTTAATTCAAAACTCATTTTAGTCGATTATCTAAAAATTTAAAAATATTATTTAGCCAGTAATGTTTTTTTAATATAACTCCATTTGATATTTGACATTAACCATATTAAATATCCGAGTTATTTGAATGGTATGCAAATAAACTTAAAACTTAAACCTTCAAGATAATCGTTAGATATCAATTACGAAACAGTACATGAAAAAAGACTAATATTTTCTCAAATCTCATAGTAATAATTTTTTTTGCACCACTCTTATTTTTGTCATTAAAAACTAAAAATAGCAGAAAAAAAAGGAAAATAATAACTCTTATTTATGTCAAAACATAAAGGTTGACACAATATGAAGGATTTTTTTGTTACGACATGACTCTTTTACTACAACTTGAACTCTTATTTAGTATCTATATATATATATATATATATATATATATATATATATATATATATATATATATATATATATATATATATATATATATATATATATATATACAGTGGCGGATCCACTTATATAATTTGGGTGCTCGAGCACCCATTAACCTCGAAGCAGAGTATGTATAGTTATGTAGAAAATTTGAAAAAACGCATAAAAATTTACAAAGCACCCATTAATTTTATGTACAAAAAAAATTCAGCACCCACAAACTTGAACTCCTAGATAAAGTTCTGATGCAAGCGAAGATAAAGTTCTTAATTTAAATTTACTTTCGTCGGCTATCTAAGAATTTAAATGATTCTTTAGCCGGTGAAATTTTATTTCAATATGACGTCATTTTGAGTTAATTGATATCTCTAGCCACAGATTTTGAATTTGGAATACCTTATATACAAAGGTGGATCTATGATTTATATTTTATGGATTCAATTTTTAAGGTTTTAGCATTGAATTCATTATATTTTTAGAGTTATGGTTTCATGTCTACTATTTTTATAATTTATGGGTTCAATTGAACTTGATGTCAACACTTTACATCTGCCTCTGCCTCTGCCAATATATATATATATATATATATATATATATATATATATATATATATATTTCTTTGAATCATTATATGTTAAATTTGTTGACTGTTATTATATAACATTGCATATATAGTCTTGAAATTGCCAAGTAGTTTTTTCTCGACATTGTACGTGGCTTAACCTCAATGCAAACTACTCAAATTGCATTTATATTTTAATTCAGATATCATATCACTTTGTTAGTGATAGTCATTTTTTAAAAACAACTCACAGTGTAAAATTATAAAAAAAATATTCTAAGATATCCTTATCTTATAATCTATATATTTGAGTTGGAAAAAATATTTAAAATCGATGATATTAACTTTTAAATTGTTTTTTACTTAACATAGATGAAATAGAAGAAGAAATCCGTTGTCATCTCTTATTTCTGGGTTTTTAATTTTTCATATTCTTTTTCTATATTTATATTCTTTTATCTTATTTATTATGTCTTTATTTTTTTTACAAAAAATTAATTTATTTCTCTATAAAAGGATGAGTTTAAATACAAATTGTCTTCATAAGAGTTTTATTTATATTTTTAGTGTTTAGTTGAAATTCTTTCATATTTTTCTTTTGGCTTTATCTAATCAACCTAAATAATTGCTCGCCTTACCACTTAAATATAGAAAAAAATAAGAAATGTGTAATTTATATATAATCCATATATAATATGTGTATAATTGTGTGTTGCCAGTATATTATCTATGGTTATTAGATATAAAAAGTAAAAAATAAATCTTGCTAGATATTTATGTAAATATTTCATAAGATTTTGGTTTCTTGATTTAATTCATGATATGATTTTTTTATAATAATTTAAAAACCCAACTAAAATTCAAAAATATCTTATCCTTTTATTTTTAAAATTAAATTATATTTTAAATGTAATCCCATTTTGAAATAATTTGTTTACATTTTTAAAAAAATAGCTCATGTCATACCAGTTTATTTTTTAAAATATACTTTTTGTTACACTTGAAAATCGCTATAGAAACTATCAATTAGAAATCAATATCCCGCTAGTTGAATTCGAGAAAAACAACTTTTTCACATAATCTAGTGATTCAAAACTGATATTCTTCAACAGAAATAATATTAAGCCCTTGCAATGGTGGCTTGACTACAACTAAATTAAGACATTTCAGCTTATACCTTTCAATTCCTAGTATGTACCAAATTAAAATTAATGATAGCAAATGTATAATCAAACATTTGTTGTTTGTTTGATGTCTATTTATACAAATTGACTCTTCAAACAAATATTTTTCAAAAAGGAAAAAAATAATTTTTTTTTAATATTGACTGACTTTTGCAATGTTCCTTTTTGCAGCATCTAGGTTTAATTCATTATATATGTAAGTAAACTTTTATTCGATCACATTTTTAAGAGTGAGCTCTTCTTCTTCGTGTTCTCGGCGCACGTTAGTTAAACGTACACCGAGCTTGTAAACATGGCGAGAGGGAGAGGCAGAGGTAGAGGAAGACCACGTAAGATACCATTAGCAACTATTGAGAACCTGATAACAACAATTAAGCAACCATCTATGGAGAAAGTAGTCACCATGATTCCACTTGTGCAGAGCTCAGATTCATCAGTTGTAGATGAGAGAGATTTAATTGGGTCGACATCGCACCAGTATATAGTCTCAAAGAAGCTGGATCTGACTTTCCCAACTCAGATTGGAGCAGAATCAGATCTAACGAAGAAGACAACCAAGGGAACAGTAATCATGCAGAGATCAATACAAGTCCAAGCGCAACCAGTGCTAGAAGTAATGGAGAATTCTGAGGTCATGAGAAACAGTGTGTTAAGTAAAACTCAAATTGAATTTATATTTAAATTCAGATATCATATCAGTTTGTTAGTAATAGTGATTTTTTAAAAACGACACACAATGATTTATAAAAAAAAATATTCTAAGATATATTTGTCTTATAATCTATATATTTGAGTTGAAAAAAATATTTAAAATCGATGATATTAACTTTTAAATTTTTTTTAATTAACATAAATGAAATAGAAGAAGAAATTCGTTGTCATCTCTTATTATTTTTCATATTCTTTTTCTATATGTATTTTCTTTTATCTTATTTTTTATGTCTTTATTTTTTTTACAAAAAATTAATTTATTTCGCTATAAAAGGATGAGTTTAAATGCAAATTGTCTTCATAAGAATTTTATTTATATTTTTAGTGTTTAGTAGAAATTCTTTAATATTTTTCTTTTAGCTTTATCTAATCAACCTAAATAATTGGCCACCTTACCACTTAAATAAAGAAAAAATAAGAAATATTTAATTTTTATATAATTCATATATAATATATGTATAATTGTGTGTTGCCAGTATATTATCTATGGTTATTAGATATAAAAAGTAAAAAATAAATCTGGCTAGATATTTATGTAAATATTTCATAAGATTTTGGTTTCTTGATTTTATTCATGATATGATTTTTTTATAATAATTTAAAAACCCAACTAAAATTCAAATATCTTATCCTTTTATTTTTAAAATTAAATTATATTTTAAAAGTGACCCCATTTGAAATAACTTGTTTACATTTTAAAAAAAATAGTTCATGTCATAGCAGTTTATTTTTTAAAATATACTTTTTGTTACACTTGAAAATTGCTATAGAAACTATCAATTAGAAACCAATATCCCTCTAGTTGAATTCGAGAAAAACAACTTTTTCACATAATCTAGTGATTCAAAACTGATATTCTTCAACATAAATAATATTAAGCCCTTGCAATGGTGGCTTGACTACAACTAAATGAAGGGATTTCAGCTTATACTCTTCAATTCCTAGTATGTGCCAAATTAAAATTAATGATAGCAACTGTATAACCAAACATTTGTTGTTTGTTTGATGTCCATTTATACAAATTAACTCTTCAAACAAATATTTTTCAAAAAGGAAAAACATAATTTTTTTTTTAATATTGACTGACTTTTGCAATGTTCCTTTTTCCAGTATCTAGGTTTACTTCATTATATATGTAAGTTAACTTTTATTCGATCACATTTTTAAGAGAGAGCTCTTCTTCTTCATGCTCTCGGCGCACGTTAGTTAAATGTACGCCGAGCTTGTAAACATGGCTAGAGGGAGAGGCAGAGGTAGAGGAAGACCACGTAAGATACCATTAGCAGCTATTGAGAACCTGATAACAACAATTAAGCAACCATCTATGGAGAAAGTAGTCACCATGATTCCAACTATGCAGAGCTCAAATTCATCAGTTGTAGATGAGAGAGATTCAATTGGGTCGACATCGCACCAGTCTATAGTCTCAAAGAAGCTGGATCTGACTTCCCCAGCTCAGATTGGAGCAGAATCAGATCTAACGAAGAAGACAATCAATGGAACAGTAACCATGCAGAGGTCAATACAGGTCCAAGCAAAACCAGTGCTAGAAGTAATGGAGATTTATGAGGTCATCAGAAACAGAACTGAAGAACCCAAAAAGTTTTGGTCTACCCTATTTCAGAAAAATATATTTGCAACAAATGATATGGTTCTAGATTACATACCACCTCTAATGGTTGATGGGCAACCAATAGTGCAATTAAACAAATTAGAGGTAGAAGAGGAAGAGAAAAAGTGGAAATGTGCTGTAATTGTATATATTTTAGGGGATGGACCTGGTTTCAATGCGATAAAGAGGTTTATTAACCTTCACTGGTCACATGTTCCAGAACCAGACTTGTATTATCATGAGGAAGGTTACTACATAATCAAGTTCAGAACAATTGAAGATGCTAAGGAAATTCTATGTGCAGGGCCTTACTCTATAGCAAACAGACCTATGATCCTTAAACAATGGACTCCAGATTTTGATTTCACGGAGGAATTCCCTACTGATATTCCTCTATGGGTAAAGTTTCCTAAGCTTCCCATGTCTTGTTGGGGAATGAGATCATTAAGTAGGATTGCAATTGTCTTAGGGAATCCCATCTTTGCGGATGAATGCACAACCAAACAAACTAGAGTCTCCTATGCTCGAATGATTATAGAGATTAATGTCACTAAAGATCTACCAAGAGAAATATGGGTGATGGATCCAAATGGGAAGAAATTCCTAAAAGATGTGGTCTATGACTGGAAACCCTTCTACTGTGAAAAGTGTCAAACTATTGGTCATAGCTGCTCATTCCAAATGAAACCAAATACACACCAGCCTACCCAAGTGAAGAAGGCAAAAGTAATGCAGGAATGGAGAACCAAGGCCCCAGTGCAAACTGTTCCTATTCAAAAAGAGGCAATGGTACAACAGAGTGTCGCAGTTGAGAAGAATGAAGTTCATAAATAGCCTAATGAATCCCCAAATCTGATAACAGAGAAGGAAAAACAGGAAGAGAAAGGGAAGAAAGTTAAGAGTCCAGAATTCAATCTCATTAATTTTCCACCTTTGTCTCCTATTACTGTAAGCAATAGATTTGGAGCAGTATTCAATAGAGGTGCTACCATGGGATAGGGGTGGACCAAGCAATTTCCAATGAAGTGGTTATTCTGGAATATTAGAGGTGTAAATAAAAGGTACAAACAAAAGGAAGTTAGGGAGTATATTAGGAGAAATAAAATAAACCTAGTTGGTTTGGTAAAAACTAAGGTTAAAAAAACAAATGTTATTAGAATTTCTAATCTGCTGGTTCCTGGATGGGGTATTCAAACAAATTACAATGATGCTGGAAATGGTAGAGTGTGGATTTTATGGGATACAAATATGTTTAAAGTTACTGGACAATCAAACAGCCTGGAGTAGATAGAGTATGTAGCAGACTGGATAGAGTATTTGGAAACTATGAGTGGATGATCAAGTGGAGCCATGTGAAAACAGTATATGAACAACCACTAATCTCTGACCATAATCCTATAATAGTGACACTAGCAGCATCTTCTTGGAAAGGTAAGATACCTTTCAAATTTTTCAATGTATGGACTGAGCATGAGGAATTTCATCAAATTGTGGCAAATTTCTAGTACTCTACCAATCCTGGATCTATGAAAGTGATATGGGCTAAACTCAAAGCATTGAATGGCCCTTTAAAGGCCTTAAATGTTAAGGAGTTCAAGAGTATTATTCAGAGGATAGAGCATACAGACATGAACCGAAAGAAGTTCAAGAACAAATGGTTAGGGCATATTCTGATGAGTTGCAGCAGAAAGAGAAAGAGATAGTATTGAAGCTGGAAAGATGGTCATTGATTAAACAAAGTGTATTACAGCAGAAGGCTAGAACAAAATGGATACAACTTGGAGATTCTAATACCAAGTACTTTACTGCAGTTCTGAAGGAAAGAACACAAAGGAAGAAGATCACAGAACTCACAAATGCGATGGGAATTAAAGTAAATGCACCTGCAGACATAAAAAGAGAGATCATTGGATTTTACAAGTCACTAATGGGCTCAACAGCTACATCTCTTCCAGCCATAAAGAGACTGTATATGGCTAATGGCCCAATGCTAACACAACAAAAGAGAAGGGAGTTATGTGTTGATATCACTGATCTTGAAATTGTGGAGAGTCTAAAAGCAATTGGAGATGATAAAGCCCCAGGAATAGATGGCTACAATGTTAAATTCTGTAAGAAGTCTTGGAACACTATTAGTAGGCAGGTCATAAGTGCCATCAAGGAGTTCTTTCTAACAACCAAGATGTACAAGCCAATAAACTGTGCCACTATTACCTTAATCCCCAAAGTCTCCAAAGCCACCACAGTTAAAGAGTATAGACCAATTGCAAGTCGCTCAGTCCTATATAAAATGATATCTAAAAACCTGGCCAACAGACTACAAATAATCATGCCCAATATCATTTGTGAGGCTCAAGCATGGTTTATTCTAGGCAGGAAAATAGCTGATAATGTCATCTTGGCACATGAGTTAGTCAAAAGCTATTCCAGAGCCCATGTGACCCCTAGATGCATGATTAAAATTGATCTTCAGAAAGCATATGACTCAGTTGAGTGGAGTTTCCTACAACAAGTGATGGAGGGGATTGGATTTCCAACCAGATTCATTAACTGGATCAAGGAGTGTATAAAAATAGTTAGCTTTTCAGTGCTGATTAATGGAGAAGCAAAAGAACCATTTGAAGCTGCTAGAGGACTTAGACAAAGGGGATCCAATATCCCCCTTCCTATTTGCAATAGTAATGGAGTACCTTAGTAGATCACTAGCTGAGTTAGAGAAAGAGCCAACATTTCAATATCACCCTAGATGTAAAAAGCTAGGTATTACTCACACGAGCTTTGCTTATGACTTACTATTGTTTGCTAAAGGAGACCTTGATTCTATCATAGCCATGTTCCAATACTTCTCTCAATTCTCTGAAGCTTCAGGATTGCAGGCTAATCTGGGCAAAAGCTTAGTGTATTTTGGTGGAGTTAAACAGAAAGTTAAGAAGCAGATTATTGACCACCTTGGATTTGTACATGGAGAATTACCATTAAAATATCTTGGTATCCCCCTATCCACCAAGAATATTGCCTTGATTCAATGGCAACCATTAGTGGAGAAGATTACTGCTAAGATCACATCATGGACTATCAAGAAATTATCCTATGCTGGGAGGCTGCAATTAGTTCAATCTGTGGTATTTGGAATCCAAGCATATTGGGCTCAACTTTTCATCATACCAATCAAAGTAGTGAAGATAATTGAATTAATCTGTAGAAGCTATATCTGGTCTGGATCAAATTCCATTACTAAAAAAGCCTATGTATCTTGGGAGAGAATGTGTACACCTAAATCAGCTGGTGGAATGAATCTTATCAATCTATTGTTATGGAACAAGGCTGCAATTGCAAAAATTTGTTGGGATCTAGCTCACAAAAAAGGCAAGCTGTGGATGAAGTGAATAAATGCTTTCTATGTAAAATATCATCAGTTAGAGGATATGCCAATCCCTAAACAGGGAAGTTGGATGGTCAAAAGAATAATAACATCAAGAGGTATCCTGCAGCAACTCCAAGGCTTGAGGATGCATGAATTCTCCATCAGACAAATATATCAATGGAAGCTAGGAGACCTTCCGAGAGTTCCATAGAAGAACATAATCATGCAGAACTATGCTAGACCTAAAGCTGTGTTCAATCTATGGTTAGTGCTACATGGAAGATTACCAACCAAGGACAGACTTGCAAACTGGGGAATGAACATAGATCAGCAATGTGTTTTGTGCCAAGGTCATACACAGACATGAGATTATCTATTTCTATCATGCCCATTTTCAGTAGAGCTATGGGAGCAAGCAATGCAGTGGATTCAAGAGGATCAACCAAAGACACATACCTGGGATCAAAGGCTCCGTTGGATCATCAGTAAAGCTAAAGGGAAATCATGCAGAGCCAGTATATTCAAAACGGTGATTGCTGAAGTATCATATGCTCTATGGATGGAAAGGAATTCACGTATATTTGAGAACAATTTTCGTAACAGTGAAGTCTTAGTAAGGGAGTTAGCTTATATATGTAATGTTAGAGGAAATTCTAGAACTAGAAAGCAGATGCAGCAGTTCAGATTATAGTATACTAGTAGTTAGATTTGATATGGGTAGTTAGTATATTGGATAAGATTAGATAGTCAGCTGAGTATAAGCTGGACTATGGCATTGTAACACAAAATCTTTGGTGATTAATAAAATCTCAATTACCAAAAAAAAAACTTTTATTCGATCTTTAAACTCTTTCTTGTTATCTGGATAACTATAGACGTGTAATATATATGCTAAATTTATTTTAAAAGAAATTCGATTTACTCAAACCTAGCTATATTGTTTTAAAGAACTATAGTTATAGGGTTTTAAATGTGAAGGAGTTTTATAATTATATGAAAAAAAATTTCCACGGGCGCAACACTATTGTCATGATCCGGATTTTCAACCCTCGGGAGTCGTGATTACGTCTACTCGTAGAAGCTAGGCCAACCACGAAATTGGGAATCTTTAACTCTTTTGTTTTAGCCCTTTTTACAACTTATTTTAAAAGTTATAAGCATTTAAATAACAACAAAATACGAGATTAAGTGGAAGACTTAAACAATTATAATACCAAGATAATGCGGAAATCTACATATGCCTCTATCTAGAAACTGGTGTCACAACATTCATGGACTATATATTATTACTACATATGAGTGTTTGAAAGAAGAACATAGTCTGTCTCGATTACAAATGATAACAGAATATAAAAACTGATAGAAGAGACGTCGGGGCCTGTAGACGCCGGTAAGGCTACCTCAAAAACTCGAGAGACGGAAGGCTGGCTCCCCAACTGCTGCTGACCAAGTTCTTCTCCGGTATCTACACAGAGTGCAGAATGTAGTATCAACACAACCGACCTCGTATGCTGGTAAATGCCTGGCCTAACCCCGATGAGGTAGTGACGAGGTGTATGTATATATGTGTATATATATATATATATATATATATATATATATATATATATATATATATATATAAAATAAAATGATACAACAAAAAAAGCTAGGAAGGGAAAAATATGCTTCGGGGAAGTAACAGATAATAGTAGAATCTCAAGAGGATTATAAAGAAACCCAAAATTTACTTCTAACAAGGATAAAGAAACAAAGACAGCTTTCACTTTCAGTTAACATCTTGTTGCAGATGTGCAACTCGATCCCATTTCTCATATTTTGCGGTAGGCGTACCAACCGCTCCCATTTCAGTAATTCTTGTGGTAGGCATACCACACGCTCCCATTTTATTAAATCTCGTGGTAGGTGTGCTACCCGCTCCCATTTTATTATATCTCGTTATTGTCGTACCACCAGCTCCAGTTTTATTATAACTTATGGTACGCGTACCACCCGCTCCCATTTTATTATAACTTGTGGTAGGCGTACCACCTGCTCCCATTTTATTATAACTTGTGGTAGGCGTACCACCTGCTCCCATTTTATTATAACTTGTGGTAGGCATACCACCCGCTCCTACTTCAAACCAATACAAAATCATAAGAAATCACGGCAAGGGAATAAAGTAATATAATAACTTTCCAGCAAGGGAACAACAATACCGAAACAAACATCCCGGCAAGGGAGAATCAGCTATAACCAATATTAACTCAAATCCTACTCAACTCGGTTAATACCAATACTCAGTCATAAATAAACTCCCAGAAAATAAACTAAATCCTTGTCCAATATAAAGAATCATCAATTAAGCTATCCGTAGAATCATTTAAGAACACAACATGTATCAGTTTAAGACTCACGGTCATGCTCAACACCAACGTATAGATACTCGCAACCATGCCTATACGTCATACTCAACAAGAAGCAATTAGCAAATAGGACTCAACTCCTAATCCCTCAAGCTAAGGTTAGACCGGACACTTACCTAAAACTTCCACGGCCAATCAATCCTCAAAAACCGCCTTTCTTTTCGAATTTGACTCCAACACAATTGTATCTATGCATAATCGATTTAATAACATCAATAAATGCTAAAAAATCCAATTCCAATGCTTAATTATAACTTTTCAATCATTCTTCCCAAAAATCCAAAAATATACCCCGGGCCTACTGGTTAAAACACGAGGTTCGGACCAAAATCAAATCACCCATCCAACCACGAGCCCAAATATATAATTATTTCCAGAATTCAACTCCAAAACGAGGTCTAAATCATAATTAATCAAAAAGCCCTAACTCTACCCAAATTCCTAATTTTTTCTACCCTTAATCACATGTGTTAGGCCTAGAGATCTAGTGGATGTTGATAAAGTGGAAGAAAACGAGTTGAAGATTACTTACCCAAGAGATTATCATGAAGAATTGCTTCAAAAATCTCCTAAGAGCTTTAGAGAAGAAGAGATTTGTGAAACTTTTATAAAATCCCGTAAGTGTTCTATTTTTTAGACTTTTAAATAACTAGGCAAAATTACCCTTCACATTTGCGATGAGTCAGGACTAAAGACCTTCGTGTTTGCGACATAGGGCTCGTGTTCGCGAAGCTTTAGCCCCTCGAGCCCTCGCATTCGCGTAAGAAAACTACCCCATCCCCTGCCCAGGCCCACTGGGCCTTCGCGTTCGCGTGGCCAGGCTCGCGTTCGCCAAGGGATAACCCCCACTACCTCGCATTCACGACCTGAGTAACGTGTTCGTATAGAAGGGAATTCCTTCAGCAAACATTAATAAATTGCGTTCGCGTGGGTTCTCCCGCGAACCCGAATAAGAACACATCAGTACACCAGATCAGCTGTTTCTGCAAGTTTTCTTAAGTCCAAAACTTTCTGAAACACCTCCGAAACACACCCGAGCCCTCGGAACTCCTAACCAAACATATGTACTAAATCAACACCATCATACGAATTTATTTGTGCGATCAAATCGCCAAAATAACCTCAATAACAACGAATTAAATCTCCAAATCAAATAACTTTTCCAAACTTCATAAAATATCAACTTTAGCAATTTAGGTCTGAATCATGTCAAATGATATCCGTTTTCATCAAATTCACATAAACATCTTAAATCAAATATAAGACCTGTACCGGGCACCGAAACTAAAATATGGAGCCGATACTAACATGTTCTAATCAAATTTCATCTCAAATTTCCTTAAACAATTTCAAAAAATAATTTCCTTTAAAAATTCATTTTCGGGCTCGGGACCTCGGAATTCGATTTCGGGCATCTGCCCAAGTTCCATATTTTCCTATCGACCCTCCAGGACCATCAAATTACGGGTTCGGGTCCGGGTCTGTTTACCCAAAACATTGACCAAAGTCAAACTAACTCATTTTATAGCCAAATTTTACCATTTTCACATATTTTCATATTTAAGCTTTCCGGCTACGCGCCCAGATTGCACATGCAAATCGAGGTGACTCTAAATGAGGTTTTCAAGGCCTCGGAAATACATAATTTAATTTAAAAATAAGTGATGACCTTTTGGACATCACATTCTCCACCTCTAAAATAATCATTCCTCCTCGAACGGACATAAGAAGAAAGTACCTGAGTTAGGAAAAAGATGCGGATAACGGCTCCGCATGTCAAACTCGAACTCCCAGGTCGATGCCTCAGCAGGCTGACTTCTCCACTGAACACGAATAGTAGGGAAACTCTTCAACCTCAAATGACAAACCTGTCAGTCTAGAATAGCCACCGGCTCCTCCTCATAAGACAAGTTCTTGTCCAACTGGACAGTGCTGAAATCTAACACATGAGATGGATCGCCGTAATATTTCTGAAGCATGGACACATGAAACACTAGATGTATGGCTGATAAGCTCAGCGGCAATGCAAGTCTATAAGCCACCTCTCCCACACGATCAAGAATCTCAAATGGACCAATGAACCTAGGGCTAAACTTGCCCTTCTTTCCGAATCTCATCACGCCCTTCATAGGTGACACTCGAAGCAATACTCGCTCACCGACCATGAAAGCCAAATCTCGAACCTTGCGGCCGGCATAGCTCTTTTTCCTGGACTGAGTTGTACGAAGCCTATCTTGAATGATCCTGACCTTGTCCAAGGCCTCTTGAACCAGATCCGCACCAAACAACCGAGCCTCTCCTAGATCAGACCATCCAACCGAAGACCGATATCGTCTACCATATAAAGCCTTATAAAGAGCCATCTGGATACTCGACTGGTAGCTGTTATTATAGGCAAACTCTGCTAAAGGAAAAAACTAATCCCACGAACCTCCAAAGTCAATAACATAAGCTCGGAGCATATCCTCCCATATCTGAATAGTCCGCTCGGGCTGTTCATCTGTCTAGAGATGAAATATTGTGCTCAACTCAACCCGTGTTCCCAACTCTCGCTGGACTGCCCTCCAGAAATGCGAGGTAAAATGTGTACCTCGGTCCGAAATGATAGACACGGGCACGCCATGAAAGCGAATAATCTCCCGAATATAGATCAGCTAACCTCTCAGAAGAATAAGAGACTGCCACAGAAATGAAATGTGCTAACTTAGTCAGCCTATCGACAATGACCCATACTGTGTCGAACTTCTTCCGTGTATGCGGGAGTCCAATAATGAAGTCCATAGTTATCTGCTCCCACTTCCACTCGGTAAGCTCAATCCTCTGAAATAAACCACCAGGCCTCTGCTCGTACTCGACTTGCTGACAATTCAAATAATGAGCCACATATGCTATGATATCCTTCTTCATTCTCCACCACGAATAATGCTGCCACAAATCCGGATACATCTTTGCGATGTCCAGATGAATAGAGTACCGGGAGCTATGGGCCTGCTCTAAAATCAACTCTCGAAGCCCATATACATTAGGCACACAAACTTGACCCTGTAATATCAAAACTCCATCATTATCTAAGGTAACCTTCTTGGCACCTCCGCGCTACACCGTGTCTCTAAGGACACACAAATGGGGATCATCATACTGCCGATCATGGTGACTCTCCAATAATGAAGAACGAGGGACCGTGCAACCTAACACATGACTGGGCTCAACAACATCCAGTCTCACAAACTGATTGGCTAAAGCCTGAACATCCAAAGAAAGCGGTCTCTCACCAACCGGAATATAAGCAAGACTGTCCATACTAGCTGACTTCCTACTCAAAGCATCGTCCACCACACTGGCCTTTATGGAATGATATAAAATGGTAATATCATAATCATTCAATAACTCCAACCACCTCCTCTGCCTCAAATTTAACTCCTTGTGCTTGAACAAATACTGAAGACTCTTGTGATCCTTGAATACCTCGCATGCCATGTCATACAGATAATGCCTCAAAATTTTCAATGCGTGAACTATAGCTGCCAACTCCAAATTATTAATCGGATAGTTCTTCTCATAAATCTTCAACTCCCATGAAGCATAGACAATCACCTTGCATCATGAATCAACATTCCACCAAGCCCAATACGAGAAGCATCACAATAAATTGTATAAGGCCTTGAACTTGTGGGAAAACCAACACCGATGCTGTAGTCAGAGCTGTCTTCAGCTTTTGAAAGCTCGTCTCACACTCATTCGACCACCTGAACTAGGCACCCTTCTGGGTCAACCTGGTCATCGGGACTGAAATAGATGAAAACCCCTCTACGAATCGACGATAGTAGCCTGCCAATCCTAAGAAACTCCGAATCTATGTAGCTGATGTTGGTCTAGGCTAGTTCTTGACTGCCTCAATCTTCTTCGGATCAACTTGAATACCCTCTGCTGGCACAACATGACCCAGAAATGTAACGAAACTCAACCAGAACTCATATTTTGAGAACTTAGCATATAATTGACTATCCCTCAGAGTTTGAAGAACCACTCTAAGGTGATGCTCGTGCTCCTCCTGGCTGCGAGAATATTACAATATATAATCGATGAAGACTATCATGAACGAATCCAAATAAGGACTGAACACTCGGTTCATAAGATCCATTAAAGTTGCTAGGGCATTTGTCAACCCAAATGACATGACCAAGAACTCAAAATGCCCGTACTGAGTGCAGAAAGTTGTCTTAAGGACATCGAATGCCCTAATCCTCAACTGATGGTAGCCAGATCTCAAGTCAATCTTTGAAAATACCTTGGCTCCCTGAAGCTGATCGAAAAATCATATATCCTCGACAGTGGATACTTATTCTTGATTGTAACCTTGTTTAATTTACGGCAATCAGAGCACATTCTCATTGACCCATCCTTCTTCTTAACAAACAACACCGGCACACCCTAAGACGAAATACTGGGTCTAATAAAACCCTTCTCGAGAAAATCTTGCAATTATTCCTTTAATTTTTCAACTCAGGCGGGGACATACGATGCGGCGGGATAGAAATGGGTTGAGTGCCTAGAGCCACATCAATGCAAAAGTCAATATCCGTGTCCGGCGACATATTCATCAAGTCTGAAGGGAATACCTCAGTAAACTCACAAACAACAGGCATATAACTAATAGGGGGAACCTCGGCACTAGAATTACGAACATATGCCAAATAGGCCAAACACCCCTTCTCGACCATACGCTTAGCCTTCACATACGAGATAACACTGCGGGTAGAATGATCAGAAGTCCCTCTCCACTCTAAACGAGGCAAACTCGGTAAGGACAAAGTCACAGTCTAGGCATGACAGTCCAAGATAGCGTGATAAGGTGATAACCAGTCCATCCCCAATATAACATCAAAATCGACCATGTCCAGAAGCAGTAAATCTACTCGAGTCTCAAGAACCTCAATCAAAACTACACAAGAACAATGGACTCGATCTAGCACAATAGAATCATCCACTGGTGTAGACACATAAACATAGACACTCAATGAATCATTGAGCATAACCAGATATGATGCAGAATAAGAAGACACATACGAGTACCCTGGAGAAAATAACACTGAAGCATCTCTATCACAAACAAGAATAGCACGTATGATCACCATATCTGAAGCCTCAGCCTCGGGCCTTAGTGAAAGAGCATAACATTGGGTCTAGGCCCCATGACCCTAAACTACATCCCTAGGACGACCTGCTATTGGCTGGCCTCCACTTCCAGCACATCTACCCCCACCTTTAGCTGGCTGGGCAGGCAGTGGGGCACGTGGTTCCTGAACCATAGCATTGGAACTATGATGCTGAGAGCTACCTGGTGCATGTGACCTAGTAATGTGCCTTGTGTCGCCACAAGTAAAAGTTGCTGGGGCTGACGACCCTAGAAACTCTAAAGTAGTTGTGCACTGATAGGTGCTGGTGGTGCACTATAGGACTACTAATCAGAATACTACATCCGAGGACCACGACTACCTAAAACACTGTAAGAAACCTGAACAGATGACTGAAAGGGCCTAGGAGGATGGCCTCTACTATACGAATCTCTACCTCCAAATGATGCATCACTGAATCTGCCTAAATTATGGGGCCTCTTGTCCGGCCCATGACCACATCTCTGTGACAGAACCATCTCCACTCTTCTAGCCACATTGGCTGCTTCCTAGAAAGATATCTCACCCTTAGTCTCCCTAGCCATCTGAAGACGAATCGGCTGAATAAATCCATTAATAAACTCCTCCTCTCTCTCTCTCTCTCTCTCTCTCTCTCTCTCTCTCTCTCTCTCTCTCTCTCTCTCTCTCTCTCTCTCTCTCTCTCTCTCTCTCTCTCTGTAGGATGTATGACAAGAGCATGGCGAGCCAAGTTGATGAATCTGGACTCATATTGGGTAACCATTATGGAACCATGGTGGAGGAGATCAAACTGCCTCCCATAGGCCTCTCTCTGAGTAAAAGGGAGGAACTTTTCCAGAAATAGCTGTGTAAACTGCTCCCAAGTCAAAGATGGCGATCCGGCTGGTCTGGCCAAATAAAAATCCCTCTACCAAGTCTTGGCAGATCCAGACAAGCGAAATATAGCAAAATCAACCCCATTGGTCTCAACAATACCCATGTTCCTGGGAATCTCGTGGCATCTGTCTAGATAATCTTAGGGATCCTCGGTAGATGCACCACTGAAAGTAGTAGTAAAGAGCTTGGTGAACCAGTCCAATCTCCACAAAGCATTGGCAGACATGGCTACACCATCGCCAGCCTGAGCTACCGTAATTGGCTGAACTGTCCCAAGTGGCTGAGCTGCTATAGTCTGAAACTGGGGAGCTACTTGCCCTGGAGTGTGAATAGTGGGAGTCTGGGCTCCTCCTCTAACCTGAGAGACGGTTAGTGCTATAGGAAGTAAACCTGCCCTGGTGACACTCTCCATAAGGCCCACTAGACGGACCAGAGTATCCTGAGTAACTGGGTAGCAATAAACCCCTATGGGACCTGAGCTAGGCCCTTCAAAACTACTGGGGCTGGAACCTCTTCATTGAAATCAACCAGAGGCTCCGCTACGGGTGTTTCTGCCATGTGCTGAGCTCTACCCACACCACGGTCTATAGCACAGTCTCGGCCTCACCCTTTGCCCCTCGTGGGAGCTGTTGCTGAGGGCTCGGGCTGCTGACCGATAGATGAGGAAGCTCGTGTTCTCGCAATATGCGAAAGAACATAGTAGAAATTCTATTAGCATTGAAACACCAAACCGCACAACAAGAGAGAACAAATATGAAGTTTTCCTAAATCTGCAACCTCTAGGTGATAAATACAGACGTCTCCGTACCGATCCCTCAAACTCTACTAAGCTTGTCAGTTAATTAAGAGACCTACGTAACCTAGAGCTCTGATACAAACTTGTCACGATCTAGATTTTCCATCCTCGGGAGTCGTGATGGCGCTTACTCGTAGAAGCTAGGCAAGCTACGAAATTAGGAATCTTTAACTCTTTTGTTTTAAACCTTTTTACAACTTATGTTAACAAGTGATAAGCATTTAATAACATCAGAATATGAGATTAAGCAGAAGACTTAAACAATTATAATACCAAGATAATGCAGAAATCAACATATGCCTCTACCTAAAAACTGGAGTCGCAACATTCATGGACTATCTATGATTACTACATATAAGTTTTTGAAAGATGAGCATAGTCTGCCTCGAGTACAAATGATAGCAGAACATAAAAACTGAAAGAAGAGATGCCAGGGCCTGCGGATGCCTGCAGGACTACCTCGAAATCTCGATGGACTAAAGGCCGGCTCCCCTACTACTTCTGACCAAGTACTACTCTGGTATCTGCATAGAGTGCAGAGTGTAGTATCAACACAACTGACTCATGTACTGGTAAGTGTCTAGCCTAACCCCGACTAGGTAGTGCTGAGGCAAGGACCAGACTCCAGATAAACCATTACAGTTATATATATAGTTATATATATATATATATATATATATATATATATATATATATATGTGTGTGTGTGTGTGTGTGTGTGTGTGTGTGTATATATATACACATGGTGGAAAATAAACTGATACAACAAAAAAAGCTGGGAGGGGAAAACATGCTTCGAGGAAGTAACAGATAACAACATAATCTCAAGAGGATTATAAAGAAACCCAAAATTTACTTCTAACAAGGATAAAGAAACAAAAGCAGCTTTCACTTTCAGTTTACAGCTTGATGCAGGCGTGTTGTTGAAACACGTTCTCAAGGCACTAAACTAAACGTGTGTTCATATTTGCAGGTTTTGATAAATGACAAACGATGCGCAATTGACATATGACGAGGTCCAAGCACAAGCGCGCAAATATCATGTAACGAAGTTCAAGCACAAGACAAACAAAGATCAAAACTAAACAAAGTTATACATGAGTCGTTCTTTAATTGTGATCTTGATCCGACAACTTAACTCAAGACTTGGCTACTCTCGTAAAATCATTTTTATCAAATCATGCATATTTAATTTAGAGTAAAATGATTTTAAATCATGCATATTTATTTTAGCAAAATGATTTTTAAACATGCCTCTAAAATCTGGACTAAGATAATCGATTATGTACTTATGATAATCGATTATGTTAAGTCAGCTGCATGACAATCGATTGTGTACCTTATGACAATCGATTGTGTTAAGGCAGTGTGCATCAGATTTTTCAAATCTGCATGACAATCGATTGTGAACCTTATGACAATCGATTGTGTTAAGGCAGTGTCCATCAGATTTTTCAAAAGCTACAAAATAATCGATTGTGAACTTATGACAATCGACTGTGTTGAGGCAGTGTCCAAACATATTTTTCAAAGCTACAAAATAATCGGTTGTGAACCTATGACAATCGATTGTATTGAGGCAGTGTCTATTTGATTTTTCAAAGACTGATAAATAATCGATTGTCCATATAGTATAATCGATTATGTAACTGACCGTTGTCAAAATATTTTCAAACACCGTCAAGTAATCGATTGTATGTTTTTAATAATCGATTGTTTTAAGTAAAATCTGGAAAAGATTTTTTGAACGTTGCCAAGTAATCGATTGTATATTTCTGACAATCGATTGTTTTAAGTAAAATCTGGAAAAGATTTTTTGAACGTTGCCAAGTAATCGATTGTATATTTCTGACAATCGATTGTTTTAAGTAAAATCTGGAAAGGATTTTTTGAACGTTGCCAGTAATCGATTATATGTCTTTGATAATCGATTGTGTTGCGTAAAATCTGGGAATGATTTTTGGAACGATTGGAAAACAATCAATTGTATCATCTTGACAATCGATTGTCGCAGCACAAAATCAGCAATTCTTAATTGGCAATTAGGCAACGGTTATGCATGGTTTTGACACTATAAATACATCTTCAAATCAGTCTTCTAAACACAACAACTGATCATATTATTGCTAAAGCTTGCATACTCTCTTATTCATCACTTTCTATTCATTATATAAGTTTTTGAGAGCCAAATTATTGACGAAAGTTGTTGCGTTCTTGAGCCTATTTATTTTACTCATATCTACTCTTAAGGAGAGTCTTGTTTTGAGTGCAAAGTGTTTTTATACACTTGAAGGGAAGTGTTAATCCCTTGTATCGTAAAAAGGAACGTTGTGATTCCTTTGGTTGAAGTCTTGAAGTGTTGTAACTTTGAGCAAAGGTTGTTGAGACTTGTGTGACTCAAGTTCTCAGTTTGTAACGGTTTGTTGAGCACCCGTAAGCTTAACAGTGTTAGTGGAAATCTCGAGAGAGTCTCTCGGGGACTGGACTAGCCACGGGTTGTGGTGAACCAGGATACATTGGTGCGTTCGTTCTTTATTATTTACTTATCGCACTTATTTCATTCCTGCAATTTTTAAATTCCTCAAGTTTATGCTATTTTTTATTATAACGCTATTCACCCTCCCTCTAGCGTTGAGCATATATTCTAACAATTGGTATCAGAGCCCAACTCTCTGAAAAACTTAACCGTTTGAGAGAAACAATCCATGGCTTCTACTCGTGATTCTTTTGCAGGAATAGGTGAAGGACAATGCTCCACCCGACCACCACTATTCGATGGCACAAACTATACGTACTGGAAGGAGAGGATGAGAATATTCGTTCAATCGAATAGCTTTAATTTGCGGAAGTTCATAATGAAGGGAGAACAAATTCCAACCAAAAAGGTTGAAAATGAATGGGTTCCAAAATCCGAAGATGAGTACGATGCGGATGATATCCGAAAAGTGCAGAACAATGCTAAAGCCATCAACTTATTATATTATGCTGTAAATGCTGATGATTACAGAAAAATATCATGTTGCGCAACGGCGAAGCAAATGTGGGATAAGCTGGAAATCATGTACGAAGGTACGGACCAGGTAAGAGAGGCTAAAGTTGATTTTCTAACCCATGCATATGAACTGTTTCACATGAAGGAAGGCGAAAGGGTCGATGACATGTTCGAACGATTTTCAAAAATCGTTAATGACTTACATGCTCTTAAGAAGACCTTCACGGATAAGGAACTTGTCCGAAAAATTCTCCGAAGTCTCACTCCGGAATGGCGCTCCAAGGCCGACGCGATTCAAGAGTCTATTGGCATTTCGAATGTCACCATCGACGGATTAAGAGGTAATCTTAAAACCTATGAATCTACTATACTTAATCCTCTTGTTAATGATCAAAGGAAACAAAGAATCGCCCTCAAGGCAAGCACAAGCCAACCTCAAAATGATGAGGACGGAGATAACGAGTTCGGACTCGTTATTAAGAGATTTCAAAAGTTCATGCGAAAAGAGTATGAACGAAAAGGCAAACAACAAGGAGATCAAATAAAGTGCTATGGGTGCGGAGAATTCGGGCATATTAAATCAAATTGCCCAAATGCCAAAAAGGAGAAGAAACCCTTCAAGAAACAACGAGCATACATATCTTGGGGAGGCGACTCCCGAGACGAGTCAAGTGAGGAAGAAGAAGACGAAGCCGCAAATCTTTGTCTCATGGCTCACGAAAACAATCAAGAAGAGGTATGTCAAATTTCTTCCAAAAACTTCTATTCTCTTGAGGAAATGCAAAATGCCTTTGATGAGTTGTATAGTGAATTTATTAAAGCTTCCAAAACTGTTAAAAGCATTAAGGAGAATGCCTCTTTGAAAGAAAAAGATTTTGAAAAACAACTCTCTTTGAAAGAAAAGGATTTGGAAAAACTGATTTTGGAAAATGAGAAGTTGAAAGAAGAAAACAAATTTTTCGGCAAGAGAAGCGCCGACAAACCCGAGAGTTCTAGTAAAAATTGTACTTCTTGCATGCATCTAAAAGGTGAGGTAGAAAGACTTAAGGGCACCTTAGATAAGTTCAATTCTTCTCATAAAAATTTGAATGAAGTTCTTGTTAATTTGAAATCGACCAAACATGGGATAGGTTTTAAAAACGAGCCTAAAGAAAAAGTTGAAGCCAAACCCCAACCACCTAAGGCTCAACCTAGGATAAATAAAACAAATGTTCATTCTAGAAATAACAATCCTAGAATCAACATGCATGCTAGACCAAACTTTGAACATTTTAGGACACCTAGAAATAGCCCTCATTCTAGAAATAACAATCCTAGAATCAACATGCATGCTAGACCAAACTTTGAACATTTTAGGACACCTAGAAATAGCCCTCAACCTAGAAATAACTATTCTAGAAATGATGCATATCCTAGAAGAAACTTTGAACATTTTAGGACTCCTTGAAATGGCTTTCAACCTAGAAATAATTATTCTAGAAATGCTGCATATCCTAGAACAAATAGTAGGAGAAATGACTTTCATGAAATGCGCAATAGTCATATTGTTGAAAATAGAGTAAATAATTTTCGTCCGTCCAACTGCTATCAACCTAGACGAATGCATAATCCAAATGTCATTTGTCATTATTGCAATCGAATTGGACATATTGCTCCTTCTTGTTTCACTAGACATAGACACTTAAATGCATGTCAAGCACAACAACATGTTACACCTAACTCTCAAGGACCCAAAACAGCTTGGGTACCAAAGACTCATTAATTTGTCTTGTAGGTATGCTTGAAGGGATCAAGTGTACTTTGGTACCTTGATAGTGGATGCTCCAAGCACATGACCGGAGATGAATCCAAGTTCCTTCAACTAGAACACAAAGAAGGAGGAAGCGTTATCTTTGGAGATAACAACAAGGGAAAAGTTATCGGCATTGGATCGGTCGGTAAGGATGAACCTTCTTCCATTAAGCATATATTGCTAGTTAAGAGTCTAAAACATAATCTCTTGAGCATAAGTCAATTATGTGACAAGGGAAATCTTGTTTTATTTGATTCGGATGAACGCTTAGTTTTTCGCCGTAGCGATTTTAAAATTATCCTTCGTGGATTTAGAATGGATAACATCTATATGGTTGATCTCGAAAATTCTTCTTCTGAATATGTGAATTGTCTTATGAGCAAAGAAGATGATATGTGGGTATGGCATCGTAGAGTAGCTCACATAAACATGCATCTTTTAAAGAAATTGGTTTCACAAAATTTAGTTATTGGTCTTCCAAGTTTGAAATTTGAAAAAGACTCTATTTGCGATTCTTGTCAAAAAGGAAAGTAAACAAAAGCATCTTTTAAATCGAAAAATATTGTTTCAACTACTAGACCATTGCAACTTCTTCATATGGACCTTTTTGGACCATCTCGCATTGAAAGTCTTGGTAGAAATCGTTATGCTTTTGTTATTGTTGATGATTATTCTAGATTTACATGGACACTATTTCTTGCTCATAAAAGTGAAGCTTTTCATAATTTTAAATGTTTTCTTAAACGTGTTCAAAATGAAAAGGACACAACCGTCACTTCAATAAGAAGTGATCATGGGGGAGAGTTTGATCACAATCTCTTCGCGGACTTTTGTGACGAACTCGGTATCGAGCACACCTTCTCTGCTCCACGCACACCACAACAAAATGGAGTGGTGGAAAGGAAAAATAGGTGTCTTGAAGAGATGGCTAGAACCATGCTCGATGAGGCTAAGATTCCCAAACATTTTTGGGCGGATGCCGTGAGTACCGCATGCTACGTTTTAAACAGAGTAGTCATAAGGCCAATACTCATGAAAACTCCCTATGAACTCTATAAGGGAAGGAAACCAAACATCTCCCATCTTAGAGTATTCCGTTGTAAATGTTTTATTCACAACAATGGTAAAGATAATTTGGGAAAATTTGATGCCAAATCCGATGAAGGAATTTTTATTGGTTATTCATCACGTAGCAAAGCATATAGGGTATTCAATAATAGAACCGAAACTGTGGAGGAATCCCCTCATATTGTGTTTTCCGAAAATAATGCTCGCTTGGCGAGAAAGGATTCTGGTTTTGATCCTGCAGGTATTTTAAACTCAATAAGTCCTCAAGACAAAGTACAAGAGGAAACTCCTGAGGAAATTCAAGATGAAATCTTGGATCAATTATCGGAGGAAGCGCCACAATTGGAAAAAGAAACGAAACTACCTAACGCATGGAGGACAATCAAAGACCATTCTCTCGAACAGGTAATTGGCGACATTGAACAACAGGTAAGTACTCGAAACTCTCTTAAGAACACCTTAGGACATACTGCTTTCGTTTCTCAAATTGAACCTTCTACCATCTCCGAAGCAATTGGGGATGAATTTTGGACCTTGGCAATGCAAGAGGAGCTTAGCCAATTCAAATGAAATGACGTTTGGGATTTGGTGCCAAGACCCGAAAATCATACCATAATTGGTACGAAATGGGTTTTTCGAAACAAACTAGATGAAAATGGCATAATCACTAGAAACAAAGCTAGGCTTGTAGCAAAAGGCTATAATCAAGAAGAGGGAATTGACTATGAAGAAACATATGCACCCGTAGCAAGGTTAGAAGCTATTCGTTTATTGCTTGCTTTTGCCTCTTCTATGAATTTCAATTTATATCAAATGGATGTAAAAAGTGCTTTTCTAAATGGTGTTATTCAAGAAGAAGTTTATGTTGAACAACCCCCGGGCTTTGAAGATTTTAAATCTCCCAATCATGTTTTCAAACTTAAAAAGGCGCTTTATGGTCTCAAACAAGCTCCCCGAGCTTGGTATGAAAGATTGAGCAAATTTCTTTTGGAAAATGATTTCATTAGGGGGAAAGTTGACACCAC
Organism: Nicotiana benthamiana; assembly: GCA_034376525.1. Taxonomy (NCBI): domain Eukaryota; kingdom Viridiplantae; phylum Streptophyta; class Magnoliopsida; order Solanales; family Solanaceae; genus Nicotiana; species Nicotiana benthamiana. The sequence continues at coordinate 126,434,542 of CM067324.1, read as the reverse complement.
TCTTTTTATTAAGCATAAAAACAATGATATTTTATTAGTTCAAATCTATGTGGATGATATTTTCTTTGGTGCCACTAACAATGCCTTGTGCAAGGAATTTTCGGATTTAATGACAAGCGAATTTGAGATGTCTATGATGGGTAAGCTAACATTTTTTTTGGGGCTGCAAGTAAAGCAAATGAAAGAAGGAACTTTCATTTGTCAAGCTAAATATTGCAAAGAATTGCTGAAACGATTTGAAATGACCAACGCAAAAGCAATGGCCACTCCCATGAGCACATCCGACCATCTTGACAAAGATGAGAAAGGTAAGGAAGTCGACACCAAGAAGTATCGAGGTATGATCGGATCTCTCCTTTACGTTACTGCTAGTAGACCGGACATCATGTTTAGCGTGTGCTTATGCGCTCGTTATCAATCATGTCCGAAGGAGTCTCACCTAACTGCGGTGAAACGGATATTGAAGTATCTTGTTGGTACTGTAAATGTGGGTCTATGGTACCCCAAAGGGTCTTCATGCCAACTTGTTGGCTATTCCGATTCCGATTTTAGTGGATGCAAATTGGACCGCAAGAGCACTATGCACTTGCCATTTGCTCGGTAGCTCTCTCGTTTCTTGGTTTAGCAAGAAACAAGTAAGTGTTGCGTTGTCCACAACCGAGGCTGAATACGTAGCCGCGGGGAGTTGTTTCGCTCAAATCCTTTGGATGAAACAGCAACTCTTGGACTATGGCCTAAGTATCGATCATATCCCTCTTAGATGTGATAATACTAGCTCCATATGCTTGACGAAGAACCCCGTTCTTCATTCAAGAACAAAACACATTGAAATTAGGCATCATTTTATAAGAGATCACGTTCTCAAAGGTGATGTCGAAATTGAATTTGTTGAAACCAAAGATCAATTGGCCGACATCTTTACAAAACCTTTAGAGAAAGAGTCCTTCTTCCGAATTCGTAGTGAACTCGGGATTCTTGACTCCACGTTGATCTAAGTCATGCATCGCATTTTCCCTTTCACATGATTACTAACTTGAGCGTCTGAGGCGTCTAACGCATTTTTGCAGGTATCGCCCTAAAAGCAGGGGGAATTATAAAGACTGGTGCAGAATAATCGATTCCTCTTTAGAATAATCGATTTCTCTTTAGTATATAATCAATTATCAAGTATCAATAATCGATTATGTTGACATTATTTGCTATAAACAAATTATTTACTTATTCTATTTTTTGCTAATGTCAAAAGGGGGAAGAATAAGGGCTATGCACTTAATATTTATTGGTATAAATTGAGGGGGAATTCATATGTTGAGGGGGAACTAATTGCATATCTTTACTTGTCTTGGATCGTCATTATGAATCTCTAATATGCATATCCCGCTTAAGGTTTGCCATTATCAAAAAGGGGGAAATTGTTGAAACACGTTCTCAAGGCACTAAACTAAACGTGTGTTCATATTTGCAGGTTTTGATAAATGACAGACGATGCGCAATTGACATATGACGAGGTCCAAGCACAAGTGCGCAAATGTCATGTAACGAAGTTCAAGCACAAGACAAACAAAGATCAAGACTAAACAAAGTTATACATGAGTCGTTCTTAATTGTGATCTTGATCCGACAACTTAACTCAAGACTTGGCTTCTCTCGTAAAATCATTTTTATCAAATCATGCATATTTAATTTAGAGCAAAATGATTTTAAATCATGCATCTTTATTTTAGCAAAATAATTTTTAAACATGCCTCTAAAATCTGGACTAAGATAATCGATTATGTACTTATGATAATCGATTATGTTAAGTCAGCTGCATGACAATCGATTGTGTACCTTATGACAATCGATTTTGTTAAGGCAGTGTGCATCAGATTTTTCAAATCTGCATGACAATCGATTGTGAACCTTATGACAATCGATTGTGTTAAGGCAGTGTCCATCAGATTTTTCAAAAGCTACAAAATAATCGATTGTGAACTTATGACAATCGATTGTGTTGAGGCAGTGTCCAAACATATTTTTCAAAGCTACAAAATAATCGATTGTGAACCTGTGATAATCGATTGTATTGAGGCAGTGTCTATTTGATTTTTCAAAGACTGATAAATAATCGATTGTCCATATAGTATAATCGATTATATAACTGACCGTTGTCAAAATATTTTCAAACACCGTCAAGTAATCGATTGTATGTTTTTAATAATCGATTGTTTTAAGTAAAATCTGGAAAAGATTTTTTGAACGTTGCCAAGTAATCGATTGTATATTTCTGACAATCGATTGTTTTAAGTAAAATCTGGAAAAGATTTTTTGAACGTTGCCAAGTAATCGATTGTATATTTCTGACAATCGATTGTTTTAAGTAAAATCTGGAAAGGATTTTTTGAACGTTGCCAGTAATCGATTATATGTCTTTGATAATCGATTGTGCTACGTAAAATCTGGGAATGATTTTGTGGAACGCTTGGAAAACAATCGATTGTATCATCTTGACAATCGATTGTTGCAGCACAAAATCAGCAATTCTTAATTGGCGATTAGGCAACGGTTATGCATGGTTTTGACACTATAAATACATCTTCAAATCAGTCTTCTAAACACAACAACTGATCATATTATTGCTAAAGCTTGCATACTCTCTTATTCATCACTTTCTATTCATTACATAAGTTTTTGAGAGCCAAATTATTGACGAAAGTTGTTGCGTTCTTGAGCCTATTTATTTTACTCATATCTACTCTTAAGGAGAGTCTTGTTTTGAGTGCAAAGTGTTTTTATACACTTGAAGGGAAGTGTTAATCCCTTGTATTGTAAAAAGGAACGTTGTGATTCCTTTGGTTGAAGTCTTGAAGTGTTGTAACTTTGAGCAAAGGTTGTTGAGACTTATGTGACTCAAGTTCTCAATTTGTAACGGTTTGTTGAGAACCCGTAAGCTTAACAGTGTTAGTGGAAATCTCGAGAGAGTCTCTCGGGGACTGGACTAGCCACGGGTTGTGGTGAACCAGGATACATCGATGCGTTCGTTCTTTATTATTTACTTATCGCACTTATTTCATTCCTGCAATTTTTAAATTCCGCAAGTTTACGCTGTTTTTTATTACAACGCTATTCCCCCTCTCTAGCGTTAAGCGTATATTCTAACACATGTAACGAGATCCCATTTCTCATATCTCGTGGTAGACATACCACCCACTCCTATTTCAGTAATGCTTGTGGTAGGCGTACCACCTGCTCCTATTTTATTATATCTCATGACAGGCGTACCACCCCCTCCTATTTTGTTATAACTTTTGGTAGGTGTACCACCCGCTCCCATTTCATTATAACTTGTGGTAGGCGTACCACTCGCTCTCATTTTATTATAACTTGTGGTAGGCGTACGTCCCGCTATGATTTTATTATAACTTGTGGTAGGCATACCACCCCCTCCCATTTCAAACCAATACAAAATTACAAGGAAATCCCAGCAAGGGAACAAAGTAATATAATAACTTCCCGGAAAGGAAACAACAATATCGAAACAAACATCCCGGCAAGGGAGAATCAGCTATAACCAATCTTAACACAACTCCTACTCAACTCAGTTAATACCAATACTCAGTCATAAATAAATTCCACAAAAATAAACTAAATCCTTGTCAGATATTGAGAATCATCAATTAAGGCATCCATAGAATCATTTAAGGACACAACACGTATTAATGTAAGACTCACGGTCATGCTCGACACCAACGTATAGATACTCGTCACCATGCCTATACATCATACTCAACAAGAAGAAATTAGCAAATAGGACTCAACTCCTAATCCCTCAAGCTAAGCCAATCCTCAAAAAATGCCTTTCCTTTTGAATTTGCCTCCAACACAATCATATCTATGCATAATCAATTTAACAATATCAATAAATGCAAAACAATCCAATTCCAATGCTTAATTATAGCTTTTTCAATCATTCTTCCCAAAAATTCCAAAATCGACCCCGGGCCCGCTTGGTCAAAACGCAAGGTTCTGACCAAAATCAAATCACTCATTCACCCATAAGCCCAAATATATAATTATTTTCAGAAATTGACCCCAAAATGAGGTCGAAATCACAATTAATCTAAAAGCCATAACTCTACCCCGAATCACTAATTTTCTATCCTTAATCACATGCTTTAGGCATAGAGATCTAGTGGGTATTGATAAAAATTGAAAAAAACGAGTTGAAGATTACTTACCCAAGAGATTATGGTGAAGAATTGCTTCAAAAATTGCCTAAGAGCTTTAGAAAAGAAGAGGTTTCCGAAATTTTTATAAAATCCCATATTAGTACTATTTTTGAGACTTTTAAATAACTGGGCAAAATTACCATTCGCGTTCGTGACAAAGTCATCGCGCTGGCGATGAGTCAGGCCTGAAGACCTTTGCGTTCGCGACATAGGGCTCGCGTTCGCGGAGCTTTATCCCATCGAGCCCTCATGTTTACGTCTGTGACGACCCGACCGGTCATGTTAAGAATTTATACCCCGATCCCTTATTAACTGCCTTCCCCAAGTTTATTTCTGCTAGTTTGATCTGTCAGGATGTTTGGTTTCGAGTTCGGAGAGTTTTGGGATACTTAGTCCCTAAATGAGAGCTTAAGTGTTGGAAAATTGACCATAGTTAGAACAGTATGAAGACAAACTCAGAATGGAAATAGGATTGCTCCGTTAGGTGATTTCAGGGTTAGGAGCGTGTTTGGAATGTGTTTTAGAGGTCCGTGGATAATTTAGGTTTGAAATGCCGAAGTTTGAATTTTTTGAAGTTTTTGGTCCGATAGTGAGATTTTGATCCAAGGGTTGGAATAGAATTTTGGAAGTTACAGTAGATGCATCATGTCATTTTGGATGTGTGTGAAAAATTTCAGGTCATTCGAACGTAGTTTGGTTAGGTTTTTTATTGAGAGCGTATTTTGAAGGAATTTGAAGTTCTTAGGCTTAAATCCTTGATTAATTCGAGTTTTCGATGTTGTTTTAGGTGGTTTAAGGATTGGAACAAGCTTGAATGATGTTATAGGATATGTCTGTAGGTTTGGTTGAGGTCCCAAGGCCCTCGGATGTGTTTCGGATGCTCAACGGGGCATTTTTGTGTTGTAAGATCTTTCTTCAGTTTTGCTGAAAGTTTTTCCTTCTCTGGGATCACAGCTTTCCCTCCACAATCGCATAGTGTAATTTCGTCGGGTGATGATTTTGTTTATGGGATCGCTTTAACTGGTCCGCGATCATGAAAGTAAGTCATTCCCTTCTTCGCGTTCGCAATTGTTCTCCCGCGTTCACATAGTAGAAATTAGGAGCTGGTACTTCGTTGCAATTTCCTCTTCGCGATCGCATGGCACTGTTCGCGATCGCATATGTTTGTCTCTTTCTCTTTTTCAATCGCATGGATTGGGCTACATTCGCATAGGCTATTTTCTGGAGCCTTTAAGTTTTACTCTTCGTGGCACCAGACGACTTCCTGCAATTGCAATGAACAAATTACATGGGCAGTTATAAACTTTCAAAACCCAAGTGTTAGCCATTTTTTTCAAAACTCAAGCTTGAGAGCTCGGATTTAAGCGAGATTTCGAGGGATTTCAGGGACAGCGAGTGGGTAACGGTTTGTAAACTCCTATTTGCTTGTAACCCACTAATCTAAGCATGAATTCCTCTTTTAATTTTGGATTTTGAATGAAAAATGGATAAAACTTCATAGACCTAATTATTGAGTTTTTAGTGGGTGTTTGACTTCTGATTTGATAGATTTTTATATGGTTGGACTCGTGAGAGTATGAGGTTTATGAAAATGTTAATTTCACTCGATTTCGAGACATTGGCCTGAGGGGCGTTTTGGTTATTTTTCTTAATTTTGCGTCTTCGCTTTGCATAAATCGTAGAATCAATTACTTGAGATGTTATTTATGATATGTAATTGAATTGAATATATTTGGGACATTTGGAGTCAGATACTCGTGGCAAGAGCGTGATTTTTAGTTGATTTTGAGCCGGTTCTAGGTAAGTAGCTTGTCTAACCTTGTGTGGGAGACTTCTTCCTTTAGAATATGATATTTAGTAATTGAATTGCCTTGTGGGTGAGGTGACGAGCGCGTGCTTGTGCAAGTTGTTGAAAAATTCCGATTTTTCTTAAAGTATTCCTTAGCATGTCCCTTTTCCCTGCTTTACTGTAATTTCTGACTGAACCTGTTGTTAGTTAGAAGAGCATATTTAGTTGACTTAAATTGCCTATTTGCTTAAACTGCCTTAATTGCATTACGTGCAGCATGTTGGGCTAGAATTGACTGTTTACTTATACAAAGTTGGCATTTAATTTAATATTCGTATGCCACTGTTGTGTATTTTAAATTGAAACTACGGAATGGCATTATCCCGTATATAGAACTTGTGATTTGGACTGAGGTACGGGATACCAAGAGATCCCTCGCATTTATATTGAAGATACCAAGAGATACCTGGCATTATATTGAGGATACCAAGAGATCCCTGGCATTTATATCGAGGATACCAAGAGATCCATGACATTTATATCGAGGAAACCAAGAGATCCATGACATTTATATCGAGGAAACCAAGAGATACTCGGGATACTAAGAGATCCCCAGTTATTATTATTCTTGTTGGGAGTAGTATTTCCTTGTGTTCTGCCTTTTATTTCTATTTTTTGTTATTGTATTCTTGTTATTTGTATAGACTCTTGCTGTAGATTCTCAATTATATTTATCTTACCCTGTCATTACTATTATTCTTTTTACCTCAGTAGGGCCCGACCTTCCTCGTCACTACTCAACCGAGGTTAGACTTGACACTTACTGAGTACCGCTGTGGTCTACTTATGCCCTTGCTGCACATGTTTTCCATTTGCAGATCCAGGTACCGCTACTCAGGCATATTACCCTTGAGACAGGGAGAGCATTTGGAGACTTCGAGGTATTTCTACCGCGTCCGTAGACCGAAGATTCTCCATCTTTATTCTATCTTGTAGTGTTAGCCCTTCTGTCGTACTATTGATTTAGATACTCTGGAGGTTAGCGCAGTTTACTGTATTTCTCTTCTAGCTTGTGTTCCCATGAGTTTCCGGATTTTGGGATAGCAATGTAATAGTTGAGATATTGTGTTGTATGTACCAAGTGACATTCTACATTCCGCTTTTCATCTTGTTAAATCTTGGTTCGAGTTAAAATTTTTGCAAGTTATTTGTTAGTTATTTATTTCCTTATTGTTAGGCTTACCTAGTCGTAGGAATTAGGTATCGTCACGATATGTTCACGGAGGGCGAATTGGGGTCGTGACAGCGTTCAAAGGGTCACGTTCGTCTAAGACAACTACCCCACCCCCTGCCCATGCCTACTTGGCCTTCGCGTTCGCGTGGCCAACCTCGCGTTCGCGAAGGGATAAGCCCCACTGTTTCGCGTTCACGACCTGAGTTACCATTCGAGTAGAAGGAAATTCCTTCAGCAAACATTAATGCATCGAACCCACGCGAATGCAAAGAAGAACACATCAGTACACCAGATCAACTGTTTCTGCAATTTTTCTTAAGTCCAAGACTTTCTGAAATACACTTGAGCCCTTAGGGTTCCTAACCAAACATACATCCTAACTCAACAACATCATACGAACTTATCTGTGCGATCAAATCGCCAAAATAAACTCGATAACAACGAATTAAATCTCCTAATCAATTAATTTTTCTCAAACTTCATAAAAATTCAACTTTAGAAATTTAGGTCTGAACCACGTCAAATGATAGATAAGACCTATACAGGGCGCCAGAACCAAAATACGGGCCCGATACTAACATGTTCTAATCAAATTTTATCTCAAATTTCCTTAAAAAATTTCAAAAAATAATTTTATTTAAAAATTCATTTCTCGGGCTCCGGACCTCGGAATTCGATTCCAAGCATACACCCTAATCCCATATTTTCCTACGGACCTTCCGGGACTGTCAAATCACGGGTCCAAATTTGTTTATCCAAAACGTTGACCGAAGTCAAACTTATAACTAATTTTATCATATTTCACAGATTTTCATATTTAAGCTTTCAGGCTACGCGTCTGGACTGTGCACGCAAATCGAGGTGATTCTAAATAAGATTTTCAATGTCTTAAAAATACAGAATTTAATTTAAAAATAAGTGATAACCATTTAGGTCATCACACGTATTTAAATAATCAGAAAAAAAAAAAAAATTCCTAGTATGATTACATATGATTCTTAATAAGTATGATAACTTGACCAAAAAAAAGATAAATTTGTTTTTTTATTTTAATTCATTTGAAAACTTTATTTACAAATTCAAAATTATTCTTTAATTCCAATTAAGTTTTACACACACACACACACACACACACATATATATATATATATATATATATATATATATATATGTGTGTGTGTGTGTGATAGAGAGAGAGACTAACATAGTCAAATATAGAATAAAGTTATTATATACTATTTGTATTTATTAGCTTGCCACTTGGCTTAACCATAATGCAATTATATATGGTAATTTTCTTATATATATATATATATATATATATATATATATATATATATATATATATATATATATATATATATATATATATATATATATATATATATATATATATATATATATATATATATATATATATATATATATATATATATATTGGTTACTTTATTTTTATTAATAAATATATATATCTTATAATTAGTTATAATTAAAAAATCCAAAATATAAATATATAAACAATTACTACCTATTCAAATTGGGTGGGAGTATTTTCAAGTTGAATTTTAAAATAAAAAATAAAATTAAAATTAAAAAAATTACCATTTCAAATTGGAGAGTAGTTTCAAGTTGGGGTTTTAAAAAAATTAAAATAAAAGAACGAAAATAAAGCAATAAAAAACTTTTGATTCAAATTGTGGAGTAGTTTCTTTCTAATATTCTATATTCTATATATCTTCTATATATATTACAAGGAGAGGATAAAGCCCTTTCCTTAATCCAAGTGGTAGCTTCGAAAAAAATCATATGGAATCATTCGTTAATAACAAGGAAATTATTTATTGAAAATTAACAAAAAAATAACTAATAAAAGATGGGTGAGTGTTGGGTATATCGTATGTACAAATAAGATGGTAATTGAAATTTATTAAAGCAATACAGTCTAATAGGATTAAAACAAGCCTGATTATAATTTAATTTAGTTTAAATAATATATTTTAATATTGACTGTGTATCGCGGGTACGAATACTAGTAATAATTAAGGTTGAGAAAAAAGGGGTGGGCAAATGGTAACTGAAATGGCCCCAGGAAAAAGGACATTTCTAATGAAAAAATGAGAAATTTTCATAAACCACTATTGTTTAGTGGTTATTAGTTAGTTGTACCTATCATTTACTATATTACTTCTTATAGTTATGTTTTCAGTTTTTTAGAGTGTATTCGATGTATTTAAGCTATTGTATACAGTAGCATTTTTCGGCATTAAACATGGGATTACAGCTAGACAGATTATTGTATTCAATTGTATTCACGGCGTGAAAAAGGAGATTACAGCTAGACAGATTATTGTATTTGCCTGTATTCACAATATGTATTTGTGAATACAGTAACGTAAATAGCACAATTCATGGTCTATTCAGCTATTTTAAAACGGAAAGTGAATTAATTAACATAACACACTCCTAATATAACTCAAACTCAATTGTAATACACAAAATTTGTATTTTCAGTTATAAAAAAGATTCTCAATCCAAAAACACCCCCAAAATATAGCTATCTTCAGATAAATTATATAATTACATTGAATACAGTTAAATACATAAAGTTATATTAAATACATAAAGTATACCCGATCATCTATAGTGCATAAAATATATGAATACATACAGCAGATACATTTAAATACATATATACATTTGAATACACAAATAATATTAATTAAAAAAATATATGAATATATTTATTGAATATATCAAGACAATGAATACAATAAATACACCGGGATAAATTGAAATTTAGTGAAAAAAAGACAATGAATACAACAAAATACATAAAATACATCGAGATACATTGAAATACAATGAAAAAAAAGGTAATAGACTCTTCAAGCTGCTTAGCTCCAAACTCCGTCGTCTTTGTTCAAGAACAACCCTAATGTTATCTCGTCGAGAGGGTCGTGATTCGGACTTGAAACTCTCAAAAGCCAATGCAGAATTACAGAGGTCAGTGGATGGAAGACGAGTCCTTACCCAATCAAAAGGCAAGCATAGGCTAGTGAAAGGTAATGTATCTAAGGAAGAGAAGAACCAATATATTGAAGCATCGCCGAATTCTGCAGAATCAACTAGACTTGAATACCTGGAAAACATCCAATATTTGATCGACCGCCTACTCTATCAAAACCAATCAATGTGGATAGATTACTTAGAGCCCATAACCATAGAGTAATATCACAAAGAAAGAGAAGTGGAAAAACAAAATATAGAGATGAATCAATAGAGAATAGTGGTTGTATTCATGGAGAAAGACTAACTGGAAAAAAATGTAAAAGAATGAAAGAGAAAAATAATACAAAAAATATTTTACGGCTTAAGGGTAAGAAGTAATGATAAATAGATATTTGGCTATAAAAATCAAAAGGTAGCTATGAAATATAATTTTTTTAAAAGGGCATTTATTTAGATTAAACCTTTGTTATAGGAGATAAAAATTTCTTTTTTATTTCCCAAAGCTTGAATCTAGAGCTCACATTTTTAATGTTAAAAACTATTCGTGGCATAACATCTGCGCTACAAGACTTTATAACGATTTTGATAAATTTCGTAGATTTAATACTACCACAAAAGCTTCTAATTAAAGTTCTAAGAAATAAAACGATTTTTACAACAGGGAGTAATTTGTCCAATCTAATCAGATTAGTGTCTTTGTTTGACAAAAAGATGAATGAATTTGATTTATACGTCTGAATTTGTGGACCCTTACAAGCTTTTATGCTTTGACTTCTTTCTTTATTTCACTACAAGTCTTAGATGCCTTATTCAAAATGCAGAAATAGCCCCACCCTATACGAGCCCAAAAAAAAAAGTAATAAAAAATTGAAAACAAGAGACCACTTTTCGATATCAGATTAGTTAAAGGAATTTTCTCATTTCTATATATTATTGAAAATTTTATTATCTTAAACGTTTATATTTAATGAATTATCCTACATATACAAATTTTGTTTACAAAATATGTACATTCCACCTTAAAATTCTCCTAATCCATTTTTAGTATTTTCAACTAAGGGATATAGTTCCACCTTAAATCACTTCTAAAATTATTCTGCATGTCCACTGTTATCCACGGAAGGTTTCTTGAGTTTTGATTAGTATATTTTTGGAATTAATTTCTGAGGAACTCCGGGACAGGTTTCGACTTAAGTGTTTGAAAAAAATGTAACCTTGGTGAATTGACTGCTTTTTCTTGCTAGCTAAAAAAAGCAGAATCATTACGAAAATTAAAACTAACAACAGATTCTCTGAAATTGGTATATCATCCCTGTTAAAGAAAACGAAAAGGGTGCAAGTAAACACCGCTAAAATCGCAATGGGAGCTATCCTAGACGGAGCCGGTCGAACCGATACTAAACCGGGTTTATGCGGCTTCTGCTCTTCAAGGTCTGGTTCATGGTCAACTCCAAGTTCATTGATGGAGTTAAGGCTGTGGATTGACGAACGGATAGTTGGAGATGACCGTAGAAGTGAAGACTGAGTAGCGGATTTCTATCAATAATCATGTTGAATTTTTTTTGTTTATAGAGAAAAAAGCTTTTCTTACTGAATTTGGAGTTACTCAGTTGGCTATGCTAAAATTTACTCTCAAGTCATTTGCCTCACATATTGATTTTGGTCATAATTGTTTTATATCACCGGATACTTATTTAAAATTTGTATACTGCATATATTTTTGTTTTTTTCTGATAATCAGCATTTTTGGTATAGCACTACAAGCTCGAATGTTTAGTCTTTTAACTGTGTATCTCTACCATTAAAAAAGAAGAAGCCAATGAATGAAAGGATATCAGCGATTAGAGGCTCCCCGGTAACACATCTATTCCAAAATGTTAATAATCCAACTTTGAACATAACTGTATGATTTTAAGGTACCAGGACTATCTTCACTAACAAAATAATCTCTTAGCTATGGCTTTGCATTTGAAAACAATATAACAAATATGATATTTAGCTACAAAATTAATAGTCACGACACAAAATTTATCACTAATTATTTATCTTTTGTGACAAAAATTATATTTTGTGTCTAGATACATGAGCATATATTTTTAGTGACGAAGCATAAAATTTTGTATCTAAGTTTTGTCTACTAAAATTTCCCACCCAAAATGAGTTGGCCCCATTTATCGGGAAATATTTAGCTACAAAGATAATGTTATTAATGACGAAATAATTTTGTCACTAAAGTTGTATACTATTTGTGACAAAATATTTTGTCTTAATAAATACTTCATTTTAGATATAAAAACATTTCGTCACAAACATAGATTGTTAAATTAGCGACAATTAAAGTAATGTAGCTAAATAATGCGAACTTTAGCGGCATATATTACTTATTTGTGACCATATAGTTTTTGTCACTAATAGTTTAAACAATTTATGACCATTTTTGTGTTGTCCCTGCATAATACTTAATTTAGCCACGAAAAGATTTTGTCCCAAATAATATATTGTCTAGCTAAAACAATAAATTCATCACAAATCACTCATTTATTTGTTATAAACACTAGATTTCATATTTGGACGAACTAACTTAGGTATTATATTAGAATTTTATAACAACCTTTTTCTTCAAAAAATTTCCACCAAAAAAATATTGGAAACCATTTATTGAATAATAATTAGCTACAAAAATAAAAATGGTCGTTCACTCATTATTTTATCATTAACCTTATATATGATTTGTGAAAGAAATAAAAAATATGTGTCTCAAGTTGTTAAAATAAAATTAAGAAAAATGAAAGCTTGGTTCAAATATGCCCTTATTTACTAATAACGCATGACCTTTTTTTACAATGGAAAAGACTTAAATTCACCCCTAAATGGAGTGCAAATAGTTGGGGATTTGCATCTATACTTATTTTTTGGGTCACGTTTTAATTTGTGTTTGCTTTGCAAAAAAATAATTGCAAGCGTACCCCTTTTTTTAACGTAACTTCATCATACGGGTTGAAGTAGCAAAGGTAATCACGTAAAACTTCAGCATTCTCGTAGATGGGCCTGAAGTAACAAGTGTGTTGAACCAAGTGTGCTAAAGTTTTTGTTTATAATTGCTGAACTTAAGCATAGTAGTTGAAGTTTTATTCTCTATTTGCTGAAATTTTTATTTGTAATTGCTGAATTTAAACATAGTAGCTGAAATTTTATTCTCTATTTGCTGAAGTTTTTGTTTGTAATTGCTGAACTTAAGCATAGCAGCTGAAGTTTTGTTCTCTATTTGCTAAAGTTTTTGTTTATAATTGCACTAAAATAAGTTGAAATTTTTTTGTCTTTGATTCATTGGTTTTGTCATTAAGCTTTTTCAAAAACTTCAGCAGAAGATATTGAAGTTACTTAGTTCATTTATAAAAACTTCAGCACTAAATAAGCTAAAGTTTTTTTTATCGTGGATAAGCTTTTTCTAAAACGTCAATAGAGACGTTGAGATTATTTAGTACATTTGTAAAAACTTAAACACTAAATAAGCTGGAGTTTTTTGTTCCGGATTCATTAGTTTTGTCATAAAGCTTTTTCAAAAAATTCAGTAGAAGATGCTGAAGTTATTTAGTTTAATGTTTTTAAAAAAGCTTTCTAACATAATCAGATTGTCAATAATATCTAAACCATAAATTCTGGAAACAATAAACGTGAAAAGAACAGAATTATCATGAAAAGAATCACTAAAGTGTGACCTTGAACTTTCTGTACATCGAAATATTCACAAATTATTGTCTACTAACTTACGTAATTATTTATAATTTATTTTTAAATAATCTGATAAACATATTTATGGCAATCATCCCATGAGCTGAAGTTTCGTAGCAACACCAACAGCAGTAGAAGAAAGAAGAAGAAGACGAAAATGAAGGAGGAGAAGGAGCAGGAGAAAGGCGGCTGAAGTTGTTTAAAAAGTGAGTACAAGTTAAAACTTTAGAAAAAAAAGGTATAGGTTAAATGGAGTTGACCAAATAAGATGCTCCGTGCGATTTTTACCAAATAATTTAGCATACCACTATGACACTATATACTATCGAACCTCTTTATAACAATCCTCTATAATAACATTTCGCTACAGTAGTCAACTTTTCTCTAATCGATTGCTCATGTTATATTTTAACCTTCTATAACGATATTTTACCTATAACAATAGTGATAGTCATTATTCCAACACTTCTTTTTTTTTTTTTTTGTAAAATTATCCCTCGATAATAACTCTACTCAAATATTGATTAATCTTGCATTTCACTGTAATAATGCTAATTCTGATTACTTATAGTAAAATTTTCAGAATTACTACTATTTTGGTTGAGATAGAAAATTCAATTTTTAAGTTTTTAGACTTATCTTCTCGGATTGATCAAGCGTTATATTACTAGAAATAATTGAAATTTCGAAAACAAACTATATATGGGTTTTTTTTCCATTAAACCTGATTTTTTTAATTGTAAAATTACTTTTCAGATACGTATGCAATGGAGAGTTTAATTGTTTGAAGGTATAGTAAAACCAGATACAGTTAGAGGCGGAGTCAGGATTCCAAATTTATGGGTTCGGAATTCTAATCTTTTTAAATTACGAATTTAAACTAATTAATAACTTAAATATATTTAATAAATTTTTAAAGATAAATACAAAAAGGTCGAACTAAAACTATTGGACTCGGCGAACCCGCTACACTTTAGCTCTAACCCTGGTTACGATCACAATTATTAACAATAAAGTGTAGAAATTGCAACAATATTTTAGCCACAATAATTATTTTATTGCTAAATATTAGTAATTGGCAACAACTTTGTTTAGTTTTTAGTACATAATAAAAATTTTACCCATAAGTTTTCTTGTTGTTAAATATTTTGATCTTGTTGCCCTATTTGTGTGGTATCATAATAAACTTAAAATATTAAGTAAATTGACAATAATATGCTTCCGTTGTTGCCAATATTTTTTATTGTTGGAAAAATATCTAATTTTCTCAATAAATTATTTGGTTTCTGGCCTATAATCATTTTTCATTCTTTCACAATTCCAAACTTTCGAAATTTCATCAAACACTTCAGAGTAAGGGTGTCTTCTGGCCCGGGCCCGGGCTTCGTATGCCAGGCCTGGCGGGTTTGACGGTCCCGGGCCTGGCGGGTTTGGCGGTCCCGGGCCTGGCGGTCCTAGTGGTTGAGATCGGCCCGTGACGGGCCTAAGCCCACAGTGGTCTGGGCCGGCGGACCGGGTCTGACGGGGTTTTAAGGCAATATCTTGTATATGAGTTATTAGTATAGTGTAGAATATATTTTATAATGGTGTACTAAGTTATTAGTATAGTATATATTGTGTTGTAGTAATTAGTATATATTATATATTATGTATATATTGTTGTAGTAATTAGTATATTGTATATTATGTATATATTGATATATATTATGTATATATTGTATATTATGTATATAGTGTGTTGTAGTAATTAGTATATATTGAATATTATGTATATATTGTGTTGTAGTAATTAGTATATATTGTATATTATGTATATATTGTGTTGTAGTAATTAGTATATATTGTATATTATATATTTATATATATATATATATATATATATATATATATATATATATATATATATTATGTATATATTGTGTTGTAGTAATTAGTATATATATATTATATATTATGTATATAGTGTGTTGTAGTAATTAGCATATATTGTATATTATGTATATATTGTGTTGTAGTAATTAGTATATATTGTATATATATTATATCTCTTATGTATAATGTATATATAATATCTTATATAAATTGTATCTTATGTGTATATGTTATTACTTATATATGTTATTATGTTATGTATATATATTCTCATATATCTTTTATTGTAGTATATATTGTATGTTATATATATATATATATATATATATATATATATATATATATATATATATATATATATATATATATATATATATATATATATATATATAAGGATTGATATCGAAGTAAAGACAAAGAAATATTGAGAAAAAAGATATTCAAGGATATGATAAAGAGCATTTTTATTGACCAAAATGGCATATCTTTCTTAGTCTTCCTTCCCCCAATGGAATGAGCACAACAAGGTACTAATACCACCATTAAAAGGAAAATAACTAGAAAAAGATGTGTCAATGTACAAGTTACATCATAATCTACATTGTATCTCTATCAAATCTCATAAATCCATCAATGTTGGGAGGAGGTTGTGTTGGTGGTGGTGGAAATGAAGCTTGTTCATCACCACTTCTGGGCGAAGCCGAATCCTCCGAAAGTTATGCTATCATTTCTTCATATGCTTCGTCTATCGCTGGTTGTGATTCTGCAATACCAAAGTTTCTTCTTTCCGCGCAGATCCAATCTCTAAAAAGCACCGATTTTTCCAAGCTCCCTCATCGCCGCTCTATGATCACCGATTTGTTGTCTTGCTTGTATGAAAGCGCTCTCCGATGCAACAGTTGAAGCTTCAATTGATAAAATATCCCGAGCCATCCTTGCAAGAACGGGATAATATTTTTCCCTTGACTTCCACCATTCCAAAAGATCGAAAGAGCCGTCTGGATTCTCCTTTTCTAGTCCCTGTGACAAGTAAACTTGAAGCTCATTTAGATGTGAAATTTCATCAAAATTATCACCTTGAGAACCCCGGAACTCCGTCCAAGATTTAAGAGTTGTTAAGCCCGCAGCTCTTTTAGACGATTGTGAGCTAGACGAAGTAGGGGTTGAAATATTTGGCCTAGCATGCTCTAACGCCTGTTTATAAGCATTATAAACAGTTTGAGCATTAATTTTAATTGATGTTTTTGCATCAGCAGGTGTAGCAATTTCCTCTTCTGAAAGATCTAAAGCTTTATAAATATTAGAATACCAAAAATGAGGAACTCCTAATTTCATTGTTGGATTTAACATTGCAGCTACACCAAAAATAGGAGGGATATGAAAAAAATATTTTTTAAACTTTTGTTTCATTTCATTTATAGCAAGTTCATAAATATCCTCACCCTCGATAAATTCAACAAACAAATCAGCTAATGCGGCAATATAAACTACACAGTTTGAAATAGTAGGATAATACTGCCTAGAAAATGTATTTGTAGCAACTTGAAAATGTTCTAAAAAATCTGGAAGAATTTTAACATTAGTCCAATCTTGGGTAGTAAGCATTTCATCATCATCCTCACCACCTACCCGAGAATTAAACGTAGCATTAATTGAGTTTCTATATTCATACGCAACTATTAAAATTTCGTACATGCAATTCCACCTAGTTGGGCAAGATTTAAGAACATTTCTTTCTTTAAGGCCATATTCATCACATTTATTAAAATACTCTCTAAGTCTAGTTCTACGGTTTGAGTAAAATAGCCAATTAAGAGCCATTCTCACCTTTCAATTTCTATGTTTAATATTCGCATACCATCACCAACAATTAAATGATAAATATGACAAATACATCTAACATGAAAAATATTACTAAATGCAGGATTAAGGGTTTGTGTTAGCATGCCTATTGCACTAGTGTTACTAGAAGCATTATCCATATAAATTGCCATTATTTTATCGCTAAAGCAAAAATATCTACATAT
The DNA here is from genome assembly GCA_034376525.1 of Nicotiana benthamiana. Taxonomy (NCBI): domain Eukaryota; kingdom Viridiplantae; phylum Streptophyta; class Magnoliopsida; order Solanales; family Solanaceae; genus Nicotiana; species Nicotiana benthamiana. The sequence continues at coordinate 126,416,671 of CM067324.1, read as the reverse complement.
ATCTGAAACACTGTTAACTATAAACCTACCCGTGTGACGTGAACTAATTATTCTATATGCAATTATGCATTTTTGCATTGTCCAGCCCTCATCTATCCAATGACTTGTAACAGTTAGATAATCACAGTCATTATTACTTCTACCAATATCAGTTGTAATAGAAATCCGATTAGATATATGAGTAAATAAATAGCGCAAATATTTTTCATATTCATATTTGAATTTATAAATATCGGCCTTAACTGTTGCGCGAGGCCAACCTTTATAAGTAGGATTAAAAACTCTTCTAATATAGTGAACCCAATTAGGATTAGAAGCAAAAGTATAAGGCAAGCACATAACAGTAATCATCTTTGCTAGTTCTTCACGATCTCTATTTGGATCGTAATATAGAATACCTCCGGTGGCAATGTTAATTCCTGGTTGAACTAGATTTGAACCTGTATTAGGGTTAACTTGAGAATCTACACTTGTCCCCCCCCCCCCCCCCTCTTGCTGCGCTTGCATTTGAAAAAATCTAGCCTTATCTCTAGGGTGTATTTTTATGTGCCTAACCAAACTACTTGTGCCGGTACGGTCTCTAGTAAATTTATGAACAAGTAATTTCCCACAAGTTTTACACTTAGCCTTATTTTGTTCTCTTACTTGAGTAAAAAGCTGCCAAACTAATGATGTTTCTGCACGTTTAGCAGGTTGTCTACTAAAAGTTGGAATTTCTACAGGTGGGTGTGCCGGTGCATTACTTGAGTTATGAACATGACTAGTAGGCATATCATATAAATCAGGTGCTTGGGTTTCATCATCATCATTATCATCCTCATTTTCCTCTAAGATAGGTTCATTAGGATAAAGAGCATTCATAATTTCATCATCTAATCTATCACCTACTGCAACATCATGTAAAAATTCACTATCGGTAAATTGAAAAATATGGTGATCACTATCAAGCATTACGGGAGGCGGAGTAGGACGTCTAGGTTGGCGACTACTTTCAACTTGCTTATCTTTTGTAGGTCGGGGAGCCGGGGGAAGGGTAATATTATGGCCACTACTTTCACCAGTTTTACCTTTTCCTTTACCGAACATTTTCTTCAAAGAAAATGCCATACTAATTAGAATTATGCAAACTAAACAACACAAAAATATATTATTAACACGTAAGAGTTGAAACGAGTTCACCGGATTGCCAAACACCTTCTTGAAAATTGAAAATCGTTGAACACTTGAAAACTTCAATTCAACAACTTCACAATTTTTCACGAATATTCAACAATAAATTAAGCAATTGTAGTAGAAAGATTGAAAGAGAGCTTGAGGGATATTGATGAATTGGTGAATAAAAATGAACGAATGAGGGGCTATTTATAGTTGAGAAATGAGAAAAAATGTAATTATATAAAGTTTGGGTGCCAAATGGCTATTTTACAAAGTTCCAAACGGCTATTTTTGAAAATAGCCGTTACTGATTTTTGAAAAAAAATAATTTTAAAAATAGCTGTTGGGCCCGCCAGACGGTCCCGGACCTGACGGTTCGAAGATGAAGACTGGCCTGTCACGGGTTTTTTGGACCGGTAGGACCGGAACCGCCAGGACCGGCCCACCAGGCCCGCCAGACACCCTTACTTCAGAGAACGGAACGATACCCGGCCTACCCTCAATCTGTTCGGGTTTGAAATGGTATGCTACTTCAACTCTCTCTAGTTACAGTTATTCAAGCTTATGGCCTCTCTCATGTAAATATACAGAGCTTAAGGCTTTCCGCAATTCGAATGCGTCGTCCCTGGAGAGAAGAACTTAATGACTTAGAATGCTAGATCTGAGAATTCTCAGAACAAATCATTTATTTAATATCAAAATTAGTATTTCTAATATGTGTTTCAATATAAAAAGGATCGACTTTTTCAGAGTATAAGTAGGCTGCGACATAAACTGCTCTGGAGGTTATCGCAGAAACGATAGAGCTTTGCGGCGTAGATCCCTTTGACGCCATTTTCACGATATTCATATTTCGCTTTTCCTTCAAGTGAGATCCCTTTCTACTTTCATCAATACTCCTAGTATATTATTCTCTTGACTAATTATTTTTTTCAATTAAATTATTCCAGTGCTCCCATTAGAGGTTACCATTCCATCAAACTAAAAAAATAGTACTTGAAACTCTAAGTTAGTTTTCTTTAAGTTTCACTTGTTCTCCTGGTAGATTTAGCAAGTTCTGTCAAAATTCTCATGGGTACACTCCCTCGGTTAGTATAGGCAATACGAGTTTCAGTATATTAGAGTAATGTTTGGAGGTTGATGCCTTGTTTCCAAGTTGGTCTTTGCTCTTTGATCGTGTTTATATGTTTTTAATACCCTACTACATTCATCTTCAATGACATATTTGTTGGGAAGAGTAAAGATTTAGTGACACTCTCAGGAACTCTGTTAGAGGTAAGCTTTAAATATGAACTTGGAGATAAATTTCTATTCAGATTCGTATAAAGTTGATCAAATTGTTGTAGGAAAGAGCACATTGGCAATACATAATATTGGTCTTCGATTCATTCCTTTGAAGTTTCTTTATTTCTTCACTTCAAATGTGTTCTGAAAGCTGTTTAGTGGACTATCTTAGTACTTCAGTTTAAGCAATGTGTAAAATTATTTTCCTTACTTGTCGTATAGATAATATTACAAGAATGCTTGCATCTTGTGTTGGGTAGTATTATAAGTATAAACACACTATTCGATATCTATGCTGGTATGGAAAATCTAAGGTTATGCATTTCTTGGTAATAAAAAGCATAGTTACTTTTAATGGTCTCTTCTGTATGGTGATGCGGATTTTCAAGTTAATGTCCTTGGGTGATGCATTCATCTGGTGTAGACTTTTATTTTTCCGTCAAATTCTCTGAATTTAAGCAACTTCTATTGAACTTGATTTGCTTTTGTTTGGGACACAGATGCGAATGAAGTTCTTATCGTAGAGATGTAGATCTTCTGCCACCTTTGTTCACCTTGTGTAGCTAAAATTGAAGTCAAATGGGTCCAATCGAATTCTGTTAAATTTTTATATACGACTCGAAAAAGCACTTTAGTATTGTTATTTATCTGCTATGTCATTTTTTAATCTGAAAGTTCCTTTATGTTTTCGTGAATTTCAGTATATCTTATGATGTTTGTTTGCGGGACTGTCCAATGGACATATTGAGAATGAATAGGATTATTAATTTATTATCAGCTTCCAACTATTTTTGATTTCCATTTTCTAATCGTTATGTTATTCTTGTTATTAGCAGCCTCCAACAAATGTGCTTTCTTGTTTAACACTTTGGGGTCAATTGCCACCTAATTTTTCCAACTCTCGAGTAAATTAGGTATTATTTAATACAACTTACCATTCTATATATTATTATATTTAATTTGATATAGTATCTATGATTGAAGGATTGATTAGATTTTATAAATATATAATCATCAAATAATTGCTAAATACATGTAGTTACTACTATAAATAGAAGAGGAGGTATAGAAATAACACTGAAATATTTCTAATGCCTTTAAAACTGACAAATGTTGTAAGGGATTAACAAAGTTCTATTTCTTTATTTTGAAAGCTAGATGTGTTCATATGTCTTTTTGACCTTCCGATTGATGGAAATAATTTAGCTATTTTCACTTTGAAAGAAAAAGAAAAAAATGATGAAACCCAGCTAAAACTACATTTGCTACATCTTTAGTGGCATGCTCTTTATGTTTTGCACATTTGATGTTTGTATACAAAGAATAGAGTTGGTAAAATCTGAAATTGTCTTCCTGAAATTACAATGAACCCTTGAGATATTTCAATTGTGTCATGAGTAAATGAGTCAGGAAAGAAGACTTGAATTCATAAGCAATTGCCTGCTAGCTTCTTGATAGAAAGGGCCATTTGGTTGCTTAATATGTGTTATCTTAATCACATGTGTATGTTACACAAGTGAGTGCCTTGTTTCTATAATATTTCTAAAGATTGCTTGGATTTTATTTTCTGAAACTTGTATCTTCTTTTCTTCTGTCAGTGAAATAAATGAATGAGGATATAAATAATGCTATATATAATTGCTCTTTTAATTCAGGTCAGATTTGATTCTAATGTGAGAAAGCCTACAAATATTACCTTTCATTTTGATAGTCAGTAGTTATGAAAATATGAATAAAGTTTATGCTGCCAAATAGAGTAGTTTGTGGATATAAATTGTGATGATATACTAAGAATCGGTAAATTTTCACTTGTGTTAAAGTTGTAACGATAAAGTTCAATTGTAATTTAGAAGTTACTACTAATATATATGATCCACATTTTTCTGCATTATAAATAATATTTTGATTTAATTTTTTTTTATAAATAGATGCAAATTAAACTGGAATCAAGGAAGATTGTGCAAAAGCTAGAAAAAGGTCTCGAAAAATAAAAAAATTTTGGGAGAAAAATGATTTAGAGATCCTAGTTGGTAAATGGACGTTACTCAAGACAATTCCATCAAAAAGCAAACGAGTGGAAGGAACTCACAAAAGAGGAAAAAGTTGCAACATCGGTTAAATTGCATAGTACTTTACAAGATAATCTCATTTTTATTATAGAACATATTAGTTCATCTTAAATGCGACAAGAAATAGTTTTTGTCCCAAATTGCCTCATCAGTAATACATTATCTTTTTGACTATTAAATTATTTTTGTATTTTTTTGAAATTGTAATGGTTACTAATTCATGACGATTTATATTTACATTTTTGTTTTGTTGGTAAAATTAATATTTTAATGACGAGATGATAGTTTTTACTACAAAATTGTAAACCTTATTATAAAAGCAAATACGTCACTAATTTATACATTTAGGGATGAAATATTTTTTTGTTTATAAGAAGGCATTTTTTAGTGACAGAAGTGTGATTTTTCAACTACAAAATATATATAACTTTAGACACAACTGGTGTTGTCATTGATGAAACTAAATAGTTAGTGACAAAGTAATTTCGTCAGCATTAATAATTTTTTTTAGTGACGAAGGTGCACTTTTAATGATATTTTTTAATACTTTTATATCGAACAAGTGCGTCATAAATATTATAACTTTGGGGACCAAAAAGAATTTCGTAGTTAATATAGCTTTATTTAGCGAGAAACATAAAATTGTCTACATATATTATTAGTGATGGTGTTTTAGGACGAAAGATAAATAAAAAATCTTTTGTCATAAAAGGTTTTGACAAAATATAAATTTTAAGCAACAAAATAATTCATCATTAATAATCGAATTTGTTGTAGTGAAATTTTCCACTATATGGATTAAGATTTCAAGTTAAAGAAGAGAAGATAACCAAATGACAAAAGAACCCTAAAAGTAAGGGTGTACTGTGGTCCGGGCCTGAACCGGGACCGGATCAAGCCCGCGAGCCTTACGGGCCGGTCCTGGCGGTCCCGGGCCTGCCGGTCCCATAGGCCCGCGACGGGCCGGTCCAAAACTTAAAAATCGTGAGCCCGGGAGTGCCAGACAGGCCTAGGCTGGTCCTGGCGGGCCCAACGACTCTTTTTAAATTGTTTTTAAAAAAAAAATTATTAACGGCTCTTTTGTAAAAATAGCCATTTGGAACTTTGTAAAATAGCCATTTGGCCCCCCAAACTTTATATAATTACAATTTTTCTCATATCTCAACTATAAATACCCCATCATTCTTTCATTTTTATTCACCAATTCATCAATATCTCTCAATCTCTCTTTCAATCTTTCTACTACAATTGCTTAATTTATTGTTGAAAAATCGTGAAAATTGTGAAATTGTTAAATTGAAGTTTTCAAGTGTTCAACGTTTCAATATTCAAGAAGTTGTTCGGCAATCCGGTAAACTCGTTTCAATTCTTACGTTTTAATAGTATATTTTTGTGTGGTTTAGTTTGCATAATTATAATTAGTATGACATTTTCTTTGAAAAAAAGTTCGGTAAAGGAAAAGGTAAAACCAGTGAAAGTAGTGGCCATAATACTACCCTTCCCCCGGCTCCCCGACCGACAAAAAATAAGCACGTTGAAAGTAGTCGCCAACCTAGACTTCCTACTCCACCTCCCGTAATGCTTGATAGTGATCACCCTTGTTTTCAATTTACCGATAGTGAATTTCTATATGATGTTGTAGTAGGTGATAGGTTAGATGATGAAATTATGAATGTTCTTTATCCTAATGAACCTATCTTAGAGGAAAATAAGGATGATGATGATAATGATGAAACCCAAGAACCAGATGTAGATGATACACATACTAGTCATGTTCATAACTCAAGTAATGCACCGGCCCACCCACCTGTAGAAACTCCAATATTTAGTGACAACCTGCTAAACGTCCAGAAACATCATTAGTTTGAAATTTTTTTTCTCAAGTAAGAGAACTAAATAAGGCTAAGTGTAAAACTTGTGGGAAATTACTGGTTCATAAATTTACTGGAGACCGTAGCGGCACGTGTAGTTTGACTATGCACATAAAAACACACCCTACAGATCGGGCTAGATTTTTTCAAATGCAAGCGCATCAAGAGGGGACAAGTGTATTCTGCGGTTAACCCTAGTACAAGTTCAAATCTAGTTCAACTAGAAATTACCACTGTCACCGGAGGTATTTTATATTATGATCCAAATAGAGATCGTGAAGAATTAGCAAAGATGATTACTGTTATGTGCTTACCTTATACTTTTGCTTCAAATCCTAATTGGGTTCATTATATTAGAAGAGTTTTTAATCCTACTTATAAAGGTTGGCCTCACGCAACAGTTAAGGCCGATATTTATAAATTCAAACATGAATATGTACAATACTTGCGCTATTTATTTACTCATATACCTAATCGGATTTCTATTACTACTGATATTGGTAGAAGTAATAATGACTGTGATTATCTAACTGTTACAAGTCATTGGATAGATGAGGACTGGACAATGCAGAAACGTATAATTGCTTATAAAATAATTAATTCACGTCACACAGGTAAGTTTATAGCTAACACGTTTCAGATATTTGTAGATATTTTTCTTTAGCGATAAAATAATGGCAATTTCTATGGATAATGCTTCTAGTAACACTAGTGCTATAGGTATGCATATAAAAACACTAAATCCTGCATTTAGTAATATTTTTCATGCTAGATGTCCTTGTCGTATTTATCATTTAATTATCGGTGATGGTATGCGAATTTTAACATAGAAATTGTAAAGGTTCGAATAACTCTTAATTGGCTTTTTATTCAAACCGTAGAACTAGACTATTTTAAAAAATGTTATGAATATGGCCTTAGAGAAAGAAAGGTTCCTAAACCTTGCCCGACTAGATGGAGTTATATGTACAAAAGTTTAGTAGTTGCATATGGATATAGAAACCCAATTAATACAACGTTTATTTCTCGGGTAGGTGGTGAGGATGATGATGAAATGCTTACTACCCAAGATTGGACGAATGTTAAAATTCTTTTAGATTTTTTAGAACATTTTCAAGTTGCTACAAATGCATTTTCTGGGCAATATTATCCTACTATTTCAAACTGTTTAGTTTATATTGCCGCACTAGCTGATTTTTTTGTTGAATTTGGCGAGGGTGAGGATATTTATAAACTTGCTATAAATGAAATGAAACAAAAATTTAGAAAATATTTTTTCCCTATCCCTCCTATTTTTGGTGTTGCTGCAATGTTAAATCCTACAATGAAATTGGGAGGTCCTCATTTTTGCTACAATGAAGAAGTTGCTACACTTGCAGATGCAAAAGCATCAATTAAAATTAATGCTCAAACAATTTATAATGCATATAAAGTTGCCTTGGAGCATTCTAGGCCTAATATTCCAACCCATACTTCGTCTCGCTCACAATCGTCTAAAAGAGCTGCGGGCTTAACAACTCTTAAATCTTGGACGGAGTTCCGGGGTTCTCAAGGTGATAATTATGATGAAACTTCACATCTAAATGAGCTTCAAATTTACTTGTCTCAGGGACTTGAAAAGGAGAATCCACTCTTTCGATCTTTTGGAATGGTGGAAGTCAAGGGAAAAACATTTTTCGGTTCTTGCAAGGATGGCTCGGGATGTTTTATCAATTCAAGCTTCAACGGTTGCATCGGAGAGCGCTTTCATTCAAGCAAGACAACAAATAGGTGATCATAGAGCGGTGACGAGGGATAGCTTGGAAAAATCGGTACTTTTTAGAGATTAGATCCGCGCGGAAAGAAGAAACTTTGGAATTGCAGAATCACAACCTGCGATAGATGAAGCTTATGAAGAAATGATAGCGGAACTTTCGGAGGATTCGGCTTCGCCTGGAAGTGGTGATGAACAAGCTTCGTGTCCACCACCACCAACACAACCTCCTCCCAACCTTGACGGATTTATGAGATTTGTTAGTGATACAATGTAGATTATGATGTAACTTATACATTGGCACATCTTCTTTCAGTTTTTTTTTTCCTTTTAATGGTGGTATTAGTACCTTGTTGTGCACATTCCATTGGGGAAAGGAAGACTAAGAAAGATATTCCATTTTGGTAATAATATATACATAATATACAATATATACTAATTACTACAACACAATATATATAATATACAATATATACTAATTACTACAACACAAGATACAATGAAATATATATTATATATACTATACTAATAACTAAGTACATTATTATAAAATATACTCTATTCTATACTAATAACTACTATACAAGATATTGCCTTAAAAAAAAAATTCTCCGCCAGGCCCGGACTGCTAAGCCTAGGACCACTGTGGGCTTAGGCCTGTCACGGGCTTATCTCACCCGCCAGGACCGCCAGACCCGCCACACGAAGATCAAAACCACGAAACCCGATCCGTAAGGCCCGTTTAGGCCCAGGACAAAATACACCCTTACCTAAAAGTGAATAAAGTTGCATAGAAACGAACAAATTTGACCACCAAAAACAAAACTCTGATAAACTTGCACACTTGTAGTTCTAATACCTGAAACAACACCAGCAAACACCTATATTACATGTATTCTGTTTTGAGTTTTGCAGATTGGTTGTGGCTTACAATGTACATTCAGCTATCCACTTAAATACAAATTTTATATAAAATTTATATAATGTATATTTGATATATTTTATATCTAATTTATATATAGTAAAAATAAATTTGATATAACTAATTATATATTATACAATATAAATATAATTTTCACACAATATTTCTTTCCAATTAAATATAACTACAATAACATATAAGTTAAGTATAAATTTTATATAAAATTTATACAATATATCTTTTGTATATTTTGTATCTAATTTAGACATAGTAAAAATAAATTTCATATATCTAATTATATATTATACAACTTATTGACAATTTTTTCATATATTATTTCTACCCAGTTATATACAACTAACATATAACTTAAATATAATTTTTATATAATATTGTTCAACTTTCATACAATAGTTAAATAAATAAAAGAAAAATATATAAACAACATAATACAAAATTTTTACAATTTTTTTATAATTTTACTATAATTTTATAAATATAATATGCCGGCCGTAAGGCAGTGATCATTAGGGCATTTGATGAAGGAAAAAAGGACAGGCCATACGGCCATTGTTTGGTTGCAGGTATTTCCAAGTATCCTAAGAAGGTGATCCGAAAGGACTCAGCCAAAAAGCAGGCGAAGAAGTCACGTGTCAAGGCTTTCATTAAGCTCGTGAATTACAACCACATCATGCCCACTCGTTACACGCTCGACGTGGATCTGAAGGATGTTGTCAACGTGGATGTTCTGTAGTCATGTGACAAGAAGGTTACTGCTGCTAAGGAGGCGAAAGCTAGGCTTGAGGAGAGGTTCAAGACTGGAAAAAATCGTTGGTTCTTCACTAAGCTTAGGTTCTGAGCGAAGGTTGTTTTGGTCCTTGCACTGCTGGTAATTTTTATCGCATATGATTAAGATTGACTGTTATTTTGATGAATATGGTAATTTTAGTAGTAGTAAAGGAGTGATGGATAATGTTTTTATCATTAAGCTACATTTATTCTGTTTTTGTTTATGAAAGATTATTAGATCTGCTTTTAATTTTAAAAAAATCTGAAATTTAGTTAAAATTACGTCTAATCTTCACCAAAACTTCTCAAAATTAAGTTATGAACTTCAAACCAAATTCCTAATTATGTACAACAACATCTAATCCAAACAAATATTGACTTTTGAAAATCCAAATTCGAATTTCAAGCATCAAAGCTTTTTAATGACTGTCAATGATGAAATTGCTGATTTCTTTTCCTTTACTTACATTACTGAAATTAGGGATTGAGAGATAGAAAGAGATGTGAGAGAATTCTCAATTCTTTGCAACAACATCTAATTCAAACAAATAATAATTTTGAAAACCCAAATTTGAATTCAAAGCTTCAAAATTTTTCAATGTTATCAATAATAGACTCATGGGTGGGTACAAGATACATAGTGGAGAGGGGTGGGATGTGAAGAGAGAAATATAAAGCAGTGAAAGATATATTAGAATAATTTTAGGACATCAGTTATTATCAATAATTTTCTTAAAATGTACATAAATAGAAATTAGATATATAAAATATAATTATAGTAAAATTTGAGTAAGAAAAATAATATATTTTCATATAGTGTATAAGAACATAAAATTCCTTAGCCGGGCTAAATGTGTGTTGAAATAGATTACAATAAGTGGTTGGAAAAAAAAAGATTATAACAAGTGGTTAAAAAAAATAAATATTATAACAAGTGGGGTAAAGTCAATTTCCACTCTACACTCGCTCTTTATCATTTTTTACTCTTGGACCAAACACCGAATTCTTCTCCTCCCACCCTTTACCATACACTACTCCACCAACTTTATGTCTAATCAAATTTTAAAAGACCATTAAGCTAATAATTTCCCTTTGTAAATCATTATATAGAGAAAGCACTTTGAACAAAATCGATTTAAATCATACTCAAGACTGGAAAACAGAAACAATGTCTTTGCTAAAATGCTTTTACAACTTGCTTTTTTACTAATCAAATACTCGTCAAAGACGCCAAGTCACACATATTTAAGTACAGATTCTTAATTACAGCTTATTTACCATTACAATGCATATAAGGACGCAACTTTTGCTTCAAATATCAACAAAAACAAAATGCTTAAACACAAAAAGTAGCACACCATATATGCTTCTCAATCAAACTTTTTATTGGGAGATCCGACCCGCCTTCCATCATTTCCGGATCCCTGCATTTCTTCGCCAACCGGACCTCCATAACCCGGCACAACTCCTGAATTCCTAACTCCATAATACATTTGCTGATTCATTCCTTCTGTAACAACCCTTGCAGCAGCAGAAAATTCATTCGGGTCAACACCCATTGTCGGCCTCATTCCACTGTAAACTTGCCCTATATTTGAAACAGGTGGATACCCTAACTGATTAGGATGAACTGGGAAAGGATGAACATATGGAGCCCGCATTGGAATGGACTGAACCGGAATGCTCCCGGGTTGATGAACCGGACCTGGAACATAGTAAACGGGTATGGTTTGCACTGTTGGAGCCGGGAAATGCCAAAGAGGACTACCCGGATAACTTGGCTGTTGCCGTTGAACCGGCGTCTCTTTGGTTTCAGTTACCGGGTTTGGCTTATCGGGCTTTGTTTTAACGGGTGGTAGATCCGGGATCATTGTCATAACTGAAGATGTCATTGTTGATGATACAGAACAATACGGGGAAGAAACAATGGGTGGAGCGGGTGAACCCGGATCCGAGATTATCTTATTTTTCCCAAATCTTGATTCACGGGGCGGATCATCAGAAGCGTCCAACCCAAACAAATAATCCGGAACTTCAGAAACAATAGATGATGCTTCGGACCGCCCACGCTCTAAACCCCCTGCTGAACCCGGTCCACCATTAAGAGCGTCAACAAACCATTGCTCTCGTTTAGATGAACCGTCAAGGATGGAGCTGATAGTGTTGGCTCTAGAACCTGAATCGTTAGGAAAAAGGAAGAGCCGTAGCCGAGCGGATTTCTGATTCTGAGTTAGCCGATCATATTCTTCCATTAAATTCTCTACATCTTCATCGGTGGTGACGGTTATTAAAGCGTCGAGGTCCTCGTTAGGGAGCTGGTATTTGATGTTAATGTTGGAATTTCCAGTCAATTTTGAGAGTTTTGCTAGGAGAGCTGCGAAGGTAGTGTGGCAATTCACAGCAACGATTCGGGTGTCACCGCCGACGTAGCGGAGTTGGTTGTCGTGTGGCCTGAGGATGATTTTGCCACCGAAGCTGCACATGAAACGGGCACGTGGTTGTGGAGCGGTGGTGTCGTCATACATGTGGTGATGGTGGTTCTCGGAGCGAGGCGTGGAAGCTAATGAGTCGCCGTTGACGGAGTCGAACTCCGGCGGCGCGTGATGTGACCCGCTCATTACTGCAAATGGAAAATGAAAGAGACGGTTAGTCCATCTGTCACTGTAATTGGTACTGTTACATTGAAGTTGTGATAGTAGACTTCCTATTCAAAATTAATGTGAAAAAAAAAACGATTTGAAACTGTTAAAAATGTGGACTTGAGAATTTACCTTTAATTAGAGGTGGCAAAGTGATTAAAATATAACGGTTATTCACCTATATTATTTATTTAAAAATAAAAATAAGTTCAAGAATGAATTGTTTAAAAACGAGATGAATATGAATAAGAATTATATTATCCACTTAAAAAATAAATAAACAACGGATAATTAATGAGTTTAGTTTTTATATTTGTAAAAACTCAAATTAGAGTTTCATAAGTTTGGGAGACTAGAAATTCTTCCAACAACAACAACAACAACAACTGCATAGTATAGTCCCACAAAGTGAGGTCTGGGGAGGGTAATATGTAGACGGGCCTTACCCCTACCCGAAAGGGCAGAAAGGCTGTTTCCAATCGACCCTCGGCTCAGTGAAGTAAAGGAACAACAAAACAAAAACAAAAACAAAAACAAAAACAAAAACAAAAACAAAAGAGCATTAGTAACTTCCGCAGAAATAGCGTAAATAATTATCTAAACATAAGAACCATAAATAAAATAACATGCAATAATATCAGACAGTAACTACCATAAATAACTACCATAAGAGGGACACAATCCAATACACAAATGATCTATGGATATCCCTGCCAAGCCTCACCCAACCCCGGGTGAGGAGTACGAAAAACTCTAGAGGTCATTATCCTAAAACCCTGATACTAGACTTTCAGACTTTCCTATCAAGGGTCATGTCCTCAGAAACTCGCATTCTAGCCATGTCTTGCCTAATCACCTCTTCCCAATACCTCTTAGGCCTCCCTCTGCCTTGCAGTACGGCGACCATTGCCAGCCGCTCACAACTCCTCACCGGGGCATCAGGACTTCTCCTCCGCACATGCCCGAACCATCTCAGCCTCGCTTCTCGCATCTTGTCATCCACCGGGGCCACCCCCACCTTCTCTCGAATAACTTCGTTCTTAATCTTATCTAACCTGGTGAGCCCGCACATCCACCTGAGCATCCTCATCTCCGCAACCTTCATTCTCTGAACATGAGAGTTCTTCACTGGCCAACACTCCGCCCCATGCAACATGGCAGGTCTAACCACAGCTCTATAAAATTTCCCCTTGAGTTTCTGTGGAACTTTCTTGTCACACAGGACTCCTGATGCAAGCCTCCACTTTGACCACCCCGCTCCTATACGATGAGTGACGTCCCTGTCAATATTTCCGTCCCCCTGAATCACCGACCCAAGATATCTGACACTGTCCCTCTTGGCGATGACCTGAAATCCAATCATCACGTCTCCGCCTACTTCGCTCGGTTCGGCGCTAAACTTGCACTCCAGGTATTCTGTCTTAGATCTGCTTATTTTGAAACCCTTAGATCGAGAGTCTGTCTCCATACCTCTAACCTCTCATTAACACCGACCCTCGTCTCGTCTATCAAAACAATGTCATCAGCAAATAGCATACACCAAGGCACATTCCCTTGAATATGACGGGTTAGAGCATCCATCACCAAGACAAACAAGAGAGGGCTAAGCGCCGATCCTTGATGTAGCCTCATAACCACTGGAAAATGGTCTGAGTCGCCACCCACCGTCCTAACCCTAGTCTTAGCTCCATCGTACATGTCCTTGATTACTCTGATGTAGGCTTCTGGCACGCTCTTCGCCTCCAAGCACCTCCATAGCACCTCCTTCGGGACCTTGTCATACGCTTTCTCCAAGTCGATAAGCACAATGTGCAGGTCCTTCTTCTTATCCCTGAACTGCTCCACCGGCCTCCTGACAAGGTGGATAGCTTCTGTAGTGGAGCGACCCGGCATGAAACCGAACTGGTTCACAGATATAGATGTCATCTCCCCCACCCTCGCCTCGATCACCCGCTCTCAAACCTTCATGGTGTGACTTATTAATTTGATACCCCTATAGTTGTTGCAGCACTGGATGTCACCTTTGTTCTTGTACAAGTGCACCATTGTACTCCACCTCCACTCCTCCGGCATCCTTTTGGTCCTGAGGATCGCATTGAACAACCTGCAGAGCCACTCCACTCCTGGCCTACCCATGCATTTCTAGAATTCCACCGGGATCTCGTCAGGCCCGGTCGCTCGACCCCTACTCATCCTATGCAAAGCCCACATGACCTCCTCCGCCCTAATGCGCCTGCAGTACCCAAGGTTTCTATGTTGCTTTCAATGCCCCAACTCCCCTAGCTCTATGTTACGATCCCCTTCCTCGTTAAGTAAGTCTCGAAAGTACGCCTGCCACTTCTGCTTGACTTGAGACTCCCCCATCAAAACTCTACCATCCTCGCCCTTGATGCACCTAACTTGGTCAAAATCACGCGCCTTTTTTTCCCTTGCTTTAGCTAACCGGAATAACTTCATGTCCCCGCCTTTCTCCCCTAGTTCCTCGTACATGCGACCAAACACCGCGTTTTTGGCTTCCGTAACCGCCATCGTTGCTTCTTTCCACGCCGCCTTGTAGATCTCCATGCTCGCTCTCCGTTCTTCCTCGCTCGTGCTCCCTGCCATCTTAGCAAACGCCGCCTTCTTCACCTCCACTTTTCCTTGGACTACCTCATTCCACCACCAGTCACCCTGATATCTACCTGAATAGCCCTTGGCTACCCCGAGCACGTCCCGTGCTACCTCCCTAACCAAGTTCGCCGTCTCTAACCACATAGCATCCGCTTCCCCAGAACTTCTCCAAGCTCCGCCCTCAGCTAACCTCCTCTCCAACTCCTGTGCTTTCTCCTTAATCAAAACACCCCATCTAATCCGCGATTGTCCCCGAGCACCACTAGAAATTCTTCCAAGAGTTATCATATTTAAGAAGTAATAGATAATATGAATATCCATATTATCCGTCAGATAGCCCATTTTTATCCGTATTAAATATGGGTAGAGCCGAATAATTTATTCGTTTTTAAATTATCTATTTTTGACCCCTCTCATATCCGATCCGACTTACCCATTTGTCACTCCTACCGCTAATCATGACTATCATAATGTATGACCTAGCAAAAACTCTCTTATCTTATGAAGAAATTTTATTGACTTGTCCCGTTACATGGATAGGATTTTAGTTTTACATACATTGAATTGTAAAAAATATTTTACCTATCCATACAATTTAGTCTACTATAGCAGGTAGTTATGTATTATTTTAATATCAATTTAACTTGATCTTGATGGGATGGAATAGCAGCGAAATATTTAAATTCGCATATGTTCATACAGTACAAGTGATGAATCAGCAATCACGGTAATCTCAGATTGGACGTTAAAAAAGGGGAAAGAAGACCAATCTCATTCGAGTAATGTTAGTGGTTGTTTTAATAAGCCACTATATAAATCAAAATTAAAGTATCTTATGACGGATTCGTATTTGTCGATATCAGCAGTTGTCAACTTACTATAAATAACCTTGGACGGCTTAATAAACTATCTTATTGCTTGGTTAAACTAAAAGGGCAGATAAAATTAGAAAGATGCCTATTGAACACAACGCGTCACTGGATTAGGCCATTTAACACGAGGGTTGGCTAATGTCCTAATAAAATATTCATCAAAAGACAATGCATTCTAGTTTACTTGGCTCTAGTCAACAATTAATGCGTAATTTTTCTATTTTAGACATAAAACAGACTTAACTTGACTTATTCCTTCTATTTATCTCATTTTAAATATTATTATTATTATTGTTGTCGTCGTCGTCTTCTTAAGTGGAGTAATAATATTTTCTTTGGTTATAAATTTTTCAAAAGCCTTTTTTATTACACAAAACTTGGAATTTAGGGTACTTTAATGTAATTTTTAAATAAGTAATTTTTCAAAAAAGGTATTAAATAAGTAATTAATTTCACTCTTCCACTCAGAATCTCATCATCCTTTTTAACTATGGTATAATATTTATCATATTATTCCCTCCGTCTCATATTAATAATCATGATTATTAAAAATAATTATCTCAAATTATTTGTCATTTTAGAAGTTCAAATCAAAACTAATTAATTTTTTCCTTTTTTACTCTTAGTAACAGTTGTTTTTGAAAATAAAAATAAAATATAAATAGAATAAATATTAAATGAAGATAGATTATATTTTATGACATAAATAAGGAAAGAATAGCCCAATCACTTTCTTATTTAATATTTTTTAAAATTCACGTAAATGAGAAACACAACACATAATATAAGATGGAGCGTGTAATATACAACCGTTCAAAATTATTCTTACCATATAGTCAGTGCATACTATTAAAAAAAATGCATGCTATTTTGACAAATTACTTCATTTAGGATCATTTGATTTTTTGTTTTCCTTTAGGCACTTATATTCTCGCCGATAAGTCGACTCCACCAAAGCTTTTTCATTTACGAGAATTGAAAGCTCTTCTCAAGGGTTGTTCATCAATATATTTAATGAAAACCTAACAAATCAATTTATTTACTTCAATTACTATCTCTATTTTTGAAGTTGCAGTTAAAAATTTCATTCGTAAATATCGAATAAGAAGGGATAAGGTTCAAATAAAGAGAACCAATTCTATAAAATGAGCTGGTGTCTTGTAGTTGTAAGATGTTCAGGCCCACATTTAGACTTCCCTCCTGCCAAAGGAAGGCAAACATTTGGAATATGCTAATGTTTTGTACCCTCTTTCATTTATTTCTCCTATTCCTCTTCTTTTTGTATAACCGTAGGACAAAAAAATTGATAAAAATTAGAACGCCTCAAAACCTTCAAGCTTAAAAAGTTGATTCCATTCAATTGTACATTACTTCAAGTGCTTATGTTGTTATCATAGACTTCAAACTTTCAAAAAGAATGAGGAGCATAGAACTATCAAACAGAAATCAATGATTTCATATAGAAGAAGAGTTGTGATAATTAAGTAGTACAATCAATACACAACTACGATTGATTTTTGAAATACTAGTAAAAGTAAGACGAAATGGATATTGAGGTTCATGTAACTGGACTTCAGTAATTAGTTTGAGATTGAAACTTTTTGAACAAAGAATCGTCGATTAGAAGAGCAAAGAAACAGAAAAAAAAAAAAAGCATTTAATCAAAAAGGAGGTCCTTAACTTACATGATAGATAGAGACTTCAAACTCGTTTATGTCAAAACAAGAAGAGTATAACTTCTGCTGCAAATTTGGCCTGCAGATTAAACGAAGAGGGAGAAAATGTTGGAAAGAAACATGGGATATATAGTGGTGGTAAAAAGGTTTTAAATAGGGGGAATGAGACTCAAAGCTGGGTGGACATTATCGTGGGGGGATGGGGTCCTTCATTCGTGTCTTTAAGCTACCTCTTTCTTTCAAAGACGTGGCTTCCATTTTTTTTCTTTTGGGTTGGGTGGGGGTGGGGGGGGGGGGGGGAGGGTTGAGGACTTCCCAAATTCTAGTAGGAAAAGGTTTTATGTCCACTTGTTTTTGCTAACTCATGCAAACTAATCCACTATAAGTCTTTATTTTCACGTAAAATTGTTGTCCTTATTTGAAATTCATCTAGTAAAATAAAGACCACAAGGGATGTGGTGCAGTGAAGGGGATCCGGGGCAGATTTATAGCTTAAATTATGGAGTACGTGAACTTATGATTCATTGTCAAATTCGACATTTTATGTACATATATTTTTAGCATTGGTCTAATATTTTCTGTTGACATTCTTACTCCAAAAAGGCTGAATGATGCACTTGGTTGCATATTGAGTTATTTATTCAAAGGAACATGGATCAATTACCGCTAAATATCTTTTTCTACTTTTTTTTTTAGTGATGTATCCATATTCAAGAAATTTTAGATGTGCCTCTGAATAAGACTGGAGGTTTCACAGAAAGTGTTTCCCCTAAAATGGGTTCTTACGCGGTACAAATATAATCGAGCTTCAATATAGATACGAACACCAAATGAAAACCCATAAAGAAAATAAAGATAGTTTCGAAAGAAAAGACAAGACTCCACAATTTAACTCAACTATAGTGTCACAGTTTGAATTCTGATCCGGAGAGGAGACCAAAGTAAGGGAGTTACAATTATAGCGACTGACTCAAACAGTTTACGTTGTGATTCAAGTGATGACTTCTTAACCAACAACAATCCATAGAGGAACCAACACTCACTCAGTTGAATAGTCAATATATGTAAATAAAAACTGAAATTATATTTTTGAAGGTACGGTCCGACTTCCAAGTTCTAACCAATAAAACTTGTTATAGCTACTGAATCAAATAATAAAATACTACTCCCTTTTATCTAAAATAAATAATTTTTTGGCTTTTCTTTTGTGATCTAAAATAAGTTATTTTTCTAGATTTCAAGAATGCATTAATTATTTTGTCCTATATTGTCTTTGAAGTAAATAGTGTTGGAATGTGTATTAGAAATGTTCATGTGAGATAGTAAAGATTAGTATGATTAATTCTATTGCTGATTAATGCTAAAAGTGAATATTAAATTTGTACAAAAATATCTAAAAATTTATTTATTTTGAACCGGAAAAAATAATAAGTGAACAATTTGTTTGAAATATCGGTTCTTTAAGGTCAAATACTAGCTGCAACAATAATTTGCTCCAATTGTAATACAAAGTTTTCAAGGACGAGGGGTATTTAGCGGTTTTGGTCGGCGTAGCTACTCTGGGTTCTCATTTGTATAATCTTGGGGCCATAAAAAATGAGATAATTATATAAGTTATTTGATTAAGCTGCATTAATTATTAATTAGTTTCATTAAACAATGTTTCGTGCAGTATTTGGGTGATCCCTCTGTTTACCCTTAACAATTAAACTTATATTGTAGTTTTAAGAATATGTGATTCAATCCAATATCAATTGATAAAGAAGGAATTAAATAGATAAATTATGAGAATAAAATAAATCAAATCAGTTATGCAAGTCAAATCTCGACCCCGGCCTATGGTAGTCTCGAGGTGTGATAATAAGAATAGTAAATGGTAAAGCAACTTTGATGAGCAGTAAGTGAAATAGCAAGAAAGTAATGAACATATATTTTCTTATCAGTCAATCGTGATCACTACAAATAAATGGGATTCATCTTTATATAATATGGGAGTCCTAAATAATGTACATTTTTAATTATAGTAGGAATCATATTTGACAACTGATTAATCGCCGAGGACCAATATATTCCGAAATTCATGGCATGATCTCCGGTCCATTTATGGGTATCTCGCTCTTTTCATTATTGAACTACAATGGCATCATTTCGAAGTATGCCATCTTCTGACCTCAATAAGTGATATCGATCTCGATCTTGGAAAGAAAACTTCGACCCTGAACTCGACGTCTGGCCTTCCGACGTAGTATTGCTTTTTCCATCAAAAGGACGAAATCGGGCTGTCCCGATTTTCACTGTATACAAATAGTCCCCTTGTTTCTTACAGTAAAATGATAAAAAACGACTTGATCCTTGATTTTCTGGAGACCCCAACAATGACGTTATCCCTATGACGTAAGCGATCGAGGTGTCCGAAACATCCCGTCGGTACAGTTCCCCAAATCATGAATGATTGTCAATGGGCGGTCGGCCAGTAGCGCCACCGAACTGTCATCGTGAGTCTATAAATATCGGCTTCCTGGTTGAATCAAAACTTTACTTCTTCCTTCACCAAGCTTTCTAAGTCTCTTCCTCTCTTTTTCTCTTCTCTTTCACCACCAGTTGATCCAACCTTTTTAGTACCAAAAACACCAATCTTCACCTCTTTCTGCTTTCTTCTACCTGAACCAATGGCAAAAATCTCCAAAACTGTCCCACAAAAAGAGAAGGTTTCTTCCTCTTCTTCCCGGCTAGCCGATAATAAAACGTCGGTGGAACCACTCCCTCACGAGTACATTCTCGGCCCATGTGTTTTAAAGAATGACTTCAAAGTCGAAAACCCTCCGTCGGTTCCCAGCCGATGTGAACACGTCTCAAGATATATCTGCTTGATAACGGCAAAAATCTAGAGATTGTGAAGAAAGACTGTAACTGGGGAGCTAAGGTTGTGATACAGATCCCTACCCTCGAAGAGAGTATTACCACTCACGTGGAGGGGCTTCTAAGTATCTATACTTACCCTTTCACATTGGATCCACTTGACCCAATTATCATTGACTATTGCACGAGGTACTAGGTTACGCTCGGCCAGGTCCATCCCTCATTCTAGCATATAGTAATCATGCTCTCTTCTTCTCTACCAAGGCTAAGGGGTTGGAATTCACTCTAAGCCACCTCATACGGTTGTACCGACCTCAACTTTTTTGAAGATTAATCAAACTCCAATGCCAATCAACAAAGTCTTTTTTTGCAAACATCGATGAGAACAAGGACCGGGGTTGGATGATTCGGCTCGTGTTGGTAAGGACCTGCGACCTCATCCTAGAGGAGAAAATGTCATTCCCCGAGAAGTGGAACGTCGATCATAAGTATTATCCATTAATCTCTGTACTCATTTGTTTGCTTTACGTAACACTTTCATCTGTTATGCAGTGGTTGCCTGGATGCTCATGCGATCCCCGACCCTAAAGACTGGGTTCGGGAACTGGTTGCAACTTCCTTCCATGCTAAGCGTTGCTGGTGTGACTTGGCAAAGGGTAGATGAGAGGCCAAAAGGGCTCCTGCCCGGAAACGTAGGAGAAATCTTATGTATGACTATAGAGTTGGTCCACCAGTTGAGGGAAGGAAAAGAGGAGGATGAGGGCGATGATTCGTTGATGATGATTCGAGCAAAAAAGTCGGTAGAGGCCGTTAAGCCTTCCATGTCGGAGGCGGTTGTCGAGACCTTACCTCTTGATGAGGTGGACTCGAAGAAAGATTCAGGCAAAGCCCCTTAATCTCCCGAGCTTGAGATTATCCCTCGGCCATAAACAAGCATGCCATAGTGGGCCATTTCTAAGACACCCAATGCTAAATAGAGTGCCCCGAGTGATTCGCTCGGGACCATGACAATAGGTCACTCTCCCTCTCTATCGGCCTTTTTTAAGGAGGCCATAAGGGATGCTTGGGCTCTACAGATCCCCGACATAGGCGGAGTCCCTAGTGAAGAGGATCCTTTTTTGAATTGCTTTACCGGGGTTGATTATTTCTCCGATCTCACCGATGCATCTACCCTTTTCGAAGAGGCCCAATGCCTTTTATCTCGAGTAATCATTAATTCCTGTTATTGCAATTTTCTTTTCCTTCTTCTCCTTAACTTATATCTTTTTTATAGGCTTTCATCAAGTTTCGGGATGACCTGAGCCAATGCAAGGCCGAGCTCTAGAAGACCTCAGAGGAGAGGAATGCTTTGGAGCTCCTTTGCAGTCAAAAGGATAAGGATCTTAGGGACCTTCGAACAAACTTGGCCCAGGATCGTAAGAAGGAGGCTGAGCTAGACGAGCAAGTAAATATCATTTTGAAAGAGTATGATACCGACCCAACTAGGGAGGCTAATACTTCAATATCTCAATTGTAGCAAAAAATGGAAAGGATCGAGTTACCCTGAGGGGAAATCGATCAAATCAAAGCTGACTGCGACCGGTGGAAGGGGAACATAGACCGCCTTGCTGAAGAGAAAGAGGCATCCTTGGAAAAACTATCATCGATCGAGGTACAACTTCGAGGAATTAAAGAGAAAAGCTCAGCGTAGGCCAAAAGGATCGAGGAGCTCGAAGTCGAGCTTGCTGAGGCCAAGGCAGAGGTTGGAAGACAAAGATCCTGGCTGACAAATCCATAGTCGTGTACTTGGCCGATGCTGGGTCTGTTCAAATGCAACTAAAGAGGCTTCCGATCGAGCAATAGAGCAATGACTTGGTGAAGTGCCAATCTCGAAGGGAGACCCTCGAGGAAATCCACGCCCGAGGTTTTGACATCTCCAAAGAGATAGCTCAAGCTAAGTCACTTGAAGCTAGCGCTAGGTTTCTTGTCTCCTCTGATGATGATGATAATAAAAAAAGCCAAGGCAGGTCCGATAACGACGAGGGGCCCGATGGAGAAGCTGTTCTCGAGGGAGAAAACAGGCCCGAGAATAGTTTGGATTTTATTTTTCTTTCCTTTTTTTGTAAGACCCTCATTGATCCCTTGTACATATTTTTTTCATATATGTGTAAAGAAATTTTCCCAGTTGAATGCCTCATCAATTTTTATCTACAAACACATTTTTTTCCTTGTAAAACTTTAGCACAATCTTATTCTTTGAATGGTATGTTTGATATTTTAGACTTGGGTGGCTTCTTCGAGGTCACCACAGTCGAGTTCGAATAAGGTTCGAGCTTGAGGCATAGGCTTTTATAGTTTGTGTCGAATAATTATGAGTCCCTGAGCCATAGACAGTCAGTTTTTATTTGGGATCAGAATAGTCGAACCCTTAGGTTCGGATAGTCTAACCCTTGGTTCGAATGGAGCGAGAACAAGATCTCGAATTCCAAGTGTATTGGCCCTTAGTCTCTTTATATCGGGCCAATATGACCTCTAAAAGATGGCTATTATTCCCCTCTTTCAGTTTAATATACTTAGAAAACATTTCTTTATGCCTTATCATGTATTTTTTACCCATTGGGTTTTTTGAGGGTTCGATGTCGATAGAAACCCCTCTGCTTTTTTTGCCTTAGCATGTTTGTGTTAAGATAATTTGATTCATCTTAAGGTTTTTCGAAAGCTGATTTATCTAAGCTCTTTTAATTATTTGTCGAGGGTAGCCTTTTTTTAGTCAGTTTTTCAAAGAAGTCGAAGGCCTATTTTAATTGCGAGATTCAAACGTCTCCGAGCCGTATGAATTTGGTCGTAGCCTTTGGGTATGACTTTTGGGCTTATTCCTCAATAATACTTCAAACTTGTTCGAAGTGTTAGTCTCCGAGAATGATGGCCTTGGCCTATAGGTCGGTATCTGCCTCTTTGAGGTCTTTATGAATTCGAGTTTAAATAACTCGAATATGTCGATCGTCAACGACAATTCTTGAGTGTTTGAGGCATATTTGCGCCTTGATCTTGAGTCATTTCTCATAAAATCATAAGTATATAGCTCGTATTATTAGAAATTTTTTTTTGAGACACGAGATGTTTGATATAGAAACAATGCTTCTTGGAATAATTTATACATGCTTACATTTTTTTCCATCGGTGCTTGACTAATCTATATGGACACGGTTCATTCGACCGTTTGTCCATTACAAAGTTTTCCTATCGAGACCGTTGATAACTAGGGATTTTAATACATTTTATACTCCTTCTTGCTCATGCTTTAATTAGAAATTCATTCAAAATAGTCCCAAAAGGCTCATAAGTTGTGCTTAATTGCAGGTTCGATCAACAAAGTAACGAGATGTCAAAGATCAGCTTAAAAGAAGTGAAACTTGCATAAGTGCCAAAGACAAGACAAGCTCAGGCAAAATAGGTCCAGTGTGGTCATCACTAGGAGGTTTAGAGACCAGATATTCAGGCTAAAAGGTAATGCAACGGCACTAGGTTTAGTGCACTCCATACTGGAGTCCATACGGACGCACTACCATTCTGTACGGTCCGCAGAGCCAAGCTTCAGAGAAGCTGCAGTTTGGAGCTTTCAAGCCAATGCAGTTCGCAGTCCATTTTGTGCGGACCGTACTAGAAGTCTAGAAGTCATCGCTACCGCAGTCCATTCTGTATGGTCAGCACAGCCTGAATATTTTGAAGCCAAGAGTCCTAGTGCGACCGTAGTCTATTCTGTGCGGTCCGCACTAACCCCGCATGGGCATTTTTGTCCAAATTTTTTAGCTTAGTATAAATAGATTCTTTTTTCATTTTTAGGGTATCAGATAGTTTTTAGAAGCAATTGCGTTCGTGTGAACGACTCTGGTAGCCATTTTGGGCAACTTTACCTACATTTCATCATTGAATCTTTGTATTTAACTTAGCAATTAATTAATATGTGTTTATCTTCTTCTATTTCTTGTTTTTCTTCTTTGAATATGAGTAGCTAGACCCATTAACTAGGGTTTTGGTTCAACCCTAGTGTGGGTAATTGATGAGTCTTGTATTTTAAGGTTAAATTGACTATGGTATTTGGGTCAATTTCATGGTTAATTGTTGAATTAGTGGTTACAAACACTTGTTTGTATTTACTTGACTAGCGTTCTGTTGGAAACACGTTCTCAATGCAATATACTAAAACGTGTGTTCTTTTGTATAGGTTTTGATGAATGACAAACGAAGCGAAAATTGATATATGACGAAGTTCAAGAAACAAGCACACAATTGATATACAATGAGATTCAAGCTCAAGACAAAGTTTTATAGTTTAATTGAGTCATTCTTAAATGTGATCTTGATCCTACAACTTGACTCGTAACATGGCTTCTCTCATAAAACTATTTTCCAAAATCATGCATATTTAATTTAATGTCAAATGATTTTAAATCATGCATATTTACAGTAGTCAAAATAATTTTTAGACATGCCTTAAAAATCTGGACTAAGATAATCGATTATGTACTTATGATAATCGATTGTTTTAAGCCAAGACTGCATGACAATCGATTGTGAACTAATGACAGTCGATTGTGAATAAGACAGTGAGCATCAGGTTTTTCAAACCTGCATGACAATCGATTGTGAACTAATGACAATTGATTGTGACTTAGGCAGTGTCCATCAAAGTTTTTCAAAACACAGAATAATTATGAACTAATGGTAATCGATTATGTTGAGACAGTATCTTCCAGTGATTTTCAAATTTATTAAATAATCGATTGTTACATTGGACAATCGATTGTCAAAGAGACAGTGTCTAAAATGTTTTTCAAAAACTGATGAGTAATCGATTGTTGACTTTGTGCAATCGATTGTGAAGCTGACCGTTGTCGTAAAGTTTTCAAATACCGTTAGGTAATCGATTATTGATTCTGTATAATCGATTGTTTTGATTAAAATCCGGAAAAGATTTTTTGAACGTTATTGGGTAATCGATTATTGATTTTGTATAATCGATTATTTTGATTAAAATCTGGAAAAGATTTTTTGAACGTTGCTGAGTAATCGATTGTTGATTCTGGACAATCGATTGTTTGTGGTAAAATCTGGAAAGGATTTTTTGAACGTTGCCAGTAATCGATTATGGATTGTATGTAATCGATTATCAAGCGTAAAATCTGGGATTGAATTTTGATCTGTCTGGCAGACAATCGATTGTTGGGGTTTGACAATCGATTGTCAGTGAGTAAAATCAGCAACTCTTAATTGGCAATTAGGCAACGGTAATGCCAAGTTTTTCAACTATAAATACAGCTTCATTTCAGTGTTTTAAACACAACAACATACTACAACTGATCATTATATTGCTATAAGCTTGCATACTTTTGTTTATCATTTTATATTCAATTTCATAAAGCTTTTAAGAGCCATATTCTTGTCCAAAGTTGTTGTGATCTAGAGCTTACTTCTTTTACTCATATCTGCTCATTAAGGAGTATTGTGTTTGAGTGTTTAGTGTTTTATACACTTGCAAGAGAATTGTGATTCTCTTGTTGTAAGGAACTTGTGTTTCCTTGGTTGAAGTCTTGGAGTGTTGTATCTCCGAGCAAAGGTGTTAAGGCTTGTGTCCTTAAGTTGTAAAGGTTTGTTGAGCACCCGTAAGCTTAACAAGTTAGTGGAAAATCTCGAGAGAGTCTCTCGGGGACTGGACTAGCCACGTGTTGTGGTGAACCAGAATATATCGATGCGTTCTTTCCTTTTTGTTTATTTAACGCACTTATCTATTTCCTGCAAATTTTAATTCCGCAAGTTTACGCTAAATTTTATTATAACGCTATTCACCCCCCCTCTAGCGTTAAGCGTATTTTCTAACAATTGGTGTCAGAGCCCAACTCTCTGAAAACTTAACAGTTTGAGAGAACCATCCATGGCTTCTACTCGTGATTCTTTTGCAGGAATTGATGAAGGACAGTGCTCCACACGACCACCTCTATTCAACGGTACAAATTACACGTACTGGAAGGAGAGGATGAAGATCTTCGTTTAGTCCAACAGCTTTCACCTTTGGAAGGTGATAATGAAGGGAAACCAAATTCCAACAAAGAAGGTGGAAAACGAATGGGTTCCCAAGTCCGAGGATGAGTAGACGCGGATGACATCTGAAAGGTTCAAAATAATGCTAAAGCAATTAATTTATTATATTGTGCTGTTAGTGCTGACGATTACAGGAAAATATCGTGTTACACAGCGGAAAAGAAGATGTGGGACAAGCTAGAAGTTACGTACGAAGGTACGGACCAGGTAAGGGAAGCAAAAATTGATTTCCTAACCCATTCTTATGAATTATTTCACATGAAGGAAGGTGAAAAGGTGGACAAAATGTTTGAGCGATTTTCAATAATCGTAAATGACCTACATGCTCTCAAGAAAACATTCACGGATAGAGAGCTCGTTCGAAAAATTCTTAGAAGTCTCACACCGCCATGGAGATCAAAGGCCGATGCAATTCAAGAATCCATTGGCGTTTCAAACGTCACCATCGACGCACTAAGAGGTAACCTTAAGACCTATGAATCTACTATTCTTAACCCTTTTGTTGATGATCAAAGGAGGCAAAGAATAGCTCTAACGGCGAGCACAAGCCAACCGCAAATTGATGAGGAAGGAGACAACGAGTTTGGACTCGTTATCAAAAGATTTCAAAAGTTCATGCGCAAGGAGTATGAACGCAAGGGCAAAAAGCAAGGCGAACAAATCAAGTGCTATGAATGTGGTGAAACCGGGCACATCAAATCAAATTGCCCAAACATCAAAAAGGAGAAGAAACCTTTTATAAAGCAACGTGCATACATTTCTTGGGGAGGCGACTCCGGAGATGAGTCAAGCGAAGGAGAAGAAGACGAAGCAGCAAATCTTTGCCTTATGGCACAAGAAGACAACAAAGATGAGGTATGTCAAATTTCGTCTAAAAACTTCTTTACTCTTGAAGAAATGCGAACTGCTTTTGATGAATTATATGCTGAGTTTATTAAGGCTTCAAAAACTGTTAAGGGCATAAAAGAAAATGCTTCATTAAAAGAAAAGGATTTTCAAAAACAGCTTTCTTTGAGAGAAAAGGATTTAGAAAAACTGGTTTTAGAAAATGAAAAGCTGAAAGAGGAAAACAAGTTTTTTGGAAAAAGAAGCGTCGATAAGCCCGAAAGTTCTACAAAAAATTGTTCCTCTTGCTTGCATCTCAAAAATGAGGTAGATAGACTCAAAGGTACCTTAGATAAGTTTAAATCTTCCCACAAGAATTTGAATGAGGTCCTTGTAAATTTGAAATCAACCAAGCATGGCATAGGATTTAAGAATGAGGTTAAAGAAAAGGTTGAAGCCAAACCCCAACCACCTAAGGCTCAACCTAGGACTAATAAAACAAATGCTTATCCTAGAAATAGCAATCCTAGAACCAATATGCATGCTAGACAAAATGTTGAACATTTTAGGAGACCTAGAAATGACTTACCACCTAGAAATAGTAACCCTAGAAATGATGCATATTTTAGGCCAAATGTTGAACCTTTGAGAAGACCTAGAAATGGCCTTCAACCGAGAAACAATCACTCTAGAAATGCTGCCCATCCTAGAGCTCATAGTAGGAGAAATAATTCTCATGAAATGCGAAATAGTCATAGTGTAAGAAATTTTCATCCGTCTAGTTACTATGAACCTAGAAGGATGCATAACCCAAATGTGACTTGTCATTATTGTAGACGTATTGGTCATATTGCTCCTGCATGTTTTACACGTCATAGACATATTACTCAATCGCATCACTATAATATGCCTAACCCCCAAGGACCCAAGATGGCATGGGTACCTAAAGAATATTAATTTGTTTTGTAGGTGTGCTTGAAGGGATCAAGTGTACTATGGTACCTTGATAGTGGATGCTCCAAGCATATGACGGGAGATGAATCCAAATTCCTTCAATTAGAGCACAAAGAAGGAGGAAGTGTTATCTTCGGTGATAACAATAAAGGAAAGATCATCGGCATCGGATCGGTCGGTAAGGATGAAAATTCCTCTATTAAGCATATACTACTTGTTAAAGGATTAAAGCATAATCTCTTGAGCATAAGCCAATTGTGTGACAAGGGAAATCTTGCTTTATTTGATTCGGATGAATGCTTAGTGTTCAGACATAGTGATTTCAAAATTATCCTCCGTGGTTTTAGAGTGGATAATATTTATATGGTTGATCTTGCTAATTCCTCACCCGATTATGTTGATTGTCTAATGAGTAAAGAGGATGATACTTGGCTATGGCATCGTAGAGTAGCACATATCAATATGCATCTTTTGAACAAATTGATTTCTCAAAACTTAGTTGTTGGTCTTCCCAATTTAAAATTTGAAAATGACTCTATTTGTGACTCGTGTCAAAAGGGGAAGCAAACAAAAGCATCTTTCAAATCCAAAAACATTATTTCAACTTCTAGACCATTGCAATTGCTTCATATGGATTTATTTGGTCCTTCTCGCATTGAAAGTCTAGGAAGAAATAGATATGCTTTTGTGATTGTTGATGATTACTCGAGATTTACTTGGACTTTATTTCTTGCCAATAAAAGTGATGCTTTTCAAAATTTTAAATATTTTCTTAAGCGTGTTCAAAATGAGAAAGAAACAACCGTCACTTCAATTAGAAGTGATCATGGGGGAGAGTTTGATCACAATCTCTTTGCGAACTTCTGTGACGAACTCGGAATCGAGCATACCTTTTCCGCTCCACGTACACCACAACAAAATGGAGTGGTGGAAAGGAAAAATAGGTGTCTCGAAGAGATGGCTAGAACCATGCTCGACGAAGCTAAGATACCCAAACATTTTTGGGCGGACACCGTGAGTACCGCTTGCTATGTTCTAAATAGAGTAGTAATTCGGCCGATACTCATGAAAACCCCCTATGAACTTTATAAGGGTAGAAAACCAAATATTTCCCATTTTAGAGTTTTTGGTTGCAAATGTTTTGTTCATAACAATGGCAAAGACCAATTGGGTAAATTTGTTGCTAAGTCGGATGAAGGTATTTTCATTGGATATTCCTCACGTAGTAAAGCATATAGGGTCTTTAATAAAAGAACCCAAATTGTGGAGGAATCCCCTCATGTTGTATTTTTCGAAAATAATGCTCGCTTGGCGAAAAAGGATTCCGGTTTTGATCTTGCAGGTATCTTAGATAGCTTGAAAGACAAAATACAAGAGGAACCACCCAAGGAAAATAAAGATGAAACTGAGGAACAACCAACGGAAGAAGCGCCACAATTGGAAAAAGAAACAAAAGTGCCAAATGAGTGGAGGACGATCAAAGATCACCTTCTTGAACAGGTAATTGGAGACGTCGGAGGAAAGGTAAGTACCCGAAACTCTCTTAAGAACACTTCAGGACACACTTCTTAAGAGCTCACGTTCTCACTTGGCAATACTAGTTTAAATTATTACTTCTTTACAAATTACTGACTTGAGCGTCGGAGACGTTTAATTCTATTTTGCAGGTATCGCCCTAAAAGATAGGGGGAAGTATAAAGTTTTGGCACAGAACAATCGATTGTTCCAAGCAAATAATCGATTATTCTACTGTGCTGAAAATCGATTAGCAGTATCACTAATCGATTGTTTATGGTTTATGTTCATTATGCAGTTTTGTTTAATAATTGACTCCTTAAATTGCACAATCGATTTCTGTCTCAGCCATTCAGCAATGCTTTTCCAAAACAATCGATTATTCCACATTTGACAATCGATTATTTCATGTCAGAAATTTAAACTTTTGTTACCGTTTGGCTCCTCAATCGATTTGTGTCAGTTCCAAGTCAGGTCAATAACTCTTCAACAATCGATTATTGCATCTCAACAATCGATTGTCTAACGGTCAGTGAATTTATTTTACCGTTTCTGACTGATTTGACTTTAAATTCTCAGCAGATTTCTTCCATAAATGATAAGCCACTCTCCCCTCTATAAATAGGCTTCATATATGTTCATATTCATTCACTCAAGCATCAATTTTAGCTTTCAAAATATCAAATTCCCTCTAAACCTTTGCAAAATCCAGCAGCTTTCATTAAAAATGTCGGGGCGCCACTCAAAACGTTCCCGTTATGCTAGGCACGGCGTATCCGCCTCTGCTGCCCCTCCTCGTCCGAACTATCCCTATCAAGATGGTTCCGTTCTATATTTTAATTCCGACATCGAGCTTACTCGATTCTTAACCAAATTTGAAAAGCGCGACATTCTTCCACCCCGCTTTTCAACCTACAAGTATCTTGAATCATTTGGGCCTGCTGCAAATATGCTCAAAAATTCTCAACTTCTTGACTTTTTACTCCTTACCCTTCCTTATATCAATACTACATTGGTTCAAGCATTTTATTCCAACCTCCATGAGGATGATGATGGTGAGCTTGTCACCAACATTAATGGTGTTCAAATTCTTCTTTCCGATGAAAATCTTCATACCATTGCCCGTCTTCCTCATAATGGTGAAGACATTTTTCGGTACACCGGAGAGGCCGGAGCCCTTTTTGATGAAACAGCCCTCTTACACCAAATCGGTCTTAATTCTTATGATCCAAATCTTTCTTCCCGTCATCCTACAATTACGGGAATGGATCCCAATTATCGGTTGATTTTCTATTTCATCACCCGAGTCCTCAAGCCTCGTAAGCATAACCATACTACCATTTCCCAAGAGGACACCAAGCTCATGCATGCCATAGTTACCGGAGCTAACATCAATTGGTGTCGGCTTATCAAAATTCACATGCGTGACGCTATCGGAGATGATAGGCCTCTTCCTTATGCTCTCCTCATCATGAACATTCTTGAAGCCACCGGATTCGTCACTGGAAATGGTCCTCTCAAAAAGAGTACCAAAAAGTGGGAAATTTCGGAATCCTCCTTTCATCATGACGGTGATCATGTAGCGCCTACTCCTCCTCCAACCCGTCGCGCTCCTCCGCCTCAAGAGCCTTCCCTCCAATTCATTTCCGACCAAATTGCTTCATTGACCTCTTCTTTCAGTCAATTAACTCACGAGATCCATGGATATTTTGACCACGTTCATTATCCATATGCGGGTCTTGTTCCATATGAAGCGGCGCCGGATGATGAGGCGGAAGATGATGAATGAATAATTGTTTTTTTAAGTTTATTTTTATATGTTGTATTGTCTTCCCTGTTGCTGTAATTTTCTCTTTCCAATAAATAAACAAGGTTTATTTCATCTTTGGCATCTTATTATTATTTTTGCTAATGGCAAAAGGGGGAAGATAACGGGTATGATGCACTCTCAAATTATAAGCTTAAATTGAGGGGGAATTCTCAAATTGAGGGGGAACAAATTACATACTTGTTGCATGTATATACTTGTCTTGAATCGTCAATATAAATTGCTTGTCTTGCATATCTCGCTTAATGTTTGCCATTATCAAAAAGGGGGGAAATTGTTGGAAACACGTTCTCAATGCAATATACTAAAACGTGTGTTCTTTTGTATAGGTTTTGATGAATGACAAACGAAGCGAAAATTGATATATGACGAAGTTCAAGAAACAAGCGCACAATTGATATACAATGAGATTCAAGCTCAAGACAAAGTTTTATAGTTTAATTGAGTCATTCTTAATTGTGATCTTGATCTTACAACTTGACTCGTAACATGGCTTCTCTCATAAAACTATTTTCCAAAATCATGCATATTTAATTTAATATCAAATGATTTTAAATCATGCATATTTACAGTAGTCAAAATAATTTTTAGACATGCCTTAAAAATCTGGACTAAGATAATCGATTATGTACTTATGATAATCGATTGTTTTAAGCCAAGACTGCATGAAAATCGATTGTGAACTAATGACAATCGATTGTGAGTAAGACAGTGAGCATCAGGTTTTTCAAACCTGCATGACAATCGATTGTGAACTAATGACAATCGATTGTGACTGAGGCAGTGTCCATCAAAATTTTTCAAAACTCAGAATAATCGATTATGAACTAATGGTAATCGATTATGTTGAGACAGTGTCTTCCAGTGATTTTCAAATTTATTAAATAAATCAATTGTTACATTGGACAATCGATTGTCAAAGAGACAGTGTCTAAAATGTTTTTCAAAAACTGATGAGTAATCGATTGTTGACTTTGTGCAATCGATTGTGAAGCTGACCGTTGTCGTAAAGTTTTCAAATACCGTCAGGTAATCGATTATTGATTCTGTATAATCGATTGTTTTGATTAAAATCCGGAAAAGATTTTTTGAACGTTATTGGGTAATCGATTATTGATTTTGTATAATCGATTATTTTGATTAAAATCCGGAAAAGATTTTTTGAACGTTGCTGAGTAATCGATTGTTGATTCTGGACAATCGATTGTTTGTGGTAAAATCTGGAAAGGATTTTTTGAACGTTGCCAGTAATCGATTATGGATTGTAAGTAATCGATTATCAAGCGTAAAATCTGGGATTGAATTTTGATCTGTCTGGCAGACAATCGATTGTTGGGGTTTGACAATCGATTGTCAGTGAGTAAAATCAGCAACTCTTAATTGGCAATTAGGCAACGGTAATGCCAAGTTTTTCAACTATAAATACAGCTTCATTTCAGTGTTTTAAACACAACAACATACTACAACTGATCATTACATTGCTATAAGCTTGCATACTTTTGTTTATCATTTTATATTCAATTTCATAAAGCTTTTGAGAGCCATATTCT
The DNA here is from genome assembly GCA_034376525.1 of Nicotiana benthamiana. NCBI lineage: Eukaryota > Viridiplantae > Streptophyta > Magnoliopsida > Solanales > Solanaceae > Nicotiana > Nicotiana benthamiana. Next base: position 126,383,422 of record CM067324.1, on the reverse strand, counting down.
TGTCCAAAGTTGTTGTGATCTAGAGCTTACTTCTTTTACTCATATCTGCTCATTAAGGAGTATTGTGTTTGAGTGTTTAGTGTTTTATACACTTGCAAGAGAATTGTGATTCTCTTGTTATAAGGAACTTGTGTTTCCTTGGTTGAAGTCTTAGAGTGTTGTATCTCCGAGCAAAGGTGTTAAGGCCTGTGTCCTTAAGTTGTATAGGTTTGTTGAGCACCCGTAAGCTTAACAAGTTAGTGAAAAATCTCGAGAGAGTCTCTCGGGGACTGGACTAGCCACGTGTTGTGGTGAGCCAGAATATATCGGTGCGTTCTTTCCTTTTTGTTTATTTAACGCACTTATCTATTTCCTGCAAATTTTAATTTCCGCAAGTTTACGCTAAATTTTATTATAACGCTATTCACCCCCCCCCCCCCCAGCGTTAAGCGTATTTTCTAACATGTTCTTCTTGAGAAAGAAAGCCTAAGTCTCCGAAATTTATCCAACAAGGAGTTGAGGCGTACTCAAGAGATTGATAGCCCCAATAAAAGGGTTAAACCTCAAAAGAGTAATACCCGACTTGAGCCTTAGTTGCTTGTACAAATTTGCATAGCCAATTGGTTTTGATAAAGTCAATTGGGAAAAATCACTTGAACCACGAGAGGTGTAGAGTATGTAAATTAGTGCAACGGTTATATCATACTCCCCAAATATGTCAAATATGCCTTAGACTCAAGTACCCATCAATTGACCACCTAGGCGGACGTCACTACCCTAGCACCTTTTAAACCTATTTGAACAACTTGTAGCATTCTAACTCGTAGCTTAATTTACAATTTGTAGTTTTATAGAAGTAGAATTATAAGAAAAACCCCAAAAATGATGAGAAGTGTAATTGAGAACACATACGCAATCCCAAACTAGTTAGATACTCGATTCCAATTCTAGCTCTATGTGGATATCGATCCCGACCCAAATTTGGTAAAAGCTATTGCGACCATTTCTTGCTACTTATTAGTCGTGCAGAGTTGGCAACAATCAACTCTTTAACATGAAGTAATTTCCTAGAAAATATAACATCCGGGGTGTGATGCCCCTCAGTATTCGATGTTGATTATAAATAAGCCTTGGATACTGTTGAATTTTCCTAAGGTAGCAAATAATTGTTGCATCATTAAAAGTCTCGCCGAAAAAAACCATTTGGGATAAAAACCAATCTAAGGGAAAAGAGTGCAACACATGCTTTAAAACCTAAGGTTCTCATGTTGAGGAGTTTCTTGACATCTTCAATCGAACACCTGCTATAAGTTAGTATCAAATACAAATGGATAGGGGGAAGTCGACCTTAGAAATAATATCGTTTGAGGAGTGATATATTCCAATTGTTTGGCAATTGTTCTCCCTCCATTGTGCCAAGTTTGTAAGATCCCTTTCCAATGACACCGAGGACCCGATATGGTCCTTCCTAATTTGGGTCTAGTTTTCCAACGTTCAAGTCTCGAGTATTGATGGTGACTTTCCTCAAAACTAAGTCCCTGATTTCAAAGTGGTGAAGGTTGGTTCTATATTATAATATCTCTCGATTCTTTAATTTTTCTTGGCCATCCGAACAAGTGCATCTTCCCATTTTTCATCCAATAGTTCAAGGCTAGTATACATGGCCTCGTGATGTTATTCTTCTGTTTCATGTTAAAATCTGGTACTAGGTTCTCGACTTCGATCATACCTAAGGACTCAAAGCCATATACTAAGGAGAATGGAGCTGATTTCATACTGGATTTTGATGTTGTTCGATATGCCCAATGAACTTCAGGCAAAATTTCTCTCCACTTCCCTTTAGCATCATTCAACCTATTCTTTAAGTTTTGAATGATAGTCTTGTTCGTCGATTTGGCCTGTTCGTTCCCACTAGGATGATACAGGGTTGAAAATATCTTTTTTTAATTTTGTGTTCCTCGAGGAATTTTGTTACCTTGCTACCGATAATTATTTTCCACTGTCGAACACTATTTCGGCGGGTATCCCAAATCAACAGATGTGATCCCAGATGAAGTCTATAACCTCTTTCTCTCTTACTTTCTTGATCACCTATGCTTCAACTCATTTAGAGAAATAGTTAATTATAAATAAAACGGTTAAGGATCAAAACTGCCCTCAACGTATTGACGCCGGAACAAAATTGCCCTCCGTTAACCTTTGGTGAAGAAAATGCCCCCACCGTTACATTTGTGGCTCACTTCTGCCCCCAAAATCTAACGGATTCTTGAATTTCATTTTTATTTTTTTTTTAATGCCACGTGTCACGTTTTGATTGGCCATTAAATAAACTTGACCCAAAATCAAAAATTCCGACCCAACCTGACCCAACCGACCCGACCCAAAAAAGGTTAACGGAGGGCAATTTTGTTCCGGAGTCAATACGTTGAGGGCAGTTTTGACCCTTTTTCCATTTTTTATATGTCCCAATTTGCTAGTAAGAGGCTTGAAGTGTAATGAGATTTCCCGCTTTCCAACAAATGTAAAGAGCTTGATATATCACATATATTCATCTTCTGTTAAAGTGCATCGGTCATTCCTATCCAATGGGGGCTGGTTTTTCATGGATTGGTTTTGGGGGATGGGTTGGACGCCTGGTTCGTGATGGAGGGGCGCTGTTTGGTTGTGAAGTTTTCCGGCGATGTGAAGGTGACGGGCTGGACGGGGAAGATGAAGCAATGGGGTAGCCATGGGAGGTCGTTTGGTGGTTTAGGGTTAGAGAGGGTGTGTTGTGAGGAAGATGAAGAGAGGGTTTGGTGTTTTTTTGGTTGGGTCGGTCGGGATGCTTGTATTAATTTTTATTTTTTTTTAATTCCACGTGTCACGTTTTGATTGGCCATTAAATAAACTTGACCCAAAATCAATTCTCACCCAAATTCCGACCCAACCCGACCCAACTCGACCGACCCGACCCAAAAAAGGTTAACGGAGGGCAATTTTATTCCGGCGTCAATACGTTGAGGGCAGTTTTGACCCTTTTTCCGTTCTTTATATGTACCAATTTTCCATTCTCTTTGGGTCAGGTCGGTCGGGTCGGGTCGGAATTTTTGATTTTGGGTCAAGTTTATTTAATGGCCAATCGAAACGTGACATGTGGCATTAAAAAAATTAAAAATGAAATTCAAGAATCCGTTAGATTTTGGGGGCAGAAGTGAGCCACAAATGAAACGGTGGGGGCATTTTCTTCGCCAAAGGTTCACGGAGGACAATTTTGTTCCGGTGTCAATACGTTGAGGGCAGTTTTGACCCTTAACCGTAAATAAAATGAACTTAGCTTTACCTAGGGCCCTTGCATAGGGCTGACGAGATCCATCCCTCATTTCATGAATGACCACGGGGATAGGACTCTTCTCTTTGTTGATGGATCATCGGTGCAAACCTTTGACATTTATCATATTTTTGAACAAATTCCTTAGTATATTTTCCATGCTATGCCAGTAGTATCCTGCTCTAATGATTTTGCGAATAGGTGATTCGATGCCTGAGTGGTTCCCATAAGTGCCTTCATGGACCTCCCGTAAAACATAATCGGTGTCTCCTGGTCCTAAACATACAGCCAATGGTCTATCGAATGTTCTTCTATATAATGTACTATATTCATCTAATATGAACCTCGCATCTTTGGTTTGTATGGCCCTTGATTCATTAGGGTATGATGGGAGCATTCCGTTCTTCAAGTATTCAATATATGTATTCCTCCAATCCCAAGTTAAGCATGTAGAGTTTGTCTGCATTACCTTCCTTGATCATAGATCTCAAGAATTAAACGACAATCCCCGAGTTGATATCTTCTTCCTCGACCGATGACCCGTTGCAAGTGCATCGGGCTTGCTATTTTGTTCTAGAGGTACATTTTTTAAATTCCATTCATTGACACGGTGCAAAGTCACTTGCAGCTTGTCCAAATATCTTTGCATTCTATTTGCTCGAACTTTCAAGGTTTTGTTTACTTGGTTCACCACCAGTAAATAGTCATACTTGGCTTCAATGACTTCAGCTCTCAAACTTTGAGCTAGCTCGATACCTGCAATCATGGCCTCGTACTCGGCTTTATTATTAGTCAACCTAGAAGTTTTTATAGATGGTCTAATAGTGCTACCCGTGGCATCTTCAAAATGATGCCAAGCCCGGACCCCTTTACAATTGAAGCACCATCTGTGAAAAGGGTTCGTAACCCCGATAATGTGCATGATTTTAACAAAAGATATTTTTTAACTTCAGGTACGAGGTTGGGGTGAAATCGACCACAAAATCTGCTATAATTTGAGATTTGATGGTCGTTTAGGATTGATACTCGATATCGTACCCACTGAGTTCGACGGGCATTTGGCTTATCGGCCCGATAGTTTGGGCTTATGGAAAATATTACGAAGTGGGTAAGTGGTTAACACACATATGGGGTGACATTTAAAGTATGGTTAACATTCTAGAGGTGCTTATCAATGCAAGTGCTAATTTCTCTAAATGTGGATATCTAGTTTCTACTTCCCCTAATGTTTGACTAACATAATAAAAGGGAAATTATGTACTTTGATCTTTTCGAACTAGGACACCACTCATTGTGATTTCTTATACTGCCAAGTGAATATATTTAATTTTTAAAATATAGTAAAACACACTGAATACAAATAGAATGAATACAACCAATGAAATATACTAAATACAATATTAATAACATGTATTAGGAATAATTAAAAATATTGTTAATACAAATACATTTGAATACATTGAATATAAAATAGTTAATACAGTAAATACTAACGTTGAATCTAATGAATGCAACAGTAAAAAATGTTGAAATGCACTAAATACAAAAGTTATATACAACTAAAAAATTATTCTAATTAATTGGGTTGATAATGAAGCATGTTAGAATTGATTTTGTTGAGTTGTATTAGGAGTGTAACACGCTAATTGATATATATTATTTCCGTTATTAGACAGCTGGACATACCTATTTTTAAGGTGATCATTGTTATTATATTCATGAATACATGACGCGAATACATGTAAATACATGTGCGTATAGCTAGACTGCTTTGATTTTAGACACTTTTTGTTATTATATTTATGGATATAGCAGTGGGAATACAAGGAATACACTATCTTAATAATTGAAAAGGAGCAAGATGAAATAATTATGTATAAGATAGCTATAAGAAGTTAATAATCACTAAATAATAATAGTTTCTAAAAATTCTTCTTCTTTTTTTATATTAGAAAAGTTACATATATTTTGTTATTTGACTCAAAAAATCACTTTTTGTGTCACAAAAACTATTTATCTTTTGCTATTTCCCTTTAATGGTCACTCAAGTCGGAAAGTGATGTATCCAAACAACTGTCAATTACGTGAGACTTGATTTTTCAAATAAAAATAAAAAATATTAAACACTACTCATTTTAACAAAACTGGTTTTGTGGCTTTTTACAAATTTGTTTTCAGTTTTATGACCCTACCTTTTTTTACACCTGAAATATTTACTTTTAAACGTAAGAGATTTATTTTTTACACATAAGAGTGTAAGATATATGGACTTATATCTACACACATATGAACAATATATGGATAATTATATGTTATGTGCTATCTTTTGGTTTGGCCTAATTATGTGGTCTTATGGACATTATGTTAAGGGGGCCAATGTATTGTCATACTAAAGTGTAGGACTAATGTGTAGATACCCAAAAGGGTAACCTTAGTTTATGATGGGCTAACTAAGGTTACAAATGTAACTATGGTTACATGAATGCTTGTGACTCTTGAGTTTTGTAACTCTTGCAAGACATAACTCAAGACATAACTTTTGTCTTGTAACTCTTGTCTCTTGGGTTATGTAACTCCTAGAGTTATAAAGTGGGGTTATGGTTCCCATTCTAGTGCAAGACAAGTTCTTCTTCCTCCCATTGAATCAAGAACCTAACAATCCATTGTCTTGCAAATAGGGTGGAAAACCATAAGCCAAATTTTGATAATTGTCATAACACTATTATTGTGAACCTTTTCATATATTGTTGAGTATTGTGGATACATTCTTGTGGGGACAAATATACTTCAAGAAACTTGAAGGAAGGCTAAATGAGTTCACAACAAAGGACAATCATCAAAAGGAGGCTCAACATTTCCACATATGGATTCAGGTTAGCTTCCGCTCATGTAGTTTATATATCCGAATTATTCGATATGAAGGTTGTTGTTTTTAGTAGGAATCATAATCCTAACAATTGGTATCAGAGCCACCCTTCATTTTGGATAATTTGGATGTTCATAAGAATCATGTTATGTTAGGATTCATGTTTTAGTTTTATAAGAATTTTGTTTATGAAATTCTACCATGAAATAGCATGATCTTATGAATGTTATGTTTTGATTTGATGTTTTAATATGATGTTAAAACATTGTAAATAGCATGATTTTAGTAGGTTAACAACATGTTTTTTATGTTTAAGATTCATGTTGAAAATCATGTGTTATTCAGAAAAAATTCTGGTCACTGCCTTCAGACAATGGATTGTTGCCTTACACAATCCATTATCTGTGACTTTTAGTATTCTGGCAGTTTTTTGGAACACCAGACAATCGATTGTCAGGTTCTGATAATCGATTGTCAGGTTCTGACAGTCGATTGTTCAATGTCCAATGAGTTGATTGTCTGGCTTTGACAATCGATTGTGGATGGTCCAGTAACTTAAAAAATTTTTCATAAAACCAAACAATCGATTGTTTGGCTTTGACAATCGATTGTGGATGGTCCAGTAAAAATTCAGAAAACCAAACAATCGATTGTCTGGTTTGACAATCGATTGTGTTGGTCCAGTAAGGTTAAAAACGTTTCAACTCTCTTACTTTCAGTGAATATTAATTGTTTTAAAGTCCATCAATTCTTGTACTATATATAAAATTGTCCAATTCAGTAAACAACGATTAATATTCAAGGGTTGCACATCAAAACTTGTAACACATTAAGTTGAGATTCATAAAACGGCTTAAGGAACTAAAGTTTATAGCATCTAATATTTTAGTTTTTCAATTGAAGCATTATGTTGCCAAAGTAACCTCTATTGTGTAGATTGATTAATTTTAAAATATAAGATGACTGTGAATGTTAGTCTTCCATGCGTTTAACATCGGCCCAAAGGAAGGTGTTATTTGGCAGGAATTCGAACATTATTGTGGTGGTAAATATGAGACGATTATTTGGTTTTCCATGTGAATATTAAATCGGCCCAAAGGAAGGTTTAATATTTGACAGGAGTTTATTGTCTATGTTTGATCACTACACCAAGAGTACCACTTACAAGTTGTTTTTCTGTCCAAAGACTAAAAACAATGTTGTGCTAGGTATCTTGTAATGGGAAATGCCTAATTTTGAATCTATAAAGTTAAAGTTCAAGTATTTGTAAGCATGTATTTAGTAATCCTTTTGTTCTATTTTCAGTAAATTCTTCTGCTTTTACGATCTCTGCCAATATCATAGCATCCCTGTGCTTAACGGCACAAATTTTAAGGAATGGAAAGAGAATGTAATGATCGTTCTCGGTTGCATGGATCTTGACTTAGCACTTCGGACCGAGCAACCTACTCCTCTTGAGGATACATCCTCTCCTAATGAAAAGAGAGCGATGGAAAAGTGGGAACGCTCGAATCGCATGAGTCTAATGATCATGAAGCATGCAATTCCAGAATCATTCAGGGGCACTATGAATGATGAACCTATTGCCAAAGTTTTTCTTGAAAACCTCGAACAGCGTTTTATGCAAAACGAAAAGGCGGAAACAAGTGCACTATTGAGTAAACTTGTTTCTATGAGGTATAAGGGCAAGGAAAACATTAGGGAGTACATTTTGGAAATGTCTCATCTTGCTTCGAAACTAAAGTCACTCAAGCTGGATTTACCTGAGGAACTGCTTGTGTACTTTGTTTTGATATCTCTTCCTGCACACTTTAATCAGTTTAAGGTCAGTCATAATTGCCTGAAGAAGAAATGGACTCTAAATGAGCTCATTTCACACTGTGTGCAAAAAGAGGAAAGGATTAAGCAAGATACGACTGAAAGTGCTCATTTGACATCCTCTTCTAAGGAAACTAAGAAGAGGAAAAATAAGGAAGTTGCGGTTGTAAAGCCCAAGATTAAGCAACATAAGGAACCTAAGGTTGAAATTACTGAATTAGGTTGCTTTCTCTGTAAGGGAACTAATCATGTGAAGAAAGTTTGTTCTGGGGTTAATTTAATTTCGGTACCTAAGGATACTTGGTGGGTAGATTCTGCTGCTACTACTCACATAAGTATATCAATGCAGGGTTGCCTGAACTGCCGAAAACCAAATGATGGTGAAAGAAACATCTATGTGGGTGACGGCAAGAAGGTGCCAGTTGAAGCTATTGGCAAATTTAGGCTGTTGTTTAAGACCGGTTTTCATTTAGATTTGGATGAGACTTTTATTGTACCGTCTTTTAGACGGAACTTAATTTCAGTTCCCCAATTGGACATATCCGGTTGTAAATGTACATTTGGGGATAATAAAGTTAGTCTCTTTCGGAATTCAAATCTTATTGGTACTGGTGTTTTATCAACATTTGATAGCTTATATTTGGTTGATACAATAACTTCAAATAAAGAAACTTTGCATACAAGTTTAAGTGGTACTAAAAGAAAATTAACTAATGAGAATTCTATTACACTCTGGCATAAACGTTTGGGTCACATATCCATTCAAAGAATTCAGAAACTCGTGTCAGATGGAATTCTTGATTCTCTTGATACCTCAAATTCGGAAATTTATGTTGAGTGTATCAAGGGAAAACAAACAAACAAGACTAGATTAGGTGCTAAGAGAGCTTCAGACGTCTTAGAATTGATACATACGGATATTTGTGGGCCATTTCCTACTCCTTGTCGGAATGGTCAACAATTCTTTATCACATTCATTGACGATTACTCTCGTTATGGGTACCTATATCTTATTCATGAAAAGTCCCAATCCATATTAAAAACCGCAGCTTATATTCTTAATAGAGTTCCAACTAAAGCTACAATCAAAACCCCATATGAACTTGGACTGGGCATAAACCCAGTATTCGGCATTTACACATTTGGGGTTGTCCAGCTGAGGCAAGGCCTTATAGGCCGAATGAAAAGAACTGGATGCTAAGACGGTTAGTAGCTATTTTGTTGGATACTCTGAAAATCCAGGGGTTTTAAGTTTTATGATCCCACATCACGAACTATTTTTGAGATGGGTAATGCTAGGTTCTTTGAGGATATTGAGTTTGGGGGGTGGGGAGATAAATAAAGTTGTTAGAGATTTTGTCTTTGAGGAAGAACATGTGTCTTTCCCTCAAGTTGTTGATGCAACTCCGGTTCAAGACAATCTCGAAAATCTCCCCCATCAGGACCCTGATATAACTAATGAAAATCAAACTCAACAACCTCAAGTAACTGAAATGCCATTAAGGAGATCCACTAGAGAGAGGAGAAATGCAATTTCGGATGATTATTATGTATTTCTCCAAGAACAAGAAAGTGATATTGGACTTGAGGAAGATGATCCAATCAACTTCCGTCAAGTCATTAAGTGTTCTAACTCTCAAAAGTGGATTGATGCCATGAATGATGAGTTGAAGTCTATGAGCGATAATGACGTTTGGGAGCTTGTTACGTTGCCCGAAGGTACGAAACCTATTGGTTGTAAATGGATTTTTAAAACCAAAAGGGATTCAAGGGGGCAATGTTATTAAGTACAAAGCTCGTCTTGTCGCAAAAGGCTACACTCAGAAGGAAGGCATTGATTATAAAGAGACTTTCTCTCCAGTTTCATCGAAAGACTCTTTCAGGACTATAATGGCATTAGTAGCACATTTTGATCTTGAGCTTCATCAAATGGATGTTAAGACTGTTTTTCTCAATGGTGACATTGAGGAAACAATTTATATGGTGCAACCTGGAAACTTTGTTTCGGATGAATCAGAGAAGAAGGTTTGCAAATTAAAGAAATCCATCTATGGGCTAAAGCAAGCTTCTCGTCAATGGTATTATAAGTTTCATGCAGTCATTACATCTTTTGGTTTTGAATCGAATATTGCTGATGACTGTATATACCATGAGTTCAGTGGGAGTAAGTATATTTTTCTGGTTTTATATGTCGATGACATACTGCTTGCCTGTAACGATATAGCATTATTACTTGAAACTAAGAAATTTCTTTCAAAGAAATTTGAAATGAAAGATCTTGGTGAAGCTTCTTTTGTATTAGGAATTCAGAAATTACGAGAATGCTCCAAAGGCGTTCTCGGTCTGTAACAAAAGGGCTATATCGATAAGGTTTTGAAAAGATTTGGCATGCAGGATTGTAAACCAGGCAACACCCCTGTTACTAAGGGAGACAAGTTTAGTCTCAAACAGTGCCCAAACAGTACTTATGAAATTTCGGAAATGTAGGACGCCTCATGCTTCGGCGGTAGGTAGTCTGATGTATGCTCAGGTATGTACACGACCTGATATAGCATACATTGTTGGGATGTTAGGCAGATATCTAAGCAATCCGGGTATGGACCATTGGTAGGCAGCCAAAAGGGTCATGAGGAACATACATAGAACAAAGGATTACATGCTTACATATCGGAGTTCGGACCAGTTTGAGATCATCAGGTATACCGACTCCAATTTTGCCATTTATGCTAATAACATATGTAACCATGGTTGCATATGTTAATAACAACAGTAGTTTGACGAAAGCAAAACATAAGGACGTCAAATTTCGGGTTGTTAAAGAAAGAGTACAAAATGGACAATTGTGCATTAAGTACATAAGTACAAACTCCATGCTTGCGGATCCGCTCACTAAGGAATTGACACCAAAAGTATTTCATGAGCATATTGCTTGTATGGGTGTCAAATCAGATAAGGATTATGTATTTTAGTGGGAATTTGTATTGCACATTTATGTATTGTTCATTATATTCAGAAATTCAGTAATTCAGTTATATCTGCGCAGATATTCAGTTTTAAAGTTTTTGTACTCTTACAGTTTAAGTTTGATCTCAATAAGGAGAACCAGTTGGAAATAGACATTCTATTGACCACACTTTATGTTATTTCCATGCTACATACCTACACTTGATCCATGTCGTTGGTGATATTGATATACGTGATCTATGATTGGTTCTAGTTACGAATGAGTAACGACGAGCTCTTAGGTCCTATGTTGGTATGATTGATGGACCGGATTGTTCATGACAATTTTATTGTGATAGCATTTGTAACATATAATATTAAGGTTTGTACATATGTTTGTATATCTCGTCCAAGTGGGAGATTGTAAGATATATGGACTTATATCTACACACATATGAACAATATATGGATAATTATATGTTATGTGCTATCTTTTGGTTTGGCCTAATTATGTGGTCTTATGGACATTATGTTAAGGGGGCCAATGTATTGTCATACTAAAGTGTAGGACTAATGTGTAGATACCCAAAAGGGTAACCTTAGTTTATGATGGGCTAACTAAGGTTACAAATGTAACTATGGTTACATGAATGCTTGTGACTCTTGAGTTTTGTAACTCTTGCAAGACATAACTCAAGACATAACTTTTGTCTTGTAACTCTTGTCTCTTGGGTTATGTAACTCCTAGAGTTATAAAGTGGGGTTATGGTTCCCATTCTAGTGCAAGACAAGTTCTTCTTCCTCCCATTGAATCAAGAACCTAACAATCCATTGTCTTGCAAATAGGGTGGAAAACCATAAGCCAAATTTTGATAATTGTCATAACACTATTATTGTGAACCTTTTCATATATTGTTGAGTACTGTGGATACATTCTTGTGGGGACAAATATACTTCAAGAAACTTGAAGGAAGGCTAAAGGAGTTCACAACAAAGGACAATCATCAAAAGGAGGCTCAACATTTCCACATATGGATTCAGGTTAGCTTCCGCTCATGTAGTTTATATATCCGAATTATTCGATATGAAGGTTGTTGTTTTTAGTAGGAATCATAATCCTAACAAAGAGATCTAAAAGAGTTTTTTTTTTTTAATTTGAAATTATAAAGGTAGTACTATGTATTAGAAATAAATATACTTAGTAAAGCTTTTATACTCAAGAGGAACTTGTATTTGTAGGTTCATCAGCAACCATAGAAGTCGAAAGAGAACAAAAATATGCAATGAACTATTAGATGTATTTATATGTATTCAAGTTCGTATACATTGATTTTTAGTTCTACAATGGTTTTCTTTTCTTATATTTAGATATATTTATATGTATTCGATAAGGTGTACACTGATTTTTATTTTGTACAGTAATTATTTACTGTTATATTTAGATGTATTTATATGTATTTGATTTCTTACAACAATATTTTTATATACACTATTATTTCTATTATTTTGATTTTATTCATCAATTAGTTATACATTCAATCTAACGTGTTCATTTGTATTATAAACCTAACTTATAATACACTGAAATACAATAAAATATAAATAGATAAATATACTCAATAAAACAGTAATACTATGTATTAGGAGTAAATAAAATATTGTGAATACAAAAATAAATTTGAACACATTGAGCATAACTATTAGATACAACATAATATAAGTACAAGGTTTATTTTGAAACATAGAGGCAGTAGGTTTCTACATGTAATATCTGGAATAAATTCATGATATATTCATATATAAAAAATCGAATTTCAAAATAATTCTGTACATACGTGTATCAATTTCGAGCATAACCTAAAACAATGTCAAAAAAACCTTTAATTGTATCAGGAAAAAAAAGAGGGACTGAAACTATGAAAAATGCTCTGTTTTTGGATGTTTAGCGTCTAATAAATCTTCTTATTAATCGGATTGATAATGTTTCGTGTTATAATTGACTTACATGAGTTATGTTAGGAGGATATTCCATTAAATTAGCAACTTTTCCTTATTAAACAACTTGAGAAACCTATTATTATATTGTATTCATGAATACATGTTATGAATACATATAAATACGTCGGCTGACAACTGAATTGCTCTATTTTTTAGCTGATTTTTACTACTGTATTCTTGAATATATAGTTCGGATACATTACCGTAGTCATTTATGAAAATTCCTCAATTTTAGAACTAGTTGGATAGAATTTTCTCGATCACTACAATTTTAAAGCATATTGGGCAAAATATCAGCACTTATGCAAGATTTCGTCCCAAATCCGGATCACCATAATTTTTAGCATTCTGTCTGAAAATTTCGACAATCGTGAGAATTTCCGGTACTTTAAAATTATGGCGATTGTCATAATTTATGTTGCTTCAAAGTTCTAGCAAGCGTGCTTTAAAATTTTGACGCGAAGCTATTTCTTAAAACTTTTTTTAACTTGGTCAAAATGTAAATAGGAAATTTTTCATAAAGCACTATCTTTTAGATTTAATTAGCAATTTATAGATACCTTTTGCTATATTACGTGTTAAAAATATCTTTTTATGTTTTATACCATGTATTTCATGTATTTAAGTGATTGTATTTATTATTACAACAAAAAAATAGGTGTAAAACGGAAATTCCAGCTAAGTTTAACATGTATCTAATTGTATTCAAGCTGCATTAACATTAAGTACATTAACGTACCTGCGCAAAATCAGGAAGGATAAACTGGTTAAAAACGGAAGGAAATCAAATCATATAATATTCTCCAAATATAACTCAACTAAATCGATCCCTAATAAATTTGTATTCTACTCAAAGAAAGAAACATAGAAACGCGAAAAAAGCGAAAATAGCATAGCAACATCTGATCGATATTCTGCCATTCTCTTCTTCTTTTTTTTCAATTGATACAAATTATATACAAAATAAGGTATAATTCCTCTATACATATAGCAAGTTTAACAGTTTTGTTGTGTCATTCTGGCAAGTGGAACGATGAGGGAAATTACATCGATTTTTCAATTGAGGGAATAAAGATAAAAAAATATTTCTCCTTTAATGATCTGGTTGCTTCAATTTCTAATCAACTGGGCGTAGATTTGAGCTCAAAGACCATCAAAATACAATACAAAGTAGAAGGAAATTGCACGCCAATGGAAAACCACAATGATATGGGTTATAGAGTATATGTAGAATGAAAAAAGAGAACAGAGAATTTGGGATGTATCCCTTGTGCATAACAACTATCGAAAAAGATCTTATATCTAGAGGTAGTTTAAACCAACGCGAAATTATGCAAATAGATGAAGCAGTTCAATTGTACGACTCTGATACGGATGAGACAATGGCTCTAGATTTCGTGAATTCAGGAGAAGCGAATGGAGTATTCGAACTCCACAAGGATTTGATAATTTCAAAAATAAAACAAAATAAGGTTATCGCTGGACAATTTTATAAGGATAAGGCTACATTAAAAGATGTGATGGAGAATTATGCTATAGCTCAAAGGTTTCAATTCCGGGTTGATAGGTCTAATGTTGTCAGGTTTGCATGTATTCAAATTTTTTTACTTTGTATTTTCTATTATTAGATGGTGTTGTAAGTTTAACGTTGTTGTATTTATGCGTATTTATGTAAACGGACCCGGACCAGTAATTTGATGGTCCCGGAGGGTCCGTAGGAAAATACAAGACTTGAGCGTATGCCTAGAATCAGATTCCGAGGTCCCAAGTCTGAGAAATGAATTTTTGTGCAAAATTATTTTCTAGAAATAATTAAAGAAAAAGGAAACGATATTTGATTAGAATACTGGGGTATCGGGCCCGTAATTTAGTTCCGCTGCCCGATAAAGTCTTATATATGCTTGGAGCTCTTCCTGTAAAGTTTGGTTGAAAACAGACACCGTTTGACGTGTTTCGGACCCAAAATGGGAATTTTATATCTTATGAAAATTTGGGATAAATCATGAGTTTTGAGGCTCAATCCGATGTTCATGATGTTATTTTGGCGATTTGACCGCAAGTCCGTAGGGTATTTTGAGGTTGTATGCATATTTGGTTTGGAGCCCCGAGGGCTCGGGTGAGTTTCAAGTAGGTTCCAGGAGTGTCTTAGACATAAACACCAGATATTGCAGGTTGGGTGCGAGCTGCAGGTTCCAGCGCGGCCGCAGTCACGATCGAGCGGTCCGCGCTGCCCACTTCAGAGGACCCGTAGATTTCAGTTTCTCTAGAGCGACCGCGACCGCTTTAGCACGGTCCGTGGCGTGAGCCGCACGGCCGCGGTCACCCTTGAGCGGCCTGCACTGCCGATCTCAGAGAACCTGACACTTTCAGCTCCACCATCGCGGCTGTGGTAATCCCAGCGCAGTCCGCGCCGGAGGTTCTGAGAGTATATATACACGGGATTTTTCAGTTAATTCTCACTTTTCAAAAATCCAAAACCTAAGAGGAGATTTTCTAAGAAATACTTCTTCTTCAAAATGATTGGTATGTGGTTTTTAACTCATTTTCTTCACTCCTTAACACTTTGTTACATAATTTCAACATCAAATCAAAGGTTTTAATAAGTAAATTCGGGTATATCAAGTATGACCTAGGGTTTTTCTAAATTAGGGGTTAGACCTCAATTCGAGGTCCGATTCCGAAACTAATCACATATTTAGGTTTGTGGGGGAACGGGTAGCCGGATTTTAGTTCGAACCTCGGGTCTTGACCACGCTGGCTTGAGGAGCGTTTTAGACTAAAATTTTGTCTTAGCTGTAAATTTAATTGTAGAATTATTTGCTTGAGATTTTATTTACGAGATGTAATTTAAATGAATAGATTTGGGCCATTTGGAGTCGGATACTCAAGGCAAAAGAGTGATTTAAGTTGATTTTCGGAGCCGATTGAGGTAAATGGCTTGTCTAACCTTGTGTAGGGGACCTTTCTCCTAGGATATATTATTTGGTAATTGAGTGCTTTGTACGTGAGGTGACGAGCGCGTGCTTGAGCTAATTGTTGAAAAATACGGTTCTTTTCTTTAGATATTGAGATTAAGTTTCGTTTGTACCCAGTTACCTTACTTGCAATTAAAACATGTGTTAGATGAGAAGGTCATGTTTAGTTGATTTAGCTTGCCTGCTTGCTTAAATTGCCTTAACTGCACTGTGTGAAACATGTTAGGCTGGAATTATCTGTTGCTTGTATTGTGGTACTTCATTATGGATATTATCTGATTTTGATTGTGCATATTTACTTTGGGACTACGAGTTTGATTCCTGGAAGATCCCCCTGTATATTTATTTTGGGACTATGGGTTTGATTCCCGGGAGATCCCCCTGCATATTTACTTTGGGACTATGGGTTGTCCTTCCGGGAGATGCCCCTGCACTTGATATGTTCTGGACTGAGGGTGTGGGATACCAAGAGATCCCTGGCACATGATATTTGTAAGATATGAGGATACCAAGAGATCCTAGGGATACCAAGAGATCCCTAGTGAAACAATGAGGATACCAAGAGATCCCTAGTGAAATAATGAGGATACCAAGAGATCCCTAGTGAAATAATGAGGATACCAAGAGATCTGTAGTGAATATGATGAGGATACCAATAGATCCTCGGGATACCAAGAGATCCCTAGCAGTTATAATAAGGATACCAAGAGATCCCTGGCTGTTATTTCTTGTTGTGAGTAGTGTTCCTTGTATTATTTCGTTCCGTTTTTCCTATTGTTGTTTTCCTTTATTTATTTCTGTTTGGATTCTCATTGTAGAATTTACTTATACTATTTTTTTTATCTCATCATATATTATATTTATCTCAGTATGGCCTTGACCTTCCTCGTCACTACCCAACCGAGGTTAGGCTTGGCAGTTATTGAGTACCGTTGTGGTGTACTCTCACACCTCTTCTGTGCATGTTTTCCATGTGCATATCCAGGTACCTCCTCTTAGGTGGACTATCACCGAGGCGGAGAAATCTAGCGGAGACTCGAGGTATATCTGCAGCGTCCGCAGACCGAAGAGTTTCCTTGCTATTCCATCTTGTAGTTAGCTAGTTTATTCCTGCTTTTCATTGATATAGACATTTTCGGAGTTAGGGCCGTACTGTATACTTTCTATAGCATGTATTGCTTGTGAGATTCTGGGTTTTGGGATTCTGTTTCATAATTGTGGCGTGAAGGTTATGTGCCAAGCAGCAAATTATATACATATTTTTAAGTTACTTAGTACTTAAGTTATTATTATTGTGAATGTTGTTATTTCTGCACTGTTAAGCTTGCCTAGTCCTCGTGACTGGGTTCCGTCATAACGTGTTTATGGATCGTGAACTATGGTCGTGACAAGTTGGTATCAGAGCTCTAGGTTCATAGGAGTCATGGAACACATGCCAGTTTATTAGAGTCTCATTGATTAGTATGGAGAAATTTGTACTTGTCTACGAGAGGCTATGTAATCGTTTAGCAAGAATCTTCCCTTTATTGATTTCCTTGTCGTGCAATAGTTTGACATCAAATCTAAACTTCTATCTTCTATTCTCTCACAGATGGTGAGGTCACACGCTACTCGCACTGATCAGGCACCCGCGGCCCCTACCGCAGTCGTCCGAGGCCGGTCCGAGGGAGGGGTCAAGGACACGCACGTGTTGCGGCCAGAGCACCTGCGCGAGCTGCCGTTAAGGCACCGCCAGCAGATCCAGCTAGAGCTCAAGCTCTTGGCACGCCTACTACTACCACAACTACGCTAGCCCTTCAGGAGACATTAGCTCAGTTCATGGCCATGTACACCACTTTGGCTCAGGCAGGGTTGCTTACCCTTGATACAACCACATCCCAGGCCGAGGGAGGAGCACAGACTCCCGCTGCCCGCACTATTGAGCAATGAGTGCAGGTTGAGCAGGCCCAGGGATCATTCCCATTCCGCTTACAGTGCCTGTTCAGCCCGTGGATGGGGCAGTTGCTTCTAAGGATGAGCAGCGAAGGTTGGAAAGGTTCAAGAAGTACGATCCTCCAGTATTCAGTGGACTGGCGACATATGATGCCATGGGATTTCTAAAGGATTGCCACCATATTCTTAGCACTGTGGGAATAGTAGAGTCCAGCGGGGTTTCCTTTACTGCCTTCTAGCTTCGGGAAGCTGCCTATGATTAGTATTGCACTTATGAGACAGATAGTTCAGTCGAGGCTACTTCAATGACTTGGACCCAATTCTCGGATATGTTTATGAGAGAGTTTGTTTCCCAGAGCCTTAGAGATGCATGGCGCACAGAGTTTGAGCATTTGCACCAGGGTGCTATGAGCATTTTGGAGCATGCTATCCGTTATACCAGATTGGACAGGCATGCACCGACTTTGGTTGCTACACTCCACAAGAGAGTTCACAGGTTCATCGAAGGTCTTATCCCACCCATCAGATCTATCATGGCTCGAGAGTTGGAGATGGACATTCCTTATCAGCGGGTAGTGAGCATTGATAGGAGGATTGCGAGTATGCTCTCTAGGAAGCGAGGGGAGAGAGGCCAAGAGGTCTCGAGAATAGGGCCACTACTCTAGTGCCTGTATAGGTCGACATAGTAGGGTTTTGTGGGTCACCCCGTTCATTCAGCTCTTCCGGCATCCAGTGGTGCTCCAGCTCTGCCTATACCTTAGTAGCCTTACTATGCACCTCCAGTTTCTAGTGTGCCTCTTGCGCGGAGTGTTCCCAGAGGTTAGTCCAGAAGACCTAGCCCTAGTCAGTCACAACTACAGTGCCCTCCCAAAGCTTGTTTTTAGTGTGGTGATACTCGCCATGTGGTGAGGGATTGCCCTAGACTTGGGAGGAGTTCACCCCCACAACTTTCTCAGTCACAGCGTGTTCAGCAGAGTTCTCAGGCCATGATTATAGCTCCAGTTTCCGCCCCACCCGCTCAGCCAGCTAGAGGTGGAGGCCGGGGAGGTAGAGGTCACCCTCGAGGGGGAGGCCGGGCCAGATAATATGCCCTTCCTGCTCTTGCTGAGGATGTTGTTTCTCTAATTCTATTATCACAGGTATTATACTAGTTTGTCACAGGGAGGCATCGATTCTATTCGATTCGGGCTCTACTCATTCTTATGTATCTTCTTACTTTGCTCCGCATTTGCGTGTCTCGGGATTTCTTGAGTTCCCCCGTCTATGTTTACAGTTATGTGGGAGATTCTATTATTGTGGACCATGTGTATCGGTCATGTTTAGTTACTATTCGTGGTTTTGAGACCAGAGCAGATTTATTGCTACTCTGTATGGTTTATTTTGACATTATTCTAGGCATGGAATGGTTGTCGTCCCATTTTGCTATTCTTGATTGTCACGCCAAGAGCATGACGCCAGCTATGCCAGGTATTCCGCATGTTGAATGGAGTGGTACCTTAGATCACACTCCCAGTAGAGTTATCTCTTTTCTTAAAGCTCAGCGTATGGTTGAGAAGCGATGTGCAACGTATTCAGCCTATGTGAGAGATGTCAGTGTGGATACCCCTTCTGTTGATTCTGTTCTAGTAGTACGGGATTATCCCGATGTGTTTCCAGTCAATCTTCCGGGCATGCCGCCCGATAGAGACATTGATTTTGGCATTGATTTGTTGCCGGGCACTCAGCCCATTTCCGTTCCTCCATATCGAATGGCCTCTCCTGAGTTGAAGGAGTTGAATGATCAGTTACAGGAATTGCTTAATAAGGGTTTTATTCGACCCAGTGTTTCACCATGCAGTGCTCCTATTTTGTTTGAAAAGAAAAAGGATGGTTCTATTCATATGTGTATTGATTACCGCTAGTTGAACAAGGTTACAGTGAAGAACCGTTATCCATTGCCTCATATTGATGATCTCTTTGACCAGCTTCAGGGCGCACAGGTGTTTTCCAAGATTGACTTGCACTCAGGGTACCATCAGTTAAAGGTTCGGGAGCCAGATATCCTGAAGACTGCCTTCAGGACTCGGTATGGTCATTACGAGTTTCTTGTCATGTCATTTAGGCTGACCAATGATCCAACAGATTTTATGCATTTGATGCACAGTATGTTCAGGCCATATCTCGACTTATTTGTTATTGTTTTTATTGATGATATTCTAGTGTATTCCCGGAGTTGGGAAGATCACGAGCAGCACTTGAGAGTTGTGATTCAGATCCCGAGAGAGAAGCAGTTATATGCGAAGTTCTCAAAATGTGAGTTTTGGTTGGATTCAGTAGCATTATTAGGCCACGTGATTTCTAGCGAGGGCATTCAGGTAGATCCGAGGAAGATAGAGGCCGTGCAGAGTTGGCCCACGCCCTCCTCAGCTACAGAGATTTGTTGTTTCCTTGGTTTGGCGGGTCATTACCGTCGCTTTGTGGAAAAATTTTCATCGATTGTATCCCCTATGACTAGGTTGACCCAGAAGGGTGCCCCTTTTCATTGGACAGAGGAGTGTGAGGCGAGCTTCCAAAAGCTCAAAACGGCTTTGACTACAGCCCCCATTTTGACATTGCCTACTGGTTTGTGGTCTTATACTGTCTTTTGTGATGCTTTAAGAGTTGGCCTTGGAGCGGTGTTGATGCAGGACGGTAGGGTGATTTCCTACGCATCCAAACAGTTGAAGATACATGAGAAGAACTGCCATGTCCACGACCTAGAGTTAGCTGCTATTATTTATGCCTTAAAGATCTGGCGTCCTTACTTGTACGGTGTGCCTTGCGAGATTTATACTGATCATAGGAGTTTACAGCACTTGTTCAAGCAGAAGGATCTAAATTTGCGCCAAATGAGGTGGTTAGAGTTGTTGAAAGATTATGATATCATTATTCTGTATCACTCGGGCAAGGCCAATATGGTAGCGGATGCCTTGAGTCACCGGGTGGAGAGTTTGGGGAGTTTGTTGTATTTACCATCTTCAGAGAGGCCTATGGCGATGTATATTTAGGCCTTAGCCAGTCAGTTCGTGATATTGGATCTTTCGGAGCCCAGCCGGGTTCTAGCTTGTGTGGTTTCCCGGTCTTCCTTATTTGATCGTATAAGAAAGCGACAGTATGATGATCCCCATTTTCTTGCCCTTAAGGAAACGGTTCAGCGTGGCCATGCCATAGACGTGACCATTAGAGATGACAGGGTGTTGAGGATGTAGGGCCGTGTTTGTGTGCCCGATGTTGATGGGCTATGAGAGTTGATCCTACAGAGGCCCATGGCTCACGATATTCCATCCATCCAGGTTCCACGAAGGTGTATCAAGACTTGACGCAGCACTATTGGTGGAGGCGGATGAAGAAGGATATAGTTGGATATATAGTTAGATGCATGAACTATCAGCAGTTGAAGTATGAGCACCAGAGACCAGGTGGTTGCTTCAACAGATAAAGATTCCAGAGTGGAAGTGGGAGCACATCACCATGGATTTTGTATCGGGACTCCCACGGACCGTGAAGAAGTTTGACGCCATTTGGGTCAATGTGGATCGACTGACCAAGTCCGCTCATTTTATCCCTGTGTGTACCACTTATTCATCAAAGCGGCTAGCAGAGATTTATATTCGGGAGATCGTTCGTGTTTATGGCATTCCAGTTTCTATTATTTCAGACAGAGGTGCTCAGTTTATCTTGCGGTCCTGGAAGGCCGTGCATCAGGAGTTGGGTACTCGGGTGGAGTTGAGCACAAAATTTCACCCCTAGACGGACGGAGTCTGAGCGCACTATCCAGACACTTGAGGACATGCTCTGTGCGTGTGTGATTGATTTTGGTGGGTTTTGGGATCAGTTCTTGCCGTTAGCGGAGTTTGCCTACAACAACAACTACCAATCGAGCATCCAGATGGCTCTTTATGAGGCTCTATATGGTAGACCGTGTCGATCACCGGTTGGATGGTTTGAGCGGGGGAGGCTCGGTTGCTAGGCACAGATTTGGTTCAGGAGGCCTTGGACAAGTTCAAGATCATTCAGAACAGGCTTCGGACAGCTCACTCTGGGCAGAAGAGCTATTCATATCGTAAGGTCTGAGATGTAGCATTTATGGTTGAGGAGCGGGTGTTGCTCCGAGTATCTCCGATGAAGGGCATGATGAGATTTGGGAAGAAGGGCAAGTTTAGCCCTAGGTACATTGGTCCGTTGAAATTCTTGATAGAGTGGGAGAGGTGGCTTATAGACTCGAATTACCACCTAGATTATCATCTCTACATCCAGTTTTCCATGTGTCCATGCTCCGGAGATATCACGGTGATCCGACCCACGTGTTAGATTCAGCACTGTCCAGTTGGACAAGTACTTGTCCTATGAGGAGGAGCCAGCAACTATCCTATACCGGTAGGTTCGTCAGTTATGGTCCAAGAGATTTCTTTTTGTTCGAGTCTAATGAAGAGATCAGCCTCCTGAGGCATCGACCTGGGAGTCCGAGTCTGATATGCGGAACCGTTATCCTCTCCTTTTTCCGGGCTCAGCTACTTCTTTTTTTTGTCCGTTTGAGGACAAACGATTGTTTTAGTCGTGGAGGATATGATGACCCAAAAGGGTCATCACTTATTTATTTTTCATTCTGAACATCTAAGGCCTTAAAACCTCTTTTCGGGTTGCCTCGATTTGTGTATGTAGTCCCGGCGCATAGCCGGAAAGCTTAGATATTGATTTTTGTGAGAAGAATGCTAATTTTGGTATTAAATTGAACAAAATTGACTTCGGTCAATGTTTTGGGTACACAGACCCGGACCCGGACCCTAAGTCCGAGGTCCTAAGTCCGAGAAATGAATTTTTATGCGAAATTGTTTTCCCGAAATAATTAAAGAAAATGGAAATGAGATTTGATTAGAAGACTTGGTTATCAGGCCCGTATTTTGGTTCTGGTGCCCAGTACAAGTCATATATATAATTGGAGCTCTTCTTGTAAAGTTTGGTTGAAAACGGACGTCGTTTGACGTGTTTCGGACGCGAAATCGGAATTTATGTCATGTAAATTTGGGAAAAATCATGAGTTTTGAGGCTCAATCCGATGTTCATGATGTTATTTTGGAGATTTAATCGCACGGTCAAGTCCGTAGGATGTTTTTGAGGTTGTGTGCATATTTGGTTTGGAGCCCCGAAGGCTCGGGTGAGTTTCGAGTAGGTTCGAGGAGTGTCTTAGACTTAAACACCAGATATTGCAGGTTGGGTGCGAGCTGCAAGTTCCAGCACGCCTGCAGTCACGATCCCGCGGTCCGCTCTGCCCGCTTCAGAGGACCCACAGCCTTCTGGTTCTTTAGTGCGGCCGCTTTTGCGCGGTCCGCGGTCAACCTTGCGCGGCCTGCGCTTCCGATCTCAGAGAACCTGCAACATTCAGCTCCACCAGCTTTTACGCGGCCGCAGTCATCCCTGCGCGGTCCGCGCCTGAGGTTCAGAGAATATATATACACGGGATTGTTAAATTAATTGTCACTTTTCTAAAACCCAATACCTTAGAGGCGATTTTCTAAGCGATACTTCTTCTTCAAACGAATGGCAAGTGGTTTTTAACTCATTTTCTTTACTCCTTAACACCTTTTTACATAATTTCAACATCAAATCAAAGGTTTTAATAGGTAAATTCGGGTATATCGGGTAGGACCTAGGGTTTTGCTAAATTGGGGGTTGGACCTCAATTCGAGGTCCGATTCGGAAACTAATCCCATATTTCGGTCATGGGGGAACGGGTAACCGGATTTTAGTTCAAACCTCGGGTCTTGACCACGTTGGCTCGAGGAGAGTTTTGGTCATTTTACATAAAATTTCATCTTAGCTGTAAATTTAATTGTAGAATTAGTTGCTTGAGATATTTTTTACGAGATGTAATTGAAATGAATATATTTGGGCCATTTGGAGTCGGAAACTTATGGCAAAAGAGTGATTTCAAGTTGATTTTCGGAGCCGATTGAGGTAAGTGGCTTGTCTAACCTTGTGTAGGGGACCTTTCCCCTATGACATGTTATTTGGTAATTGAGTGCCTTGCACGTGAGGTGATGAGCGCGTGCTTAAGCTAATTGTTGAAAAATTTGGTTCTTTTCTTTAGATATTGAGGTTGAGTTTAGTTTGTACCCACTTACCTTACTTGCAATTATAACCTGTGTTAGATGATACGGTCGTGTTTTGTTGATTTAGCTTGCCTACTTGCTTATTTTGCCTTAACTGCACTGTGTGAAACATGTTAGGCTGGGATTATCTGTTGCTTGTATTGTGGTACTTCATTATGAATATTCTCTGATTGTGGTTGTGCATATTTACTTTGTGACTACGGATTTGATTCCTGGGAGATCCCCCTGCATATTTACATTGGGACTATGGGTTTGATTCCCGGGAGATCCCCCTGCATATTTACTTTGGGACTACGGGTTGGCCTCCTGGGAGATCCCCCTGCACTTGATATGTTCTGGACTGAGAGTGCGGGATACCAAGAGATCCCGGGCACATGATATTTGTAAGATATGAGGATACCAAGAGATCCTCGGGATACCAAAAGTTCCCTAGTGAAACAATGAGGATACCAAGAGATCCCTAGTGAAATAAAGAGGATACCAAGATATCCTCGGGACACCAAGAGATCCCTAGTGAAACAATGAGGATGCCAAGAGATCCCTAGTGAAATAAAGAGGATACCAAGAGATCCTCGGGATACCAAGAGATTCCTAGTGAAATAATGAGGATACTAAGAGATTTCGAGATTCCTAGAGAAATAATGAGGATACCAAGAGATCCTCGGGATTCCAAGAGATCCCTAGTGAATATGATGAGGATACCAAGAGATCCCTAGCGGTTATAATGAGGATACCAAGAGATCCCCGGTTGTTATTTCTTGTTGTGAGTAGTGTTCCTTGTATTGTTTCATTCCGTTTTTCCTATGGTTGTTTTCCCTTATTTATCCTGTTTAGATTCTCACTGTATATTTTACTTATACTGTCTTTCTTTATCTCATCATATATTATATTTATCTCAATAGGGCCTTGACCTTCCTTGTCACTACCCAATCGAGGTTAGGCTTTGCATTTATTGAGTATCACTGTGGTGTACTCACGCCTCTTCTGCGCATGTTTTCCATTTGCAGATCCAGGTAAATCCTCTCAGGCGCAATATTATCGAGGCGGAGAGATCTAGCGGAGACTCAAGGTATATCTTCAGTGTCCGCAGACCGAAGAGTTTCTTTCCTATTCCATCCTATAGTTTCTAGTTTGTTCCTGCTTTTCATTGATGTAGACATTTTCGGAGTTAGGGCCGTATTATATACTTTCTATAGCCTGTGTTGCCCCTGAGATTCCGGGTTTTGGGATTCTATTTCATAATTATGGTGTGAAGTGTATGTGCCAAGCGACAAATAATATACATTTCTTTAAGTTACTTAGTACTTATGTTACTATTATCGTGAGTGTTGTTATTTCCAAACTATTAGGCTTACCTAGTCCTCGTGACAAGGTGCCGTCATGACGTGTTCACGGATGGTGAACTAGGGTAGTGATATTATATACAATGGATATGACATATCCAGGTTCCCATATCAGAATGGTAAAATCACCAATAAATGAATTCATGTACGTGTATATATCCTTGTATGCCTTTTGTAAATGGGTTTGATCATTGTAGACCCATTGTTGTTGTGGATGGAAGTCACATAAGCTCTTACTACACCGGGACATTCGTTTCGGCAAGCACGTTGGATGGTGCAGATTAGTATCAGAATTATAATATAATCTATTAATAATGTAGATATTGAAATACATGTTTTAAAAATAACTATATTCAATTATATTTACAGGTCATATATTGCCACTAGCATATGTTTTTATTGATTCAGAGAGCGATGCTGCTTGGACATGGTTTTTTGAGCAACTCAAGATAGCATATGATGACAGAGAAAACATGTGCACCGTTTCAGATAGAAATGTGAGTATCATTAAATCTGTATCGAGAATGTATCCAGATGTACCGCATTTTGCTTGTATTTGGCATCTATGGAACAACATATATAAGAAATTCAAAAAGAGCCCTGCCAAGTTGAGCGAGATATACTTCTTGATGGCAAAAGCATACATACAAGCTGAATTTGACAGTCTGATGGAGAAGGTGCAGAAGGTAGATATTAAGGTGAAAGAATACTTAGAGTTAGTTGGTTACGAAAAGTGGGCTAGGTTTTATGCACCTGTTAACAGGGGATGGACAATGACGTCAAATATTGCTGAGTCAATCATTGCCGCACTAGTTTAAGCAAGGGAATTGCCAATATACGACTTCCTCGAAGAAGTTAGGAAGATGTTTGGACGTTGGAATTGTAGTAACCACAAAGAAGCTACACAAACATATACGACGCTTGTGAAAAAGTACCAGGAGATGATGACTTTGAATGAGGCAATGTCTACACGTATGACTGTAAGTTATATTTTAATGTCATTGATGTATATAGCTTAATTTTTTTCTGAATTAATGGCATAAATACAACTGATATGAATACATATGAATTAATTATACAATCATTTTTAAGTAGAACTACCATTAATACATATGAATACAACTATATTAAAACACATAAAAGACATATTTTTCCATAGATCTAATATGAATACAACTGAATATAACTAAAATCATGCTGCAAAAACTATTGGAATACGTCAGTATACAACTAACAAACTTGTATTATATGTAATTTTTATATGTATTGTGAATACGCATGATTCTAATGCTTTTGTTAGCATCATGTTGCATAAAGTACAGCAGATTTTTGAGAAGATCTGCACTTCTCGCAGTTGATATTCTGCTGGTCTAAAGATATGATGTATTCATATATATGCAAATAACTGGTTGTATGTAACTTATTAATTCAGCATTAAATATTTGGAAATTCTGGTACATATGCTCAAAACTTATATTTCTATTTTTAAATATAGGTGGTACCATCAACTGAATACTTACATACGGTTAACGATGATAGGATGAATTATACAATCTGCCTGTTAGAGAGAAAATGTGTTTGTGGGAGGTTCCAAATGGATGAATTGACATGCCCACATGCTTGGGATGTATTGAAGAGCAAGTTTTTAATGCCAGAAGAATATTGCTCTAAATATTACAAACCAAATACAATTGTAACGACATATAATGTGCTAGTGTACCCGCTACCGGACAGAAATGAATGGAATATACCAGCACATATTGCAGAGAAGGTTGTACTACCACCAAAATGGAAAAGACCACCTAGAAGGCCAAAGACGAAGCGAGATAAAACTTTAAGTGAATTGCTGCAGCCGAAAAATCAACATTCATGTAGCATATTTGGTCTGGGAGGACATAACAAGCGAACGTGTAGAAATGCTCCACGTAATAAATAGATAACACTCTGACATGTATTAGTGCTTCAACGGTTTGTCAATACATATGATGACATTGTGAAGTAATAACTTTTCATTTTCTGAATACATATAGTTGTATACAATCGGAATAACCTTGTCCACATATACTTTAACAGTTTATTATAGACAGTGCCTGAGTTATATACAAAACTATTCAGAATTTACCAGAGTATATCTATATACTCAGCTGAATTATAACAATTTCAGTAAGCCTAAATTTATATTTTCTAATTAGACCATAACATGTTTAATACATCTGAATTGATATTCTTTTTCAGATAATAACTGAATTCGAAAGATACATAATAAAAATTATAGTTGAATAAAGAGAAATACATATGAATAATACAGTTGTGTAGAACTGAATATAGTTGAATACAACAAAATACAACTGTATACAGTTGTATAAAACACTTGTATACAATAAAATTCAACTGAATATAGCTGAATAAAACTCTTGAATACAACAAAATATAACTAACTTCTGCTGCATAAAACTGTGGAATATAACCAACTACAACTGAATACAGTTGTATAAAACACTTGAATACAATATAATTCAAGTGAATATAGTTGAAAAACTTTTGAATACAACAAAATACAACTAACTTCTGCTGCATAAAATAGCAGAATATAACCAACTGCAACTGAATACAACTGAATACAGTTGTATAAAACTGTTGAATACAACAAAATTCAAGTGAATATAGCTGAATAGTACTCTTGAGTACAACAAAATACAACAACTTCTACTGCATAAAATAGCTTAATATAACAAATTACAACTGAATACGGTTGTATAAAACTATGGAATGTAACAAAATTCAACTAAATACAGCTAAATAGTACTCTTGAATACAACAAAATACAACTAACTTTTGCTACATAAAATAACTTAATATAACCAACTACAACTGAATTCAGCTGAATACAGTTGTATCAACTACTTGAATAAAACTAACTACTGCTGGATAAAATAGTTAAATACAACTAAAACTCTTGAATAGAACTGAAGAATAAGCATGAAAACTTAAGAACAAATGAGTGAAACAGCTATTGAAAAGTTGCAATTGTCATGCACTAACACTATTGATAAAATGATAATTTTTTCAAAGTAAATATCATGTTCACCAAAAAACTACTCAAAACAGTATTCTTCTTCAAACTACATTTCAAAACTAAATTAACCTAAAACTACTCTAACATTATCTGCATCTTAGAATCTGACTCTGTTATTTGCCTAACAATCTTTGAAGGTGCTTCATTCTCGCTTATGGCACCAGCATCTATCTTCTGCATAACATATTTCCAGAAGAGAGCAGCATATCTTTGACGGAGTATATTGGAATTAAATATTGTTTGTATAATCTTACCAAGAGTGCTCAGAAACTCTGCGTATGCTGCATGCACCTCACAATCCCTAAAAAATAATTGATAGAAACAATTAAAAATAATTCATACAATTAGATTTGTATATAATACACAAGAATGATGATTGAATACTTACATGCTCCCAGCTTTCTGTTGAAGCAGATCTGTTATGAAAAAAACTTCAAAGGGATCATTATGTGACTTGTCAGTGTATGATGAGTAAATTGACCAATCTATGCCTTGACTATCTCTGTAAAAGCCAATGATTGATAGATACAATGGTAGTAGCTTAGCTAGCTTATCAATCTCAGAAGCTACATAGGCATTATGACCTGCAGATCTGTACGAGTCATACACTTTGATACATCTCTCCTTGGATGAGACAACAACCAATACCCAGTGTAGTTTGTCCTTCAAGTTGACTGGCATCAAGAAATTATCCACAGTATGCCATGGTACATTAGCTAGCAATATATAGCCCCTTATGTACTCACATACCACATCCTCTTCTTTGGCTACATTAGCATTACTATCTGTATCAGCATACATGTCTAATATTTCAGCGATTCTTGTCTTGAATATACAATCAACAGTTGTATACTTGAAATTCGGTATTGGGTTGTACTTTTCCTTCTTTTGTAAGTAGTAGAAGATGATATCAATATGCTACATTTAAAATTTAATACACAACATAAGTACACTGAATGATATTCAGAAAATATCAAATGCTGTCAACATAAGTGAACACATGCAGTTGTATGTATTCTATTAAGTGCTGAAAAATATATTTGTAAAATTGTATGTTAATACATAATGCATAATACATGTATGTATATGATAGAAGTGTATATCTAACATACTAAATGTGAAAGGAGTCTTACATTGACATTCCATACTTTTCCGTTAGATGAGAGAAGGTAAAACCTATTTTTTGAAGTGATTTGATCAACGCCAAAATCCAACTATATATGCAGTGTTGACTTGCTCTTTTTGTAATGATCTTCCAAATCACTTATGCAATGAATTTCAAAATACAGTATGTCTATTATTTAAATCATCAATATATTGAATAAACACTTATACTAAAAAACTTACTTTTGGTAATGTTTTAGCAAGAAGACCTTCACGGACCCATTTCTCATACTCTTGAATGATTAATGGAGGATGTGGTCTTGAAATCAAATCATCTACAAATAGGTTTTTCTTGTCGAATATGGGAGTCAATGTAACCGAGGTGCCTATTGTTCAGGAAAGTCATGAATACAAATATTTAATTTTGTAAACAAGAGGGAAGAAGACCATATATTTATAATTCATTATTTTTTAAAACAATTTACTAACATGCGGAGTCAAAGTTTGACTCATAAGGAGAAGAATATCATCTACTAGGACGCTGATTCTTATGTGAGGCTAATGGGGTTACATCTGTTGGATTTTTTGTTGCATGATGTATCACAATCCTAGCTTCTGGAATTTGACTTGGAAGAAAATGGTCCCGCAACTCAAACTGTGATGCATGTACTTCTTTGGATACATATTTAGGTGGTGTGATACACAACATCTCAGATGTATTATTCCCATCAACCATTGCTTCATCATAAACATGATTACCATCTGTATTCTGTAATGTATGCATTATGAGTATTCTATGAAGGTAATGTGTATTGATGTATGTGAGGATTAATAGTTGTATACAAATGGTGTATATAGGTATATGTATTCAGATGTATATGATGAACTTTATTTTGCATGCATATGGAACATAAAGTATATATTAACAAAATACAACTTGTAATTAAGTGTATAAACAACTACATACATATCTCAGTTCTTCTTTCTATTTATATAAAATTAAATTGGTATGTAGAACTTAACTAACATATATTTATTTGTATTTTAAAACATATATGGTGTCTTATAGATGATTAATGTGAATAAATAAGAATCATAAACTAATAGAGGTTTAAAAAATTGTTAACCTCAAAATTCTCTCCTCCACTTATATCACTCTTTGGCTGGCATTT
Organism: Nicotiana benthamiana; assembly: GCA_034376525.1. Lineage (NCBI taxonomy): Eukaryota > Viridiplantae > Streptophyta > Magnoliopsida > Solanales > Solanaceae > Nicotiana > Nicotiana benthamiana. Next base: position 126,352,781 of record CM067324.1, on the reverse strand, counting down.
GGGATTATCTTGCAAGTCAACATCATTGCGTTTGAATACCATTATCACGTGTCACTGTGGGCTGATTTGCTTTAATCTGTTCATAAATTTTGTTGAAGTTTTTATTGATCAATGTTTTTAAAGCCGTGAACTCGCCCGTCACCTAAGAAAAATATAAAGAATTAGATAGGTGTTGGAAAAATATATGAATGTTACATAACAAAACTGTATTATGTACTAATGGAATATTAAACTCACGTAGTCTTTGAATGAATTTAGATCATTCCTCAAAGAAGATAGTTCATCCGCTTTAGAATCTGCCGACTCATTATCATGCACCACATTTTGATTGAGTTCAGATACACCAGCATAAGGAGTCTTGGGTTTAGTCCCTGCCTCTTAGTAATCTATAATCTGCTCTTTGCACTTCTTGTGGAGCGGGGATGAAGAAGGTCCAACACTTGCATTATATTTCTTCTTAGGATGAAGATGCGATGTAGGACTAAAGTCATCCAAATCATCTTGATCATCTGCATGCTTGTCTGAATGAGTATTAGTAGGGCTGGTATCTACCTCAACGCCTTCCAGAGGAAGTTGAATAACAACAAGCTCTACATTGATTGGTTGGATATATTTGAAAATAATCTGAAATTTGCAAAAATGAATGTTATATCAAATCTATATTTAAAGTTGATCACTGTCTCGAAATGTACATTGTGTGCAACTGTAGGCTATAGCAAAAGAATAGCATAATCTGTATGCAGGTGAAGGTGTATTGCATATGGATAATCTAGGTTGTATTTACATGTATATTGTATGTAAATATATGTTGTATGTATATAATAATGTATGTATATGTATGGAAGATTTGGGTGTATGGAACCTGAATATACACTACATATTAATATGTTTGTTATAACAAAATAGGCTATACTTAGCAAGTATTGTATGCAAAATTGAATTTCAGAAACTTATGAAATATTAATTTACCTTGTTTCCCTCGCCCGTGAACATGTCATTCATAAGATTAGTAAATGTCGGTTGATTTATAGTGGTTCTCCAGTTGAGAAATCTGGGTACCCGATTACCAATGCGCTTTGCAATTTTAGGGTCAACCTACGAACAACACTCATAAGATCAAACTTGCATTGCGAGTAGCATACCAACAATCCTATAGTACTTTATTTTGAAAATCTATTTTTTTACTAATAGATGTAATAAGGATGCTGAATGCAAGCGTACCTCATGGATAATTAGAGTATCGCCCACTCTCGACTAAGTCAATATGTAGTCGTGAGATTGTTGTGGTATTCTTTTCTGATGAGAATATCCATGTGTGTATGAGATACAACAATGATATCTTGATGGCATCCCCTTTGTTGCCATAACGCCACTTCTTTTTATCAAAGAATGACAATAAAGATTCCTTTTTAACCAGCTTTGAACCACCAAAGTATGTCTGAACAATACGGTTTGGCACCTCTATGTTAAACTTAACAAACGTAGGATCAGCAACACATTTGAGACTAGTGACGAGGGCAAACTCTCTGATTGAGAAGGAAATTGTTGTACCATTTAGGTGTATTAAAAATATGTCATCAGTACTTCCTTCTAACTGCTTTAGCATGAAACACCTGAAGAGATAATGTTGTACCTCGCACTGATCCATTTCAAGGAGACTTCCAAAACAAGTATAACTTAATAGTTTATACTGTTCTGGAGTAAGCTTTTCTTTGAGATTGGATACTATATTTGTGTTTGTATATGAACAAATATGAGGTGAATATTTTGATAGTTATTTCAAAAATAGTTCATTTCCCTGCATACAAACAAAAATTTTAAAAATGTTCATATTCATCTTCAATAAAGTAACTCATTATGTATTGTGAATATATCTAAATTCATTTAAATACAACATATAATATTCAATTTAGCACAACTAGGATATTGACTATATGAATGTGCAAATGAGTTATAATACTTATGAATACAACTAGATACATATGAATACAACATCATACAAATATAAATATAAAATATACATTAATATCAAATAGTACAAAAATATGAATATATACATACAACATACAAGGGAAATTGAAATAATTACTGAAATACAGAGAATATAAAATTGAATACATCTAAATATATTTAAATACAACATATAATATTCAAGTAAGCATCACACAGATATTGACAATGTGAATGTGCAAATTGTTTTAATACTTATAGATACAACTAGATACATACGAATACAATATCATATATATTAAAAAACTTGAATAATTATGAATACATACAAATTTCTTTGAATGCATATTGATACAATGACAATCATATTTTTGTGTTGTGTATATGTTATTTTTTTTTCGCATAAACTTCCTTAACATTGACACATGAAGAATCATTCAAAGGGGTTTTCCGCTTTGAAGCAATTGAATTTTTTGTTTCTTTTGAAGATTTCGCAACTTGGACTTCTTTCGATTTGTCATCGTGTAATTTATTTCTTTTCTCTGAAGCTGTAGTTGCTGATAAACCTACAAAATCCGACTCCGCTTATGTTATTTGCAACGAGAAAGAGGGCCCATTAAAATTAAGAATTTTGGTGGGTATACCTCTTGTTATCATCTTGTGTGGTATTGAAACCTCCATTGGAGAGAAAATTCAAAGCTTCCTGGCAAGGGTTATTGTTTAAGAAAAAACAAAAATATAAGAATTAAAATCAGTAAAATAAAAATCGCGCACCTCCCCCTTTCCAAAAATGTGTACCAAAATCAGAAGAGAAACTACGAATTAAACTTACTCTAAGCGATTCTAATTGAGTGATAATGGAGGAGAACTGAAGAATTTGAGTGATAGAAGAGGTATGAATCGTGGGTTGAGGGAGAATGAGTAACATGTATGCAAAAAGAGAGAGAGAATGTGGTTAGTCAATTTTACGGTAATTATGTGAGAGAAAAGACTAATAAGGAGAGAGAAAAATACTATTTAGCATATATGGTGCCTTAAATGTAGGATGTAACTATACTTAGATATTTGGCTATAAAGTATAAACTGTATCTATAGGATGTAATATTTTAAAATGATATTTATTTAAAATAAACAGGGTTTTAAGGTTTCTATAGGGTGTAAAATTTTCATATAAATATTGGTCTAAAAACAGTCATCCAACATCATTTATGGGCTTTATTATTCAAAGACAATGGGCGTGTTTGATATGAAGAAAAATATTTTAAGGAAAATATTTTTTAATTTTTGTATATTTAGTTGGCGTAAATGTTTTGAAAAATATTTTCCTTATCAACTCATTTTCTTTCAATTAGAGGAAAATATTTTCTCTATCAAAATAAGGAAAAATATTTTCCAAAACTCTTATTCAACCTTCTCCATCATATTCTCATGCCCACCGAACCCACCAATCAACCCACCCCCAAATTACCCCTATCCCCTCCCCCCACCCCCACCTTCTACCCACCCTAAATAGAATTATGAGTAAGAGCATTTTGTTTTCATGTTGTAGATAGAATATTTTTTTATTTCAACAAGATGGGTATATTCCTTTTATGATATAGTTAAAGTATTTTCTTCCATTTTAACAAAATGAGTACTTTTTTTTCATGATGTAGAAAAAGTTATTTTATTTCATTTCAACAAAATGAATAATTTCTTTTCAGGATCTAATAAAAATATTTTCTATCATTTCAACAAACTAAGTATTTCCTTTTCCTGGAACAGAAAAAGTATTTTTTCCCAACAAAGTGAATAATTTTTTTTGCATGATATAGAAAAAGTATTTTCTTTCACTTCAACAAAAAGTACTTTCTTTGCATGATATAGAAAAAATATTTTTTTTCTTTTTAACAAAACAAGTACTTTCTTTTCATGATGTAGAAAAAATAATTTCTTAGTTCGACAAACTGAGTATTTTCTTTTCATGATGTTGACAAATTATTTTCTTTTATTCAACAAAAAGAATAATTTCTTGTCATATTGTAGAAAAATACTTTTTTTTAACAAAATAAAATATTTTCTTTTTAGTTATCGAACTCAAATTTTAACGTTATTCTTGCGTGAAAAAGTAAAGTAGTACATTAGATCTTTTTGATTTGTATGAATTTTAAAAAGAATAAAAAAATTCTTGAAGAAAATAGAGTACAGAGGAGGGTGTGTGTGTGTTGTGGGGGGAGTGGGGGGGGGGGGGAGGTTGGGAGCACAGGAAACATGGAGATTTTGGGGAAGATAGATTGAGAAGAGTAGCATAAAAAAAATTATTTTTTAAAAAATATTTTACACTCTTTAACCAAACACTAAAAAATATATTCCGAAAAAAATTTTCCACTCACTAATCAAACAAGAAAAATTAAATAATAAAACCACTCATTATCTAGAAAAATATTTTCCTTAACAAATACATCCAATATCGAATAATATTTTCTATTATTTTGCAAAACCAAGACTAGTGAGTAGTGACTACGTTGTACAAATGCTTTCATCAAATTAAATTTCTTTTTTATCGCAGCCTGTCAAACACATGAACATGGCAATACCTAGGATATATCTAACATCTCATAAACTTTAGTTTCTGTGGGTGTATAAATACTGAACTATAATGCCCATTAACTTTGAAATACCAAAAAAACTACTAATGTGGAATATCTCCTACTTTTAAGGGTTTTCAACTTTTCATTCATATTTAGCTCTTCCTAGACTTGAACCAAAAGTCTTGCTGCTTTAAGAATTTTTCATAAAATATTTTTTTGTAGTAATTAGTTATTTATATATATTATTTTGCTATATTACAGATTGCAAATATATTTTTTATTGTTATAAAATATATTAAAGCTACTGTATTTATGAATACAATAGCAAAACATAGGCGTGAGTCAGGGAAGTCCAGCTAATCGATTGTTACGTTCAAGTGTATTTGACTGTATTCATGGCGTTAAAGATGGGATTACAACTAAGCATATTATTATATTCAACTGTATTCTTGGCGTGAAACAGGGGATTATATTATTTTTAAACAGAAAGTGAATCAATTAACATAATAGACTCCTGATATAACTCAATTATAACATACAAATTTTGTATTTCCAGTTACATAAAGATTCTCAAACAAAAAATACCCAAAAACATAACAATCTTCAAAAAAATTATATAATACATCTTAATACATAAATTATATTAATTAAAAAAAGCATATGAATACATTCATAGCATATATCGAGACAGTGAATACAATGAAATACATAAAATACAATGGGATACATTGAAATACAATAAAAAAAGACATTGAATGCAATAAAATATATGAAATGCATCGAGATACATTAAATTACAATGAAAAAAGAGATAATGAATACAATGAAATATATGAAAACACATATAAAATATATTAATAGAAAATCAAGTTGTCCGGCCCCAAATTCTATCGTCTTTGTTCAAGAACAAACCTTAATTTTCGACGAATTCGCCGACGACCAAAAACCCTGAATCACTGGGGCTCCAACTCTAACAATAACGTTTCCTTTTCACCTTCTTCTTTTCCCTTCTAGCCTCTTCTTTATCTTCCTCTTCTTGCTTTTCTGGTTTGAAGTATTCCTCATTGCTTAAAGAAGTGGGTCGTAGTCTGCTTTTCTTGCTTTTGATTTTTTTATTGCAAAATTAGCACCAACAGCCCAATTGATTTTAATCGCTCTATTTTTTCATCACCAGCTTCTACTCTGATTTCTTTTTCTTGAGAATTTTCCACAGCTTTCTTGATCATCAATTCTTCACTGCAGATAAATTGTGAAATTATTCACTGAATCTCACATGGAATCCAGGCAAATCACCGTTTGTGATTAATGGTAGGTGATGTGGGTGAGAGGATTTTTGAGATTGAGCATCGTGTTTTTAGGGAAAGAAAGAGAATGACATGTCTGAATAGAGTAACTGAATAGTGTATTTAGTAGCTTAGGAATAGGAGGTAACCCAAATTATATATTTTACTATAAATATTAAAAGATATCTATAAAATATAATTTTTTTAAATAGTATTTATTTAAAACAAATAAGGTATTAACCTTTGTTTTATGAGGTAAATTTCATGCAAATTAAAACTCTTTTAGAAAATTCTTTTGGTATCAATTTGATGCCTAGCCTTCATGAAGTAAAATGCAGAAGTTACCTTCCTTAAATTCTATTCCAACTTTTTTCCTGCAAAAATCTGTAAACATGATCTTCATTTTGAGGATAATGTTCATGAGCTCTTCTTATAATTCATTATTCAAAAATTTTAACATCAATGCCTTCTCATGCACTTCATAATTATTCCTTAAATCTGAGAGCTTTTAAAGTCCTTTTTTTCATTATTTCCATGGTAATTAGTTGAAAAAAGTCACTGTACAGTTTCCTTTCTCCTCCTCCCCCCAAATGAAACACAAAATATTGATATTGATCACATCTGGAATATATTGGAGTACGAAAGTGTGATTCAAAAGTCAAATCTGCTGATAGTGAAGAATTGGCAGTGGACTACATATATATAATTCCCTAGTATGACAGAATGTAAGGTAGATCAAGTGGTGACGTAGCTAGAAAATTCCGTTGAGGGAGTTCAAAAATTAAACAAGTTAATAGTTAATGAATGGTGTATCAAAAATTTTAAATCAAACTATGCAATATTTAGCAAAACAATTAAAAAGATAAAACTATAGTTTTATAAATTAAAATTAAAATAATAAAAAGATAACATTAGAATTTTACTAATAAAAGTAAGCACAAAGAGAATTTGTAGTTTGTGGAAAGCTTTGGTTGATGATATTTTGTAGAGTTTGACTTTCAAATTATAAAATTTATTTAAAAAATAGTAGTAACTTTTAGTTGAAAAAAATACTTTTAGATTAGTTGTTGATTTATATATAAATTTTAAGTTTTAAGAGTTATTTTATTAGAATTTCTTTTTTGATTGGAAAAGAGTAAAATAGACCACATGGTGGTCTCCGTTTTATTTTGGCAAACAAAATAAATAAAACTTTGAACCCGTGAATAATAGTTACTTTGAACCCCCTGAACCTTTGGCTTGCTTTATTCAACTATGTTAGGATATACAAAATATAATAAATATCCATATAAAATAATACATATTTAATTTATATATACAATATAATTTTTCAGTAAAGGGTGTGCGCTTGACTACCCTTAGCATAGGGTAGCTATGCTGTTGAGATCAAGTATTAATAGCACAATTAGAAAAGCCCCACGCATCAATAGACAGTAATATCTTTGCTCTCAGCAATATAATCTCTCAAGAAGTATAACTGAAATAATGAAAGAATTTTTTAGCATAAAAAGAATAATTTGCATGACGACTAATGGAACTACATAGTTGAGCTTCGATAGAACTTCTTTTTTGTTCGTATATAGTACAAGCTTTTCAAGCAAATACTAGGCTCACAGGAACATCAACTGATCAACCCTAGTTCTATATGATCTTTGAATGACCATGGATCGATTGTTGATAAATCAATATGATGAATGTGTATCAATTGATGATTCTGCCCCCTAATACACGGCTAAACAGCCCTTTAAATACAAATACAATGGAGACAAATCCCACTCTTGTAGGATTTATATTTAACTTAGGATTCTAATATTATCCTAACTAGTAGGATTTATATTTAACTTAGGATTCTAACATTATCTCTAATGTTATCTTCAATACCCCCCCTCAAGTTGGAGCATGCGGATAACAAATGCCCAACTTGCAAAGTAAAAATTCAAACTTGTCTCTTCCCAAGGCCTTAGTGAATATATCCGCTAGTTGTACCGAGGTCGACACATAAGAAGGGTGAATAGTACCATCGGTAATCGAGTCCCGAACAAAGTGACAATCAGCCTCAATGTGTTTCGTTCTCTCATGAAACACCGGATTTTGAGCAATGTATAACGCAGACTGACTATCACAATAAAGCTGCATGCCACTCTTGTGTTCAACACCCAAATCCCCTAAAAGTTGTTTCAACCATTTCAATTCACAAGTCAATGCAGCCATCGAACAATATTCTGCTTCAGCAGAGGAACGAGAGACCGTATGCTGTTTCTTAGTTTTCCATGAGACAGGAGACAAACCAAGAAGAACAAACCAACCACTTAAGGATCGTCTGGAAATAGGACAACTAGCCCAATCTGAGTCGCACCAACCTTCAAGCTGCAATGCACTATCCGATCTCAACAATATACCTTGTCCTGGATTTTTCTTCAAATACCGAACAACACGCAATGCAGCTTTCCAATGTTCCACTCGCGGAGCCTGCATGAACTGAGATAGTATGTGGACCGAGTATGCCAAGTCAGGCCTAGTGACAGACAAATATATCAAACGACCAATTAGTCGACGATACTTCTCTACATCTTGCAACACATCTCCTCCCGCCAGGGCTAGTTTGTGATGTTGCTCCATTGGGAAATCTGCAGGCGAGGAACCAAGCATACCTGTTTCTGTAATGATGTCCATGGCATATTTGTTCTGACAAATAAAAAATCCCTGTTTGCTACGAGCTACCTCCAAACCCAAAAAATATTTTAAAAGACCCAAGTCTTTCATCTTGAAACAGTTCCCCAAGTATTGTTTAAAATTGAGCATAGCAGATTTATCATTACTTGCAACAATCAAGTCATCCACATATACCGGCACATTTAACTGTGTTTTTCCTGTCGACAAAGTAAATAGAGAATAATCAGAATATGACTGTTTAAAGCCATAAGTTTTTAAAGCTGTTGCGAGCTTGGCAAACCAACATCGGGGAGCCTGTTTTAAACCATACAGTGACTTTTTCATCCTGCAAACTTTGCCACAATTTATATTATCAAAACCAGGAGGAATTTTCATATATACTTCCTCTTCAAGATCGCCATGGAGGAAGGCATTATGCACGTCCATCTGATGAACCTCCCAGTTCTTCACTGCTGCTACTGCTAGAAAAGTACGAACAGTTACCATTTTAGCTACCGGAGCAAACGTCTCATTGTAATCCAAGCCTTCAATCTGATGATGACCAAAAATGACCAAACGAGCTTTCAATCTTTGCAAGTGTCCATGCTCGTCATACTTCTCTTTATATACCCATTTGCTTCCGAGGGCCTTTTTGCCAGGAGGCAAGTTAACAAGTTCCCAAGTACCTTGTTCCTCTAGAGCCTTAATTTCATCTGCCATGGCCTTTCTCCACCCCTCGTGTCTCATAGCTTCTTTGAAATTTCTTGGCTCATTCCCTACTGAAATAGCTGCAATATAGTTTCTATGTTTTTGAGAAAATTTGTGAGAATCAATGAAATGTGTTAATGTAAAGACCATACCTGAGGGAGATGTTGTCACGGGAATAACCGGAGGCGGAGATGGACGTTTATTATTTCGCACAGTGGTCACAAAGTCACGATATTTCACATTTGCATACTTAGTACGCATTCCCTTTCCCATAGCATCACCGTGCTCGCGCACCACAACCCGCTCATCAATAAGCTGTGGTTCACTGACCACAGGTTGCGTTACAGCAGCCTCCTCGCTACCAGCAGCTACCGCGCCACTGGCAGCCTCCTCACCACCAGCAGCTGCCTCGCCACTGGGAGCCTCCTCGCCACCAGGCTGGGCAGGCTGTGCAGCTGCGGCACCAGCACAAATGCCCTCATCAACAGCCCCCCTAACTCGTAGTCCACCCTCATAGCACTCATCTTCATCGTCACTTAACACACAATCCCCCTTAAACGAGGCCGGAGTTGGATTTGATGGCACACTATTGCTAGTTATGAAAGGGAATTCATGCTCAAAGAATTGCACATCACGAGACACAAATTGTTGGTTAGTTTCTACATCAAAAACTTTCCACCCTTTTTTCCCAAAAGGATATCCTAGGAAAACACATTTCCTACTACGACTTGCAAATTTATCCCCTTTTCCCCGTTGATCATGAGCATAACACAGGCATCCGAAAACTTTGATGTGGTCATAAGAAGGGGTTTTATTGAACAAAATTTCAAAAGGAGTTTTATGTTGAAGCAATCTAGAAGGGGTACGGTTAATCAAATGACATGCGGCTTGAACACATTCCCCCCAAAATTGAAGCGGTAAATTTGCCTGAAATCTTAAAGCTCTGGCTACATTCAATATGTGTTGGTGTTTTCTCTCAACTCGCCCATTTTGTTGGGGGGTACCGACACACGAGGACTCAAATATTATTCCTTTGGCCACAAAATAATCATGCAGATTATTAAACTCTGTTCCATTATCACTCCGGACTATTTTAATGTCACAAGAAAACTGACGCTTAATCAAAGCAATAAACGAAAGAAACAAGTATTCAACTTCCGGTTTATTGCTTAACAAATATGTCCACACACTTCTAGAAAAATCATCGACGATGGTCAAAAAATAACGAGATCCACACAAAGAGGGTGTCCTGTAAGGCCCCCATAAATCAATGTGAACCAATTCAAATAAACGACTAGCTTTACTATTGCTAATTGGAAACCTATTCCTATGTTGTTTTGCACGAGGACAAATATCACAGGATTTATTTTTAATGTCTCTAGTAGAATCACTCACAAACGGAAGATGTTGTAGAACTCTTGCCGACGGATGCCCCAACCGTTGATGCCATAACTCTGCAGACCTACTTCGATCAACTTTCAAAGCTTTCACCCCTGGAACCCCGCGGAAATAATAAAGTCCATCCACCCGATCACCCGCTCCAATCACCTTCCTCGTCGCTAGGTCCTGTATAACACACAATGTTTTAGTGATTTGCAAAGTACAATTTGAATCATCACATAATTGTGAAGCAGAAATTAAATTGCAGTTTAATTCTGGAACATAGAGAACATTTTTAATAGTCAATCCTCCTTCCAGTTCCAGCGAACCCTTCGAAGAAGCATTTGCACATCGGCCATCCGGTAAACCAACCGGATAATGAGACACACGGACAGCATTAATCAAAAGAGACGCATCACATGTGACATGATTTGATGCGCCGGTGTCGATTATCCAATCAACATCTTGCTTACCATGGAGTTTTGGCTTGAAAGTATTAAGATGGTCTAGGAGTTGCTGAACCTGAGCCGCGGAAACCCCCGCAAGAGGTGAGCCATCAGTGTGAGTAGGAGGCTGCTGCGTTCCTTGAGCAGCAGACCCTCCTGTCTTGTTTGCACGAGCAGGAGGTGGGCGCAGTCCACGACCTGCTGTACCTACCGCACGGCCCCCTCCGCGAGCTGAAGACGTGCTACCACGACCATTACCACGGCCTCCTCGAGGCCTATCACCCCACCAATCCGGGTATCCATGAAGCTGAAAGCAAGAGGCTTCGACATGCCCCTCACGATTGCAATAGGAACAAAGTTTATCCGAATTATCAGGTCGATTAAACTTTGGTCGCGGGTCAGATTGCACCTTGAAAGCCATGACGCCTTCTCGATTAGAGGCCACTGTATCGGTCGAGATTAGCCTCTCTGCCTGAATAATTTGCTGATATGATTTGTCCACCCCCGGAAGAGGGTCTTGAGCAAGAAGTTGTCCTCGGATGGAGGCAAACTTGTCATCTAAACCAATCAAAAAATGATGTACGAAGTCATCATCCCGCAATTTTTCCACCTGGGAAACAATATTACATGAACAATTCCCACAAGAACATGACGGAACAGTGATATACGTGTGGAGTTCATCCCAAATTTTGGCCAGACGACCAAAATACATTGCAACAGATTCATTTTTCTCCTGCCTACACAAGCATAAAGAGAGCTTCAGTTGACAAATCCTAGTGCCATTGACAACACAAAAACGATTTTTAAGGTTTGTCCATAGCAAGTGAGCATCATCATATTCACCAATCGTAGAACGAATAGACGGTTCTAAAGTATTGGTAATCCAAGAGACCAACATTGAATGAATGACCTCCCAATCCTCTCGCTTCTGGACATCAGTAGGCTTCACAATCGAGCCATCAACAAAACCAAACTTTCGTTTGGCCTTCAACGAGGTCTTGATCGCCCTCGCCCACTCATCGTAGTTTTCACCACGAAGCTGAATAGGAGTGATGATATTTCCTGGACCATCACTGGAGCCCAAGTGATAGACTAAATCGACGTTGGGTACGGATTTGTCTTGCGCAGCAGCCATGGCAGCGAATGTAAAAAAAAAAAAAAAAAACAGTGGTTGCTTCTGATGCAGACCAGCAGTATGCAAAGTTTGACGAAAGGATAAAGGAAGATGGTGTGTTCTGGTCGTTTGGCGGACAGCAGCACTGGTGGAGATAACAGAACAGTATCTTCCGTGAGAGGATTGATTCTGTCGAGAGAAATCGTAAGAGCACAATTATACGTGATTAATGAATAAGACGTATAAGACTTTGAAAAAAAAAACTAGGCTCTTGATACCATGATAAATCAATATGATGAATGTGTATCAATTGATGATTCTGCCCCCTAATACACGGCTAAACAGCCCTTTAAATACAAATACAATGGAGACAAATCCCACTCTTGTAGGATTTATATTTAACTTAGGATTCTAATATTATCCTAACTAGTAGGATTTATATTTAACTTAGGATTCTAACATTATCTCTAATGTTATCTTCAATACCCCCCCTCAAGTTGGAGCATGCGGATAACAAATGCCCAACTTGCAAAGTAAAAATTCAAACTTGTCTCTTCCCAAGGCCTTAGTGAATATATCCGCTAGTTGTACCGAGGTCGACACATAAGAAGGGTGAATAGTACCATCGGTAATCGAGTCCCGAACAAAGTGACAATCAGCCTCAATGTGTTTCGTTCTCTCATGAAACACCGGATTTTGAGCAATGTATAACGCAGACTGACTATCACAATAAAGCTGCATGCCACTCTTGTGTTCAACACCCAAATCCCCTAAAAGTTGTTTCAACCATTTCAATTCACAAGTCAATGCAGCCATCGAACGATATTCTGCTTCAGCAGAGGAACGAGAGACCGTATGCTGTTTCTTAGTTTTCCATGAGACAGGAGACAAACCAAGAAGAACAAACCAACCACTTAAGGATCGTCTGGAAATAGGACAACTAGCCCAATCTGAGTCGCACCAACCTTCAAGCTGCAATGCACTATCCGATCTCAACAATATACCTTGTCCTGGATTTTTCTTCAAATACCGAACAACACGCAATGCAGCTTTCCAATGTTCCACTCGCGGAGCCTGCATGAACTGAGATAGTATGTGGACCGAGTATGCCAAGTCAGGCCTAGTGACAGACAAATATATCAAACGACCAATTAGTCGACGATACTTCTCTACATCTTGCAACACATCTCCTCCCGCCAGGGCTAGTTTGTGATGTTGCTCCATTGGGAAATCTGCAGGCGAGGAACCAAGCATACCTGTTTCTGTAATGATGTCCATGGCATATTTGTTCTGACAAATAAAAAATCCCTGTTTGCTACGAGCTACCTCCAAACCCAAAAAATATTTTAAAAGACCCAAGTCTTTCATCTTGAAACAGTTCCCCAAGTATTGTTTAAAATTGAGCATAGCAGATTTATCATTACTTGCAACAATCAAGTCATCCACATATACCAGCACATTTAACTGTGTTTTTCCTGTCGACAAAGTAAATAGAGAATAATCAGAATATGACTGTTTAAAGCCATAAGTTTTCAAAGCTGTTGCGAGCTTGGCAAACCAACATCGGGGAGCCTGTTTTAAACCATACAGTGACTTTTTCATCCTGCAAACTTTGCCACAATTTATATTATCAAAACCAGGAGGAATTTTCATATATACTTCCTCTTCAAGATCGCCATGGAGGAAGGCATTATGCACGTCCATCTGATGAACCTCCCAGTTCTTCACTGCTGCTACTGCTAGAAAAGTACGAACAGTTACCATTTTAGCTACCGGAGCAAACGTCTCATTGTAATCCAAGCCTTCAATCTGATGATGACCAAAAATGACCAAACGAGCTTTCAATCTTTGCAAGTGTCCATGCTCGTCATACTTCTCTTTATATACCCATTTGCTTCCGAGGGCCTTTTTGCCAGGAGGCAAGTTAACAAGTTCCCAAGTACCTTGTTCCTCTAGAGCCTTAATTTCATCTGCCATGGCCTTTCTCCACCCCTCGTGTCTCATAGCTTCTTTGAAATTTCTTGGCTCATTCCCTACTGAAATAGCTGCAATATAGTTTCTATGTTTTTGAGAAAATTTGTGAGAATCAATGAAATGTGTTAATGTAAAGACCATACCTGAGGGAGATGTTGTCACGGGAATAACCGGAGGCGGAGATGGACGTTTATTATTTCGCACAGTGGTCACAAAGTCACGATATTTCACATTTGCATACTTAGTACGCATTCCCTTTCCAATAGCATCACCGTGCTCGCGCACCACAACCCGCTCATCAACAAGCTGTGGTTCACTGACCACAGGTTGCGTTACAGCAGCCTCCTCGCTACCAGCAGCTACCGCGCCACTGGCAGCCTCCTCACCACCAGCAGCTGCCTCGCCACTGGGAGCCTCCTCGCCACCAGGCTGGGCAGGCTGTGCAGCTGCGGCACCAGCACAAATGCCCTCATCAACAGCCCCCCTAACTCGTAGTCCACCCTCATAGAGAAATCGTAAGAGCACAATTATACGTGATTAATGAATAAGACGTATAAGACTTTGAAAAAAAAAACTAGGCTCTGATACCATGATAAATCAATATGATGAATGTGTATCAATTGATGATTCTGCCCCCTAATACACGGCTAAACAGCCCTTTAAATACAAATACAATGGAGACAAATCCCACTCTTGTAGGATTTATATTTAACTTAGGATTCTAATATTATCCTAACTAGTAGGATTTATATTTAACTTAGGATTCTAACATTATCTCTAATGTTATCTTCAATAATTGTCCTCCAAGAAGAGCTTTACCTTGTTCTTTTTCACGAGTAAGCAGTCTCTGATATAAATATCAATATTCTTCCGCCCTATGGGAATAATGGGTATACCATATTATATTACTCATTGTTCAAAAACGAAGGACACCAAGCAAGAATTTATGCAGGAAATATATTCTCCTTCAATATAATTATTTATCAACGTAGTAACTTTTGGTGTGATATGCACAGAACAGTAGACAACAACCATGGGAAAAGAAAGAAAAAAAGATGTCGACAACCTGTACTCTCGCTCCTGATATTAATCAGCAATAAACGGACAACTGAAAAAAGCAGTGCATAATATTCTTCTACGTGAAAACAAAATTACTGGTAGTATATATTCTACTGCAAATTGGAAGTAGTTTGTCCACTGCACTCTTTACGTATTTAACATGCATCACTCGATCAATATATAGACGTATTACATTTGTGCAAGGCAAATGAAAAGCGAAGAGTCAGTATTTTTGTAAAACATCATTGCGTGCAGGTTGATGAAGTCTCACTACTATTGATTTCAAGAATTTTCAGTTTTTGAATTTGTGGAAGTTTTCACAATGCTTCTGAAATGCTTCTTGTTTAAATCCTTACTTTATATAGTTTGATCAATTTCGTGTTTGTCTTCTTACATTGATCCATGCTCATTTAACAAAGATCCTATATAGAACTTGCGCTGGTTCTTTGATATCTGTCTAATATTTACTTGAACAGCTTATACTACTGTATATCCCTCGATTTCCCGATGGGTCAAACGAAGCAAGAATATGATTACATGGGATCGGAATCGAAGTTAGGAACTTCTTGTACTGACGCCCGAATGGAGTAGCCACCATCGAGCCTGATAAGACAACATTATCCGGACCTAGAACGAGATTCGAGACCTTGAAAAGCATGGCAACGACTGCACACGACTAACGGAGGACCGTGATATCCGCACCCAACCGGATATCACGGCTTAGATCTTGTCCGATGTCGGTAGCGTATCATTAATTGGCGAGAAAGTAGGATTTTTACTTTTTTTTTAGAATTGTAGTATGAATGAAACTATCATACTATATAAAAAGGAAGCTTTTTATTCAAATTGACACAATAGAACACGCAAACCAAGGCAATTCAAGTTTATTTTTTTGTGGCAAAACTACTTTATAGCTTAAATCTGAGCCCATCATTAACGTCACAATTGATTTGATTATTCCCTTTGTCTTTAACTCATTTATCTAATATGCTTGATTATTTGTGTTGAATCAATCCACATATCCTTAAAATCGCTTATGAATTCAATTGTCATCCGTTTCAAGGGTAAACAATTACCAATATCAATCACAAAAAGAGAAAAAGAAAAAAATTGAAGTGACAAAATGCAACCAATTTGAACATGCAGATTGCAGTTTAAAATTCCACTTCTTGGAAATGATAACCTATAGCTTTTTTCTGAAGGACAATTAATCCATATTCATTTGACAAATATACCAACTACAAGCAGCACTGGTTGGTTAATGTCTTTGTCTTAATATTTTGCTTGAAAAGTAAGGTTAACAAAAATTGCTATCTTCTAATAAGGTTAAGACCATCTCTTTTTTAATAAATTGATTTAAATTCTGTTAAATGTTGGTAATTTATTTCCTAACAAATTTATAATAGTTGGCTCTTCATCACACAACCTTAACAACAGTCTGTGTACAGAGAAATAGCAGACTCAGAAATTCTGGAATCAGTAAATATCAACAAGAATAGAAAAAAGTAATCAGTACAAAAATACACAGAACAAAACTTACACTTGGTGCCAAGCCATTTTTGCTGCTGAAAATGCACAAAATCACACCTCTAAATTGTTAAATCTTAGTACTATTACTTGAACAGGGTGGTCATACCAAAATTCCAAAATCATTACATTATTTAAAACGTACCAACTGCAATCTGATATCCAAACTACGATATCATGTTTTAAACTCCTTGTTAGTAACTTTCCCAATAATCCTGATATCCCAACCAACCCTATTAATGTATTCTCTGCCAAAAAGTGAAAAAGAGAAAAATTCATTTTGAGAACAATCTGATCCATGCAACAAATCTTAGTCAAATACAAAAAATCATTTCTATCGTTCAACCAAATCGAACAGTAACTATGTCTCAATCTAAAACAACTAAAAATGTAAATGAACCAAGAAAATGTAATCAAACACATTATCTCATTGACCAAGAAAAGAAAAATTCATTCACAAACAGAGTCTCTGAATTTTGCCATATCTCATCAAAATGCAATCCAATTTTTTCCTGATCGACCCATTGCTAAGCTACACAGTCTGAATTAGGGAGTTCCTGATTGTGTGGGACTGATCGGATGCACATATCTATACAGTATATATATATATATATAACTACAGAATTTAAGGGGGTCATTATTGGATGATGCAGTGTCAAATAGATTCCACTTGTGATTCAATTGAAACTTCCAAGACAAATTAGGACTCTCTTCTTTCATCATTCCACACACAAAGTACGCCTATCAATATCTCATTAAACACACACACACACACAAAAAGTCACGCACTAAACCCTAGTCCCAGAAAACTCCTTTAATACACTGTATTTTCGAGATTCGATTTTTCTGAGAAATTTTTGGATTTTCTTGGAAAATAGAGACACCCAAATGGCGGAAAACGGTGCTTTACCGGACGATCTCCGGTGTAACAGAACGGACGGCCGGCAATGGCGGTGCAAACGGCAGGTAGTGGAAGGGAAAAAGCTTTGTGAAATTCACTATATTCAAGGTCGTCACAGGAATAAGAAGCAGAAGGTACCGGAGTCGCTGAAAATCATGAGAAATACGAAAAACAAGAAGAAGCCCAAGATTCAGAATTCAAAAGGGTCTCTTGACATTGGGTTGAGAATATTAAAGAAGAAGAAGAAACCCCTCAAGCCTAAACCCTGTGTTTCAGAGGCATTAGATGAAGCTCTGAGGAGAATGGAACTTAAAAGAGGGGATTTGCCGTTAGAATTGATTCGGGTTTTCTTGAAACGACAATTAGAGAAGAAAAAAGATAAAGAATCGAAGAATGATAATCCTGAATTAATGAGAGAATTCCCTAATGCTGTAATGGCTATTCCTCCTACACCTGCGGAGAATTTCAGCAATGCAGGTTCTGTTTTAGACATAAAATTAGGCCTGGATTCGAGCTCTAGCCCCTTTTCGTTGAGGCGTTTCCGATCAAAAAATATTGAACCCCTTCCAATTAGTACAATGCAGGTTATTTCCTTTTTCGTGTGAGCTTTTGTTTTAGTTCAAAAAACTGATGTTCTTTTGAATTGTTATTGTTGTGTATGCATAATAACTGTTGTAATGAATGTGGGGTGACTTTTTGGTGATTAGGCCATGCCATTTTCTAAGAATGGGAAGAATTTAAGTAGAGTAAACAGAAGGAAGTGTCATTGGTGTAGAAGAAGTAGTTACCGGGTTCTGATCAAGTGTTCGAGGTGTAAGAAACAATTCTTCTGTCTGGATTGTATAAAAGAAAGGTTTGGTCTTTTGCTTTCTTTAGTTTTTGAACTAATTTACTTATATTTATGTATGTTCACCTGTTTTCTCCCAATTCTCCTCCTGCATGCAAAAGCATTTGTATTGAAACCATTTTGTTAGTGTTAAATGCATTCGTGGCAGGTTATGCCATCTTCCTTTGATTCTGGTACTTAACAGTTGGACTATCTTCAGCTAGACTGTTCAATGACTTTAACCTTTTCTCAAGGAGCTTACAACTAGCTATAAGTGGGTAAAATAATTGTTATTGGCTGCATCTGATACTCTCGAATTAGGACGACATTCAGTTAGGATGTTAATGACTTTAACCTGTTGGCATGGATCTTAGACTATGGGTTTGTAAGAAATGCAAAGGACTATTTAGGATGTCCTTGACATTTGACAAGACGGTGGTGAGCTGTATTTTTCTTATTGCTTCTGCTATGCTGCTGTGTCCTGTGACTTCAGGCGATTTGAATAGCTGGAGTTTGGAATGGAAAGTTGTGGGGTGTAAATGTTTGCTGGTGTTTCTCTCCTTATAACCAAATGAGAACGGGTAAAAGATAGTAATTGACTGGGGGTAGGGGTGGGGTTGGGTGGGATGGATATGTAAGAATAAGTTAATAGGTACCTACATTTTTTCAAGCTTAGCTGAAGATTAACCGGTTCTTGAGGGATCTCTCCTTCAAGTAAATTTTCAATTTTGTTAGATTGGAAAGGAAAGATGGGATATTTCCAGAATATTGATTCATCGAAAGGCACACAAAGCGAAGGTTTATTAGCGAACTTAAAATTGATGGAATGGCAACAGTGAAGTTATTTCTTTTGACATCAATTACTTTCAACCTCTGCAAATGAGCCAAGTCTTCTGGCAAATCCCCATGGAAAGTGTTGTTACTGATCTCGAGGGAAATGGTACCTTGAAGTTGCATTCTAGAAATGTCTAAATCCTGCATGTGATGCCAATCCAGCTGCAAACTGAACTAGAAGCAGGGCAGTTGCTTGCTAAAATGTTGTTAGGATCAGATGAAATGTGGATATGTAACAAGAATAACTTGTTACGTGAAAGTTCTGATATTTGATCTGTTTTAGGTATTTGGAAAAGCAAGAAATTAGAGGGGCATGTCCTGTTTGCCGTGAAGCCTGTAGCTGTCGGATCTGCAAAAGGAATGAATTGAAGCCCTCCAGTCATAAGGTCTGACAAAAGTGAAACTGAATTTGAGCCATTGTATGTCCTTATCTAATTCTGATTCGCTTGTTTATGGACAAAATTGTACCAGGAATTGTGTAGGCATAAAAAGAAGGTTCAAAACGTCCAGCTACTTTATCATCTGGTGCACCTGCTTCTTCCTGTACTGGAAAAAATAAATGAAGAGCAGAGAATTGAAGTGGAGATAGAAGCAAAGATATCGGGTACTGTTGTTTACTTGACACTGGGATTTGTTTATTTTTCCGAGTTTAAGACATCTACTCATATTTCACAATTTATAGGAAAGCAGCAACCTGACATTCAGGTTCAGCAGGCTTCGGCAGGAGAAGGAAAATTATATAGCTGGTAAGTTGACTGCTCCTGAGAAGTTTAGTTGTTAAGGATATTAGACCTGCTGCCTGTCTTATCCATGCTATTTTAATTCTGAGCAGTGGTAACTGCAAAACCTCCATTCTGGATTACCACAGAATCTGCTCTAAGTGTTCATATAGCCTTTGCTTACATTGTTGTCGGGAGTCCCGTCGCGGAAGCTTAGCTGAAGATTGCAAATCCGATGGTTCTAATGAAGAACAAGCTTGTTCTTCTAACTTTGAGCGAACATCAAGGATGAAGCATACCAGCACCTCAAGGCAAAGTTTCTCGGGGATACATTACTTGCAAGCTTGTGCTGATGGAAGTATATCTTGTCCCCCTGCAGAATATGGCGGTTGTAGTAATAGCATCCTGGATTTAAGATGTGTATTTGCCTACGCTTGGATCAAGGATCTGGAAATAAGTGCTCAAGCACTATTATGCAGCTACAACTTTCAGGACGCGGAACACATTTTTTCATCTTGCTCATTATGCAGGGGAACTGATCACAAAGATGCTGTTGTTGATTCATTCATGAAAGTGGCTGAGAGGCGAGATTCACGGGACAAGTTTCTGTATTGTCCGTCTATAAAGAATCTCCGTGAAGAAAACCTTGAACACTTTCAGAAACACTGGGGTGAAGCGCATCCTATTATAGTACGAAATGTGCTTCGAAATTCTCCTGATTTGTCTTGGGATCCTGTTGTTATGTTCTGCACTTACCTTGAGAAAAGGTCAAACTGTTCCCGAGATAAAGAAGCAGCTAAGGCACAAAATCACTCGGACTGGTGTGAGGTAGGTACTTTATGCTCTCTTCTCTAGATCTAATAAAATGCTCTATGTCCTCTGGGCCCTTGACAAGAATTTTCTTTTATCATCAGCCTTGACTAGAACTTAACCTCTAAATTACAATATTTTAGGATGCAATTGACAAAGTTATGTTTATAAGGTTGAAATCAGTTGGGGTAGAAAGGCAATTCTCTATCAGAACAACAAATTAGTATTATCTATCATCTATATATCTAATTTGTTAAAGTCTTCCACCCTGCATTCTCACCATTTTTTAAAACAGAAAAGAAAGAGAACATTCTAAAGAGGGCGCCCAAATGTTTTGGAGGTTAAACTTAATTCTCATGCTATATAACTAACAAATAAAAAGGCAAAGATATATAGATTAAACATTAAGCTACAGCATCCTTTTCACCATCTTTTTAATTGGAATTATTTTGTATTGTACTAGTGCTTTATAAGGAATCATTTATATTGATGATGTTTTTTCTTATCCTCATTGGTTTTCTACATTGTTCTTTTTTAAATGAAGTAAAAAGAATTTCATGGCCTGATAATCTGCAGTTTGTAGGTTGAAATAGCTAGAAAGCAGATATTTATGGGGTCACTTGAATGGCAAACACATGCAACAATGCAGCGCGATATGGTAAAGTTTAGAGCATGGCTTTCTTCCCATCTTTTCAAAGAGCAGTTTCCTGCTCACTATGCGGAGGTCTTGAGGGCTTTACCACTTCAAGAGTATATGAATCCAAAATCTGGTCTTCTAAATCTAGCAGTTAAACTGCCACCGGAAATGCCAGAAACTGATTTGGGACCTTCAATCTATATTTCCTATGGCGGACCTGAAGAAGTATCACAAGCAGAATTTGTCACTAAACTATGTTGTGAATCTTATGATGTGGTAGGCTTAATTTTCTGCTATTATCTATTTTTTGGGTTTATTTCCTTATCTTGTCTGCATGCAATTGAACATTGAGACCATCCTATTTATTATATCTTCTCTGGTGACTGGTAATTTTCGAAAGATGAAACACATTTCTGCTTCTATGAAGCTACTAGCTAGTAATCGTACAAGATGCACTAATATAGCATGGAAAGTTCATTGAAACTTTTCATGATTCACCCCCACCCCCTCCCCCTTCCCAAGAGACTCCGAAAATATCGATGGGTGCATATCGGATCCTCCAAAAATAGTGCATTTTGGAGGATCAGACATGGGTGCGACAGCTGTTTCGGAGAGTCCCAGCAATATAGGTAGCATGAAAAGGGAAATTTTAGTAGATTGGAACTATCCATGTCTTATGACATTCAATAGGCTTCTAAATGTATTTCCTCTTACAGTCTGAAATAAAGATTGATCTAGCATGTGAGATGACAACTGAAATTCTGATTCATATTACTTGGGGTTTTCCTCAGGTTAATATTCTTGCATGTGCTACTGATGTTCCCATTTCCAAGGAACAAGTAAGAAAAATAAAATGTTTAATGAAAAATAAGAAGCCTCAATATCACAAGGAATCTACCAGCTACTCAAGTGATCAGAAAGGAAAATCATCTTTGCATAGTGGAGATACAGAAGAATCCTGTCTGCAGGACGCAACTGGCGGGCACTTGCCTGATGGCATTGCTAAACGACCTTTCTACTCTGCTGACTCACTAAATGGTCAAAGGTATGGAGACCAGGATGGCAATATCTCTAGTGACAATGAAAATGACTCAGAATTTGAGTCTGATGTCTCACTGTTCTGCTCTGGATCTGTTGAAAGATCTGAAGATTCAGACAGTGATTATCTTTTTGAAGATGTCGATAGTGCAAAGAAAGAAGCAAAATCCTCAGGTGCTCAATGGGACGTTTTCCGTAGACAAGATGTCCCAAAGCTTCTAGAGTACCTCAGAAGGCATTCTAGCGAGTTCACCTCCACGTCTGGTTATTCCAAACAAGTAAAGCCCTTTGTACCAAGAGTTTCGTGATAAAGGTAGAGTATGAAAATAGAAATTAACTTAATCTTCATATCTTTTGGCATGTACCCTGCTGCAGGTTGTTCACCCAATTCTTGATCGAAGTTTCTTCTTTGATGCATTCCACAAATTGAGGCTTAAGGAGGAATTTGGTATATTTGCTTTGTCTTCTTTTATCTTTATTGCTTGGATGAAATTAGTACTAATTCTTAATGTTATTACTTTTTAGACGTCCAACCTTGGACTTTTGAACAACATCTTGGAGAAGCGATTCTCATCCCTGCTGGATGTCCATATCAAGTCAAACAACTTAAGGTATCCTTTATAGTGATGACCTTCATACATCTTCCTCAAACACGATTTTCTCACTGCTCACGTAGATGTTTACTATATTGGATATTTTGATCATAGAATTAAGAACTGCAAATTCTTGTTTTAAACCCCATGAATTAGTTTGAAAACAGAAAGAAGAATCCACTGACCAAGGACAGTATGTTACTATTTTTTCTTTAGAATTTTTCTGGTCAGTCATGGATAAATAAATAAATACATACGAAATGTCAGACTTGAAGATTATTGTAAGTAAAGACTATATGGATCAATTGAATAGATCCCACCATATTCAAATGACGGTTCGTTTAAGGTGACTTTTCCACTCTGTAACTTCTTTATAAGGAAGTAGATTTCTCTCTAATTTGCAAAATTATTAACAGAAGCTTGTTGGTAGCAGTGTTTTTAAAGGATCGGATGAGGAACGCTTATGCCCTGAATCTAGGTGCAAAGCAGGCTGGGTGCTTTGCCTTGCTTAGGTGGCACTTCAGTGCAGACACCTAGGCGCTACGGTGTGCGCCGCTTCACCCACGGGCTGTCTTGAATAGGACGACACTAAACAATATATATAGTTTGCAAATTGATATATCAATTTTCACGATTAGGAATAGGAAACCTTTGATAGAGCGATTAGGAATAGGAAATTAGATCCAATTGAAGAAAATAAGTCAGCACACCTAACATAAAACTTAAAATGCATCTTTGCATCTGAATCATAATTATGGTTTTGAACTTGATTTACGTTATTTTGCTATGTATTTCACTTGACAATAAATTTTCATTTCTGTTATCCAAATATTAATTTTATAGTTATATTGTCTTGCATTACAAGCAATTTTTTTTCCTTTGCGACTTTCTTCACTCAAGCCCATGCTCTGTTGTTCATTTACACTTAAAGCGCAAACGAGCCTTGGCACTTCTCTAAGCTTCTCTTCATTGACAGCAGGGATTGATGGTAACTGTTAGTGGAAGGTTATTGGCACGCAAGATCATGATTAAAAATTGTATATTACCATTTTTGAACATCTCATTGTGAATTACTTATCTAGAGAGAAAAAAAGTATCAGAAAGTATGTTAGGGAACAATTTTAGCTGAATCAATTCGCACCATATCCAGCTTTGCGACAATTTACTTTTCCGTATTCTGATTAAATCATGCTTTGAGCTGTTCCCTCGTACCATTACCTCTACGTCTAAAAGAGCCTTAGACCAGCCTAACATTGATTGCATGTGTGCATATTACCATCTCAACTGAATCTAGTCTCATATAGTTTCTTTTAGCGCATAATAACTGACATAAGATTCTATTCACCGTGTACAGTCATGCATCAATGTTGTTCTGGACTTCATCTCGCCTGAAAATGTTGCTGAATGTATCCACATAATTGATGAAATTCGTCTACTTCCTGAGCACCACAAAGCCAGGGGAAAAGTGCTGGAGGCAAGTTTCACAACACTCTTTGTTTTAGTTGCTAAATACTCAGGTTCAAACTACTATAATGTAGAAACGCGAACATTGCATTGTTTGACGAATCTACAAAGTTATGCTTTTCTAAGGCTCTGTTGGCTTTCATGTTTAGTAGCAGAAAGCATGTTTGAGAAAAATGTGTGTAAATGTTTATACTTCTGGTCCTAGATCTAACCTTACAATTCAAAAGGAAAATGCTCCTACATCCGGTTGTTCTTTTTCATATGCTTATTAGTCCAAAGTAGATCTCATGTGTGGATACCTTATGTTATTTTTGTGTATGTTTTCTCACAATAATATACATTTTATAATGCATCAAGCAGGTGAAGAAAATGGCTGTTTCTGGGATCAGCAATGCAATTGCAGAGATTCGGGACCTTGTACATGCTAAGCAGTCGTCTTGAGAGATGATAGACATGCAGTTTGTCTACTTATGCAATAGTAAGTTTAGGACTTTGGTAGAAAACTGTACAAAGACTATTTGTTTTAATTAGGTAAAAGTGTATATACAATTTGATATTTTTCAGAACTGATTATGCGATCTGATAGATGTTGCAGGTTCATGCTATGTACCGCCAGGGAATAGGATTAGTACATTTTTCGAGGATGAATGGACATTGATTAGGTTAAGATCCCTGTCACTCGTCAGCAATTGGTTGTTGGTTGTGTATATATTTGAAGATGAAATCAAAGATCTCGCGAGTGACAGATTGAACACATAAAAATGCCATGAAAACGTATATTCAATATTCATTGTACATGCTTCATTAGGGTCCTTTTGTTGCTACTGTAGATGTCCATAATTTCATTTATACAATTTATACCCTCCTAAGAATATTGGTGTGTCCGCAACAATATTCATTGATCAATTTATAAAATCAATAGATACTTCTCTCCTATCTTTAGCCGAAACAGTTGTTGGCTAGCGTGTAGCTCGCACTAGATTAATTCAAAAATGAGCCGAGGGTTGATTGAAAACAGCCCCTTTGCCCTTTCGGGTAGGGGTAAGACCCCACTTTGTGAGACTATACTGGCTAGTTGTTGTTGATTTCTTGAGCTTTCAATTTGAGGTATCCTTCAATAACAGCAGGAAGTGGAAAGAAACCAAAGACTTTGAAATTGTATAAAAGAACAGTTACCGTTGCCACCATGAGTGACGAGAAAGTGAGTCATATTGATATGTATTAAACACTACATGTATTCCTATATTGCACGTACATAAACACAGCTATACATGAATCGATCGCTGTAGATACAAGAAAGTAGTACTAAGATAACACGCACAAGTTATAAATTACATTACTATATATATGTAAACTTATAGCAACATGATAAATACAGTGTTAGAAAGCTAGTGATTGGTAGCTAGCTAACGTTCCTTTTGTGAATTAAAGTACAGGGCAGCCACAGGAGAGCAAGTCCATTCTTACTTGCAAAGTGGCGCGTGTTGAAATTAGCACGCCCTTCTGGTGGTTTATGGGGCACTTGCTCCGCCTCCGTCTGCCTAAACAGAGTAAACACGTATCGATGTATTCCTGTTGGTGGCTGAGGTCCCTTATATTCCATAAGCTCCCTTCCTGCAACCCCATCACATGAAGACATAGTGCTAAAGTTCAAGGTTTTATGTACAGACGAAACAAAAAATATTTACATTATCAGATGGCTTATAAGGTAATATAGGTATACTTCTGTAAGAAGGAAAAATATTCATTAGCAACTTCGTAGAAAGAGCATTATAGATTAAACTACACCAATGATGTAAATAATCTATTTGTTATATAGTTTATACTTCATTAGAAATGGAAAAAAAAATCATCACACTTTCGGTATATGTATATTATATAAGCCGTATTCGTCGTAATTGTAAATATTGAGTTACCTTCAGAGGCATCTCCTCCCTCTGGGATATCCGTGACAATCCTGCATGAAAGAGTATACTACAACTTATTAATATCAAAACCATGCAGGTTCTTGTATTCAGGAAGTAGATGATGTACGAAAACAAAGATAAAGTTCAAAGGTTAAATCTTTTGATAAGCATTAATTGGTAACCATAAGTAAATTATTATCACAAGTTGAAACTAAACTAATTGTGTAAAAAATCTCTACCCTATTAGTGCATAGAGCAAGATAAAAAGGATGGCGAGTTGTAATAACTTAAACAAGTGGGAAATTTGCGTGTGCAGTTGAAGGAGAAAATAAAACAAATTAAAGTACCAATGGAGCCATTCTCTAAAAGTCGGTTCACTGGGACTAGGAGCATCTGGATCAGCCATTACCTGCGAAAATTCCAGTAGCGTATATAACAATAAGTCCTCTTCGAATTTTCTCCCTAATAAAGTAATAATCACTGCTCATATATGTTTACATTCATAAACGACAAAATTCTATCCAAATTAAACTCAGTCGACAGATAAAAAAAATGACACCATTACTATTATTAAAATCAAACGGTTTCATAATTTTTAATGGATGTTCAACTTCATTAAAAATATTGACCTTTGTACGAAGAATTCTTTTTTTCTTTTTTAATTTTTATGAGAGCAGTACTCCACTACTACTCCCTCCGATCTAAAATAAGTAATTTTTTAAAATATTTTCACAAGATCAAATCTACTTTTTAATCTTAATTAGCAATAAAATTAGCAATAAAATTGACCATATTAGCTTTTTACTATTTCACATAAACACTCCTAACACATATTTCAATATTTATTTACTTCAAAAACAATATATAAAAAAAATAATTATTTTATTCTTGAAATTTGAAAAATCGCCACAAGAAAAAAATCAAAAAATCACTTATTTTGAAGTGAAGGGAGAGAGTATTTACTTGTCGCATCAATAAGAGTTATTTGATTAAAATAATTCTTATTTATTACTTAATCACTTTAAAAACATTAATAATAAGAGTTGTTTGACTAAATTGCACTTATTTATTATTCAATGATACAACATGCCTAAAATACTCATTTATCTCTCTTTTAATTAAAAGGCAACAATTAATGTCAGTACGCTAGAATAATGTAACATTTGGAGTGGTAGACTTACAAGGGTGTAAATATTATTAGAATGACGAGAACCCTGGCTAGGCTTATGTGCAGCTGCAGCCGGTTTTATTTCCACTCCATTAGATATTTGATTGGAACCATACTTAACGCTAAACTCAACCACCCGAACAAACATGTCGACAACATCTCCGATCACCTTTCCGACAACTAAACCTCGGAGGATTTGCCTTGTTTGCCATTCTCCCAATTAATTGACTGATTGGTATACATACTACTAGGAAAAACTAGTCAATTTTTGTGAAGTTGCTGAAATTAGGAGATGTCGAATATATAGTAAAGCGGACACGTATAGAAATATGGCGATTGTCATGTTAACACTGATGTTGCTGAGAGGACACGTGTTATGTTAACAAGTCCTTGTAGTTGTGGGTAACGATTAACGAAGCTGCGATTGCGACAGTACAACAAGTGTATATATATCTTGATTCTTGAAGGCCGCCGAAATGTTTTGTTGGGATATATATCCAGCAAAGTAACAATATTAGAAGGAAAAAGAAAATAAATACAAAAACACAGCAAAGGCTAATTGTTGTGAAGGAGCTGTGAAATTTGTAACTGCCGTTTGAGTCTTCCGTTAAATGGACTATTAGCTCAACTTGAGCAAACTTGGATGATAGATGCAAGACTAGTTTAGATTTATCCCTAAATAATAAGGGATAATTTTGGTTAAAGCTCCTAGAAATTAGTCAAAATTATGTAAAAGAAGTTTCTACTAAACTTCTGGTTAATGAAACTTTGTGGGCGTTTGGACCTGAGATTGGTAAAATGTCGAAAAAAAGTTTAAAAAATTTAAGTGAAAGTGTTGTTTGAAAATTAAAATTTCGTTTGGATATAAATATAATTTTGAGTTATTTTTTAATTATTATGAATGATTTGAGTAAAAATTTTAAAAAATAATTTTTTAAACATTTTAAAATTCTCAAAAATTTCAAAATGTATCTAAAAAAAATTAAAAATTTTATAACCAAATATTAATTTTAAAAAAAAAATCTCTCGCCCAACGGGCTCAATATGTAACTCGTAAGTTTGACTTTTTTACTCGTAGAAGATAGCCTACATATTCTTTGAGGTGAAAATTTTCACTTTCCACATGTACGCGATAGCCCCACATACCAAGTAGCCCAAATTTAGGATCCACTTTACCGGGCCACTTGTAGTAAAAATTAAATGGGATAGTTACTTTTTAAAGTGATATTTATTTTTTATTTAATATTTTTATTGTTGAGCAAAAATAATTATTAGTTTATTAAAATTAATATGAAAAGACAGTATTATTTTTTCTTTCCAAATGGAAATATGTCATTTTCAGGTTCATTCCTTACAGTTCCACTTCTCCTTTTGCAATGGTGTTCTGGGGTCCATATAGGTGTTTCCATTATTTTTATATATGAAACCCAATTTTGAATAGAAGAAACAAAATGCATTAATCATATAAATTTTATAAGCTTCTCATTTTTTTTTTTGAATAAACAGATTTCTTTTCATTCATCAAAAAATTTATACAATTACAAAACATAGATGCTGACCATCTATTCTCTATTTCTAAAACTCTATCACGTTGTCATCTAAACCAGATTCATACAGAGCATAACAGACTGATTTATACATTCTAAGGGTATCTAAACTCAGCAGCACTGCCTTCCACTTGTGAACTGAAATTCCTTTCAAATGCATGTGTATGACTATTTATTTATAGATATTGTTGCTGAGCAGTCTCCCTCCTCGAAATCTTTGATTATTTCTTTCTCTCCATATCACAGTCACCAACATCCGAAATACACAAGCAGTAATTTCTTCTAGGTCACTCCCCTTCTTTGCTATCTTACTGATCCACTCTATCTCGTGTTCCATTCGAGAATAGCTCTATGATATCCCAGCCAGTTTAGAAGACGACTTCAAAGTGTATTTGTCTGTGAGCAGTCAAAAAATAGATGGTCAAAAGTCTCAATATCATGCTCACAGAATGTGCATTCCTGTGGAACCTGTATGTCAAACTTCTGAAGTCTGTCCACTATTGCCAATCGTCAATGTAATGCAAGCCACAATATAAATTTGTATCTTGGATGAAAATGAGCCTGCAACATGATGCTCTTCCACTGACTTTTTAATATTGTGGGAATTGATATCTATATAGTTTTTTGATACTGAAGAACTCACCCCTATGCAGCTGAACTAGTCTACTGTCCAGATTTCCTTGAAAGCCTGGATTTTCATTTATCAACTCTCTCGACTCAAAAATCTTCTTTAATACCCAAGCAGCAGTTTTAGGAACAGACATATCTTCAATTCTATGATTCTCTATGTAGTAGACATGCATCCACTTAATCCATAGGCTATCTTTCTTTTTTGCCAGTGCTCATAGGTGTTTTGCAGTAGCAGCCTTGTTCCATTTGATTAAGTTCATTACATTCAGCCCACCTGCACTATAAGGCATTCATATTGTTTCCCAGGCAACTAAGGCCTTCCTTGACACAGTAGCAGCTCCTGTCCATAAGTATGATCTGCAGATTGCTTCTATCATTTTCATCACTTTCTTTGGCAATAGAAAAATTTGAGACCTGTAGGCTTGCACTCCAAATAAGACTGACTTTATCAACTGAATTCGACATGCATATGATAGTAATCTTGATGTCCAGCACCTTATTTTCTGTGTTACTTTCTCAACTAATGGCCCGCATTATGCAATGGTTATTTTTTTTGAATCCAAAGGTACCCCTAGTTATTTGAATGGGAGGCTACCTTCAGGGAAACCCAGTTCTTGCAAAATCTCCTCTTTCTGCCAAGTGAAGACTCCAGCTATGTACACAACACTCTTTTCAGCACTTGCTTGGAGTCCAGATGCTTTGGAGAAGTTCTAAAAAGCCTGCTTTAGCAATTTGACAGATTGAATATCTGCTTTAGAGATCATAAGTAAATCATCCGCAAAACATACATATACCACACCCAATTTCTTACATCTAGGATGGAATTTGAACTCTTTCCTCTTCATCATTTGCATAAATTCCCTTTGTAGATACTCCATAGTTAGGACAAAAAGGTAGGGAGACAGAGGATCTCCTTGCCTTAAGCTTCTCATGTTCTTTTGTGTCTGCTTTCAGGAGTTGAATTGCTTGGTTTCACTCATAATAATCACAGACGTAGGAGGAGGTGACTTTTGGTTTTTTAAAAGAAGTAATTTTTAAATTTTCTTAAACAACAAATAATTAGGAAAAATATGGTAAAAAGCCAAACAACAATCATGATGAGGAGCAATTGATGCTGTTCATTTCAAAGATTAAAGAATAAAAAAATATTTTTCGACATGAAAATATGTTACTACAGATAAAATTAG
This sequence comes from Nicotiana benthamiana, assembly GCA_034376525.1. Lineage (NCBI taxonomy): Eukaryota > Viridiplantae > Streptophyta > Magnoliopsida > Solanales > Solanaceae > Nicotiana > Nicotiana benthamiana. Next base: position 126,321,857 of record CM067324.1, on the reverse strand, counting down.
AACAAAAAACTAATGTGCCTAGAAACCTAAAATATCTAAGAGTTTAAATTATTATGAATAAGACCAAACCGAACATAATAGGACAAACATATATATATATATATATATATATATATATATATATATATATATATATATATATATATATATATATATATATATATATATATATATATATATATAAATCATCAGGCTAGAACTTATAAGAATATCTCAAATCAGCATTCAAAAAACAAATGAGGAAAAGGGGAAAAAGAAAAAGGTGTGAAATTATTTAAACAATGAGTATAAGTTAAAATCTTTAAAAAAAATAAATATAAATTAAATAAAGTGAATAAATAAAATGTCCCGTATAACTTTTATCACTTTAACACCGTTGAACCTTAGGGCTCCTGCATGAAAGAACCCATTTAAATTGGTTTTCTAAAGTTGCCCAAAGTTAAAACATGGGCTCGACCCAATAAAAGCCCAAAATTAGCACGGCGTGTCCCCTAAAGAGACTGTTATTGGCAGAATGCTTTCCTTTTTGACGGTTTTAGCTAAATATTCAAATTTTTACCCCTATAGAAAATTTTAGTATTTTAAATAATATTATTTTAATATATTATATCCTATAAATACCTTTTATACTTTATATCCAAATATCTTATTATAACTATATTCTATATTTAAGGCACCATATATGCTAAATAATATTTTTTCTCTCTTTTTTAGTCTTTTCTCTTACATAATCATCGTAAAATTTACTAACCACGGTCTCTCTCTTTCTTTTTTTCATACACTTTACTCTTTCTCCCTCAAGCCAAGATTCATACTTCTTCTCCCACCCAAAGTTATGAAAAATTCCCATGAAATAATCAAAGGCCTATTTACAGTTTTCAGATCCAGTTCATAATCGTTTGTTCCTATGCTGGGTGCTCTCTCTCTCTCTAAAGTAAATCTTTTCGATTTTTTGCCCTCTCAGTCTCAGGTGCTCCCAATCTTTATGTCAAACACTTTCTAAACGATAGATCTCGGTCACCCTATTGTATCACTAAACATTGACAAGGCAACCCAAGATTCATACCTCTTCTCCCACCCAAATTCTCTAGTTCTCCTCCATTATCACTCCACTATAATCGCTTAGGGTAAGTTTAATTCGTTGATTTTGATAGACGAAGAGCAATTGGTTCAACTAAAGCGGCTTGTAGGAGGTTGGACAGATGTGGTAAGGGACTGACCAACCGGAATTAATGGATGGCTGCCGGCCGGCAAAGCCATAAGGCCGTTTCTCTCTCTAGATCGTCCAAATCGCCTATTTGTATTCATTTGTGTTCGAATGTATATTTCAGCTGTATTCACTTGTATCCAGGTTTAATCAATTGTATTTAACTATTTTATTCAGCAGTAGTTAGTTGTATTCAAGCGTTTTATATAACTGTATTCAGTTGTAGTTAGTTATATTCGACTATTTTATTCAGTAGAAGTTAGTTGTATTTTATTACATTCAAGAGTTTATTCAGCTGTATTCAGTTATATTTTTGTTGTATTCAAGTGTTTTATTCAGATGAATTAAGTTATATTTTATTGTAATATTCAACTGTATATAGTTCTACTCAACTGTATTATTCATATGTATTTCTCTATATTCAGCTATAATCTTTATTATGTATCTTTCAAATACAGATTAATGAGGGATCGTTTTAGTTTGTTGAGTTAAATTAGGAGAATATCATGTGATTTGATTTCCTTCTGTTTTAGTGCAAATACGTTACTGTATTTAACATTAATGCCGCTTGAATACAGCTAAATATATGTCAAGCTTAGCTGGAATACCAGCTTTTTCCCCCTATATTTTTGGTTGTATTAATGAATACAACAACTTAAATACATGAAATACATTGTATAAAAATATAAAGGTATTTATAACACGTAATATAGCAAATGGTATATATAAATGGCTAATTAGACCTAAAAGATTGTGTTTTATGAAAAATTTCCAAATATTTCTATTTTACTTGGGCATCATAATTCTTTAATTTTTAAACTTGAGATTCTTGTTTGGCGATGAAAATAGAAATAAAGGATTGATTATGTCATTTGAATGTTGATAATTTGTACTTAAACTTTAGTTCAAATATACATATTCTGATAATTTACTGTAAAATCTCAAAAACTTCACTCTCGAATCTTAAGAAGTACGGAGAAGGGCTTATAATGCATTTTAATTTGTTGTTCAAAATTGTTTCTAGATTCTTTCCTCTCATAGGTGTCGTCTTTGAACAAAATTAGGGGTGTTTAAACCGAATCAAAAATCGTATTAAACCGAAAAATCAAATCAAATCAATTAAAAAACTCGATTAGATTTGGTTTGACTTGGTTTGGTATTGAGTAAAAAGAAAATTCGAACCAAATCGACATATAAATATATAAATTTTATTTATATTTTAAGAATTTATAGTGATTTTTCTTTAAAAAATATAAAAATATTTACGATCCTCTCATGTATATAACTTTGAAAGCGTAAATTAACGAAAAATATTGTTAGACGACTAAGGAAATAACTATCATGTGTTACTAAAAATTCTCCATTAATATTTTAATAGATCATATGTTTATCAATTTTTTTCCATAATTACCAAACATATATTCACTTATCAAAGCTTTATTTCTAATTTTAGTAAAGTAAGATTGAAGTAATATTCATGTAACAAAAAAAAACCCGAAAACCCGAAAAATCCGACAAAATCGAACCAATCCAAATCAATATAGTTGGTTTGATCTGATTTTGGCAAAAACCGAACCAATCAGGTCCATGTATACCCCTAATAAAACGATCTAGGTATCTATTCGGCTTAATTAAGTTTTAGGAGTACTAATTAATAGTTTGTCGTTTTCTGAATAATAACGTCAGATTTGGTTATACACTGAACCTAAGATGTTTTCAACCAAGAGAAGATTTTGGTGATGATATGGCCGATTATATTGACAGCTATATATGGGTTAATTAACATAATCAATATTTTAAAACTAATTCTTACTGTCATGTTTATCTCTAATATATATCTGTCGTAGTCGTAGAGTTATCTTACGCTTTGGCCATGACATAAACAAAAGCGAAGTGCATCCAGAAAATAAAGTACATTTCATGCCTTCTCGTTTTAAATAATATCTTGTTGCCTCAACAATCTGTCACAATTTAGGAGACCAGAAAATAAAGTACATTATTTTGATAATGAAAAATTCCCATATGGAGGAAATATTCAAGCTAGCAGAAGACGAGCTACGAGACTAAATGACCGATGAGTAGTAGTATGTTTTTTTGTCGAAAAAATTTTGTTATTGAGAATTATTTTCAGCATCATTATGATATTTGTGATGGAATATAATAAACAGCGGAAGCAATTTCAGTATTAAAATCACATGTAATCTAGACAACTAGCATAAACGAGATTTCACGGGTTACCTCTTGAAGCGTGAACATATCTCTTCTACCACATGAGCCTTTTGTCCATAACTTCTCAATGGAATCTCCATCACCCGCACAATCGTGATCCTCCAACATTCCACGGTCTTCTACTGTGTTACCCAAATAATAACCGGAAATAACAATTTTGTGTGGGCGAAACTTCTAGGAAAAATTGGCTGAAAATTTCAGCCACCATGTCTTTTTTCTTCTAGGTGGAAAACCTTATGTATTTATAGCACAAGTTTTAAGGGTTAAGACCCTTTTCCAAAACCTGTTGAGTTTTCTTTTCCACAAGAAAAATGATTCATTTATTTCCTATTATTTAGGCACAGTAGGGACCACAACATTTAATTAACAAGGTTTTCAGTTATGAATTAATTTATAATTTTTGAAAGTAATATCTACCATAATTAATTACGAATTATTCTACTAAAAATTCATAATTGCACTCCTTATTCAATCTCGAAATTCATCCATTAAATCTTATTTTAACTTCCCATGTTAAGATTCAGATACGAATCAATTAAATTAAATTACTGACGATTTAATTTATTGATTATTTCCTTTAGACTTTCGCTTAACTAATTTCATGTGTCGGATACAAAATTCACCGGCCGAATTTATACATGAAAGCTTACAAGCTTTCATAAAGGTGTATCATCAATCTCTAAACCGAGACATGGATTCCATCAACTAACTATTACTTCGCCAATGTACATTATTATTATCCAATTTACCAGGCATATTGACCCACGAAAGAATATCGCCTTTTAATAAATCAAAACAATAATATTATACACAGCTAATAATAATTATATCAAGATTAAGAGTATAAGTACATATAATGGCTAGAGAGTTTATTTTATTAATTCAGTATAAAATACTTATCTCTACCTGGTCCGTTCAATACATACAAAATATACTAGCACAAGAAGCTGGAATTAAACCATTCCCATAATCAAGATAAACTATATTTAATCTTGTGCTACAAGCATTACTGATGGTTTGTCCAATTCCATCATTAGATTGTGAACTCAAACTTTATACTTATAAGAACCGATGATTTAATCTTCCGTGTATAAGCTAAACTCTATACACTAAATCATCTACTATATAAGCAAATGACACAGACTATTATATGATATATTTAAAATTTTATTAAAACTGAATAAACAATTATTTCATAATAAATACTATATTTAAACCAAACCCATAGTTAATAGTATATATCCCAACAATTCGTACAAGGAGTAATATTGAGCAGAAGGTCGGATATTAAAATGTTCGTTTGATAAATATTTATTGCTAAAAGTCGATAAAAATGCCCGTCTGTTGTTCATGGAAAAAAGTAATATGGAGTAAAAGTCGGAATACTATAAAAACGAAAATTAATTCCATCTATAAATAATGGAAGTCATTTTTCTAAATAAGGTGCAAAATATTGTAACTCAAGTCTAATTTACGAGTGCGGTTCAACGTAAAATACTTAAAAGTCCACGATATTTATTTGGCGGGAAAACAGCGAAATGGTGTTGTCTTATCAATTCACGAGTTGTAAAGTTGTTTAACGTTACACTGCAATTAATCATAAATTGTCACAATTATTAGGACTAACAATAATTTGTTTGTCTTTTCTTTTGAATTTGTTGTGCACTAAGAAAAAAAATAATCCGTAATTTCATATAGAGGCATTGACTAATATGCCAATTAATTAACTAGGCCATAAATTCTCTTTTCTTTCGTTATTTTATACTCTTATATGGAGGACCCAAGAAGCAGTGGTGGATGTAGGTAGTAATTCTGTGTTTAACTGAACCTATAATTTTTGATGAGGAATAAAATTTTATGTATAAAAATTTATTAAAATTACAAAAATAGTATATATGAACCCATAATTTAAAAATTATATAATGAGTACAAATACAAAAAAACTTTAACAGTTGAGCTTATAAGATTTAAATCTTGAATTCGCCTCTGCCAAGGAGAAAACAAACTAGCTAGATGACCTCTCTTGTTTCGATTCATTTTACATGCATTTCTTACTTTCATGTACAGATGATTAAGCTTGTTCTTTGTTATCACGATTAGTGAGGTTAGTTAGGCTGATATCATGCCTCACTCTTGTTCATTATATTTAATTTAGTTATCTATGTATAAAACATGGTACTTAAACCAATTTAGAAAAAAGAAAAGAGAACTGCGAGATGCACTCAGCTACGTATTCTTGAGAATGATCCACGAAAGGTTTTGCTTTTCATTTTGACTAGCTAACTTAATTACACCAAGAGTTTAAAATTGATGCTTTGTCTGTGTGCGGCAAAAAGGTGAGTAAAAAACACAATCATTTTCATGATTTTAATAGGTGTCATATTCCTGTTTATTTTGGCCGTAGTTTTCTTGATTTGAACATATTTTTCCTCAAGGACAAGAGGTGCTGTTCTGATGGTAAACAACTCCCATTTTCAACCGAAAGGTTGTGAATTCGAGTTTTCCCAAAAGTAAGGTGGGAAGTTTTTGGAGGGAAGGATATCGGGGGTCTATTTGGAAACAACCTCTCTACCCAAGGGTAGGTGTAAGGTCTGCGACACATACTACCCTCCCTAGACCTTACTATGTGGGATTATACTGGGTTATTGTTATTGTTTGATGTACTTGTTAGAGATATAGTAGATATGCCCTAGATCCAATATATTTGATAACTTGAACATATTTTTGTGAATGTCATTTGATATAAATATATGGCATTTGATATTCTTTTATCATTATTATCAATTGTTTGATTATTTTGATAAGGTCCTTGATTAAATTTTGAGATTTGTCATCGTGATAGAGATCATGATAATGAGAGCAAAGTCTTTTACAATTTAATCTAAATTTGTTCTTGATCGTACGATTATTAATTTGGACATTAGTAATCCGGTTAGATCAATATTTATGTGATCGTCTTTATCGGATAAAGATTAGTTGATCTCATTAACTAAATAACATAGATAGATGATGCATATAGAGATATGATCATTGAACCGACTCATTGGATAATTCCTAATGGTTAGAATTACCATAAACTGTCAATAGGATATTTTCTTGAAGAATGTGATGTAACTGTTTCCTTTGACTTGAGATCGTCATAGTAATTGACAAGTTATTTATTGTGCTTTGATACTAGACACCTATGGCCCTAGGGCGATAGTTGAAAGGATATTGCGTACGATTAAATACTTGTAGAATTAGTGATTGATCAAGACGGAATCTGTCAACTCTTGGTAATGAGTTTAATCTCCATGTTGTCATGAATTATAAACGACCAAACTAAGACATTGGCCAGGGCAATTGAATGAAAGAAGAAATGAGTTTCTTAGGTCATTCAATGGTCGATTATATTTGACGTGAACACATAGTTGATCGCCTATTAGGATTTGACAGTTGAACCATATCATAGGGTGATCTAGAGCTATAAGGACAGAAGGAACTACTACATTATTCTTCTATTGGTTCTTGAGAGTAAATTATATACTTCATGCTATCCGGTCGTTAAGGAGTGTTGTTAGACGCCACCCTTGATTAGTATATTGATATGATCAATTTACTACCGGTTTAGTATTGAACCTATGGGGTCGCACACTAACGAGTGTTCTGATCTTTGCTAAAGGATTAATTAATTTATTATTTGATAATTAAATTAAAGAATTTAATTAGTCAAATTAATTTAGTCATTAGTCCAAATAAAATATTATTATATTCTTTGTTAGCACAAAGATTATAATTAATATTGTGAATAAATTGAAGTTTCTATTTGGAATAGAAATTAAATAATATCTCTTGGTTGAAATATATGTGATATATATAATTAATATTATTTTATATATTAGATGTATATAAAATGTAATATTAATAAAAGCTTGTTAATAAATCTAATTTTGAATTGGATTATTATTGAAGTTTTATCCTATTTGGAATGTGATTAATATTTTCAATAGGAAAATATTATATTAATAAAATTCAAAAAGTCAGAAAAAAAGGAAAAGAATATTATAGTCCAATTTAAAATTGGACATAACAAAATCCACGTGAAAAGGAAAGGGAAAATTGGATTCAAAAATTTCAATAAAATTTCGTCATTAACAGAGAAGGAAATTTTGAAATTTCCTTACAAAATTTTTCAAAGTTCAAAGAAGGAAAATTTGGCATAGTTTCTCACGTGCAATAAGAAAAGGAAAATTTGATTTTCCATACAAATTTTCCATAAGTTTATTTTTGGAAGAAACTTTTACCCTAGGAAAATTATTACCTCAACCAAATAAGAAAAGGGTTTGTAGGTGATGCTATATAAAGGGTGATGGAGAAAATTTACAAAGTTTTAGTTTTTCAATTTTTCTTGAGAAGAAAACCAATTTTGTGAAAGTGAGAGTACAATACAAAGCCAAGAGAGAAAATTCAATTACAAGAAAAGTGTTTTTTGTTCTTCTAATTTGAGTTGAGATTTTTTGAGAAAAAAATTCAACACAATATTCTTCGTTTAATTTGTTTGCGGGTTTCATTTATCAAAGAGTTGATAGCAAGGATCGGTCTCGGTGTGAATACGCATAGAGTCTTCGCACTATCGAAGAAATTTCGAAAAAGAAACTCTCTTCATCAGGTACGTTTTTTATCGATCTTTGGCACGTAAATAAATTTTAAACACAGAAAATTAACCTAAAATTATTATTGTCTTCCGCTGTGTGTTATAAACACCCATATATAATCTTTCAGCACTGTCATCTAAAATAGCCATGTATATAGAAAGAATCACACGAACGTGAAAAAACACCCAAGAAATATGTGAAATACAATGAGAAGAAAAAGTAACAAGGGAGACGCAAGCAAAGACAGAATCACACTTTCAGAGTCTTTTTACTACGTAACTCAAAGGCCTTTTCTTTGGACGGTCGAAAGAAAATGAGAGTTTGACTCTCTTGGTATGGTCGGTCCATGGTCAAACCAAATGATTTTAACCTTTTCACTCGTACAATAATTAATGTTTCGACACGTTTACTCTTTATTAGTCATATAATAAATCATTGAATTTACAACTGTAAGCATTATACGCTAGAGGGTCAATACTTATCCTCTTTTTGTAAGATTTAAATTGCACTTTCAAATCTTTTGGACATTAACGTTCTTGAATTGTATCTTCCATAGAAGTAAGCTGAAGTTGCTGGCTCCCGAACTTTTCTTTCTAGAATTAAATTTGAAATTCTTTTCATAGATTAAAACTATGTGTTAATACAATTATTCGCTAAATATATTCTAATTCAGACATATAGCTGTTGAGTTGATAAGGAATGTATAAATTAAGGTTTGTATAACTTTAGTACTAAACTAATTTAAGGATCTTAATGGTTGGCATATGTATGGTTGACGGAGGGCTTACACGGACAAGTTGGTGGGCTTATACCACTTGAGGAAAAATATGTGTAAAAATAGCACGGGTTAGTTAATTTTCAGACTGGTCATTTAAGAATAGTCAGTGTTTGTAAAGTCATTAAGAAATAGACAATATTTTGCTGCAACAGAGACCGGTCCAGCATAATATACAGGGGATTAGTGCATCTGTGTATGAACTTCTAGCATATTATGCTGGAATCCAACACGCGAAAAGTTCCAGCATGATATATTGGAGATTAGAGCACATGTGTATAAACTTCCAACATATTATGCTGGACCAATATATTATAGTGGAACTCCAGTATATTATGCTGCCAGTATACTTATGCTGGAACTCCATTATATTATGCCGGAGTTCCAGTGTACTTATGCTGGAACTCCATTATAATATACTGGAGTTCCAGAATACTTATGCTGGAACTCCAGTATATTATGCTGGAATATTTTTCGGATTTTGAATAGTATTTTCGTTCCGATTGACTTTATGTAAAAAGTGGTTGAGTTTCGATTAACTTTGGAATATGGCTATTTTTTGAACGGCCACTTATTAATCAGGCTATTTTTGAATTTCTCCCAAAAACATGTTAAAATCAAGAAAATTTGCGGGAAAGATCTCTTGGCTTGTGCTCAGAAACAACCAAGAAAACGCTTTTCTCCAAAATCCTAGAACATGTGTTATGTACAAATATTTTTATATATGAGTGATCATATAAAACATCTGGGGAAACATCCATTCCAAATTAAGGTTTTCACATGTTGTTGGATTCAAACACGAGTGGCCAAAATGTTTTCTGAAGAGACGTGGGGGACAACAGCAAATTTGAAACTATTAGGCCTGCCATCTGGTAAAATAATGCACGGCACATGCATATTTGTCATAAAAGAAATGTTTGCTTTGAGTACCATCTCATTGATCAATGATTTTCAAAAAGTGAATTTTCGGTTTTGTCAATGAGGCGATCGATGATTAATGCTTGCCGATGATTTTTTTTTTTTTGTGAGCAGTAGATTGATGAGGATCAAAATATTTTGTGTGTGTTTGTGTTTGACTATTGTTTCTCTTGCTAGTGTGTGTTGTGTTAATTTGCATCCATTTGTGTTTTGTCACTCTCTAAAAGCATGGGATTGATACTTAATTGCTTAAATGAGCAATAGGCCATTTTATAACAGTATTATCCGGCAATAAACAGGGAATTTGCATTGGACCACAATTTATAGTCAATTTTACATGAATATTGTATGAAAGAAACCTGAACACGAAAGACTTCTGAGCCAACTACAACAACGACCCAGTATAATCCCACTTAGTGGGGTCTAGGGAGGGTAGTGTGTACGCAGACCTTATCACTACCCTTGAGTAGAGAGGCTGTTTCCAAATACCGGAAAGGTTGATTACCATCAGAGCAACCCCTCTTGTCTTAAAAAACCTCTGAGCCAGTTTAGTTTTTAAAGTTTTGTCAATGAATGAAAAGAATTATTTCCTTTCGCATAAGTGCCATATTGTCAAGCACTACAGTACATGTGTATGTAAAATTCAGAGCCAAATACAATATTTTTTCGAAAATATACTTCCTTAGCTTTTTCCAAAAAAGAGTAGATCTATTTTGACTCGAACACGGTAATATACGGATATTCTTCCACAATGGTACGGAACAATAGAAAGAGAAAATTATTTAAATATTATAATACTTGGTCATTTTTTGTTTGACTTTGTTACTTAAACCATGGAAGTATTGTGTTTCATCCATGTGAGCGTTGTACAAACTACAAAGGACTGGTAATATCGCAGGATAAAATAAACTACATAAAAACTTATCTCAATTGAATTAATAACACTGCTTATTGATGGTAATGATAGATATTCATATCTTATTACTATATATGCAGATATATCTACTAGAGGAGTTATTAAGTCATCATGTCAGACTGACGGAAATCAAGATACTCGATGGTATGATAAAGAGAAGCTTGTTTTTGCACTTAAACTAATGTTTTTTACAAGACTTAAAAGGGAACAAAGCTCACTACAAATATCCCTATGTAAATATGTTGCAATCATATTTTTTGGTAATTATTGTAATCAATTACCATGCTACTATAAGTATCTTTTGAAGCATAGAAAGAAAAGTATGTGAGCATTTGTCTTTTGGTTATGATTGTTGTTGGCCAAGTAAATATGAAGTTTTAAAGAAGGACAAAAGAACTCAAATATGGATTAGGTTCATCTTGTGGAGCATAATTGTGATTGACTTAAATATGTGAGATGCACGTGAAGGAGATAAATCTAACTTATCAAAAGTGATATTTCATGATCATGATCGAAAAGATTGCATATTGAATAAGGAGAAAGACTCTTACACAAAGAGAACGTGGTTTTAGAAAAAGGATAAAGTATGAGATCCACTAGAACTGTTCCACCATGGAAGAGTAGCATCTGTATTCTAATTAATCTCAAATTACTAACTCCTTAAATATTAGTGTTGTTCTCTTTTACAGGTAATGCACATAAGCATAAGTTAAACGTGAATTAAGAGCAAAATAACCGGGCAATTTTGCAAGCAATTTATGTACGATCCAAGCGTGCAATCCTGAAGCTACGTGAACCAGATAGAAGAACCAGTTCCAAGTGTCTATCTTTTATTCTAGTTCAATTTGTAGTAGGTGATTTTATATTGTACCTTTCAGCTTTTATAGAAGCAATTGCATTAGGTACTTAGAGTTTTCAAGTTAGAGTTCACTTGAAGTTATCACAACAGTTAAGACTGCATACCACAATTGGATTAAAGTTAATCCTAGGTTTATAAAGAATTTTTGTAAATGCAGTTTTTTGCTCAGTGATTTTAGTGGAGAGTTTGAGAAAATCCTACTAGAAGGTAGGTTATGGTATTTTCACTTTTTGAGCCAGGTGTTTTCCACGTAAAATCTTTGTGTCTTTTATTTCTGTACTTATTATTCCACAATAGGTCCTTTTATAATTAAGTTAAGTGACAATTGGGTACCACACAAATCATCCCCCCTCCTCTTGTGTGGTATTGAAGTATAAAATATTAATTCGCATTAGAGCCGGTAATCCTTGAAGAGGCTAACACCTTAGGAATATATCAAGATGAGTGCACCACCTGAAAATTAGGAAGGGTAATCCATTGCTAGGCCTCCACTCTTAAATGGCCAGTACTATTCCTGGCAGAAGAACATGATGAGACACCATATAATAGGAGAAGACTATGAACTCCGAGACATAGTTACTGATGGTCCCTTGGCTACTACAAAGAAGAATGCTGAAGGAGTGGACATGCCAAAGACAATAGATGATTGTACTACTGAAGATTTGAAGAAATGCGAAAAGAATGCCAAGGCCAAGAAATGGCTTATGTGTGGACTAGGTACAGATGAGTACAACAGAATTCAAAGTTGTACCATTGCTAAGAAGATCTGGGACACTCTACAAGTGGCCTATAAAGGAACTCCTCAAGTAAAGAGATCAAGAGGAACACTGTTATATTCTTAAAATGAGAATTCCACCATGAAGGAAAGAGAAACTATCCAAGAGATATACACAAGGTTCACAAAAATATCAAATAAACTTAAGTACCTTGGAATAATTATCCTTGAAAAAGACAAGGTTGAGAAAATCTTGACAACGATATTTCAGTAACTTGGGAAAGCAAAATCACGGCTATTCAGGAATCAAAGAACATTGCTACTCTAAAGTTGGATGAGCTGATTGGAAATCTCACTGCCTATGAACTAAGAAGGCAAACTATGAAGATGGATGCACCCAAGCAGGAAAGGATCCTGGTTCTCAGAATAGCAAAAGGTGCAGACCTAGAAGGTGATGAAATGGCTATGATCACAAGAGATTTCAAGAAGTACCTAATGAGAGGAAATGGTTCTTTAAGAGGTGTAACGTTCAACAAACCAAGGTCTCCTGAAAAATAGACCAACGTGGGCTGCTACAAATGTAGTAAGACTAGCCACATGATCAAGAATCGTCCTCGGTAGGAAATCGAATGGAAGAAGTAAAGGTCTGAACGAAGAAACAAGAAGAAGGAACAGGTTCAACCCAAAAGGAACAAAGGATCAACAAAGGCTATGGTTGCTGCTTGGGGAGAAACCTCATATGAGGATTCAAAAGATGAAGTTGTAGATGAATAAATACTTGTGGCCATTTGGAGAATCAGACAATGAACAAGAGGTAAGTATGATTCATTTCAAAGACAATATTAAATATTTTTCTAAAGAAAGGTTATCTGAATTATTGTTAGACTTCATTGATGAGTCTGAGGTCATAAACAATGGGAAGGAACAACAGTCTAGGGAATGTGTGAATCCTAAAAGTCAAGTGCAAAAATTTGGAATCTCGGACTAGTGAAAGTGATGGTAAAATAACTAAGTTGAAGAACCAGGTTCTTGAACTTGACACCAGAGTCTTAGAACTTAGGTCTGAAAATTTAAAATTGAAATTAGTAACATGTAAGAAGAAGGCTGATCACACACATCTCACCTTAGAAGAAAATCTAGGAAAAATGTAGGATGAGTTGTACAAGAAAGATGAGCAGATAAGAATCCTAAAAGAAGACCTAGGCAAGGTGAAGCATGAACTGGACAGAACTTGCAAATGGAATAAGTCCTCCGATGCACTATCCTAGCTACAATAGCACCACAGTAGCAACAAGAGAGGACTTGGCTATGAGACCCCAGCATCTAAGTGGGATCCCAAAAGCAAGTACATCACACTTCGTGAAAACAAAATCTGCACTCACTGTGCCAAACTGGTCATTACAAAAGTAAATGTAATGCAAAGGAAAAAGCCAGTCAAAAGAACAAAACCTTTGTTCAAGAGAAAAATAGGCTCCCTAAATAGGCCAAAAGGAATTTAATTCACCCATTTGCCTATAGAAAGTGACTCAAACTAGTTTGGGTTCCTAAGACTAACCCCTTATTTCATTTTGCAGGTCCAAGTGAAGGAAAGTAGCCAAATATGGTATACGGATAGTGGCTGCTCAAAGCATACGATTGGAAGTAAGAACCAGTTCCTTTCACTTGAGGACCTAAAAGGAGGTAATGTCTCCTTTACAAATGGGAAGAAAGGTGAGATCATTGGGGTTGGAAAGGTAGGTAATATAGACTCAAATTCCATTGAGAATGTCTACTTGATAGATGGCTTAAAATATAGCCTAAACAACGTATCACAACTGTATGACAGAGGTAACTTGGTAGCATTGACCTCTATTAAATGTTTTGTTATTAATTTTATCGCTGACAAGATTGTTTTACAGGGAAAAATAGTTAACAATATTTACATTGTATGTTTGTCCACTCTTTTAGAAAATGAACTTACTTGCTTGAAGGTGTTGGACAATGATCCCTCATGTAGCACAAAAGACTTGGTCATGCAAGTCTAAATCAGCTCAACAAATTTGTCTCCAAGGTCCCGCTGATAGGGTTATCTAACATCAAGTTCAAGAAAGAAAAAGTTTGCAAGGCTTGTGCAAAGGGGAAGCAGGTGAGATCCTCTTTCAAAAGCAAGAAAATGATATGCACGACCAAGACGATAGAAGTTCATATGGATCTTTATGGTCTAATAAAAATATTGAGCAGAGGCGGTAAGAAATATGTGATGGTACTTGTTGATGACTACTCTAGGTTTACTTAGGTATTTTTCTTAACATCTAAGGATGAAACATTTGACATTTTTACTACCTTTGTTAGAAAAACTCATAAACAACTAGGTAATCAACTTGCATCAATTAGGTCTGATCATAGAACTGAATTTGAAAATGCTATGTTTGCTTCATTTTGTGATGAACATGGTATAGATCATAATTTCTCTGCACCTAGGACTCCTCAACAAAATAGAGTAGTTTAAAGAAAGAATATGACTCTTGAAGATACAGTTAGGACTATGCTTCTTTCTAGTAAACTGCCCCATAGCTTCTGGGTAGAGGTTTTTACATCATCAATAGGTGCATGACTAGACCTCTTGTAGATAAGACTCCCTATGAGTTACTTAAAGGGAGAAAACCAAATATCTCCCATCTTAGAGCATTTGGATGCAAGTAATTTGTCCATAATAATAGAAAGGACTCCCTAGGTAAGTTTGATCCCAAAAGTGATGAGGGTGTATTCTTAGGATATTCTTCACATAACAAAGCTTATAAAGTGTATAACAAAAGAACTTTGTGTGTAGAAGAAACTGTACATATAGTTTTTGATGAAACTAACATTCTTTCTGAGACACATGAACATGAAGATGAAGCCATTATGCTGGTAAAAGAATTGAGTGAAGTCACAGCTCAAGCTGAAGATGCACCAAAAGAAGGAACACGTGATGGAAAAGGTTCTTCCATCCGGGGAAACCTGACAGGGGGAACTGAACAAAGAAGAAATTTATCAAAATCCCAAATGGAACCTGTCCATGAGCATGTTCCTCAGCAACAAAACATGGAGAAACTCCAAATAAAAATCAGTTTATTATGAAACCTTACAAGTATCAAAGTTCTCATCCCATTGAGAACATCCTTACTAATCCAAGTTCTAAAGTTAAACCAAATCTTAATTAAAGAATCTGTGTGCTTTTGATGCATTCTTATCCTCTTATTGAACCTAAACTTGTTGAAGCTTTGTAGGATACATATTAGATGAATGGAAAACAAGATGGACTCCATTGGCTTGAAAGAATCCAAGTGTGGCATTTGGTCACAAGACCTAAGGACAAATTAGTGATTGGCACTAAATGGGTCTTCAAAAACAAACTTGATGAAGATGGAACGG
This sequence comes from Nicotiana benthamiana, assembly GCA_034376525.1. Classification (NCBI taxonomy): domain Eukaryota; kingdom Viridiplantae; phylum Streptophyta; class Magnoliopsida; order Solanales; family Solanaceae; genus Nicotiana; species Nicotiana benthamiana. The sequence continues at coordinate 126,306,211 of CM067324.1, read as the reverse complement.
TTACAAGGAACAAGGCAAGGCTGGTGGTCCAAGGTTATAGCCAAGAAGAGGGTATAGATTATGATGAGACCTTTGCTCAAGTAGCAAGACTAGAGGCAATAAGACTCCTCATAGCCTTTGTAGCACACATGGAATTTACCCTTCATTAAATGGATGTGAAAAGTACCTTCCTCAATGGCTACATAAAGGAAGAAGCAATTGTCAAATAACGTCCAGGGTTTAAAATTAAGAAGGGTCCATATACAAATTGGATAAGGACTTATATGGACTCAAACATGCTCCTAGATCATGGTATGAACGTCTATTCAAATTCCTGCTTGAACACGGATACAAACGAGGTAAGATTGGCAGTACTTTATTCTTGAGGGGAAAGGTAAGTATCTACTAGTAGTACAAATATATGTTGATAATATAATTTTTGTGGCAACCACCGAGAAACTGAGTAAGAAATTTGCAAAATTAGAGGGGTGTGAATTTGAAATAAGCATGATGGATGAACTTAAATTTTTCTTAGGCTTACATATCAAACAAAACCCAAATGGAACCATGACCCATTAGTTGAAATATGCAAAAAAGTTGATTAAGAAGTTTAAAAGGGATGAATCAAAAGAAATTGACACACCGATTGCAACAACTACTAAATTAGACATAGATGAACCTGGTTCATCTGTTGATCAGAAGTTGGATAGGGGTATGATTGGATCATTTTTTTTATCTTAGTGCTCGCAGACCTACATATTTTTCAGTGTAGGGCTATGTGCTCATTTTCTGGAAAATCCTAAGGAATCTCACTTGACTGTTGTCAAGAGGATACTGAGATATTTGAAAGGCACTACTGAATTTTGTCTTTGGTACCCTAAAGGTAGTAACTTTAATCTAGTAGGATATGTTGATGCTGACTATTCAGGTTTCCTTGTGGAAAGGAAAAGTACCTCAAGTATGGCTTATTTTCTTGGTTCATCTCCGGTATCATGGGCTTCTAAAAAGAAGAATTTTGTGGCCTTATCCACTGTTGAGTCTGAATATATTGCTGATGCCTCTTGTTGTGCTCAACTACTGTGGATCAAACAGCATATGATAGATTTTGGTATTGAAGTTGATTCCATCCCTATCTTTAGTGATAACACTAATGAAATAAGTATTACAAAGAACCTAGTTCCTCAAGACTAAGCAGATAGATATTAGACATCACTTCTTAAGGGACAATTATGAGAAAGGATTGATTACTATAGAATTTTGTGCTATTGATAAATAAATTGCTAGCATCTTTATTAAAGCACTTAGTAGAGAAAGCTTTGAAAGGAACTGGTTACAATTAGGGATGACTAAGATTACCTAATGGGACAAGTTCAGAATGCACAATGAAAAAAATAAAAAAACTTTTGGCTAAGGAATATGGAACTTGTGTAAATATCTAGATTAATTTTTACTCAGCTTCATACTATAACTAGTATACTCCTATGACATGTGTTGATATGGCTCATTGATCTTTAACAAATTTTTTTCTATTTTGGTAAAATTGAGGCATGATAAAGAGAATTCTAAATGAAGAACCCGGTTCATCTGTATTAGTTCATCTGAATGACAGGGTATGTTTTCTATACTCCGCACAATGAAAAATATAAATATTTAAATCATGAGCAGAGTCAAGCCTATGTTCAAAACATCAGAAATTCCTATCCGTTTGTTTTTGAACCAGTTCCGTCCCTATTAGAATTCTCACCACAAAAAATGCCTAAAATCTAGGGAAGCTTAACCGTTCATTCAACATGTATTTTTAGGTTGGTTAGACCTCTAATTGACTGTTAAAAGCTACCATTACCCATTAAATAAGTTTTTGCTTTAAATGCCCATTATTACCTTCTTCTACCCTCACTATTCCAAACCGTCAAAAATCCTTCTTCACTCTAAATTGTTTTGTCCTCCAAAATCCTAACTCACTCAAGACATTAGTTATAGTGCCAAACCCTTAAGATAATATAAGGACTCCTCCACCATCATCCTCTTCTGGTTCCTCCACGTCTTTTCCACCCAGTACAAACCCCCATCCTAAGAAAAGACCTATCAAAATGCTAGCCCAAAAAACTGTAGCCTCAGGTGCATTGTCAAAGAGAATAAACGCACAATTAAAGACTAACTGATAACTAGGAATTTTAACGTATTTTATGACCCTACTTGGCTAAAACATGATCAAGTATAAAAAACCAAGCAATCTGAAGGAAATCAGGCCTAGTGCGGACCACGCAAACTTGAATACGGCTGCACTAGGTGATTCAGAGAGTTGGCAAATCAGGCTAGAGGCAATGCGGCCGTGGTTAAATTTTAGCGGCTCGCGATGAAGGCTCCGGCCACACTACCTTTCTGTGTGGCCCGCATACGAGAGATTCAGAGAGACTAAAAATTTCCAACTCCAAGCCATGTGGTCTGCGGTCCTGATTGTGCAGACCATGCCAGCTTCCTCCGCGGTCACGGTCCATTCTACACGATCCGCGGAGCCCAAGTTCATAGAAACCAAAATTAAGTTCAAAGAGCCTAGTGCAGCGGTCCATTTTATGTGGCCCGCACCGACCCTACAGTGGTATTTTTATCCAGTTTTTCCAGCCTAGTATAATTACCATTTTTAGGTTATCTATTATATTCAAACTTGAGCTGCGCTCGTAGGAATGTATATTGTAGCCATATTTGGCACTTGAGCTTTAAATTAACGATAGATTCTTGTAGTTTATTTAACAATTAATTAATATGCCTTGTTCTTCATCTATTTCTTCATTTTCTCCCTCAAGCATGAGTAGTTAAACCTATTAGCTAGAGTTGTGGCTCAACCCTAGTGTGAGTAATTGATGGTGTTTCCATCTAGGGTTAGATTGACTATGAGTATTTACTATGTGGGTTGATTTTATGTTCTAATCTATAAATTTGTGGTTGCCAACACTGATTTAAACTTTATGTATTTTACTTTTCTTGAGAAAGAGAGTTTATGTCTTCAAAATTGACCCAACAAGGAATATTAGGATGGACTCATGAGAAAGGATAGTCCCAATTAACGGGTAACCTCGAGAGAGTAATCGCCCTACTTGAACACTAGTTGCTTGATTTATTTAATCTACTCATTTAGTCTCTAGAGAGTCATTTAGGCAAAAATCACTCTTTCTACCAAGAGGTGTGAGAATGGATAAAATTGTGCAACGATTGTAGTGAAAGTCCCAATTATTTCAATTGAACTTTAGAAACATTTACCCGTCAATTAGCCACCTAGGTGATGTCATGACCCTGGTGCCCTTCTTCCCGTTATATAAAACTTTTGCAATTAGATCGTAGCATAATTTAGTTTCAATTAAATTATGGGTGAAAAGCACAGAGTTTGTCATCATCAAAAGGGGGAATTTGTTCGCCCAAGTAAATGTGATGTTTTGAAGACTGACAAAAGAACTCAGGTATGGACCAAATCCACCTTGTGAAACATAGTTGTGATCAACCCAAACATGTGAGATGCACGTAAAGGAGATAAATCTAACTTATCTGAGGTGATATCTCTTGATCATGATCGAAAAGATTGCATATTGGATAAGGAGAAAGACTCCTTACGCAAAGAGAACACGATTTAGGAAAATGATAAGAGTTAGAGTATTAGATCAACTAGAACTCTTCCACCATGGACAATAGCATTTGTATCCTAGTTAATCTCAAATTACTAACTCCTTAAATATCAGTGTTGTTCTCTTTTACAGGTATGCACATAACCAGAAGTTAAACATGAATTGAGAGCAAAATAACAAAGCAATTTATGTGTGATTTAAGCGTGCAATCCTGAAGCTAGGTGAACCATATAGAAGAACTAGTTCCAAGTGTCTATCTTTTATTCTAGTTCAATTGTAGTAGGTGATTTTACATTGTACCATTTAGCTTTTATAGAAGAAATTGTATTAGGTTCTTAGAGTTTTTAAGTTAGTGTTAACTTGAAGTTGTCGCAACAATTGAGGTTGTGTGCTACAACGGGATTAGAGTTAATCCTAGATTTACAAAAGAGTTTTTATAAATGCAGTTTTTGGCTCAGTGATTTTAGTGGAGTGTTTGGGAAAATCCTACCGGAAGGTATGTTGTGATTTTTTCACCTTTTGAATCAAATGTTTTTAACGTAAAATCTCTGTATTCTTTATTTTCTGTACTTATTATTCCGCAACAATAGTAATTAGAACACATAGAAGAACCAGGTCCTTTTACGAATAAATTAAGCAAAAACTAAATATCACACAAATAATCCCTCTTATATGGTATTGAAATATAAAATATACAATTGTGTTTAGTATTAAGTACTTAGCGTTTTAATTTGGGAAGGAGGCCCTCTTTCTCTCTCCCGATATATATCTATAAAAGAAGCTGATATATGAACCTAATGACTATCCTAAGTATGGTAAGTGTGAAAAGGGAATTGTGAGATGTAATAAGCTAGTCTTTATAATTTCACATGATATTGAACTGGAAATTAGCTTTTTTGACTTTTTCCTTTATGGTCTTGCCTAACTTTATCCCACCGTCTCAACAAATTGACATGAAATATATAATACGCTTGTCTGAGTTAATGCAACAAAAGGTGAAAAGATCATTTTTATATTATTCATCTCAGTTTGAAAACTGATCTCCCACCAAAAACAAAGTAAGAGAAGCAGAAGCAAAAAGAAATACTCATGTCAGATATTTCAGATAAGTGTACACGGGTTCATCCCAAAACTAGTTCCCCCTCCCCAATAACAACAACAACAATAACAATCCAGTATAATCCTGGGGTAGAGAGACTGTTTCCAAATAGACCCCCGACATCCTTCCATTCAAGAACTTCTCACCTTGCTCTTGGGGAGACTCGAACTCACAACCTCTCGGTTGGAAGTGGGGGTTGCTAAAAAACAGACGAAATATTTCCAATTACCAAATATTCATTTTGGACACGATGTCCTTGCTTCAAACATGTGCTTTCTTTTTTGGGTCAAGTGGTGTACTGTCATCTAAAAGCATAAGAAAAAGAAATCAGAAGAAACCAAAAACCGCAGAAATTCGCAAAGTTGTAGACTGGGAAGAAAAAGTTGAGATAAATGGAAACGCAAGCATAGACAGAAATGCACTTTCGGGTCTACTAGTGTAATTCCAAACATAATATTTTTTTTTTCTTTGGACGGTAGACAGAAAATAGAAAAACAGCGACTACGCTATGGTCATTGGTCGGTACGTAGTAAAAAGACTGCCTGTATCCTTTACCCTTGTACTAATTGACTCTGTTGACATGTTTATCTTTCGAGTTTAAGTTACATATTCGCAATATAAATTTTTTTAAAATCATTGATCAGGTCATCTTTATTTTTATAACAAGTAATATTATATATATATATATATATCTTTAGTATGGTTTTTTACGTCATTTAAGTTACATTGTCAATCTTCTCGTGTTTTGATATTTTTACTTTGTAGGACTTTACAAATTTGAATGGTTTTTCTTAACATAATAAGTAAGAAGTTATACGTGTATAATTCGAGTACATGGTTTAATAATCGCAAAAAAGAAATTAAATACAAACATCATGTGTTATGCATTTAGTCGCTTAATTCTAACTAGAGCTAACCAAATTTGAGGTGATATGGAATATTATGGATGGAGGTTTGTATTTATAGGTTTACTTGTTTGACTTAAAAAATATCACAATCTTTTGAATAAATCAATCAAAGAAGATAAAGGGGTAAATCTTAGCTAAGTATAATATTCTCTAGAACGAAAGATGAATAAAGAGAATACGGATAATAAAACTTCTTTTTCTATCTTGATAGACCCACCTCGCACAAAAAATCTTTTCACTTGTTCTTGTAAATAAATTCACAGTGTATATTATGAATCAATCCCCCTTTACAAAGTTGTTGCCCTCTATATATGTAAGGAGTGAAATCCTTTTAAGCGGTAAAAAAATAAGTCATAAGGAATATTCGAAGGAATATTCCTAACGTCCCCTAATAAGAATGTACTATTACAAGGGTCGTACAGTCTCTTGTTGGGCTTAAGGTCGTCCCCCACTGGACGTAGAGTCATAGAGACCTCATTATTCATCGTACTCATCATCGGTCGTGATTGGTCAAATTTGGACCCATACAGTTTGTCCCTCTTCTTTTCGGGTTTGCAATTGGGTGCATCTTCGATGAGCGGACATCATGCGTTCCTATAGAGAAATTTGATCCTTCGAGGTGTTACAGCATAGCCAATGGTGAGCGGTCAGTGTGCCTAGCAAGACACCGTGTAATACATTTTACTAGAAGATTATGTCATTTTCATGTGCGTCATTATTACGCGTGTTTTCGAGACATGAGTTAATGGCTTGTTGCTTGGATTCTGACGGCACTCTGTAACCTTCCACTTTGATTTTAGCGCCACCCAATCCTATAAATAGGTGAAGGGTTTGTTATTCGAAAGTTCTTGATCATTTCATTCTTAATTACCTCTCCTTATTTCTCAGAGCTTGCCTTGACAACCTTCTACTTCTTGTTCTCGCATTCTTCGTCAACAACTTCTTATTCCTTTTTTTTCTGTGTCAATACCTCTTTGAACGAAAGCATGCCAAGATCACATCGTTCTCGTGAAGAGGTACCCGAGGCCACCCAATTGTCCATGGCACCCCATTCGGGCGGTAAAGGAGGGTGACAGTCTTCCTACGGTGGATGAGTTATTTTCGAGACACCCCATGTCTTGAAGTGACTTTCTCAAAGATCCCCCTTCTACTCTTGTCTCTGTACTCCCCGAAACGAAGCAAGTTCACATTGACCCTCTTCGTATAAAGTATAGCATTCTCTAACATGGTTCCAACGGGGAGAGATTTTGTAGAGGTTCACAGACCTGGGTACTGCGCTTTATATGAGTACCCTGTTGTGATTGGTTATACTTTTCCTCTCTTCCCCTTAGCAGAAGAGTTTTGTAGGTTTTACCAAGTTTTCCCGGCACAAATTTCGCCGTATACTATTAAGGTACTTCTATTGTTGACCAAGTATGCGGAGTTGGCAGAATGTGATGTTTCTATCCATCACCTTTTGCACCTGTTCTCGCATAGCTTCCACAGGGGTCCCATGGTAAATTTGAGACACCGTGGCACGAAAGGGCGGTGGTCGGGAGAGACGACCGTGCTAGTCGCAAGTTTTGGCACAAGTACTTCTTTGTCAAAACTGAGCATATCGTTTTTGACTTTGCTACGTTCCCGGAGCGGTGGAACGAGTCTTGTAAGTGTTGTTACTCTTTTTATTCTTCCTTCGCATGTATTCATTATTAGGTATGTTTGCCTCTTGTTTACAGCTATGGCACATCCGCCCCGCTCTATTGCTGGCATAAGGGATTGTGTAGCCCGTTTGTTACCACATGCAGTGGAAATCCGAGATTAGTCTTCCTTTGTAAAGTGTCACGGCCCTAAAGTTCCATCCGGTAAGTGTTTTTCCCTTACCACTTTGTTGGTTGTATATCTTCGTTCATTAATACGACTTCTTCGTGATGGCAGGTTGAGGAGCACCCAGGTTGAGGGCGCCAGTCCCTGTGTTTCGAAATGCTGGCGTTGCAGTGGGAATTCAGTTTACTTTGAATGAGTCTGTTCGAGAGGGTCACCCTCAACCGATTCAAGTGGAAGGTCCCTATCAAGTCCTGGTCGTGAGGGAGGAGGCTTCTTCAGTACCAGCTCCACAACATTTGGACAAATCTTCCAATGGGGAGAAGCTGTTGTCAAGAAAAAGGAGAAGGATGGAGCTTGAAAAGGATGTGGCCGTGGAAGCTGATAGAAGCAAGGCATCATAGACGGCACTTGTACCCACATTTATGGCCAACGCTATTTTATTTGGGAGATCTCCTCGAACAAAAGAAGTTTACCTAGGAGCCAGTTCTGTGAGCTCTGATGAGGACAACATATCATCCAAAGTTGGAGGTCGTCGTGTCGAGGCATTTGGGGAACTTATTTTCGTAACGACGTATTTGGAGAATGCCCTCCATATTTGTAGGTCGGATCTAACTGAAGAGAAGGAGGCCTCTAATATTAAGGTCGCGGGTCTTGAAGGGCGTGTTAAAGAGTTGGAGGTAGAGCAATCTGTGTTGAATGGACAAGTGGCCTCGCTGAGAGCAGAGGATGTAAGTCGAAGCTCTAAACAGTCCACGTCCCATGCTTTAGTCGATCCGTCCATGCCTCGTCTCTTATATGATTTGTGGGTCCTTGCTGAGGCCCAACTTGATGTGTACAAGGCTTTCTACATCGAGGGGAGGGCAACCAAAGCGGAGCTTCTGACCATACATAATGAAACTCATGCAGCTCGTGAGGCATGTGGTACGACCCTCTTACTCCTGATGGAGATGATATCAACCTTGATGATGCGAACCGTCTTCCTGCGAACTCTTGGTACAAAGATGCTTACCCTATCGGGGATGATGTGTAATCTTTTGTTTGTGCCTTTCTTTTTCTTTGGGGGCTTTTATGGAAGGGGGCATTCTAGAGCCCGTTTGTAAGGATTAGTGTAAATGATATTTTGATGCAACGTAGACTTTATTCTGTCGATTCTTTGGTGTTCTTTGTAATTTATATGGTATCCGGGATACCTGTCGAGCTGTTGAGTCGATTTAACTTTTGTGTGGGGTTGATTCCTTCTCTTGTTTTTTCTTTTTTGTTTGTTGATGGCCTACCACCCGTGGGGATATCACTTCGAACTTTCGTCGAAGTAGGATCTCGCCGTGGTTCGACTGAGATTAAACTTATATTTTTGTCGATGCCCTTGCCTACTGGGATGTTGCTTTGAACTTTCGCCGAAGTAGGATTCCGCCGTGGTTCGAACAAGGTCGAACTCATACCTTTGTCAAGGGCCTTGGCCATTGGATGTTACTTCAAACTTTCATCAAAGTAGGATGCCGACATGGTTCGTAAAAGGTTTAAATCATACTTTTGATGATGGCCTTGGCCATATCACATTGGAGGTTTGATCATGTTCCTGTTGGAAGACACATGTCAATGGAGACTTCGTTATTTTCTTGCAATGGAGATTTCATTATTTTCTTTTGAAAATGACATGTTGGCTCTGGACATACAATGGAGATTTGACTATCTATACTCAGTCCTTTTATTACTTCGGCCTGGAAACTGTGTTGACGGGCGAGGTAATGAACAATTCTTTGGACCTCGAGATGTCCCCCTTGCCGCCTCATTAAAAACCTCACTGAGAAAACCCTATTGGGACAAAACCCCGGATGAGGGAAAAAGAGTACAACTCGGGCAGCGCCTCTTCTTAGAAATGGACGTGTTTGAGACGGGCGAAATTCCAATTGATTTGGATTAGTTTTCCCTCTATTGTTCCAGCTGGAATACTCCTTTCTTTGTTGCCACCATGATTTTGTATGGTCCGTCCTAATTTGTTCCCAATTTCCCCTCATTGGGGTCTTTCGCTGCTTGTGTTTTAGTCTTGAGGACGTAGTCTCCGACCTTGAGGGATCGTACTTCGGCCTTCTTGTTGTAATACCTTTTTACTTGTTGCTTTTAGGTTAGCATTCTTATGTGGGCCATGTCTCTCCGTTCTTCGACTTCATCCAGACTTGTAGCCTACTTTCATCATTGTTTAGTACACTCTTATTGAAATATCTCAGACTAGGCTCTATGACTTCGACAAGTATAACAACGTCAGTCCCTAGACTAGTGAATACAACATCTCACCTGTGCTGGTTTGATGTGGTGTGGTATGCCCATACTACTTCTGGTAGTAGTTCAGGTCATATCCCTTTGGCATCTTCAAGATTATTTTTCATTATATTATGTATTACTTTATTGGAGGATCAGCTTGGCCATTGCCGGTGGGATGGTATGGTGTGGAGAGTATTCGCTTGATGTGCCATTTTTCAAAAAGCTCGGACGTTCTCTTTCCGGCGAAATAAGGTCCATTGTCGCAACTGAGTTTTTTGGGAATGCCGAAGCGGCATATAATGTTTTTCAATATGAACACCCCTTGCTTGCGTATTTGGGTATCTGCACCTGCTTCCACCCATTTAGAAAAATAGTCAGTTAAAACCAAAAGGAAGCGTACCTTACCTCATTCTGCCGGGAGGGATCCGACAATATCTATCTCCCACTTTATGAATGGCCATGGCGAGGTGATGGAATGTAGGAGTTCTCCCGTTTGGTGTATTATAGGGGCATATTTTGACATTGCTCACATTTTATAATGTAGTCCGTGACTTCTTTTTTCATGATGAGCCAGTAGTATCCGGTACGGATAAGGCACCGGATGAGGGTGTATTTCTCGTGTGGGAGCCGTAATGCCTCTCATGTACTTCTTCTAGTACTCGTTTTGTTAGATTGGGCCCGAGACACTTGGCTAGGGGGCTGTCGAATGTTCTCTTGTAGAGGTCATGGTTTATGAAGCTGTATTTTGCTACCTGTATTCGAATCCTTTTGGCTTCTTTCTGATCTTGTGGAAGCGTTCAATCCTGCAAATATGATACGAGACGGTTGTGCCAGTCTCAAGTTAAGTTCATAGAATGTACCTCGACTTGGTCTATTGCGGAATGGAGAAGGGTGACCAAGTTTTCCATGATATTTTTAGTGGCTGCCGCTAGCTTGGCGAGGCCGTCCGCTTCAATATTTTATGCCCTAGGTATTTAGTCGAGGCGGCATTCATCGAACTCTGGCAGTAGTTTATGAATTTCTAACTGGTACTTTTGTAGTCTTTGTTCTTTGATTTGGAAAGTCTCGGCAACTTAGTTCACCACGAGTTGGGAGTTGCAATGGAGGACGAGTCGTCGAGCGCCATATTTGAGGGCTAATTTCAACACTGCAATCACAACTTCGTACTCGGCCTTGTTGTTAGTCATCTTGGGACATCATATGAACCGACGAATCACTTCGCCCGTAGGAACCTCGAGGATGAGTCCAAGTCCCAATCCCGACATATTAGATGCACCATCCGCGTAGATGACCCAGAGGTCAGTATATGCGGAAGCGCGGAGTGCCTCCTGCTCCACTTTAACCAATATTTCCGCGCTGAAATCAGCAAAGAAATTGGTGAGCACCTGCGCTTTAATGGCAGTTCGCTGTTGGTATTCTATGTCTTGCTCACTTAATTCTCTGGCCCATTTGGACGATATACCCGGTAATTGGGGTTTGTGTAGAATGTTCCACAGGGGGAAGGTTGTCACCACTTTTATCGGGTGATATTGAAAATATGGTCTAAGCTTTCGCGAAGCTACGACTAATGCTAAAGCTAGTTTTCAAGGTGAGGGTACCTTGTTTTAGCATCGATTAAGGTTTTTCAGATATAGTAAATCAGAGATAACATACCTTTGTTTTTACTGATGAAGACTGCACTTACTGCGACTTTAGAGACTGCTGGGCATACTAATAGGCATTCACCCGGGTCTGCTTTGATGAGTAGTGGTGGCGAGGATAGGTAAGCTTTCAACTTCCTCAAGGCATCGACGCATTCTGCATTAAATTGTAGTCCGTGGTCTTTCCTTTGCACATTGAAGAATTTATGGCATCTATCCGATGATCGTGAAATAAACCTCCATAGGGCGGCTATTCCTCCTATTAATTTTTGCACATGTTTCTTGCTGGTTAGTATGTATTCCTTCAATGGCACTGATCTGATCCGAGTTGACTTTGATACCCTTTGTGACACTAGAAAACCAAGATATTTTCCTGAAGTTATGCTGAAGGCTAATTTTTTGGGATTCAGCTTCATCGCGTATTGCCTAAAAATCTCAAAGGCTTCCTTTAGATGGCCAACATGATCTTCTTTGCTTTTTGACTATCGGTAAAGTCGACACACATCCGCCATTTCATGTTCTTCTTTTATACCATGACTACATTGGCGACCCATTGGGGGTATTTCAATTCTCTGACGGAACCATTAGCGAGTAATTTATCTACATATTCCCTAATCGCTTCATTGATGGCAATTGAACTTTCTTCTCATTTGTCGTACTGGCGGGTAAAGAGGATTGACGATCTGCCTATATATGGCGATATCCCTTGGGATTCCTAGCATATCTAAGTGGGAAAAGACAAATAAATCGGCATTGTTAGTTAAAAACTCACAATATTTACCTGGTTCTGGAGGTTGTGTCAGATATATGCCTTTTCGTGCAATCAATGTTGTGTAGTTTGACGGGGACGAGATCTTCCAAAATTGCCTTAGAAGCTTCCATGACATCCGAGACTTTGATGGCCAATGTACATCAGGTTTGGTTCCCGATATGGCTAATTTATATGCTTCCGCACTTGCCCCTTTTTAGTTGTTTGGTGTGCGTGTAATCTTGGGTGATCTGGTGACATTCTTGGGCGGTACATTGCTCGCCTCGGATGCTGAATATCCCTCATGGGTGAGGAAATTTGATTATTTGATAGAAACTCGATGGGATGGCTCGCATGGAGTGTATCCATGGACGTGGAACGTGGTTTCCAAGGTGAACCCTCTTACCAAAACGGGCAGCACTTTCTCTCTAGAGGTTTGCTCTACTACATTATTAAAAGCTGTTAGTGTTATGCAACATGGTATTATTTTATCCTCGAGCCTCATCTGCCTGAGAACTCGTAGGTGAATAATGCACGTGCCGCTTATATCATCCACCATTATTATCTTTACATCGGTATTCGTGAAGTGTAAGTTATAACTAAAGCATCACAGTGAGGGAAAGACAAACCGTTAGTATCCGACTTATCGAAGATGATACTATCTTCGAGGTCGTCATACGGTTCATGGGCGATTGTTCGCTTGAGTTTGTGTATGGTGGTGAATTTCACGTTGTTGATTATCGTGTCACCGCCGCCAATGATAATTGGTATGGTCCGAGATGGTGATGGTAGTTTTTGAGGTCCCTGATTTTGGTCACATCTACGAGTAAAGTGTGCACGTACTCGGTCGCTCAACAATTATTTCAGGTTTCCTGGTTTAATATTCTCACCACTTCCTGTCGTAGACCTATGTAGTCCTCGGTCTTGTGTCCTCTTTCTTGGTGAAATTCACGTAGAATATTCGATCTTTTGGTACTCGAATTTGACTTCATCTTTTGCCGCCACTGCACCTCTGTGCCGAGCTTTTCTAATGCGTACACTATTTCTGAAGGAGAAACACAAAAGTTATGAGCAGATAATAGTAGAGTCATACCTCTTTCATTGCACGGTGGTGCCTTTCACGATTGAAATAGAGTGGTTAGTCCCGTCGGCCATCATTTTGGAGATCTCTCCTTGCTTCGGTTTGAACCAATGTTAGCCTCTGGATGGGGTCGTTTAGATTATCCTCATCTGCCTTACATTGGCGCGATAGACATTGTGGATTTCATCCCACGTGGTGAGGGATACTTCAGAGCCTACATAGCATCTTTTTGCTTGCTTTCGACACGTTTCTGTTTAACCCTTTTTGGAAGGATACTACCGCCATCCCTTCTAATACATTTGGTAGGCTCATCCTTACCCTGTTGAATCAGGCTAGGAAGTTTCGGAGTCCCTCGACTGACAGTGAAGATATAGTTTACCATGGCTTCTGCCTTTTTCGCTCGTGCATGAACGATGACGAACTTATCTTCCATTTCTTCGACTGTCGATATCGATCGTGTTGGTAGTTTGGAGTACCATGTCAACGCTCCCCCTGTCAGGGTTTTGCCGAACTTTTTCAGCAATACTGATGGCACATGTTCTTTCGATTGATCATTACCTTTTACTGCAGTAACGTAATGGATTTGGTGATCCTCTGGATCGTGGTACCATCATATATTTTCAAATTTGGCAGAATTTTGAAGGTTTTCAGAATAGAATGGGAAGCTGCCCCTTCGCTATATGGCTGTTTGACGAATCGGCCCACATCGCATTTTGGAAGAAACTTCGGAATGCCTGGTATTTTATTAACTCTTTCTAGATGCTCCTTCATCTGGCCGCGGAGTGTATTATTCTCGTTTTCCATTTCTTTCATCTTCTTTGAGATGGTCATAAGTGCATCGTTACCCGCATCAGTGACAGTGTGGGTGTTACCTGTTTGTGGAATTTTTGTCTCATCAGCGACAGCTGCGGTTTCCGCGGGTTTTGCCTTCGATATCCCTTTAAGTGGGATTTTCAAGCAAGTTGCTTAGGGTGTTTGTCAACCATTTCTCTAATAGCCTTTTCATAGCTGGGGTTGCTTTCCCTGTTGCGGATGTTGAGGTCTCCCTCTAGCGCAAGACAGTCAAGCCCTCATGCTGGGGGTGAGATTTCTCCCTCAGGCGTAGCATTTGGCATTGTGTTTTCGTTATCTTCCCCACCGGCTTCATTGAGGGAATTCAGAAGGTTTTTCGTGACATCTACTATGGCTTTTAACCTTGCTTCTCCCTTTCTCGCCATTGTTGGCCTTTGTGGGGTTTAAAAAAGAGGTGATTATTTCTTTCAAGAACCTAGACGAAACTAAGATTTCAGCTATAGAAATCCCCATAGACGGTGCTAAATTGTTTGATTCAAAAGATATCACAACCTTTTTGAACAAACCAACCAAAGAAAATGAAGGGGTAGATCTTAGCCAAGTATAATATTATCTAGAACGAAAGATGGATAAGGGGAATGCAGATAATAAAACTTCTTTTTCTATCTAGATAGACCCACATCTCACAATAAATCTTTTCACTTGTTCTTGTAAATAGGTTCACAGTGTATATTATGAATCAATCCCCCTTTTTACAAAGTTGTTGCCCTCTATATATATAAGGAGCTAAAAGTTATAAGGAATATCTGAAGGAATATTTCTAACGTCCCCTAATGGGCATGTATTACTACAAGGCTTCTTAGCCTTAAGGTCTTCCCACGCAGGACGTCGAGTCATAGAGACCTCATTATTTGTCGTATTCATCGTCGGTCGTGATCGATCAAATTTGAACCCATACACAACTAATTTCAGTAGCTCAATATAGAATATTATGAATGGAGGTTTGTATTTACAGTGCTACTGATTTCAGTAACTCAATATACCTTCGTTGACATGCTTATGCTTGACGTAGTGCTTACATGGAGAAAATCATCGTTGGCCTAAGACAAGTGTATCATTAATATTCGGATCGTACGGGTAGAAGGTAAATATAGACATAGTATGTGGCGAATGGCAGATTAATTGTCGTGTAAGGTTTGTAGATGCTCAATTAATCCTTCTGCTATATGTACATAGTTGACTATGAAGGTATATATAGTGTGTACACATTCCAATTCCATGCATATTTGATAACTTATAGACTTCTGCTGTTTAAGATTTAATTTCTTTGACCTTCCATTTGGATTTGGCCAGTCAGCTAAAAAAAGTGCAAATCCCATATATTTTAATTTTTTTTTTTTGTTATACATTCATGTCTTGAGAATGGGTGAATAGCTAGTCAAAATGGAAGTGGTGGTTTGTGAATTTGCTTCATCAAAATAGAAGTGATAATTTGAAAATATTTCTAATTATCTTTGATGTAATTAAAATATAACAATTGAGAGGTGCTTCAAAAAAATTCAAGCACCAAAAATATTGGATTAGGTAAGTAAGAAAAATGGTACTCAATGATTTAATTTAAAAGAAAAGTAGAAAATTTTATAAGATGGCATTGGATATACTAATATGTAGGGGTGTACATAGTCCGGGTTAGTTCGGATTTTACAATTACCAAACCAAACCAATTGTGTCGGGTTATTAAATCTAAAGACCAAACCAAATCAATAAATTCGGAATTTTCAATATCGTTTTTTCTCGGGTTATTCGGGTTTTTTTGAATTTTTTCCGGTAAAATCTTCATAGAACAAAATATATGACGTATGTTTAAAATATTTCTTTAATCCTAGTAAGATACAACTATATAAAGTATTTTTCAAGAAAATAATATAAAATATAAGATATGTCATGACTCATGACATTATCCTAAAATATTCAACAATAAAAAATAATAAAATTATGTACTATAAATATTACTAATTAAAAATTCATAATAAAAATAAATATAATATAAAAGCACTAATTCATGCTAAACTAGATAGACTAATAAGGGAATATTAATTATATGCCTAATAGCTAAAGAAAAATAAAATAGGTTATGTAATTTTATCTAAATTATTGCAAAATAAAAGATAGACATTTAGTACATTTCCGTTCGTAATTTTAAATTGAATGTCTTTTATTAGCATTAGCATTGATTGCTAGGATTATTTAATTTACTAATATTAATGGCTATAAAACTTATTAGAGTATTCAAAAGTTCTAAATTAAACCTTGAAATAATATCTTAAAAGATAAAATTATGAAATTTTTTAAGAAATATTTACAAATTACATTACAATAAGTATATTTATATATTAAATATATCTAAAATTGTTATATATGTAATGTCGGGTTGATTTGGTTTCGATATGACTTTCTTTAGTTAAACCAAACCAAAGTAATTATGATCGGGTTTTTTTTCTAACACTAAACTAAGTCAAACCAAATCATAATCGGGTTATTTTTTCAATTTAACTCGGATTATCTGATTGTGCGATTTATTGATTTCTCCGTATGCCTTACTAAAATGTCAAGAGTCATGTCTACGTCTATCCAAAGCAATAATTGATTGGAGTCCAATAATGACTTATGAGTTGCACCTTTATTAGCCATCATTGTTTTTGTCGACTTCTGAGATGTTGTGTTGTCGGAAGTGACTTTTCGTCTATGCAACAAAAAATAATATGGGGCACAATGTCACCATATCTTCTAAGTTTTATTATTTTTTGAGTTTTTTTTTATAATAATTGTGAATATAACTATTCCAACTTTTAAAAAAAACAGTTTTTTACAGTCTCTTGTCGGTTTCATTATCTTACATGCAAATTCCTAAAATAGCACTATGGACGCAACGGGAGAATTAATTAAAGCTAAAATCAATCTTGAGAAATTATCCTTCTATTTATTTTTAAATTATAAAATCCTTAATACATGGAAGGTTAGATGGGCAGTGAGATGATCACCAGTATATTAATGACAAAACAAAGAAACATTTACGTTTATATTGGGGATGTATAGCCATTATTATCTGTCCACAAATATACAACCAAGGAAAAGCTTTTTCTATAGCAATATTCGAAAAACATATAAAGGACGAAGCCAGCTTTATGAGTAATGAATGGCGCAGAATAACTTCCTTTCCGCCAAAAGTGAGGATTTTACATAGTTTTGGATTGACTAAGAAAGTCAAATTAAAGCAGAAATCTTATGGGATAAAAAGAAGTGAATATGAATTTTAAGCAGCTGTCTATGTTGAAAGAAAAGCACATCATATAGTAAAAAGGGACACAGACGCACATAGCCCCTACATTTTAAGGTTTCATATTATCATCTAATGATGGCTGACTTTCAAGGCTTTTTTAATTTGCTTAACTATTAGAGATTACACGGTCCCTCGTTAAGAATTTTCGTTGGAGTTCATAAACGTTAATATTTTGAGTTGGATATTGTTGCTCCCTTCGTCATAACTTAGATGATATATTTCACTTGAGTCAATTTAACTAAATTTTAAAGTTAAATTGGATTAGTTCAACTTATTATTTTAAAATTAAAATTTAGATAATTAAAAATTGTATGAGAAATTAATATTATAAGATAAAAAAAATTCTTTTATCAATATGATAAAAAGTCTATTTTAAAATACTGATCAAACTTCATACGGTTTGACTCTTGATAAGTAAATTATATTATTTAAATTGTAACTAATAGAGTAATATTCTTTCATATAATATCATAACCAAACTTGGTGAGTCCTATTATCCGATCACCACTTTCTCTCCTCATGTTCTATTGATTCGGACTCATATCTTTATACTCAACTCATGAAGCTGCTCTGCCGCTTCTCTTTGTTTCTCTCAAATCGATCATCAAGTTGCTATATTGCTTTAGGTGTTATAAAACAATAAAAAAATAAGAGCAATATTGCAGAGAAAGAGAGAGAAAATTCTTATTGAATTTTATAGTGGTTTACAATGGGGTAGGACTCCTCTATTTATAGAAGAAAAAATGACTTAGTCTCAAAGTAAAACTCTCTACGAGATAGACATTCACTCTAAATAGAATTCTATTCTTAACAATCCCCTTAAATGTCTACTTAATAAATAATGTGCCTCGTTAAAACCTTAACTAAAATAAAACCCAGTGGGAAAAAAATTCTAGAAAAGGAAAAAGAGTACACATATTTAGAAATGTGCCTATTGATTGCCTCATTAAAAACCTTGCAAGAAAAACCCAGTGGGACAAAACCTTGTAAGGAAAAAAGAGTGCAACACATATTAACTCCCCCTGAAGAGAGCATCAATTCCCATCCTTGAGTCTTCGCATCCCAATCTTGTGCACTAGCTTCTTGAAGGTTGACGTCGGTAGAGATTTTGTGAACAAATCATCTATATTATCACTTGAACGGATCTGTTGCACATTGATATCACCATTCTTTTGAAGATCATGTGTGAAAAATAACTTTGGTGAAATGTGCTTTGTCCTATCTCCTTTTATGAATCCTCCTTTCAATTGAGCTATGCATGCTGCATTGTCTTCATACAAAATCGTAGGTAGTTTGTCACATTTCAAACCACATTTATCTCGAATAAGATGTATTATAGACCTCAACCACACACACTCTCGACTTGCTTCATGAATAGCAATTATCTCAACATGATTAGATGAAGTAGCCACAATTAATTGCTTAGTCGATCGCCAAGAAATGGCAGTGCCTCCACAGGTAAACACATAACATGTTTGAGATCGAGCCTTGTGTAGGTCAGATAAATACCCAGCATC
Organism: Nicotiana benthamiana; assembly: GCA_034376525.1. NCBI lineage: Eukaryota > Viridiplantae > Streptophyta > Magnoliopsida > Solanales > Solanaceae > Nicotiana > Nicotiana benthamiana. The sequence goes on along the minus strand of CM067324.1, from coordinate 126,287,428 downwards.
AGCATAACCAACAAGATTAGGACTGCAATTATTTCCATAAAATAAGCCCATATCGGTAGTCCCCTTTAGATACCGCAGTATGTATTTGATTCCATTTCAATGTCTCCTTGTAGGAGCAGAGCTATATCTTGCTAAGACATTAACTGAAAATGATATGTCGGGTCTTGTAGTATTGGCAAGATACATTAGTGCGCCAATTGCACTAAGATATGGTACTTCAGGAGCAAGTAGCTCTTCATTCTTTTCTTGAGGTTGGAATGAATCCTTATTCACATCAAGTGATCGAACAACCATCGGAGTACTTAAAGGATATGCTCCATCCACGTAAAACCGTTTCACTACCTTTTCTACATAGGCAGATTGATGAACAAAATTCCTTTTGCCAAATGTTCAATTTGCAAACCAAAATATAATTTTGTCTTTCCGAGATCTTTCATCTCGAATTCCTTCTTTAAATAATCAATTACCTTTTGGAGTTATATAGGAGTTCCAATAAGATTTTTGTCATCAACATATACGTCAAATACAACAAATTCCGATGTTTTTTCTTTATAAAAACACATGGGCAAATGACATCATTTATATAGCCTTCCTTTAACAAATACTCACTAAGACGATTATACCATATTCGTCCTGATTGCTTTAGACCATACAAAGATCTTTGCAATTTGATTGAAAATATTTCCCAGGACTTTGAATTATGTATGTTTGGCATTTTGAATCTATTGGGAATTTTCATGTATATATCATTATCAAGTGAGCCATAAAGGTTGGCGGTAACCACATCCATTAAATGCATGTCAAGCTTTTCAAGGACAACAAAACTAATGAGATAACAGAAAGTTATAGCATCCATAACGGGTGAATATGTCTTTTCATAATCGACACCAGGCCTTTGTGAAAATCCTTGTGCAACAAGGCGTGCCTTATATCTTTGTACCTTGCTTTTCTCATTTCTCTTGCGTACAAAGACCCATTTATAGCCAACAGGCTTAACACCATGAGGTGTTTGAACTATAGGCCCAAAAAACTTCACGTTTTGCAAGTGAATTCAATTCTGATTGGATTGCTTCTTGCCATTTTGACCAATCAAGTCTTTGTCGACATTCTCAAACAGATTGAGGTTCAAGATCCTCGCTTTCTTGCATTATGCTAGATGCAACATTATATGCAAAGACATAATCCACCACTATATCCACTCGATTAAAATTTGTCTCAATATCGATTGGATTTATTGATAGTTCCTTATTTTCTTAAGTCTCGGGCTCAATGGATTCTTCATGAATATAAGAATTTATTAAATTGTGGATTTTCTCATGAGGTTCTTTCGTAGTGTCATTTTGATCATTTGCTTTCCTTTTTCTAGGATTTCGATCTTTGGAACCTAATTGTCTGCCACGTTTTAGGCGTGCTTTCGACTCATTAGCTATGACACTAGAAGATAGTCCAATAGGGACATCAATACGGATTGGAACATTCTCTGCGGGGATATGTGATTTTGTTATCCTTTACAAGTCCGTAAATACGTCTGGCATTTGATTTGCTATTCTTTGCAAATGAATAATCTTTTGCACCTCTTTTTCACAAGTAGAGGCACGTGGATCAAGATGAGATAATGATGGATTTTTTCACAAAATTTTTCGTTTGGTTTCACCAACTTCTCCCCCTAATTTTGGGAAAAGTGACTCATCGAATCGATAGTCTGCAAATCGTGCAGTGAACATATCCCCTGTCAATGTTTCGACGTAGCGAATAATGGAGGGCGATTCAAACCCAACATATATTCCTAACCTTCTATGCGGGCCCATTTTGGTGCGATATAGCGGTGCTACAGGCACATATACTGCGCATCCAAAAATTCTTAAATGGGATATATTAGGTTCATGACCCAAAACTAATTGCAACGGGGAATACTTATGATAATTTGTCGGTCTGAGACGAACTAACATTGCTGCATGCAAAATGGCATGATCCCAAACCGATGTGGGCAGCCTCGTTTTCATGAGTAACGGTCTTGCTATCAACTGCAGACGTTTAACTGAAGACTCCGCAAGACCATTTTGAGTGTGAACATGAGCTATAGGATGTTCCACTTTTATCCCAATTGATAAGCAATAATTATTAAATGCTTGGAATGAAAACTCATCAGCATTATCTAGTCTAATAGACTTAATTGGATTATCGGGAAATTGTGCCCGTAATCGAATTATTTTTTCCATTAATTTTGCAAATGCAAGGTTGCGAGATGACAATAGGCACACATGAGACCATCTAGTAGATGCGTCTATTAAGACCATAAAATATCTAAACGACCCACTGGATGGGTGAATAGGTCCACAAATGTCTCCTTGTATACGTTCCAAAAGCGCATGTGACTCAATTTCAACCTTTGTTGGTGATGGTCTAATAATTAACTTGCCTTGATAACACAAAGTGCAAGAAAATTTATTATTTAAAAGAATCTTTAAATTCTGTAATGGATGCCCATTTGAGTTTTCAATAATCCGTCTCATCATAATTGATCCAGGATGTCCAAATCGATCATGCCAAAGTACGAAAGTATTAGAATCAGTAACCTTTTGGTCTACGGTAGAATGTGCCTCAATTACACTAATTCTTGTCCAATACATGCCACAAGATAAAGATGAGAACTTCTCAATAACACTCTTTTGGCCAGAGACATTCTTGGTAATAATGAGATATTCAAGATTATTCTCATCTATTGTCTCAATATGATATCCATTTCGACGGATATCTTTAAAACTCAACAAGTTCCTCTTGGACTTGGAGGAGAACATTGCATTTTCTATGATAAATATTGTTCTCTTTAAGCAGAGTTATAGTAGCTCTTCCAGAGCTTTCAATTAATTTACTACTACTAGAAATTGTATAACATCTGCCTTACACATACTTAAATGAGAGAAATATTTCTTCTCTTTAATTGTATGTGTTGTACATAAATCAACTAAACAAATATTTTTACAATTGAACTTTAATCTAAGTTTGCTTTGTGAAATATTCATATTTTCTTCCTATGGTTTGACATACAAAAAAAATTATTTTTTTATTAGAGATATAGATATTTCAAATAGTTGCTACACGAGAAGAGAAAAGTTGAAATAATGAATACAAAAATAAACAAAATGTGACGCATGAGCCATAAATTCAACAAAACACTTTGATTTGTTGTATTAAGTATTAGCGTGTTACTACTGCTCTAATAGTGTTTAGCTAAAAAGCTTTTTTGAACAAATTAAAAGAAAAAAGATCAACACCTTTTGAAAACAAATATCGTAAATCATAACTAGTATACTACTATATCAAACTTGTTTAGTAGTGCAACTAAGCATTATAATGGTAAAAGAACGAAGGCATCTTATTATACTTTAGATGAGAACATTGTCTGGGGAGGTTCGCGGTTCCCATGCACTAGCTACGTTATAAAAGTTAATCTCCTGTGAAGTTATCATAAGAAATATTTTGAACACAGAAAACACGGCCTCCAATTCTAATGAAAACACCCTTTCTTGAGGTGATGGCGCAAGAAAATTAAGGCCTTAGCATAGTCTTGGGTGGATACTTTATTTCTATCTTTAATGGCATCTCCAAGACTCATTGCATCTAAATGGATTTCAGCATCCAACACTCATGTCATATAGTTCTTGCCCGAAATTTCAAGGGCAACGAACTTTCCTTTCATAATATCAGTCATAATTAAAAAGAGGAGAAAAATTACCTTAATCTTCTCAAAGAGCTTCTTGAGACGGTGGAGTCTCGTGCTGATAACGTGTTATAAAACAATAAAAGAATAAGAGCAATATTGCAGAGAAAAAGAGAGAGAAAATTCTTATTGAATTTTGGGGTGGTTTACAATGGGATAAGACCACTCTATTTATAGGAGGAAAAATGACTTAGTCTCAAAGTAAAACTCTCTACAAGATAAACATTCACTCTAAATAGAATTCTATTCTTAACACTAAGACTATTTTGAGTCTATTCTATCTACGTCTACTTTAGTTCCACTCTCTATTCAGTCGGCATTTGGACACAATATTTGTAAAACTTCGATAAAAAGTAAAAAAAAAAAGTGAAAATGGTATTTGAAAATTAGAGTTATGTTTGGACATAAGAATTATAAAATTTCAAAAAAGGTAAAATTTGTTTTCAAGTGAAAATCGTATTTAAAAATTAGAGTTGTGTTTAGACATGAATATAATATTGGGTTATTCTAAATTTTTATGAGTGATATGAGTGAAAATTTTGAAAAATAACTTTTTATTGTTTTTTCAATTTTCAAAAAGAATTTAAAATTTAGCTTTAAATGAAAACTAAAAATTTTATGGTCAAACACTAATTTCGAAAAAATTAAATTTTTTTCGAGAAAAAGTGAAAATTTTCATGGTCAAATAGGCTCTTAACGAGCCTCTCGCCACTGAGCGTGCAATATTCATATTAGTGGACAAAACTTAAATCCGATTGGCAAAGGTTGTAATGTTTGCTTGAACTAGATACTACTAGTTGCTATGCTGTGCTACATGAGTTATGTATAACCTGCTTCTTTTTAATGTTTTGGTAGATTATGTTGAACTTGCCTTATAATATATACCTGCAAAAGATACTGTTGCCTTGATTTTTAGCATAATCGTTGACTTATAGCTCTTCAAACAGACTTATAAATTGTTTATAATGATAATTACTGTACCAGAGGAAATTATTAGAGATAAAAAAGTCAGCCAAAATTTCACTTCTATCAATTAATAAGTCCAGATAAGAGAGTTCATTTCTATCACCGGGTCAACCAGTTACCCACGCAACTTCCAGTGGGACCCTTTTGTACCATTAGTCCACGTGTACTAGCTGCTGACGTGACCCACAGCCTCATTAATTTCACGGCAAGGATTAAAAAGACAAAAAAATAGCACAAGAGCCATGCCAAGATTTTCAATAAAGCCAGCAATTATTTGGAAGTTTCTTTTTCCATACATTTTTAATTTTAAAATTTTCTTTTTCTTGTTTTTGGGAGGAAAGTGGTCCTACTTAATGAAACCTTTGGTACTTTGCCACGTACAACTCTCAATGGTCAAAGCTTCTATTTAAGCTATCCCTTTTTAATACAAAACCCATGCAATTATAGATTACTTTAGTTGTACGTGAAAAGACAACTAGAGAGAACACGTGTCACCTTTTTTAATCTCCGGCCACCATAGTCGGCGACGTTGTCGCCGGTGTGTTGACTGTTGGGATCTATGAAACCGTATTGGCGTCTAATATTAAAAAATATATCGAGTAGATTTTGTGTTTCCATTATTAGACAATTATCGACCACTTGGAGTATGAATAGAGTCACTTTTCCATTGAGATGACATAACTTATTTGAAAATATTAAAGAAAGGGTATTAATTTATTAATTTCTTACTAAATAAAAAGTAAATGAGGAAAGTCTTTGATATGATTGTGACTTGGGTTATGAGCTGTCTATCCATGCCAATAATTAAACTATTTTAAGTTGAATCATAACATCATCTCTCTAATACTTTTTAGAGGACTCTTGTCTCATGACACTACGTATATAGTGTCATAAATTATATAGAATCTTTTGTTTATATATTTTGAAGATATATTAATGGACGGATGAATTGATGGTTATGGAAATTAAAGTCATTGATTCATGAACTGCACAAGCATCATCTATGTCTATGAATGCAAATATGTTTTTTAAATGCTTTTACTTTAGTTTATCTTATTAACTTCTATTTATTGTCTATCAGTTGAGACGTAAAAATAAAAACACATACACAATCAAATTATATAAATGCGGATCTAGTGCATAAGTTACTTTGTCTCAAATTGTAAATACGTTAAAACATCACTAAATAAATACAAATACAATACATTTAAACCTAGTAAATTGAATAAGTTGTGATAAAAATCCAAAGACAAAGTCATAATATTCAAATCATGGATTGCCTCGAAATTATTTATGCAATGTTATTGTATAGGAAACTTCTAATTAAGTTGGAGAAGAAAACAAAGAATGATTCTTTATTATGATAAAATGAGGTTAAGAAAATAGGAAAACTAATTAAAGAGGTAACTTTTTTTCTTTCAGGAATTAACAACATGTCCAAAAGCTCAGAGGTATAAATAAAAACACCTCTTCCGAAATGTTTATCGATTTCCTTAAAAGAGTAAAATTACATAAATTCATTAGTAGAATCCCAAATATTTGGGATATCAAAGTTCAACATGTCGCTGCAGTAGCTATCTCTCTCATCTTCAGTAGTAGTGCTGCTGCTGTTGTTGAAGTAAGTTGAGTTTGAATTCAATGGCGTAGGACTTGATGAAGGTGTCGATAAATTTGACAAAACAGATTGGAAGCTGAAGTTGTTGCTATCGTTGGATTGAAATGTTGAACCATCGGACGGTGGAGGATCCCTGATGGACTGATCCAGCTCATGATAGTATCCATAATTTTGTACAGCAAAGTAATCATCTGTCAAATTTGAAGGAACCCCATTGCTTTGCCACTCATTTACTTGGCAATTTTGTGAGCTAAAGTTTTCAAGATTTGATGAGAACTGTTCCATATTTGGAGGTGGTTGCATGAGTTGAGCTTCACTTGAAAATGGAACACATGATGAAGTACATAAAGTGGTGCAAGTTGGAATATCTTGAATAGGGTTTTGAACTTGGCTAGTAATTTGGACCATTTGTGGCAATTGGTTTTGGACTTGAGGATTACATATTTGATTTTCTTGAAGATTATTTGGCATTAAAAAGTTAGAGTTTTGGCGTTGGGAGGATAAAAGAGAAGTAGCTAACCTCAAAACTTCAGGATTTACCAAAGGTTCGACATGACCAAACAATCTTGAGAGATTCATTTGATGAGATGAATTGTAGAGTGAATTAGGGTTTAAAATAGAAGAAAGATCAAGAAGATCAAGGCGTGGACTATGAGTTACTGGATCAATTCCCATTCTCAAAAGCCTTTTTCTGATGTGAGTATTCCAATAATTCTTGATTTCATTATCAGTTCTACCGGGCAAACGTGCAGCAATAGCAGACCACCTAAGGCCAAAAAAAAGACACAAAGTTAGAATCAAACTCTAGGAACATGACAAAAGACTTAGATTTGTAGAATCAAATTCAAAAAGTCCAAATTAATGTATAGAGAAAATGAGAAACTTTTATAGTAATAATTAAATTATGACAAAAAAGTACATACAACTTTTCAAAGATTTTGATTAAATAAAGAAACTTACTTGTTCCCTAAAACACTATGCAGTTGAATGATTGTCTCTTCTTCTTCAAAAGAGAACCTTCCCCTTTTAATATCTGGCCTTAGATAGTTTGTCCAACGAAGCCTGCAACTCTTTCCACACCTTTGAAGTCCTATATGTACAATACCAAAACAATTATTAAAGCTTTAATATAACAACTTTTAATAATTAATTATTTATTGATGATGCATGAAACAAGTTTAAGAATGATATATAAGAGAAGAAAGATACCAGCATTTTTTGGAAGAGTTCTCCAATTTCCATAGCCATGTTTTTGAATGTAATCAATGAGCTTTTGATCTTCTTCAGGGGTCCATGGACCTTTCTTAAGTCCATTTTTGTCACAACATGGAGCTCTTCCCATAGTGAGTATGTAGTAGTACTTTTCACTTGGTTTCTTTTAATGTTTTTGTCTGCAAATTAAACAGAATAAAGAAAGAAAAGAGAGCAGTAATTATATTAAGTCTTGTGGGAAAGAAGAAATTAAGACACAAATATTGCTGGAGATAAAGTATAAGGGGAGAGGATATATATATAGGGAGGATTAGAAAGCAAGAAAACAAAAGGAAGTCAAAGGGATTCGGTGGCCGTCCTCTGTTTATCACAATGGCAACGTGTCCCCTTCTCTTTTGAGATAAAGTGTGAATTCAACCATCTCTACAGCCTACCCCTCTCTCCTCCCCCCACCCCCCTCAAAAACACCACCAAAATAGTAAGGGTGTGCGTACGTGGGGTATAGCATAAATAAATTACTTAAAAGTTTAACTTTTAACTTTTCTGCATGACTACAATTTTTTTACATTATCAAATAAATTGAATTTGGCAATATCGTAGATATGATAATTACCTAGCTATAACCAGTTAGCACACACTAATATAGTAAAAATATGTTTTATATTCATCGCAGGCACCATTTTTAGTAAAATGGAGTGCAATCTTTTTACTAAATATATACGTGTCTTTTATTACAAAATTCAGAAACATATATATTTCAAATTATTAACGATAATAAATATGTTTGCAACTGCTACCGGAAAAGTGCACCTATTTGGAATAGTTTCATGATTGTAAAATGGTAAATTTAGAAGTTCCATCAAATATATCAGGTATATGAGATAAATCACGATAGCTATGGCCCAAGAACAGAAGGACCAACACTATTTATGCTATCACCACAACTGATTGAGGCAATATGGATAAATTCCATCTACCCTTAATCAGATATTTCGTGTTCGAGTCCTATAAATAAAATAATTTTTATAAAACATATTTTTTATTTAAATGTGAATCTGAATTTACCAAATGAGATTCGAGTAGCTGATGATTGAAAAAACATTATTTATGCATCAATTGATCTTTTCGTTGAGCTCCTCATTTTGAAGGTTCCATTTTCATTGTTACTAGTAGTATTCCTCTTAACTTTCTATCCAGTACATTTTACGGCGGGTTACCTTGTCCTGCTTTCAGGGTTCGTGTTGTCATCAAATTTGAAGTATCTCTCTTATAGTATGGAATTTAAGAAAAACAAAAAAGACTTTTGAAATTTATAATCATAAAAATTTAAGGGACACAAAATTTACGGGGTTATACCATTTGTGTGGTTATAAAAACTTCTCATTAAGGACAAAAAAGGTAAAATAAAGAATTTAAAGTTGAATTATTTTCAAATTTAAAAATATATTATTTATTTTGAAACAGACTAAAAAAAATAGCTCATTTAATATGAAACGAGTGGAGTAAGTAATTTCTTTTTCTTTTTTCTTTAAAAAGAAGAAGTAACCTCCCTTTCACCAAGATTTATAGTAGTGGCAGGGGCGTATCTGGATTTAAGGGTATGGGTTCACGAACTCATACTCCTCTACCTAAATCATGTATAATAATGTTATATTTTTTCAAAATTACTTAAATATTTGTGTGTGACCTATGCTGAAAGACTTATATGGTACAATAATTATTGGGTGCACTTCTGACGGTTCAAATCCTGCTTCGAATGGTCTTATTTTCAGCACGGAGCATTGATATATATATATGTAAAAATTACTAAATTTTTTAAAAGAATGTAATTTTGGACCAATAATTTTAAAAATATTGTAAGTTCATGGTAAGAGACTAAAGTTAAATACGTGATTCTAGATCTATTCTTTATAATAGTACATCCATGCTTTTAAAATCCTGAATACACCTCTTAATAGAGGTATTAATTAACGTGGTATCTCACGCAATCTGTGAGTTTAAATTTTGAATGTCTCTCTCCCTATGCAATTCCTTTTTCCTTAGAATAAAAAAAGAAACTCTTCTTCATTATTATATTAGTGTTGCTACTATAGGTTTAATTTGTCGTAGGGAGTATTACTTACTGCCACTTCACGGCGTCTCACATTCGACTGCATGGCTTCATTTTTGAAACTTAAAGGCGGCTTCCTCTAGCCGTGTTGGGCTTCCGTCCAGAATTTCATTGGCTTCCGTCTCTAGCCTCGCTCGTTTCTATTTCTATTCAAATTTAATTTTTATTCCTTTTTAGTCAAAAATTTCCAGTAGTATGGAATGGTTTAAGTCTAGCATAACTGTTTTCTATGGTTCTTTATTGTGGTTCAAAAAAATTTGATCCGTTTGTTAAATTGTTGGAAAGGCTGTTTGAAGGAAGCATTTTAATATATGGTTATCAAAATAGAGATGGCGATAGTCAAAATATGTGATCAATATTTATTACGTTTTATATATGTATATGGTTTGTTTCGAGGGGAAAAAAGGAAATGAAACAAAAAAGATACATACGTAGACGTAGTTGTTTGGTCTCATGATTTTTTTTTTTACGTTTACATTCATTTTTTATTTTTATTTTTTAAAACATATTTCTATTAGAATATATTGTGTGTATCTTTTTATTATTGGTAGAATATTCTTTCATTATTGTACAGTCCTATAGTTGGTAGGATTTGATTTCTTCCATTATTGTACAGTCCTATAGTTGGTAGGATTTGATACCTCTTGTACTCTATATATACTTTTGTGAGCAGTACAAGAAATTTACTTCTCCGAAAACTCTCTACATGGTATCAGACGCCAGTGGCTATCGCCAAGAAACCCTAATTCTTCCCTACCCGCGCCGCCGCCGCCGACCTTCTCGGTCCACCGCCTCTCTCCGGCGTCTTACCGCGCCACTGCTGCAATAACCGGCAGCCCTCTCTCTCTCGGCGTCGATTAGCGCCTCCTCTGCCTCGCGCTTCATGGACACTACGACATCCAACGATCTTCTCAAGCCGATTACCATCAATGCATCGGCTCAGATCCCACTTAAATTGGATTCCACTAATTACCCGGCGTAGAAATTCCAATTCCGAACCCTTCTTACGGGTTACGACCTCCTCGGCTTCTTGGACGGATCGAAGTTGTGCCCACAAACCACTATCGTCGACAAGGAGGTAACTTCCCCCAATCCAACATATCCTTACTGGATTCACCAGGACAATCTTATTCTCAGTGCCATCATCTCGTCGATCACACCGACGATCATCTCCTTTATTGCCGTCGCGGAAACCTCTAAAGAGGCTTGGGACATCCTCGCGCGCACATACGGCACTGCTTCTCGTGGTCGTATCATGGCTCTCCAACAGCAGCTCCATAATCCGGTAAAAGGTTCTAAATCTGTTACTAATTTTATGCACGGTATTCGCGTAATTGTGGATGAATTATCTCTCCTGGGTGTTACTGTTGATTCTAAGGATCTTGTCATTAAGGTTCTAAATGGTCTTGATGATCCGTATATGGAGCTCTCTCATGCAATCCAAGCCCGTGAATCTCCAATCTCATTTGCTGAATTACATGACAAGCTGTTAAGCATGGAGGCTCAAATTACTGCTCGTGCGCCGGCTACCTCCCCCGCATCTGATTTGGCTTCGTCGGCTGCCTTCGTCGCCGGACAGCAGTTCGGCCGTAACCGCTTCGGTGGCCGAGGGCGCGGATGTGGCAGCCGTGGTTTATCCTCCGGCCGCAGTGCTTACTCCAACAATGGCCAATCTCACGGGTACAATGGGAAGTGCCAGCTCTGCAGTGAATTTGGCCACTCCGCGCGCCGCTATCCGTCCTATCCTATTTTCGGGGCAAATCAGCCCCCTCACGCTGGACCACTACCGCGACCAGCATACGCTACGTCATCTTATCTGACTGCTCACACAGCCCATCACTCTCCATCTGATTGGATCCTGGACTCTGGTGCCACTCATCACATAACCAATGATCTTGCCAACATGTCTCTTCACAGTCCTTACACTGGTTTCGATGATGTGGTTATTACTAACGGTGAAGGTTTAAAAATTACACATACTGGCCAACTTTTCAGTTATTCATCTCGTTTATTGCCTGGGGCTCTCTGTGTTCCAAATATTCGTAAAAATTTGATCTCTGTTGCTCAACTATGTCGTCACAATAATGCTAATGTTGTTTTTTCTGATACTGATTTTCAGGTGAAGGATCGTCGCACATGGGCAACACTCGTCAGCTGCCCACGTAGGATCGACGCCTACTACTGGCCGGCGGCTTCCCGTCTCCCGTCCGCCCTCACGGCACAAAGCTCCCTGCGTCATTATGGCATTCTCGATTTGGTCATCCGTCAGCTAAGATCCTATGTCATTTAGTGTCTTCTAGCAGTATAGCGTCCAGTAGTGTGTCTGATTTTGCTTGTGTCTCTTGCAAGCTTCATAAGTGTCATAAGTTACCTTTCTCTGAGTCAAGTTTATCTTCTACTGCTCCGCTGGAGCTTATTTTTTCTGATGTATGGACCTCTCCAATTATTTCTATTGAAGGATTTAAATATTATGTCATTTTTATTGATCATTTTTCTAAGTACGTTTGGTTTTTCCCTTTACGCCGTAAATCTGATGTCTTACAAACCTTCCCCACTTTTAAGTCCATTGTCGAAAAATACTTCTCTACTAAAATCATTACTCTGTATACTGATAATGGGGGTGAATTCCTAGCTTTACGCTCTTTTCTTGCCTCCCATGGCATCTCACATCTCACTTCACCTCCTCATACACCTCAACACAATGGCTATGCTGAACATCGTCACCGTGATATTGTCGATACTGGTCTCACTCTCCTTCATTATGCTTCTGTCCCTCTCATTTACTGGCCTTATGCCTTTGCCACAGCAGTCTATCTCATTAATCATCTTCCCAAGACAAATCTCTCGATGATCTCCTCCTTTGAGTCTCTCTTCCATAAGCGCCCCAACCTTGCCAAACTGCGTGTCTTCGGCTGTCAATGCTTCCCTTGGCTTCGGCCCTACACCTCACACAAAATGGAACATAGATCTCGTGCATGTGTTCTCTTCGGCTACTCATCTACTCAAAGTGCATACCTATGCTTTGATCCCTCAACGTCTAAAATCTTCGTCTCGCGTCATGTCACCTTCCATGAAGATATATTTCCGTTCTCCAAATTGTCTAACCCCGAGTCTCCATCCGTACCCATTCTGGTCACCCTAGAAGTCCTTCCGCTGCCTCTGCCAGTACCTGCCGCCGCTCCCACTAGCCATCCTTCACCGGACGCACTGCCGCACCATCGCCCGAGCCACCAGCGCCTCTTACGGCACCGCCAGCGTCCCCTACTGCCGCTACACCTACTATGCCGCCACCTTCATCCTCTCATGGTGGTCATCACATGCAAACTCGCAGCAAAAATAACATCTTTACGCCCAACAAGAAGTTTGGTATGTCTGATGTATCCTTTCCAGGTGTTACAGAACCTCACTTTGTCTAGTGCTATGTCTGATGAGCGCTGGCGCGCTGCTATGTCATTGGAGTTTGATGCTCTGCTACGGATTGGAACCTAGGATCTTGTTCCACATGATTCTTCACAGAATGTTGTGGGCTGCAAGTGGGTTTATCGTATCAAACGAAAGCCTGCGGTAATGTGGATAAGTTCAAAGCCCGACTTGTTGCGAAAGGCTTTCATCAGCGACCAGGTGTCGACTTCCAGGAGACTTTCAGTCCGGTTATTAAGCCAGCAACTGTGCGTTTGGTTCTCAGTATAGTTGTATCAAAGGGCTGGCCTCTTCGTCAAATGGATGTGAACAATGGTTTTCTCCACGGAAGGCTTACAGAGGATGTCTATATGGCACAACTACCGGGTTTTATTGACAGAGCCTATCCATCTTATGTCTGTAAGTTACAGAAAGCTATTTATGGTCTCAAACAGGCACCCCGGGCATGGTACAGTGAGCTCCGCCAATGCCTTTTGGCCATGGGTTTGTCAACACTACCTCTGACACTTCGCTCTTCGTCTTTCAGTATTCTGGTATTACAGCCTATTTTTTGGTATATGTTGATGATCTCATATTGACTGGTAATGACTCTGCCTTCTTGAACCATGTGATTGACTCTCTTGGGACTAAATTTTCTCTTAAAGACATGTGTGATCTAAGCTACTTTCTTGGTGTTGAGGTTCTGCGCAGCTCTAAAGGGTGTTTTCTTTCTCAGCGTAAGTATGTTGTTGATCTTTTGACTCGTCATAATATGCTGGAATCCAACCCTGTTCAGACGCCAACAGCAGCGTCCACCCGCCTTCATCTGGCCGATGGCTCGGCTCCTGCCGACGTATCCGCCTATCGACAGGCCCTTGGGGGCCTCCAGTATATCTCCTTCACTCGTCCTGATATCCCCTTTGCTGTGAATAAACTCTCACAGTTCATGCACGCTCCTACTGTCACTCATTGGGGTGCAGTTAAGCGCCTCTTCCGGTATCTGAATGGGACGCGTGACTTCGGAGTCTGGCTGCGTATTTCATCTGCTATACCTCTGCATTGTTTCTCTGATGCTGATTGGGATGGAAACTGTGATCACCGCTCCTCAGCTGGTGCCTATGTTGTCTTTCTGGGGCTAATAATTTATTTCTCCCAAAACTCTCTACAATTTTGAGAAATATCGCAAACCAAAAAGAAAAGTTATCGCAAAACAAAATGGAAAAAGCGCTACCAAGTGGTTATAGAAATTATTCACTAGTTACATTAACAGCATAGTTCGGAAGATGGGATTGTCATGTTAATTTGGTGACATATTCATATTCATATATTATATTAAAACGAATGCACTTAATAAAATATTATTTATCTTTTTTATCTTTTAACAATAGACTTTACATTGAATAAAATTATCATTTTGCTTATCTTTCTAACATTTAGGACTTTTATAACAACTAAATATGTGTTATAAATACACTTCTATTTAAGGTGAATGTCTTTAATTAGAGAGATTCTAGAGTTCTATTCTTGGTAGATAAATCATCCTCCTCCCTATAAATAGAGGTGCCCTCTACCATTGTAAATCACTCCTAACATTCTCTAAGTATCAATAAGAAGAACTCTCTCTACTCTTCTCTCTATTTGCTCTTGTTCTTGAGTTATTGTTCTTGTCTTTTATATTATTTCATAACACGTTATCAGCACGAGACTCTACCGTCTCAAGAACCATTCTCGAGAAATCTAAGGTATTTCCCTCTTCCTAATTTAATTTTCGATTATGTCTGACATTACGAAAAGAAAGTTCGTTGCCCTTGAAATTTCGGGCAAGAACTATATGACATGGGTGTTGGATGCTGAAATCCACTTAGATGCTATGGGTCTCGGAGACACCATCAAAGATAGAGAAAAAGCATCCACCCAAGAATGTGCGAAGGCCTTGATTTTCTTGCGTCATCACCTTGATGAAGGTTTGAAGATTGAATATCTCACCGTCAAGGATCCACTCGTCTTGTGGAACGGCTTAAAGGAGAGATATGACAACCTGAAGTTGGTCACTCTGCCACAAGCACGATATGATTGGGCTCATCTGAGGCTCCAGGACTTTAAGTCCGTTTCTGAATATAATTCTGCTATGTTCAGAATTACTTCTAAATTGAAGCTATGCGGGGATAATATCTCCGATTATGATATGCTTGAGAAAACGTTTACAACGTTTCATGCCTCCAATATAGTACTGCAACAACAGTACAGAGAGAAAGGCTTTACAAAGTACTCTGAACTGATTTCTCTTCTACTAGTGGCTGAGCGAAATAATGACCTGCTCATGAGAAATCACGAAAATCGACCCACCGTATCTACACCACTGCCTGAAGCAGATAAGGTGCACTCTCATTATGCCAAACATGAAAAGGACCATGGTCATGGTCGTAAACGGGGTCATAGCCAGGGACGTAGACAAGGAAGAAATTCCAATGAAGTCCGCCACCCCCGGAAGAGAGATAACCGCCGAAAGCAGAAACGGGGTCATGAAGATCCTAAGGCAAATAATTCAGAAACTATATGTTATCGTTGCGGTGGGAAAGGGCACTGGTCAAAGACTTGCCGTATACCAAGACACTTAGTTGACCTTTATCAAGCATCTCGAAAGAGAAAAGGCCCTGAAACAAATTTTGTCTATGACGACGATGAGGACATCACCCACCTGGATGTGGCAGACTTCTTTGAGCAACCCGAGGGGAAAATAGACCACCTAATCGGCGATGGGTCCGTGATGAAAGAAGATGGAGTTATTTGATTTTATTCTACTTATTTGTATTAGTTAGTGAATAAACTAATAGTCATTAGTATTAGCTCGTATTAGTTAGTTCATGATGCAATGTTAGCAGTAGTTCTTTAGAATATCTTCAATATGCTCAAATATCAATAAAACTTTTATTTTCCAGTGGGGGTAATCGACTAGCCTGAAAAACTAGTCGATTATCTACTATTTTCGCATTAAAACTGAAAAATAATTGATCAACAATCGATTGTCTTTGTCTAACAATCGATTGTCATTGAGACAGTGTAATCTGGAATTTTTCAAAAAGCATCCACAATCGATTGTCTTTGTCTAACAATCGATTGTCGTTAAGACAGTGTAATCTGGAATTTTTCAAAAATCATCCACAATCGATTGTCCATGCATAACAATCGATTGTCTTGAAACAGTGTGCTCTGGAATTTTTCAAAAATAGCCAACAATCGATTGTCTACGCATAACAATCGATTGTCTTAAGACAGTGATCTGAAGTTTTTCAAAATAGCAAATAATCGATTGTGTGTGTTTAACAATCGATTGTCAATGTTCAACAATCGATTGTTTGTAAGTAACAATCGATTGTTTGAAGAAAACGTTTAAACTGAAATTTTCAATCTGCAAAGTAATGGATAACATATCTGATTTTGTTAGTCAACTGTTAGCAGCAGATTTTGAAAATATTATGTGACACAAAAGAATTGAACTTGTTTATTCTTATGTTCTTGTATCTCTTTTGTATGTCAAACTATGGGATAGCAAATATGGATATCTCACAAAGCGAACTTGGATCAACATCCAACTGTAAAATTATTTGCCTAGTTGATTCATGTACTACACATACAATACTCAAAGAAAGGAAGTATTTCTCTCAACTAAATATGTGTAAGGCAAACGTTACTACAATCTCTGGAAGTAGTAAATTGATTTAAGGCTCCGGAAGAGCAATTGTAACTCTGCCCAAGGGCACGATGTTAATCATAGAGAATGCAATGTTCTCCTCCAAGTCTAAGAGAAACTTGTTGAGTTTTAAAGATGTACGCCGGAATGGCTATCATATTGAGACAATAGATGAAGATAATATTGAATATCTCGTCATCACAAAGAATGTCTCCGGCCAAAAGAGGGTTATTGAGAAATTCCCGTCTTTATCTTGTGGCCTGTATTGGACAAGAATTAGTGCAATTGAGGCACATTCAACAGTAAACCAAAGGGTTACTGATTCCAATACCTTTGTACTTTGGCATGATCGATTGGGACACCCAGGATCGGTCATGATGAGACGGATTATAGAAAGCTCATATGGGCATCCGTTAAAGAATTTCAAAATTCTTTCGAATAATGAATATCCTTGCACTTCGTGTTATCAAGGCAAGTTGATTATCAGGCCATCACCAACAAAGGTTGGGACTGAGTCACCCACGTTTCTGGAACGTATACAAGGGGACATTTGTGGACCTATTCACCCACCTAGTGGGTCGTTTAGGTATTTCATGGTCTTGATAGACGCATCCTGTAGATGGTCTCATGTGTGCCTGTTGTCATCACGCAACCTTGCGTTTGTGAAATTAATGGCACAAATAATTCGACTACGAGCACAATTTCCAGATAATCCAATCAAGTCCATTAGACTGGATAATGCTGCTGAGTTTACATCCCAAGCATTTAATGATTATTGCTTATCAATCGGGATAAAAGTTGAACATTCTGTAGCTCATGTTCACACTCAAAACGGTCTTGCAGAATCGTTAATTAAACGCCTGCAGTTGATTGCAAGGCCATTACTTATGAGAACGAGGCTGCCCACTTCGGTATGGGGTCACGCCATCTTACATGCAGCAATGCTAATTCGTCTCAGACCGACGAATTACCACAAGTATTCCCCGTTGCAATTGGTTTTGGGTCATGAACCCAATATATCCCATTTAAGAATTTTTGGATGCGCAGTATATGTGCCTATAGCACCGCCATCCCGCACCAAAATGGGCCCGCAAAGGTTAGGAATATATGTTGGGTTTGAATTGCCCTCCATCATTCGCTACCTCGAAACATTGACAGGTGACTTGTTTACTGCACGATTTGCAGACTGTCGATTTGATGAGACACTTTTCCCAAAATTAGGGGGAGAAGTTGGTGAAACCAAACGGGAAATTTTGTGGAAAAATGCATCATTATCTCATCTTGATCCACATACCTCTATTTGTGAAAGAGAGGTACAAAAGATTATCCATTTGCAAAGAATAGCAAATCAAATGCCTGACGCATTTACGGACTTGAAGAGGATAACGAAATCCCACATTCCCGCGGAAAATGTTCCAATCCGTATTGATGTCCCTGTTGGACAAACATCTAGTGTCATATCCAATGAGTCAAATGCACGCCTGAAGCGTGGCAGACCATTAGGTTCCAAAGATCGAAATCCTAGAAAGAGGAAAAAGAACGATCGAGATGACACTACGAAAGAATCTCATGAGGAAATTCATGATTTGACAAATTTTGAGATTCATGAAGAATCCATTGAGCCCGAGACTCTGGAAAATACGGAACTATCCCTAAATCCAATTAATATTGAGGCAAATATTAATCGAGTGGATATTGTGGTGGATAATGCCTTTGCTTATAATGTAGCATCTAGCATTATGCAAGAATGTGAGGATCTCGAACCTCAATCTGTTGAAGAATGTCGAAAAAGACAGGATAGGCCAAAGTGGCAAGAAGCAATTCAATCAGAATTGAATTCGCTGGCAAAACGTGAAGTTTTTGGCCCTATAGTTGAAACACCTAATGGTGTTAAGCCTGTAGGCTATAAATGGG
The DNA here is from genome assembly GCA_034376525.1 of Nicotiana benthamiana. NCBI lineage: Eukaryota > Viridiplantae > Streptophyta > Magnoliopsida > Solanales > Solanaceae > Nicotiana > Nicotiana benthamiana. The sequence goes on along the minus strand of CM067324.1, from coordinate 126,268,800 downwards.
TCTTTGTACGCAAAAGAAATGAGAAAAACGAGGTACAAAGATATAAGGCACGCCTTGTTGCACAAGGTTTTTCTCAAAGGCCTGGTGTCGATTATGAAGAGACATATTCGCCTGTAATGGATGCGATAACCTTTCGTTATCTCATAAGTTTTGCTGTCCATGAAAAGCTTGACATGCACTTAATGGATGTAGTTACTGCCTATCTTTATGGCTCACTTGACAATGAGATATACATGAAAATTCCCGATGGACTCAAGGTGCCAAACGCGCACAATTCAAAATCCCGGGAATTGTTCTCAATTAAATTGCAAAGGTCCTTGTATGGTCTAAAGCAATCTGGACCAATGTGGTATAATCGTCTGAGTGAGTACTTGTTAAAAGAAGGCTATATAAATGACGCCATTTGCCCATGTGTTTTTATAAAGAAAACAACATCGGAATTTGTTGTACTTGCCGTATATGTCGATGACATAAACCTTATTGGAACCCCTATAGAACTCCAAAAGGCAATTGATTATCTAAAGGATGAATTCGAGATGAAAGATCTCGGAAAGACTAAACTATGTCTTGGTTTGCAAATTGAATATTTGGCAAACGGAATTTTTGTTCATCAATCTACCTATACAGAAAAGGTACTGAAACGGTTTTACATGGATGAAGCACATCCTTTAAGTACACCGATGGTTGTTCGATCACTTGATGTGAACAAAGATCCATTCCGACCACAAGAAAGGAATGAAGAGCTACTTGGTCCTGAAGTACCATATCTTAGCGCAATTGGCGCACTAATGTATCTTGCAAATACTACAAGACCTGACATATCCTTTTCAGTTAATGTCTTAGCAAGATTTAGCTCGGCTCCTACGAGGAGACATTGGAATGGGATCAAACACATATTGCGGTACCTAAAGCGAACTACCGATATGGGCTTATTTTATGGCAAGAATTGCAGCCCGGATCTTGTTGGTTATGCTGATGCTGGATATTTGTCCGACCCACACAAGGCTCGATCTCAAACGGGTTATGTGTTTACCTGTGGAGAAACCGCCATATCTTGGCGATCGACTAAGCAATCAATTGTGGCTACTTCATCTAATCATGCCGAGATAATTGCTATTCATGAAGCAAGTCGAGAGTGTGTGTGGTTAAGGTCGATAATACATCATATCCAAGACAAATGTGGTTTGAGGTGTGATAAACTACCCACAACTTTGTATGAAGACAATGCAGCATGTATAGATCAATTGAAGGGAGGATTCATAAAAGGAGATAGAACGAAGCATATTTCACCAAAGTTATTCTTCACACATGATCTTCAAAAGAATGGTGATATCAATGTTCAACAGATTCGTTCAAGCGAAAATATGGCTTATTTGTTCACAAAATCTCTACCAAAGTCAACCTTCAAGAAGCTAGTTCACAAGATCGGGATGCGAAGACTTAAGGACATAAATTGATGTTCTTATCAGGGGGAGTTAAGGCGCGTTGCACTCTTTTTCCCTTACAAGGTTTTGTCCCACCGGGTTTTCCTTGCGAGGTTTTTAACGAGGCAACCAATAGGCGCATATTCAAACATGTGTACTCTTACTTTAATTTTTCCCATTGGGTTTTGTTTTAAGGTTTTAACGAGGCACATCATTGAATAGACATTCAAGGGGGAGTGTTATAAATACACTTCTATTTAAGGTGAATGTCTTTAATTAGAGAGATTCTAGAGTTCTATTCTTGGTAGATAAATCATCCTCCTCCCTATAAATAGAGGTGCCCTCTACCATTGTAAATCACTCCTAACATTCTCTAAGTATCAATAAGAAGAACTCTCTCTACTCTTCTCTCTATTTGCTCTTGTTCTTGAGTTATTGTTCTTGTCTTTTATATTATTTCATAACAATATGTATATCTTTTCTTTTTTAAACTCTTAAAAACTAAATTTAAAAATTAATGAAGAGTGATACAACCATAACTATACTTGGTCTAACATTTAGGGAAAAAGGCAAGAGAAAAGGTCGAAATTACCGTAAACTAACGTTTTTAAATTTCCTTTCTACTAGGAGTATTATTTTTGTTTGGCCAAAATCACTTATCTTGAACTTCCCGTGCTTCTATTTCATTTAAATTGTTATTTTATCAAAATATGTCATAATAACACTGCATATAATTAACTACTAAGTTTTTGAGCATAGAAGAGTTGTTTTTACCAATTAGAAGTATTTGGTCGACTTTTATATTCTTGGACTTCAACATCAATATTTTACCTTATAAACTAATAGTGAAAATTAAATACTAGGCGCTCTATCTGTATGTTTATCTATCTATACTATATTAAAAACATAAAATATTATTAAAATTTTGGGAAAAAGCGACCAACAAATAGCGATTAAAGATGGTCTATAGAAAAAAGTGACCAACATTGGTAGCTAAACTAGCGAAAATAATAAAATAAATAAATGAAACAAATTAGCGACTAGGGTTGGTCGCAAATTAATCGCTAAATTAGTCAAAATATCGACTGACTTGCTTGGTCAAAAATTTACTGAGATAAGCGGCCAATGTTGGTCGTTAAAGTGGGACCCACCTTCAAAAATTTTATAATTATATTATTATTTTAAAAATATATAAAATTTAAATATATATAATTTAAACTTGGCGACCAGCATTGATCACTAAATAAAGGATAGGCAGATAGCTACCAAGTTTGGTCGCTAAAGTGGTCGCTAATATATATAATTTAATATATATATTAAATTACTTTTTATTCAATTTTAAATTTTATATTATATATATATTTATATAATTTTAAATTGAATTAAAAGTAACTAAATTTTTTTTTAGATATAGAGACCAATGTTGGTCACTATTCTGGTCAAATGGTCAGAAGTTAGCGACCAACTTTGATCGCTATTTTTGTCAAAATAGTCAATTATTTTTGCTACTAAAGTTGGTGACCGACGTTGGTCACTTTTTGTAAAAACATTAGCTAAAAAATGGATTTCCCTCATATTCTCTTATTTTCTTCTCTTTTTTCTCTCTCTCACACTCAAACCCCCCCCCCCCCCTTCCGTCTCCCCCCATTGATGCCATCGACAACCGTCGGTGGCAGCAGCTCCACCGTCGGTGTCCTCCACTGTCCAGGTTGGTTTCTCTCTCCTTTTTTTTGTTTTTTTCAAAATACACTGATTTTGTTTAATTCCTTCTAGTTTAATTTGTAAAAATTAATTTTTTCTTAGCAAAATTAAATCTATGATAATTGTTAGTATCTAAAATATTTAGTTTTACCTATTAATTTGGGGAACAAAAGAACCCTAAACTTTTAGGGTTTATGATTTGTTCTTCTGAATCGAACTTTTGGGGTCTGACTTAAATTTTTCGGATATAATCATAACTTTTATGTTTGAATTACAACCTTGAATCTTTGTATGACTTGAAATTTTATGATATAACTTGAACCTTTAGGATATGAATTAAACATTTAGGATATAAATTGGAATTTTAGTTTATGAATTGGAATTTTAGGATATGACTTGAAATTTTAGGATATGACTTGAAATTTTAGGATATGACTAGAACCTTTAGGATATGAATTGAACCTTTAGGAAATGAATTAGAATTTTAGTTTATGACTTGAAATTTTAGAATATGAATTGAACCTTTAGGATACGAATTGAACCTTTAGGATATGAATTGGAATTCTAATTTATGAATTGGAATTTTAGGATATGACTTGAAAGTTTAGGATATGAATTGAACATTTAGGATATGACTTGAACCTTAAGGATATGAATTAAACCTTTAGGATATGAATTGAAATTTTAGTTTATGAATTGGAATTTTAGTTTATGACTTGAAATTTTAGGATATGACTAGAACCTTTAGGATATGAATTAGAATTTCAGTTTATCAATTGGAATTTTAGTTTATGAATTGGAATATTAGTTTATGACTTGAAATTTTAGGATATAACTTGAAATTTTAGGATATGAACTAGAACCTTTAGGATATGACTAGAATATTTAAAATGTGAATTAAACCTTTAAGATATGAATTGGAATTTTAGATTATGAATTGAAATTTTAGTTTATGACTTGAAATTTTAGGATATTACTAGAGCCTTTAGGATATGACTAGAACCTTTAGGATATGAATTGAACCTTTAGGATATGAATTGGAATTTTAGTTTATGAATTGGAATTTTAGTTTATGACTTGCACTTTTAGGATATGACTAGAACATTTAGGATATGAATTAGAATTTTAGTTTATGAATTGGAATTTTAGGATATGACTTGAAATTTTAGGATATGAATTGAACCTTTAGGGTATGACTTGAACCTTTAGGATATGAATTGAACCTTTAGGATATGAATTGGAATTTTAGTTATTGAATTGGGATTTTAGTTTATAACTTGAAATTTTAGTTTATGACTTGAAATTTTAGGATATGACTTGAAATTTTAGGATATGAATTGAACCTTTAGGATATAAATTGAACCTTTAGGATATGAACTGGACTTTTAGTTTATGAATTGAAATTTTAGATTATAAATTGAATTTTTTTTATATGAGTTGAACCTTTAGGATATGCATTAAAATTTTGGTTTATGTATTGGAATTTTAGATTGCTGGAGGATTTTGTAGAAGGGGTTGATGACTTTATTAGACATAATGGAACTTCCACCAAGAATAACTAAGACACAATACCTGGCAGAGTGTGCCTTTAGTTGTTTTTCTCATTAGCAATAATGATGATGAGAAAGCAAGAACATGTGTTTCAAATAGTTATGGTGTAGGTAGGAGTTTAGCATTTCCTAAGTAGATAAAAGAAGGGGTAATAGAGGAATTCTATACCTCAATTTCCAAGAGGAAAAGGAGTTTAATTGGGAGTGACAAGGTTGATGGTGATGGAATGTTTTCCGTTGGTCATGGCAGTTTCCATAAAATGAGAATCATAAGACTTTATGATGACAAAGATCATAGGAAGTTTTGTTCTCAATTTTATTCCAAGTCTGATCCGTACAAGCTTAAGGGATATTGGTGATATATTATTCGAATTCGAACAATGATTTGACTGACAAAAGTACGGAAATGCTAATCAAAAGAATTAAAGCTATAATGTTTATCAACATCCTTCTCTACCAAGAAAAATATTTTAGCTTTAATTCTTTTGATTAGCATTTCCATACTTTTGTCAATCAAATCATTTTCTGATATGAAGAATATATCACCAATATCCCATTAAGCTTGTACGGATCAGACTTGGAAGAAAGTTGAAAACAAAACTTCCTATAATCTTTGTCATTATAGAGTTTTATGATCCCCGTTTTATGGGAACTGCTATGAACAATGAAAAATATTCCATCACCATCACATTTTCACTCACAATTAAAATTCATTTCTTCTTGGAAAATGAAGTAGAGAATTTCTCTATAATCTTTCTTTTATCTACTTAGAAAATGTTAAAATTTTTGCCTATACCATCACTATTTGAAACACATGTCATTGCCTTCTCATCATCATTATCGCTAACGGGAACAAAAATTGATCAAAAGACACACCCTGTTAAGCTACTGTATCCAAGTTATTCTCTGTATCCAAGTTCATCCCGAGTAATAGTACCTCAAGGATAATCACCAAAACCACCAGACAACTTTATGATGTCAATGAAGCAAGATGAGTTATTCAATGAAACTCGTATTGTAAAGAAGAAGAAAGTGATTGATTCAGAAAGGTCGGTCGAGGGTCGAGCCTCGATTATACATGTAAGTCTTTTACTTTTCACTAAGTATTTTGATTTACTTTTATATAAATTTTGAAATAATAATTCAATATAATTTTTCTTATAGGCTCACTTCACATCAGATGTGGGGGAATTCATATGCAGTCAGCCACCTAATGAGTCGGCCGAGGCAATCCAACTTTCGGACGAGGATGATGAAAGAATACTCCTTCAGTACTTTATATACTTTGAACTAAACAATAGAACTAGTTTCCCAATGAGCTTGTAATAAGCGTTAACTTAGTTTTGTTAGCTTAATGTTTTAGTTCTATTGATCTTTATATTTTGTTGCTTTTTAGTATTTTTTTTGTTGTTATTGGCATAAAATTCCTGTTTAGGATATTTGGTATAAGCTGGCAGGTGGTGTACCAGCTAAAACAGCCATTTTTTGCCAAAAATATACCAAGAAAAGCGACCAACTTTTGTTTCCAGTTGGTTGCTTTTCACTTAAAAAAAAAACAATTTTCTTAGCAGTAGCGACCAGTTTTGGTCGCTATTATATTTTAAACAATAATTTATGGTTATTTTGCGACGAATGTTGGTTGCTTATAGTTAGAAACAAAATTAATTCTTGCCATTTACGACCAATTTACGTCGCCAAATTAAATAAAAAGTTATAAAAATTATTAATATAGCGACCAAAGTTGGTCGCTAGCTATGATTTACAATAAATAAAAATAAAACATTATTTACATCTGGAGACCAACTTTGTTCGCAAAATTTATAATATTCAAATATTTGAGCGACCAAAGTTGGCCGATATATGCTTTGCCCAGAAAATTTGGTCCTTTTACCTGAGAGACCAAAGTTGTTCATTAATTAGCGACCAACTTTGGTCCCTAATGTAAATGGACCAGTTTAATATCAACCAGGTATTTTTGGTCGCTTTTTGGCCACTAACGACCAACGTTGGTTGCTTTTTGGGGTAGCCAAATCTTTAATTTCTAGTAGTGAAAGCTATTTTTTTACCATTCAAAAATATAATTTCACATTAGACAAAATAATTATTTAATTATTTTTTAAAATATTTAGGCCTATGAATCAAATCATTACTCATTGAAATTAGGTAAAAACTTTTAATATTTAAGAATTTGAATCTTTTGCCTATATTAACTAAAAATATCCTTCCGGTTGTTATACTTTTAAGAGTCCTACTCTAAATACGAATCGATTATAGATATTAGCTTATACGAGTTCACCCAACTATAGAGCACCTGATCCTTTATTATTTTTTACTGAGAATACATATGAAGCAGTAAGTAAAAGAGACAAGGGATTTTAACGTGGAAAAATCACATACAAGGGGACAAAATTCACGACCTACACTTGTAGGCTTTCAACTTCACTAACTTGTAATCTCACTATTACAAGCTACTTTGTAATAACTATATTACAAAGACTTCATCTTAACTAATTTATGATATTCTCACCACAAGCCACTTTGTGACTCTCTAGTAACAAAGACTTTAAACTTATGACTAAACATAGTCACAACATAAACTCAGAAAGTTTACAGATTTTGGGTTTCTTAAAACATAGCTTCTAAGAAAGCAAGATAGGAGTTAATAAAGAACAAATAACAAGATTATAACTCAAGTACGGATATATATAGACTCATTGTGAAACTGATTCTTTAGTGGAGTTGTCTTCTTGTTCTTGACACACCAGTGACTTCAATGCCGGATGAATACTTTAATAATTGAGAGAATATCACTAAATGCACAAGTGAATATCTTTTGCCTTACACCAGGTTGTTATACTACAAAAGACATCAGAATGGTAATGTCAATTCATGGTACACGCTTCTTCTCAATGAGAAGTGAGTGATGCACAGACTGTTGCACTGTCGCGTGTAAAGTTGCAGACAATCACTTTCTACAGTTGCGCTCTATATAGTTGACATGTAATTTTGTCAAAGAACCGTAATGGACCAGGTCCCTATTGTTTTCCTCTTTGTAATAGTTGCAAATAGTCACTTTCTGCTGTTACGTTTTAGCTGTATAGTTAACTTGTACTTCTGTCGGAGAACCCAAAGGGAACGGGTCCCTATTGTGTTCCTCCTTGTGGTTGTTCTTTCATTTGTTGGAGATCAGACTGGACATTGTTCATTTGAAATGCATACCACTTGTACTTCTATCGGAGAACCCTAAGGGACCATGTCCTTGTTGTGTTCCTTCTTGTAGTTATTCACTCTTCTGCTGGAGATCAGACTGGACATTGTTCATTTGAAATATATACCAGGTGGGTCAGGTTCTCTATCTGGTTCTTGACAATAAGTTCGATAGATCATCAAAACATAAAGAGCATGAGGCAAAAACATTGAAAACACATCAATTTTCCCTTTTTCGATAATGACAAACTTAGGCAATGATAGTATTTGTTTAGAGCAGAAATAACTAGATAAGATACCAGAAACTACACAAGTTCACCTGACCTTTTGCTTTTAATTCCCCCTTAACCGGATCCCCTATAACTTCCCCCTGACCTTTTCCCCTTTTTGGCATCATTAAAAGATATACAAGCAGGCAATCAACATAAAGAAGTCTAACACAGCCAACTCATGCCACGTATGTGAACACAATATGACAGAGAAGCCAGAGGAAAAAGGAACTGTACAGGAAAAAAGATGAGCTTTTTCATTAATATTAACAATGTACTGTGCATTACAGGAGAAGTAACGGTGAAATCCAGAATGCCATCACAAAAAGACAAACAAAAACAAAACAACAACCATAAAATATTAGAGCAAAAATAGCTGGCCATTAAGAGGATCCTAGGGAACATTAGGAGAGGGAGGCTTGGAAGAGGAGGTAAAAATGAGTTTGAGAACCAGATCCAGTTAGGCATGACATTTTGATCCAGTAGTTAAAGGACTCAATCCAGAATCGGGTCCTTTAACTACTTGACTGAACTGTGTTTCCGGTATGGCATTTTGAGCCATCAACCTTCTGATCTCCTTAGAAGATGCATTTTGAGCATTGATTAGGTGATAAATGATCGAGATTCTTCCACCACTCTTTCTACGCGCACACATTCTTCTACACTGGTTGTAGATAAGGTTTGCTTGCATGTTGCCACTGTGGGATTACCCAAGGGGCCTTGTAAAATTTGAACACTTGAGTGAGGAGAAAGCCATATGGTATCCCATGATTCCAACCTTTAAAGTTTTCCACCTTTTGCATAAATCTATCATGATTGCTGGCATATTGATTGGGACAAACTTACCAAGCACCCCCATTAAGACTATATCCGATTTTGTGGCAATAGACCACCTCTTAGAACGAGGTAAGAGCACCTTATTGACCAGTTCAAAAAGAAGCAGATACTCGAAAAGTAATACCTTCTTACGCACTTGTTCCCCATATTGAATAGCTTGCTCTTTCATGATAGCTCTCCTAATGTTGACACCATAGACACCTTTGACTCAGGACATTCCTTCATATGGAATTTTGAGAACCTTTCCCAATGCTGAAGCGTCGAGTATAATGTTCACTCAATTTCCCAGCGCACAAATGCGATCCCCCTCAATAGTGAAGAGAGATGCGTAGAAATTTTGTACCGCATCTTCGTATACCAACGGCATGCTCCCCTAAAACAAGTGCTACTGGCCATCTCTGAAATTTTTGGGTCAAACGTACGACCCCACAAGACTTTCTAAGTTCTTAATCTCTCCTGCCAAAGACTACTATCACTAATCATGGTCCTCAGAGAACCAGGTTCCCTTACAATTTCCTGTTTCTGTTTTTTATATCCTTCAACATACTTTCCATTCCATCTTACTAGCCCACAGTATCATCTTCAGACACGGTTTTCTCAACTAGACTCTTCATAGACTTGTTACTTCTCCTCACAGATGCACCATTTTGTTTCTCAATAGCTTCATTGGAAGCTTCATCCACAGACTTTTGAGATTTTATAGGTTGTTTCACTAAGGAACAAGGTTCCTTTAGAGCATTTTGGTCAATCCCACCTACTGGAACACTCTTGTCAGTTCAAATACCCCTTGATTTATCAACCTCTTTTTCCTTGTCTTGACATTCCTTCTATTTTTCTACAATGTAGACTCGAAGCCCTATTTCTTATGTGACCTAATAGTGGGTGACTTGGAGGAGGATTTTAAGAGCTTAGGATGGTAAGGAGGTGCATGAGTGGGGTTTACCTAGAAGAGAATTAGGTTTTTCTGGGAACGTCTCATGAGCCAAAGACTCGAGGAGTACTATGGTTCTTACATCGCCTAGGAATGGAGTTTTTCCCCTGATACCTAGACAAGAGATAAATTTCTTCATTAATCATACTCTCAGCAGCGATAGCCATGATGTTATGTGTTGCTTCCTTTTCTGGTGACTACGTGAGAGTCACTAAGTCCAAAATGGAGGAGTTAAGATACTGATCAGGATTGTCCTCAGAGATCTCTAACACTTGAGAGGTATAACCTCCTGAGTGTTCTTTGATGAGATCATAGGAATGACTTGACATAGGGTTTTCAATACATGGAAGGGAAATAGGGTTTGTTAGAAAAGGAAAAACTATAGGAAAAGAGGAGAAACCAGATGTGGATATAGTAGTATTGGAAGGAGTAGAGTAGTGAATTTCTGTGGATGATCTTAAGGATGATAGGGAAGTGGGAGTGGTGTTAATGGTGGGAGAAAGAATAAATCATTTGATTGCTACTATAGGAGTTTTTGGTAGGTAAGTTGAGTGAGAGAGATGGAGAGATGAAGGTTCATGACTTGATGTGAGGAAGAAATAAAATTTTATTGGAAGAAGGGATATTGATGAGTAGAGAGAGAAACGAGTTCTAAATAGTTCTGAAAATGGGCGTAGGTTTATGGGAAAATGTTATGGTGCAAAAGGGATGAAGGGATTTGTAAGACAATACATGACATGCAGACTTTGAAAAGTCGGATGATGTGGCAGTTGAGTTAATTTTGTTAATATTTTTGAGAAAGCACGCAAAACAAGCACATTACCACTAACTTGTTCCAATAGGTATTTAATATCGTAGCAATACAAAAACAACCGTTACAATAGCTTAAAGAGACCGTTGTTATATCCATAAATAACCATAGCAATAGCTTACAAAAGTGTTGCATTAGATAATATGGTAACATTTATGAGCAGTTGCATATACATTATATTTTAAACCCGAACAATTTTTTGAAAAAGATTTTAGTAGCTCTTCTTTCGTAGTTCATAATTGTACCTTTAGTTTCTATGATCCTCATGTGTGTTTACCTGCCATGGTATCGATGTAAGTTAGGCTTAGCCAGAAAACACTTTAGCTAATTTTACAGGTGTTTTACATAGTCAACTGATAGAGAATCAGGTTCTCCATTAGATTTTAATAACCCCAGCTTCACCTTGTTTCTTCCAAAAATTTTCCTACTCAAGGTTTTTTTTAAGATATCTGGACTTTGGTTTTCTGTGCTGCAAGACTTTCCATAGATCAAGCCTTTCTCTATATTGACCCTCAGAAGATAATTCTTCAACTCAATGTGCTTGGTCCTTTTGTTTTGAACTAGATAGAGAAGGTAAACCATCAGAAGATACCCCAAAATCTTCCAGTTGATTCTTATGTCATAGGGTTTAAGCACATCAAGATACTGCCGCTGCATATTCTGCTTCAGTTGTTGACGATGTCATTGTGTTTTGCTTCCTTGTGCCCCAAGAGATGAGACATGATCATGGCAGGTGAACCATTCTGGAAGTATTTTTCCTCTCTACAAGATAAGCTACATAGTTAACATCAGCAAACCTAATAAGGTTAAAACTGTCACATGCAGGGTAATACAGGACCAGGTCATGTGTTCCCTTAAGGTATCTCAAACTTCTTTTGGCAGCCTTCAAGTAGGGTTTATTGGGACTTGATTTTAGATTCTATTCAGGAGCAGAAATACAGAGAGAACTAAGATTTTTTTTTACATCTTTTATTTTTCTCTAAATCCATAATGAAAGGGAGTGATTGTGTTATCAGCAGATGGGAGCTTTTGAATTTCTAGTTTAGGACCGAGATTTAATTGGTAGAGGAACTTGGTAGGTTACTTGAATTTCCCTGCACTCCTTGTTCTATTACTTATGGAGTGCCTCGCACTGCATCTCCTCTCTTTCTTTAGCTTCAGTGGTAGTAATTGAAGTATTATGTTCCTTTTGAGAAGTGGAAGAGGATGTTGCATTGTCTTTCACGTGTCTCTTTCATCTTACTTATCATGTCAGCCTTCATATTTGAAACCTCAAATATTTCCAGGGACCAGAGATGGTTCATTATATTGATCATCACGTTTTCCTCCTTTGTTGCAGGAAGGTGTCTCGTTGAATAGCATATGAACACTTCCTTCCACCCAGTGTACCCTTTTGTTGTAGACTTTGTGGCTTTTGCTTTGTAAGGAGTATCTCAGAAGGATTCCTTCATCGACTTCTGCATCAAATTTCCCAAGCTGGTCCTTCCCGTTGTTGAGAACATGGCATTTTCATTCAAAACAGTTGTCAGATGAGTAGTCTTTGGTTTTCTTCCATTTGGGAGCTCATAATGGGTTGTTCAGGAAGGACCTGATCATACACATTCAATTTTGTCTTCACTTGGATCTTCTTGACAAAGGCCATAAATACCTCGAAAGTCTCATCCTTTTGTTCTAAGAACCAGTGTTCAGGTGAGTCTTGAATTTTGGGTGACCGTGAGCCAAGTCCTTCTGAAACAATTTATTCACAAGTGAGAAGCTTTCATGCCCCAATCTTCCATGTGAAGGTTCTATGTTATCATCAACTAAATTCAAGAATCTCACATCACCAGCTTGTAGAAATTCAAAGTCAGCACCGTAGATGTTCTTGTTTCTTTTGGCCACTAAGACCACTTTGCCGATGACTTGATTGGTGACTGTGCTCACTTTAGATAAGAACTCTACTTTATTCCCTTTATCACAGATTTTAGAGACACTTATGAGATTGTACTTCGGGCGATCCATTTAGTACATATTCTCAATTTAGTGTCAAATATACTTTCCAATTTTCCCAACATCGAGAATGTACCCCCTCTTTTTTTACGAATGATATATTCCCTTCTTACAGGGCTTTCAGTGAGAAAAAGTTCATGGTACTTCCAGTCATGTGCTTTGAGAAGCCACTATCCATGGTCCATTGCAGTACGCTTCCTCTCATTATTCCTTGCACATATAAATTATGGGTTAAATTTAGGAACCCAAACTAGTTTGGTTCCCTTGTTATGATAAAAGGGATAGATAAGGGATTTTCTAGTCCATGCACGCACATTCATTTCTTACGAGCGGTACCTGCTCCCTCATTAGTAATCACTCTGTCAATGAACACTTTATTTTTCTGAACAGATTGAACCCTGGCCTTAAAATTTTCTTTAAAGTGCCCATTGTTCCCACAATTATCAGGAACAATGACATATTTGTTGTGAGGGTTGTAAGGATTTTTCTTCCTTTGGAACCCGACTCCCTGCTTGTTTCCAGTATTGTTGAAATACATGGTAGTGACAGCATCTAAGGACTAGTTCCAATTCAGAGACTTCTCAAGATCAATTTTTACTTTCTCCAATTCAGCTTGAAGTTGTCGATTTTTCTCATGTTCACCACATTGACTAGTTTTCATATCAGTTATTTCTTTTTCAAGGTTGACATATGTATCACTAGCTACTTCTATCCCTTTCCCAAGACTTACAGTCATATGTTCTTTGTTGAGTCCCTCAATGGTTTCCTCTAAGTTAGAGATTATCACTAAAAAATCATCCCTCTATTTCTTAATAGCTGAAATTTTTTCTTCTATAGTATGTTTCTCATTGCTAAGACCTTCTATTGTTTCCTTCAAGTCAACAACCACTACCATCATGTCATATCTCTCATTTTCTACACAAGTTATTTTTTCATTCAGAACTTCCTTTTCGTTTTTAAGATTAGCTATGATCTCATTTAGGTCCACTACATAAACCACCAGATCATCTTTAAATTGTTCAGCTTCTCATAGTTCTATGGTTAGGATCTCCTTATCGTTATCAAGGTTATAATAGGCATCAATTAGAACATTTGCTAATTACCTTAACTTCTTAGAAGAATAGGATTTCAGATTTCTCTAAACATCACTGAAATTTACCTCATCATCTTCATCTTCTTCATTATCATCAGACTGAGCCGTCAGCACAGATAATGACTCATACTTCATTGCTTCAGTTTCCACTGCCATCATGGAGTTGTTTTCTGCATCTGGTTCCATTTTTGATTCAATTGAGGAGTCTCCCAAGCAGCAAGAGCCTGCTTCACAATATTGCCAGCTGCACTTTTTCGACTGAATCGTTTGTTTGGAACTAGGTTCCTTTTTGCTACTTTGTCAGGGTTTTGTTTGTATTGCTCATGTTTCACAAGTGGACAATCTTTGATGAAATGCCCTGGCTTTCCGCACCTATGACGGAGATCATTGTTCCTTGCGTTACTTGAACTGTCCCTCTTTGATATATGACCTTTCCTTCGAACCATCTTTTGAAATCTTTTAGTAATATAGGTCATATCACTATCTTTTTCACTTGAGTCATTGCTTTCAGCCTTGAGTACCAGGTTCTTTTCCTTTTTTAGCTCTCTTCTTTAACTGTCTTTCTTTCTTTTCATCTCGTCTGTCTTCAGATTAACAATCAGCTTTCCATGGTTAGAGTGTATAGATCATTAACTTCAGTGATGGCATTTACCTTACTTTCCCGAGAATTAGGAAGAACACTGAGGATTTTCCTTACAAGCTTATTTCTAGAAATAACATCTCCAAGTAAATTAAGCTCATTTATGATAGATGTGAATCTGGTATGCCTATCCTGTATAGACTCATCATTCTTCATTTTGAAGAGCGCACACTCTATGGTGAGTATGTCAATCTTGGACTGTTTAACCTCAGTAGTTCCTTCATTTGCAGTTTGCAACGCTTCCCATATTTTTTTGGCAGTATCACAAGCTTAGACTCTGTTGTATTCATCGGTTCCTATACCACATACCAAGATTTTCTTGGTGCAATAGTTCTTTTCTACGGCTTTTCTGTCAATATCACTGTACTCCTTTCTGTCTTTCAGCACCATTGGTCCAGTTTCTTCAAGCTTCTTCATAGGAACGTGTGGACCATCACAGATGATGTCCCACAGTTCTGAATCTTTGGCCAATGTAAAATCATGCATGCAAGTCTTCCACCAGCCATAATACTGACCATAAAATTTAGGAGGTTTGTAGGTTGATTGTCCTTCCTCAAAGTTGGGGGGAGCAGCCATTGAGATCCTTTCTAGGTGTTAACCTTTTAGAAAAAACCTGCTTTGATTCTAATTGTTAGCTTATATGAGTCCACCAAACTATAGAGCACCTAATCATTTATAAGTTTTCACTAAGAATATTTATGAAACAGTAAGTAAAAGAGACAATTGATTTTTACGTGGAAAAATTCCATACAAGGGGACAAAAACCATGACCTACACTTGTGAGCTTTCAACTTCAATAACTTGTAATCTCACTATTACAAACCACTTTATAATAACTCTATTACAAAGACTTCAACTTAACTAACTTGTGATGCTCTCACCACAAGATACTTTGTAACTCTTTAGTTACAAAGACTTTAAACTTATGGCTAAACCTAGTCACAACATAAAATCAGAAAGTTTACGGATTTTGGATTTCCTAAAACATAGCTTCTAAGAAAGCAATAAAAGAGTTACAATAAAGAAAAAAGAACAAGATTACAGCTCGACTACGGATCATAGACTCATTGTGAAACTGATCCTTTAGTGGAGCTGTCTTCTTGTTCTTGACACACCAGTGACTTCAATGTCGGATGAACACTTTAATGCTTGAGAGAATATCACTGAATGCACAACCGAATATCTTGTGCCTTGCACCTAGTTGTTATACTACAAAAGACATCACAATGTGATGTCAATTCATGGTACACGCTTCTTCTCAATGAGAAGTGACTGTTGCGCTGTCTGTTGCTCTATCGCGTGTATAGTTGCAACAGTCACTTTCTGCAGTTGTGTTCCATCTGTATAGTTGACTTGAACTTCTGTCAGAGAACCCTAAGGGACCAGGTCCCTATTGTGTTTCTCTTTGTAATAGTTGCGGACAGTCACTTTCTGTAGTTACGTTCCAACTGTACAGTTGACTTGTACTTCTGTCGGAGAACCCAAAGGGACCGGATCCCTTTGTGTTCCTCCTTGTAGTTATTCATTCTTTTGCTGAAGATCAGACTGGACATTATTCATTTGAAGTGTATACCACTTGTACTTCTGTCGGAGAACCCTAAGGAGTTATGTCCCTGTTGTTTCCTCCTTGTGGTTGTTCACTCATTTGCTGGAGATCAGACTGGACATTATTCACTTGAAATATATATTAGGTGGGTCAGGTTCCCTATCTAATTATTGACAATAAATTTATTAGATCATCAAAATATAAGAAACATAAGTCAAAAACATTGAAACCCAGACACACATGTACACTAAAACAGTAGCATCGATGGGGATGATTAACTAAAAGATCATATTTCTTTTCTATTTTGACATGTATTCAAGTTGGAAATTCTTATTTCATTATTTGATTGTTTAGTTTGATAAACAAGGATTGCCGTTTTGCTTCGTTTCTAGAAGGTTTTTAAATTTTTTATTTTAGAAGAAATCTACTTGTGGACTAAGTGGTACCTATTAAAATTATATATTTCACAGTGACAAACTTAACTTATATTTTTCATAATTTTTTGGAACTTTAAAATCAATTAAAATTTCGCTTTTAAAGTTATTTTTATTTGAATTAAGTAAGAAATTGTAACATATTGGACTTTAAAATCAATTAAATTTTACCTTATATAAAACTTTTTCTTATTTGAATTATTTAATATAACTATAGTACATCCATATTACTTTTATTCATCTCCACGATAAATTTAAGTTCTTTCAAAGTTTTTATTGTAAAAATTTAAGAACATTCCTATATTCAGTATTTTGTCTATTCTCTTATGTACGTCAAGAATCATTAAAACGGTTTATACATTTAACTTCTATTAATTTTTATGATTTAGAATGACTTGCTCATTTTTAAACGATTAGACTATATAATAGTATTTTACATGTAGGGGGAAATTAAAAATTATAAATATATTTAACCATATTACTATTTATTAAATTAATATAAACAAACTGTATCAAAAAATTCTTTAACTGCCTAATGAATTTTAAAATTACAAAGATGAGAAAGAAAGATATTATATAATTTTTATTGGTAACTACATTATTTTATTAATTACCAAGTAGCAATTACAAAACTATAGCATAGCTTACACAGCTTGTTATTCTTCTCTATACTCTTCTTACTCTCCTACCTAGAAACATAGGCTATACACAAAAATTTTGTTTTTAGGTGTGACCCTAACACTAACCATATAGGCTATTCTTCCACAATCTGTTCTCATGTTCTGTTTTTCTTCTCAAATATACGTCTATTTCTCTCTATCCATATGTGGTAAGCTACTTCTGCATATATCATTCTAAACACCTGTGCAAGCTGAATTTTCCCTTTGGCTTCAGATATTGACCATTGTAGGAACTGCTGCCAATTGCTAACTCCCAGAAATTGCATACAAATCCAGTTGCACATTGTACTCCATACTTGAGAAATATATTCATATTGCCCAAACAGATAATCTCTTGTTTCTACTTCTTTCTTGCATAGTGCACATTCTGTATCAGCAGATATCTTCTAGTTTTGTAGCCTGTCTCTTGTCAACAATCTTCCCTGTACTATGAGCCACATTATAAACTTTGCTTATGGCCTTGCTGCATTATGGAACATCTTCCATTCCATTCTTCTGTAATCTCCTAGCAACTGTAAGTAGATTTGCCTGATCATGTTTTTTCGCTGGTTTGGTAAGACTTGTCCAGCTTCCAATACACTATGGGCCTCAAATACTTTCCTTACCATCCAGCATGCTTGGTGAGGTATTACCATTGAACTCATTTGATGGTTCTTTATATAGTAGGTATGGATCCATTGAATCCAACTTGTTTGTGAGCTAAGTCCCACCAGGTCTTTGCTATAACTGCTTTGTTCCATAATTTCAGGTTGACAATATTAAGTCTCCCTCCTGACTTAGGTAAACAAACTTTATCCCATTCTATCAGGACCTTCTTTGTGATCTCATTTGCTCCAGATCATACATCAGATCTGTATATCCCCTCTACCAATATGATCACCTTTGTTGGCAAGATGTGAATCCCAAACAACACACTTTGGACTAACTGGACCCTCCCTGCATATGATAGAGGCTTAGTAGTCCAAGAAGTGATCCTCTTAGTCATTTTATCAATGAGAGGTTGCCATTGCATTAAGCTCAGTTTCTTTGTTGATAAGGGAACTCCTAGATACTTGAAAGGGAGTTTACCACTTGCTAATCCCAACATCTGCATAATTTATTACTTGAAAGGGAGTTTACCACTTGCTAATTCCAGCATCTGCATAATTTATTTCCTTTCTGTCACACGAACCCCACAAAAATAAGCTTCACTTTTACTGAGATTTACTTATAACCCTGAGACTTGAGCGAACTGATTAAACTTCTGTTGCATTACTTGTATTGTCTTCAAATTACCCCTAACAAATAGAAGCAGATCATCTGCAAAGATGAGGTGAATAATCCCTAGATTTGCACACCTAGGGTGATATTTGAAGTCTTTCTCCTTCTTCAAACAAGTCAGATTCCTGCTTAGGTACTCCATTGCAATAAGTATGATGACATAGGGCCACCCTGTCTCAGTCCTTTTGCAACATTGAAAGGTTTTGCT
Organism: Nicotiana benthamiana; assembly: GCA_034376525.1. Classification (NCBI taxonomy): domain Eukaryota; kingdom Viridiplantae; phylum Streptophyta; class Magnoliopsida; order Solanales; family Solanaceae; genus Nicotiana; species Nicotiana benthamiana. The sequence goes on along the minus strand of CM067324.1, from coordinate 126,250,220 downwards.
GGCTTACTATTAACTACAATTGAGTAGTTTACTATCTGAACACACTCCATAAACCAGGCTATGAACAACTGGGGAAATCCCAGTTCGTCCATCACTTGCTTCATGAAATATCACTCCACAGAATCATACGCTTTTTGAAGATCTATCTTTATCATGCATCTAGCAGATAAGTTTTTCCTAGTATAGACCTTCACCAGTTCATGTACCTATATAATATTACTGCTATCTTCCTCCCAGGTATGAAACCTTCTTGGGTTTCATTGATCAATGTGCCCATAATAACTTGTAACATGGCTGCTAAAACTTTAGATATCATTTTTTACAACACAGTGCAATAGGCTATAGGTCTAAATTCCTTAACAGTTTTAGGCTTGGACACCTTGGGCACTAAATGTTATAGTTGTACAATTTATGGCTTTATACAACTTTCTAATCTTGAAAAAATCCATAACAACATCCATTACCTCATCTTTTACAATAGGCCAAGCTCTTTTGAAGAAAACAACATTGTAACCATTCACACCTGGAGCTTTATCATCACCAATTGAGCACAATCATTCATATATTTCTTCTGCAGTCACATCTTTGCATAACTTTATTCTTTGCTGTTGAGTGAGTTTTGCTCCATTACATATAACCACTTTATGTATAGTAGGGAAGGTTTGAGCAGCAGTTCCCATCAATGATTTACAGAAGTCAACTATCTCCTTTTGAATACTCTCAGCATTAGTGATTTTAATCCTCTCAATGGCTTGTAGCTCTACAATCTACTTTCTTTGATTCCTTTCTGTCATTATAGCTGAGAAATATCTAGTATTAAAGTCACCTAACTGAATCCATTTTTCCCTAGTTTTTTTTTAAAGCACCTTCTTCAATCATACTCTACTTCTCAAAATTCTGCATCAACTCCTTCTCTTTCCTCAATAGGTCATAATTGCTATCAGCATACTTTTTCGTACATGTTCCAGCTCAATTTTACCCAGCTCTATCTTCCTCTTAATAAACTTGAATTCCTCTATATTAAGCTTCTTCAATACTGCCCTTAGAGCTTTGAGATTCATCCATACATTTTGTGTTTTTTTCCAATGAAACTTTTGGTTCCAGATCAATTGTACTTCAGGCATAAATCTCTAATGGTCAGCCCAAATATTAAAAAATTTAAAAGAAATCTTTCTGTTTCTCGGTATTTCATTAAAATTGAGACACATAGGGACATGATCAAATATAAATGGCAGATCATATACAGTTACTATATGCCCTCATTGCATCATTCATTTATAGTTCCCAAAGACTCTATCTATTCTACTCCATATTCTATCCCCATAACCCTGCTTGTTGGACCTAGTGTAGTAGTCACATTCCCAATTCAATTAATTTAGCTTTAGCTCCTGAATACAATTGCTGAAGTCTTGAATTTTAGCTCTTTTAACTGGATTCCCATACTTCCTATCTTGCAGTTGCAGAACAACATTAAAGTCACCACTAGTTATCCAAGGAATAGCTGTCATTGGATCTATTGCTTTTTGATTTCCCCATAACTGTTTTCTTTGTTCAAGTGTATTATACCCATATACTACTGAGATTGCACATCTTCATCTCTCATAACATTTGTGACTGTACAGTGAATAACCTGTGCTTCTGCCTTAATCAACTTCAGTGGATAGTAGTTAGAATCTCATATAACTCATATCCTACCATTTACTGCTGCATTGTAGTTATTTATCATCTCCCATCCAGGTGCTATATGTTGTCTAACTTCTCTAGCCTTATTCTCCTTAACTCTAGTTTTAATGATCCCCGCTAGCTTTATATTTTTAGTTTCAGATAATTCTTCAGCTCCTTCCTCTTATACCATTTATTTATACAATTTTTATAATGACTAACAAGATGCTTGCGAAGTACTAACCTAATATATCAAATAAAATTATAATAAGAATAAATTTAAGTTGAACATATTGACTGAAGATTAAGAAATTCTATTGGAGTAGTTTATTTTTCTTATTGAGTAACAAATATAGGATCAATATTCATCATTTTCAAGAATATATACTTTATTTTATAACTCAAACATAATATTTGATATAATATATTCGCTATTTAAAAAAAAAGTTACATATTGAGGTAGTGTACACGAGCAACGCGCGTAATATAAGACTAATAATGAATAATAAATTGCAAGATATAATTAGGGAAATTGGTGCTTTTACTTCTTGAATGAAATATCATCAAATTTCGATTTTGGATTTTGTGATATGACATTATGTACATCTTTTATATTAAACGAACGAAGACTCTTAGTGAAATGTCGTTCGTCTTTTTTACCCCTTTAAAATAGAGTTCACATTGAACAAAATAATCATTTAGTTATCTTCCTATATATCTTCCTATATTTAGTTTAGGATGGGTGACCCCCTGGGAAGTCCTAGTGTTGCATCCCTCTTGACCCAGACCCCACCTGGTGGGAATATACTGGGTAGTTGTTGTTTATCTTCCTATATATATTATTAATCATTCAATTTACTTTCCTAATATTTAGAAATACTCATTTAATTACTTTCTTTTTTAGGACCTTAATTTAGCAAAGTGAAAAACTTATTCCTAAAATTCCTACCATAAATAAATGAGAAAAGTACATTTTAGAGAAGGAACTAAAATGTCTTCAATTTCTAAAATCTTAAGTTAATTAAAAGAAATTATATATTTCAAGAAGGAATCAAATTATTTTAAGTTCTAATTTTCCTATACATAAAAAGTAAAGGAAAATACATTTAACTGCTTTTGTTATGGGTAAATTTTTGGCAACTTTGTCAAACAAAAACGTAGCTTCCTTTTTTGCTTTGTATTTACATGTTAAATTTTAAAATGTTATATTTTACTTTGATCTATATATATAATTATGTAATCCATAAATATAATTATTTAAAAAGGGATTAGATGGAATGAGTTCTTTTAGAGTGTTCTATTTTGTCTTGTGGTGCATAAGTTTTTTCAAAATATTTTTTTTTTGTGATGTATAAGTTAAAGTTAAATGAAAATTTTTGAGATGAGAAGAAACATAAGACTCAAAAAAAAAAAGGATTAAATTGGGAGTGTTTAGCTGAGGGTCTACGAAGATTATTGATTTACTTAGATTATAGGAGTGTATGAGGTATATGCATAATAAATTTGTATGTATGTATAGTACAAATTTATTACGCATGTACCTCATACACTCCTATAATCTAGGTAAATCAATAATTTTATACAAATTTATTATGCATGTACCCAATACACTCCTATAATCTAGGTAAATCAATAATCTCCCTAGACCCTCAGCTAGACACTCCCAATTTAATTATATATATATATATATATATATATATATATATATATATATATATATATATATATATATATATATATATATAGCACTAGAAACTAGTTTAATATAAAACTAAGTGCAGCACCTTTGATCCTTCTGCTTTTGAAGGTTCACAAATTTAACAAATTATTAACTATAAAATCATTTATTGCGCCTGATATATGTTAAATTTTGATTATATTTAGGGTAATATAGTTTTAATAACATTATAAACTTTTCCTATGTATATAAAGGGACGAAAAAGCTCACATTCTAATCAATTCAAGATTGAATATGCTTAGTCAAAAATCACAAGGACCAAAAATAGAATTATCAATATCTGAAAAATCGAAAGTTCAATTGTCCCAAACGACTACAAATAAATTGAGGATTTACATATTGTAATTTAGACACAATGGCAAAATAATAGTACGGTGTAGCATGTGATCCAATATTTCTTTAGATCTTAACATTTTTTCTTTCAAAAATGCAGAAATTACAATTAAAACTTGTAGATTTTAGGTTAAATTTAAGGTGACTATAAGTAGTTGATTATATAATTTCTAAGAAAGAACTTAAAACCTCAGTAGCAAACAAGAAATTTACACCCTAGATATTTGACTTTCGTTTTATCATTGCCATGGAAGAAACCCCATAAAAGATTGAAGATACACCGAATTAATGGCCTAAATAAGTAAAAGAAGTTGCATCAATCATTGTTAAATAATTTCAAATCACCATCAAAAGAAATAGCATAAGCAAACCAACTATATGTAGCATAATTATTTATAGTCAAACATGGAAACAAAGTTCAGTAAAGAAAAGGACGTGTTTCGAATTGGAGCACATTTATAGAAATTATGTGCAGCACGAACATGTATTTTACTATTAGTCTTGGAAAAATTACTTTATGTATGTCATTGCTACTTCCTACCTCCAAATTATAATTTCTTCTAAAACTGCATTTTTTTCCACACGAAAGATAGACTAATTAAAACCTTGCTTTGTCCTTATGGCTAGCAGCCTAGCATTAAGTTGATCAATTTTATAAACTAAATAGGATTCACAATATTAATCCGTTATTTTAAAATGGAGAAGATATATATATATATATATATATATATATATATATATATATATATATATATACATGAAAATACCAAGTGAATTATTTCGCTTGGAAAAAATTCGCTGACTTTGAGATTGAGGGAGGATAAAAGTAATTAAATAGAGCCTAAGTAAATAGATAATTTATGTTAAAGTTAATCGAAGAGCCAACCTTAGTAATACTTTAAATATTTGCAATCTCCTTTACACTAAAATTAATTGAAAAAAATGTATAATCAATTTCCTTTTCCATTCACATGACAATTAAATTGACTTGAAGTGTTGAACTGAAGTGAAAGCTATTGGATTTCAAGTTTGTTGACTTTGTATACTTCAAAAGAGACTGAAGAATTCAATGTCGCATGAATTTTGAGTACACTGCCAATAATTAGCTACTATCGTTGTATGCTAAGTGTTAATTAGCTAGATCACATTTCAATCAAATCGAAGAAAATAGGTCCATTTTCTCACTGTATTGTAAATACTTTACCTCTTATTTTTCCATTATATTATATCTCTAGTCCCAATCAAACCTCTTCTTTTATCGTTGTCTGTACTTGCGAAATTTAATGCTAATTGCAATTCCAAATACTATACTCCCTCCAATCTGGTCTATAATAAAGTGATCATTTTATCTTTAATTTTGTTCCAAAATAAGTATTTATTTATATAATTAAGAAAAAAATAATTTTATTTTTTCAAAATTTTTCCTTACATATTTTAATATGTCAAGATAGTAATAATTAATTAAAATTAATTTAGTAAATATAATCTTTTTTTCTCTAGGAGTTTGTATTCCGTAATAAGTATGCTAAAAATAAAATGATCAATTATAATAGAACGGAGGAAGTAGTTAATAACAATGGTAAACCAACCAGCTATATACTGTCTCTCGTTATATGGCATCTTAATGGTCTAGAATTTTCATCATGCGGTAATGATGAATTATTTTGCATATTTTAGTTGTGCCGTGATGGAGCTAGAGATTTCACTACAGAGATTCAAATTCTTGTAAAAATAGGTTATATCATATTTCTGTTACAAGTCAAGCGGATACAACCCTTATATTTGTCATATTTTTGACTTGTAATATATATGTATAATAAGTAAAAAATTTAGCAACGGAAATCATATGAACCCCATTGCTTCAATGTGGCTCTGCCATTGTACGTGTATATGCTTGCAGAATAGTATATTTGCTTTAACGGCATCCAGAGGTAAATAAAGCTTATCTTTAACCGATTTAATCGAACTCGATATTTTTAAATAAGTTAAGTTCAATATACTAAGAGCTCGTTTGGACATAAGAATTTATTCATTTTTTCGAAAAAGTTTACCTTTTTACGAAATTAATGTTTCGCCATAAAATTTTTAATTTTCACTTGAAGATGAATTTTAAAGTTTTCGAAAATTTGACAAACTCCAAAAAGTTATTTTTCAAAATTTCCACTCAAATTGCTCACAAAAACTTAAAAACAATCCAAAATTATAATTATATCCAAACACAACTTTAATTTTCGATCAAATATTATTTTTACTTAAAAGAATCACTTTATTCTAAAATTTTACAAATATTATGTCCAAACGCCCACTAAAACTTTTTGTTGTGGTATACTCAAGGAGCAAAACTTTCTTTAATCATATAGGTATACTTTTCATTATAAGGGGGATCTACGTTTATTCTAATTTGTTGGAAATTAAATGCAAAAGAAAATAGCGAACTTTTGTCAAAACTTCATCTAAAGTCATTTAAGACAGCTACTATGACAGACGATGGCTTAAAGCTAATAGTAGTGGCTTAAAGTTTGTTTTATTCAAACTAAATAAATGTGGAAGTAAATATTGGTACTAGTTTAATGTAGTAATCAATTGTGATAAACAACTGTTTTTCTCTGGGCTAGTATATGTACGATCCAATCCAATTAATACCAAGTATTTGTTTTGTAAAATTATAAAACTGAATATGGTACTTTTATTATAATTTCTTTAGTAATGTGATAAAACCTAGAAACCTGATACGTGTCCTTATGCAATACCCGTTGCCTCTTCATCGTTAGGACCACAGGCCGAATAAATTGAAGGGAAAAAAAACAATACTGCAGCAATCAATACTGTGACAAGTCAATCTCTTACGTTTTGTGATGTGAGAGTTCATAGATTTAAAATTTCGACATTTTGCCGTTATTGTTAGAATAAATATAAAAGCTTCTACAATTATTATCTGATTTTGTTTTGATCATATCTTGCTCTTAAGAGTAAGGCTGTATTTTTTGCGGTTCCGAATCGGAATCGAATCGGAACCGTGGCCCTGCTGGTTCTGCCGGTTTCGGCGGTTCCGGTTCTAGCGGTTCCCGGAAACTGTGGCGGGGCGGTTCTACCGGTGGAACCGCCAGAATCGGAACCGGAACTGGAACCGGACCAGTTCTGGCGGTTCCAAACGGTTCCGGCAGTTCTGTAACGGTAATTTTTCAAAAAAAAAAATTTTAAAAAAATTATTTCCAAACGGCTCTTTGCAAAAAGTAGTCGTTTGGAAGTTTAAAAAATAGCCATTTGGCCCCCAAACTTTATATAATTACACTATTTCCCATTTCTCAACTATAAATACCCCCTCATTCTTTCATTTTTATTCACCAATTCATCAATATCTCTCAATCTCTCTCAAGCTCTCTTTCAATCTTTCTAGTGCAAGTGCTTAATTTATTGTTGCAAATTCGTGAAACATTGTGAAGTTGTTGAATTGAAATTTTTAAGTGTTCAATTTCAACGATTTTCAATTTTCAAGAAGTTGTTCGTCAAGCCGGTAAACTCGTTTCAACTCTTACGTGCTTGCTTAATTATAATTATTATGGCATTTTCGTTGAAAAAAATATTCGATAAAGGAAAAGCTAAAACCGGTGAAAGTAGTGGCCAAAATACTACCCCTCCCCCGGCTCCCCGACGTAGAAAAGATAAGCAAGTTCAAAGTAGTAGCCAACCTAGAAATCCTAATGAACCCTTCGGAATCCTTGATAATGGTCACCCTTGTTTTCAATCCTGGATGGATTCATTATAAGGATCGTGAAGAATTAGCGAAAATGATTACTGTTATGTGTTTGCCTTATTCTTTTGCTTCTAATCCTGCATGGATTCATTATATTAGAAGAGTATTTAATCCTACGTATAAAGGTTGGCCTCGCGCAACAGTTAAGGCCGATATTTATAATAACAAGCATGAATATGAATAATACTTGCGCTATTTATTTACCCATATAACTAATCGTATGTCTATTACAACTGATATTGGTAGAAGTAATAATGATTGTGATTATCTAACCGTAACCAGTCATTGGATAGACGAAGAGGTAGAAATTGCTACACTAGCTGATGCGAAAGCATCAATTAAAGTTAATGCTCAAACTGTTTATAATGCTTATAAACAGGAGTTAGAGCATGCTAGGCCTAATATTCCAACCCCTACTTCGTCTATATCACAGTCGTCTAAAAGAGCTGCTGGCTTAACAGCTCTTAAATCGTGGACGGAGTTCAGGGGTACTCAAGGGGAAAATTTAGATGAAATTTCCCATCTAAATGAGCTTCAAGTTTATTCGTCGCAGGGACTAGAGAATGAGAATCCAGACGGCTCTTTCGACCTTTTGGATTGGTGGAAAACAAGGAAAAGAATTTTCCCGTTCTTCCAAGGATGGCTCGGGATGTTCTGTCGATTCAAGCGTCAACTGTTGCATCGGAGAGCGCTTTTAGTCAAGCAAGACTACAAATAGGTGATCACAGAGCGTTGATGCGGGACAACTTGGAAAAATCAATGCTTTTTCGAGATTGGATCCGCGCAGAAAGAAGGAACTTTGGCCTAGCTGAATCACAACCAGAAATAGATGAGTGCTATGAAGAAATGATAGCAGAACTTGCTCATGAAGCAACTTCACCCGGAAGTGGTGATGAACAAGCTTCATTTCCACCACCGCCAACACAACCACCTCCAAACCTTGAAGGTTTTATGAGTTTTGTTAGAAATAATGCATAAATTATGATGTAACTTGTACATTGGCATGTCTTCTTTTAGTTTTTTTTTTCTTTTAATGGTGGTATTAGTACCATGTTGTGCTCATTCCATTGGGGGGAGGAAGACTAAGAAAGATATGCCATTTTGGTCAATAAATATGCTCTTTATCATATCCTTGAATATCTTTTGTCTCAATATTTCTTTGTCTTCACTTTTATATCAATCCTTGAATATTTATATAACATACAATATATAACATACAACACAATATACTAATGACAACATTATTTTATCAATATATACTGCTTATATACAATTTATACTAATTACTAACTACAACACAATATACACTACTTATAGATAATATATACTACTTAAATACAATATATACTACTTATATACAAACTATACTTTACTTATACACAATATATACTAATTACCAAACATAATATATACTATACTAATAACATAGTACGCTATATAAAATATATTCTACAATATACTAATGACTACTATACAAGATCTTGATTTTAAAAAAAACAAAATTTCAGAACCGCCGGAACCGAAACCGCCAGAACCGGAACCGGATGGTACCCGAAACCAGATGGAACCGGTTCCACCTTCAGAACCGTCAGAACCGGAACCGCTAGAACTGTCAGAACCGAAACCGCCAGAGCCAGAACCGCAGACCCAAATAGACCCAGAACCGGAACCGGATACAACCTTACTTAAGAGTTATATATATAAAATACGGTAATGATGAGCTTTGGCCATGTCATAAGTCTTCATTATTAACGAGATGATACATCAACAAATAATATCTCGTCCTTATCTTAAGTTAAAGAAAATTAACTAGTTGATTGCAGAAGAAAATTACGAACGATGTAAATGTTGGGCTTTAAGTTGCCGTAGCTTAAAGAGGGAAAATGGAAAATGAATGAAAAATAAAATATTTGAGCTTCTTATCTTGGTAAAGTGATATTGTCCCATATTGGAGGAATAAAAGATTATTGATGAGTATATATATACAATTGCTCTTCATCTAACTCTTAAAGAGTTAAAATATGACGACTCAAAGAGTCATCACCTATTTTTAATCGAATTCCGTATATATGGAGCCTTGAAAACCTTGTTAGAGTTTCCTCGATTACGTGTGCAATCCGGACGCGTAGCCGGAAAGCTTAAATATGAGATTCTGTGAAAAATGCTAAGTTTTGATATTTAAAATGAATAAACTTGACTTCGGTCAACATGTTGGGTAAACGAACACGGACCCGTGATTTGACAATCTCGGAAGGTCCGTAATAAAATATGGGACTTGGACATATGTCCGAACACGAATTCCGAGATCCTAACCCCGAGATATAATTTTTTATTTTTTTTTTGTGAAATTGTTTTCTGAAAATGTTTAAAGAGAGTTGAAGTGGAATCTCATTTGAAAGTAATGATATCGGGCCCGTATTTTGATTCCGGCATCGGTACAAGTCTCATATATGTTTTGAATCACTCCTGTAAAGTTTGGTTAAAAAGGGACGTCGTTTGACACGATTTGGGCCCTAATTGGAAAATTTATGCTTAAAAGGAGTTTTGAGAAATTTCATTTGATCTTGAAGTTCAATTCGATGTTCATGATGTTATTTTGGTGATTTGATTACACAATTATGTTCGTGAGATATTTTTAAGGTTGTGTGTATACTTGGTTGAGAGTTTCGAGGGCTTGGATGAGCTTGGAGTAGGTTCCGGAATGCCTTAGGCTTAAAAAGATCAGATGTTGCAGGTTCAGGAATTTTGACAGGTCTCTGGACCCTCTTGTGCGGCTAGCGAGAAATCGCGTGCGGCCATGGAGGGGCCAGCGAGGCCGCGGACGCCTTTGCAGGTCCGCGGTAGGTGCTGTGCAGCCGCGATCCCCACTGGCAATGATCTGCAGGTCTTTAGAAAGCATGTGCTGCCGCGGTCCGCGCAAGGAACTTCAGAGGGGTATAAAAGCACGTGAAGTTAAGTTATTTTATACTTTTTAAAACCTCAAAACATAAGAAGCGATTTTCCAAACGACTCTTCTTCTCCAAAACGAATGGTAAGTGATTTCTAACTTATTTTCTTCACTCGTTAACATCTTTTAACATGATTTCAACTTCAATCAAAGATTTTCATGGGGAAATTGGGTGTTTTGGGTAGAACCTAGGTTTTCTAAAATGGGGAGTTGAACCTCAATTTGAGGTTCGATTTCAAAATAAATAATATATTTAGATTTGTGGGGGAATGGGTAACCAGGATTTGGTCCGAACCCGAGTTTTGACCACGTGGGCCCGGGGGCATTTTTGACCTTTTGGGGTAAAACTTGTTTTCATGCATTGGGGTTGATTCATTCAGCATTTATTAATGTGATTGAGTAACCTATGACTAGATTCGAGCGGATTAGTGGTGGAACCGAGGGGTATAATTGAGGCTTGAGTTGAATTCGAGGAATTAAGGTAAGTGTTCAGTCTAACTTTAGCTTGAGATTAGAAGTTAAGTCTTAAGTGCTAATTGCTCTTTGTTGAGTATGACGTATAGGCATGGTGACGAGTATCTATACGGTTGTGTCAAGCATGACCATGAGTCATAAATTAGAAGTTGTTGTATTCTTAAATGACATCACATATGCCTTAACTAATAATCTACTATATCGGGCAAATATTTGTTTATCCTTGTAGATCCTATATATGATTGAGCATCTTCATTAATCAACTGAGTTAAGGTTGGTTATAGCTGATTCTCCCTTGCCGGGATGATTGTTTCTATATTGTTGTTCCCTTGACGAGATGTTATTATGTTGCTTTGTTCCCTTGCGGGGATTTCTTGCGATTATGTGATAACATGAAATGGGATCAGGTGGTACACCTACCACAAGATATTGAAACGGGAGCAGGTGGTACGCCTACCACAAGATATTGAAATGGGAGCGGGTGGTACGCCTACCACAAGATATTTTGGTTTATAAATCCAATATTGCCGAAATTCATGTTAATACAAAGATGGAATCAGATAATGCTGAATTTTTTGCAAAGCATCTCTCCGTATAAAATTGAATGCGAGTCGTTAAATGAAAGACATAAACGGCCTCGGGAAGAACCAAAGGAAAACTCCAAGTGTAGAAGATCTAAGGCGTAGCAAACGTCAAAGAATATCTACTTCCGTTGGACCAGATTTTGTGATATTCTTGCTTGAAAATGAGCTTCAAACTGTTAAAGCAGTTATGTCATCTTCTGATTCAGCATTTTGGAAAGAAGCAGTCAATAGTGATATTCAATCAATTTTGGATAATGGTACATGGGAATTTGTTGATCTTACTCTAGGAAATAAGCCTTTAGGTTCGAAATGGATCTTTAAACGAAAAAATGAAAGTTGATGGTACTATTGAAAAATATAAGACAACACTTGTTGTCATGGTTATTGACAAAAGGGAGACCTTGATTACTTTGACATTTACTCGCCAGTAACGAGGATAACATCGATTAGGGTGTTAGTGGCACTAACGGCTGTGTATGGTCTTGAAATCCATCAAATGGATGTTAAAACAACTTTCTTATATGGAGAATTGTAAGAAAAGATTTACATGGAACAACATGAGATTTTGTGGTTCATGCTAAAGAAACGAAAGTGTGCAAACTTGTTATGTCACTTTATGTCTCAAACAAGCACCTAAACAATAGCATGTCAAATTTGACAAAAAAAATATTGGCAAGTGGGTTTAAAATCAATGAGTGTGACAAATGTATTTACATTAGAAACACTCCAGGTCATGAAGTTATTGTTTGTTTATATGTTGATGACATGTTGATAATGAGCAAAAGTATGGCAAATATAAATGCTACTAAGCGCATATTGGCTAGAAAATTTGACATGAAAGACTTAGGAGTTGCTGACGTAATCTTAGGAATTAGAATTCACAAGACTACACAAGGCATTGAATTATCACAGTCTCACAACATTAAAAAAGTACTTGACAAGTTCAAGTATTTGGATTTCAAGACTGCCAAGACACCAATTGATGTAAGTTATGCACTTCAAAAGAATGAATGTAAAAGTGACTACAACTGGACTATGCTAGAGTATTAGGAAGTTTGATGTATATCATGAATTGTACGCGACCATATATAGCATGTGATATTAGCAAACTGAGTCGGTTTACAAGTAATTCCAACCAAATACATAGGATGGAAATGAAAGGAGTTTTGAGTTTTGGGGTATCTGAAACATACCAAAAATTATGCTTTGAATTATAACAAATATTCCTCTATGATCGAAGTACACGGTGATGCAAATTGGATCATTGGATCATCTGAAGTTAAATCCACGGGTGGAGATTTTTTTACAATTAGGGGTAGAAATGTTTCTTGAAAATCATCCAAACAAATGTGCATCACCCATTCTATAATGAAATCTAAATTCATAGCTTTAGATAAGGCCGGTGAAGAAGCCGAATAACTCTAAAATCTATTGGAAGATATTCCATTTTTGCCCAAACCTTTGGCGCCTATTTGTATACATTGTGATAATCAAACAGCAATAGGCAGGGCAGGGAACGTTATGTACAACGAAAAATACCGTCATATACGACGGATACACAATACCATTAGACAACTATTCTCTAGTGGTGTTATCACGATTGACTACGTAAAGTCAAGAGATAACGTGTCAGATACACTTACAAAAGGCCTACCTAGAGAGGTAGTTGAAAGATCATCAAACAAAATGGGATTAAGGTCTAGGACAAGTTATCATGGTGGTAACTCTCCCTAGCAGACTGGGGATCCCAAGAGCTAGGTTCAAAGAGATCAAACAAAGTTATGCATGAGGGTTCAATATTATCAAATAACTCAACACATTCTCGTGATGAAGACAATGTTTAAAATCGAGGTAAAACATTAAGGCTTTTTGATGAGTCAATAAAGCTTAATACTTTTTATGATTTGCTAAGTCTTGCAGGATATGACCAGATTGTGTGTCTTTAGGATAACACCTTTAGGAATCACCTATGTGAGTGTGAAATGTAAGTCGCTTCAAGGGGAATAAAAGTAAAGGCCCATTCTCTAAGCACTGATGACACCAGGCGGTGTTCATGGCTAAAACAGACACAATTGTGAGAATTATACATGGTTAAGGATTGATTGTGTGATTTATGTTGTCAAGGTATACAACAAAGCTTGATGGTTCAAAGATATAAAAATTTACCGATTGACCGAGTATATCCGATGTAAGTTCACTATGAAAAGTTCAAAGGGAAATCTACTTATCCAGATGCAATAATTCTTGCATGTAAAACACACATGCGTCCGTGCATTCCTTTATTTTATAGCCATTCCCTATTCATGGGCTTTAAGGTTGGTTTTGCTTAATTTTAAGCATGGTGTAGCTTAAAGAGGGTGATTGAGAAATGGAGAAAAAAATAAAATATTTGAGTTTCCTCCTTAAACGAATATTGTCTCATATTGGAGGAAGAAAAGACTTTTGATGGGTATATATACAATTGCTCTTCTTCTAGCTCTTAAAGAGTTAAGAAGAAGGCAAGCTTGCGTCGTCGTCGTCGCTTGGTCGCTCGGCTTGGCTTTGGATTCAGATTCGGCAAAGATTGATTGATTAATATATTTGGACAAATTTCTTTCAATTATTTATTTAATTAATTAAATTAATTAACAATAATACAAATCTGATATAACCCATTACTCGTGACCCCGTCCGATCCGTTTTCTTTTTCAGATTATTTTAAATCCGTTTTTTAACTTTTTCGCAATATTCTCACTTGTTCCAACAACTAAGGATGTTCTAAAAGTTGCAAACCTTTTCAGAAATTGTGGCAAATGGGCTATAAATATGCTTTGAATCATAGAATTTTTACTTACTAAATTTTCTGATTATCTTTTTCTTCTTCTGCACAATATTTTTTAGTGTATTTTACGACCATTGAGTAGTTTGCTGTTCACCGGAGTTTTTGGTACCAATATGTTGGTGCGGTAAATCGTTCTATCCCAGAAGGATATATTCCAACATCCCAAGTACTTGAGGGGAATAATATCTTTAAGGATATACTGTCTATTTAGTGGGCTCGATTTATTCCTATATTATTTTCCAGAATTTTTTTTGTCATTCTGGGTCTACTAACTTTCTGTTTCTGTTTTTTCAAAAAGGTTACTATTTTATTGTTATTACAACAATATAGATTGAATAACAGTAAAAACGTTTTAGTTTCCGGTGAATTTTAAGTAATATATGGTACGAGATTAGTTATTATTATAAAAGTTTAATTGAAATTAACCTTTATAATAATCGAATTAATTGTATAATTACTTTTTATCATTGTTAATGCATAAAATTCAAACCAACTAGAGAAATGAAGAAATAAGAAATCTAAGGCAAGGTTGTAAGATAGGGACACGTACGCGGTGTGCATAAAGGAAACGTACAATTTTCACAAGAAGTCGGGCGCTTACTATGGTGATGGTATATATTTTTAGTCGTGGAAAGGTAATATACATTCATGTGAATTGGGAAACACCTAATTACTTAATAATTATAGAAATCATGTGTCTCCTCCTCTTTCCACCTTTATCTGCCACATATCTCTATTTACATTTAGGTCAAATATTATTTTATGGATCCACTTATAGATTTCCTCTTTTCCTTTCCCATGCAACCTGTTCATTTTGACTCAACACCCCCCAGCCCCCCCCCCCCCTCCCCCACCCCACAAAAAAAAAGGTTTAATCCATCTCCCTAGCTCCTCCTTGCTTGTGTCCCCTTCTCACTTCAGGGGTGAATTTAAAATTTTGTACCATCAATCTATAAAATTAGAACTATTTTATCCTTAGGACACGCGATCTATGTTATAAATAGAGGAGTTACCAGTATTTAGAGTGTTCCGCAAAATATTTATGTATATATATTTTTAAAATACTGATATATTAGAAGTGACACTTTATATATAAAAAATATTTTGATTGAATATAAAAGTACACTTTTAACTTTTAAATTCAAGATCCATCTCTCGTAATTACAGTACTAATTTTTTTTAATCTATTTTAAA
This sequence comes from Nicotiana benthamiana, assembly GCA_034376525.1. Classification (NCBI taxonomy): domain Eukaryota; kingdom Viridiplantae; phylum Streptophyta; class Magnoliopsida; order Solanales; family Solanaceae; genus Nicotiana; species Nicotiana benthamiana. Next base: position 126,234,713 of record CM067324.1, on the reverse strand, counting down.
TACACGAATATTTGCTGTGGATATATTGCATCCTCCACAGCTCACATGCACACGCGCCCACACATTTGTGCATACGTGCATGTGTGTAGATATTGATTCCATCTAGGTTATGTACGGTACGAACAAAAATATTTTTTAATATTTAATATTTGTTGATTTAATTATTTTAGAAAATATTTTTATTCTTAACTCATTTTCTTTCAATTAGAAGAAAATATTTTCCTTATCAAGAGAAGGAAAAATATTTTTCAAAATATCTTCTCAACATTTTCCATCCTCACCAATTCACCCCATCCCCTCTCCAAAAAAACCATTTTTTTAAAATTTTCATTTTCCTTTACCATCCACCATACTACCTCTCCACCCCTCCATCCACCACAAACAAATTATTTGTTTTTACCTTAATTTTTTTTTTTTTTTGCTATTTCAAATTTCAGTTTTTTCCTTTTTTTTCACCACCCACCCACCCCTCACATGCCCCCTCCCCCATCCCCCGCTCTGCACAAATTTTTTTAAATATTTTTTTATAATTTAAATTTTTGTTTTTTTTTCTCTTTACTGCCCCTCCCCCCCCCCCCCAATATTTTTTAAATATATTTTTATTTTTATTTTTGTATTTATCGGTTCAAAGGTTCAAAATTTTACAAGCTCCAAAATTATAAGTTCAGAGGTTTATGTGTTTGAAAGTTTACGGGTTTAGAAATTATAAAGTTTAAGGGTTCTAAATTCCGGTTTTAAAAGTTTAGTGGTTCGTAAGTTTATGAAATTTGTGGGTACGGAAGATTACTGGTTTGAAAGTTTACGGTTTCGTGTTTATTATATCTAAATTATTGAATACTATTGAGAAATCATTTTCCTTAATTTGCGTACCAAACAGCGATAAATGAATAAGAATACTACTTATTTTCCAAGAAAATATTTTCTTGGAAAATATTTCCACAGAAAATATTTTCTGTTATACCCATGGGCGAAGCTACGTAGCCCCATGGGTGGTCAACTGACCACCCTTCATCGAAAATTTACACGGTATATATAGGTAAAATATTAGATTTTAGTGGTATATAACATATATTAAACACACTTTATTGAAGATTTTTTATACTTCTTTCAAGTTTGAACACCGTGAATGAAATTTGCGGCGACGCCACTGATTATACCAAACACACCCCTAATTCTCAAGAATTTAATTTTGACACCTCGAACTAAATTTTTTTAGAGGAATTAAAGTTGTATTGAGGCTGTTTATGAGTAATTTCGTGAAGAGATTGATCAATATACTTGAATACGTTCTCGTAGTTAAGGTCGATGTTATGGAATTAACCACGTAGATATAAAAGAACGGAGTTTATTCTATATACTGAGAACTTAGAAGACATAACCTAATACTACTGTATTAATCACATTGAAACTGATCAACACAAACTTAGGCTTATGTCTTCAGGTTTTGGTGTCGTACGTGGACGCATAATTTCAAAATTATGAAATTGAGTAAAGACTGCTGATTGTGAAGAATAGTACGTACAATTAGTATAACGAAATTAAGGGACACATAATCTCTCAAATACTCAAATTGGTTACCACTTGTCCAGATTATATATTATAAAGTAGGTGTAGAATATTTAGTTTAAGGGACTATTACATCTGATTACGTCTTACTTGCTAACTAAGAAAAGACAGACTCAATGTAATGTTACGACTTGTGTCCTGTAAACTGGAACAGAATTAGCCTCCAGTAATTTCAACAATTCAAGAAATATTCTCAAGAGATCAGGATCTTGAAAGAATATTATTTATAAATATGTTGACATCGAAATACTGAAATGGGAAACTACTTGTCAGAATTTAGAGTAGGTAATTTGGTGGTTAATTTAGCAAACTCTTACATACAAATACTCGAATCAGTTGCTACATGTCCAAACCTTAGTGTTTGCTTGTTCACCATTGCCAAAAATTAAATATTTATATGTTGTCTATGTTCTAAATTAATATTGACCAGCAAACGTATGCAATTAGGTGGATTCTATCAACAAATAGAAATGTGTTGTTTTTTCCTGTGGCGAGCTGTTCAATTTCTCCAACAAACCCTTCAATAACTAATCCTGAATCTTCTTATCTTCTTCTTCTTTTTCTACATTATGATAGTTTGATCATTATTTTAATATTGGGATAGGCTTTGCATTGTTAGCTAGCTATTTCTGGATACGAGACCAAAAGCGCTTGTGGATGGCAATATTTTGTTACTATTTTAAGAAATCTCTAATTATTATATTTTAAGTAGTAGTATATGTGTGGTGTACCAAGAGAGTGACAGTATCAGCCATGCAAAAGCACAATATTTTACTCAATAACCATGCAATATACGCAGAACACATATATAAGAGTGTCCCCTTTCTTCCATCTTATCTGCCTCGCGTTACATCCCTTTATTTTAATTTAAACTAATAAACATTACTTATATTTTATTGAAATACTAAATAGACCAAGACATTATTTTATGGATCAACTAAGATTTGATCTCTTCCTTTCCCGTGCGAGCTGCTTATTTTGACTCATCATCCCCTACTCCCTCTCCCTCCTCTCTTTTGCTTGTATCTAGTGTCTACACTATGCGTGAGTTATTGGTTAGAGTTCGAGCCGTGAGAATAAAAAAAAAATTGTAGAAAGCACTATATCCGCCGTCATGAAAGATTAGTCATGCCAATAAATTTCATGTAGGAATGGTTAAATAAAAAACATGGGAACTTCAAAGTAATTGCCAAGTCATCGTACACTGGTGTGATACGATTCCACCTTAAGAGCTTTGATATGTGTAAGAGTAATTTTGTTCGAAAGAATTTGAATATTTAAATGATACTTCTAACTGTCTAAGTAATTTCCTTAGGAACTGAAAAATATGTAGGAATAGATATTTGTAGTTCAGATTGATCATGAATAGGATTAACCAAGTAGATACGGAAGAATGGAGTTTATTCTTTACACTGACGAAAACTTAACCTAATAACCTACTAATGCTTTATTAATCACGTTACTATATGCACAATCTTAGGCTAATGTCGCAGATTTTGGTGTCATGAAGGCATTACCCGATTATAAAATTAAGTCTAGACTGCTGATTTAGCAAATAAGTACAATTAGTAATACTTAATTAAGGAAGCGATAATCTGTCACGTAATCAAATCTGCAACTACTTGTCCAGATTATAGAGTAGGTTGGATAATTAATTTAACGAACACTTATATATTATGATATTAATACTTGAAAAGATATCCAAAATTTAGTGTTTGCTCCATTTTAGGCCCATTTTACGATCAAATGGAAATGTGTTTTTTTTTCCTCTGTGGGAACTATACAATTTCTCCAACAAATCGTTGTATATAATGTTAACTATAAGCTTCTCTTATTGATTTTTTTGGTGCATACATAATACATTGCTTAAGAAATTGGTAGCAGGTTTTCCAGCTATTTTCAGATACGAGACAAAAACAACGCTTGTGGATAGCACTTTTTGTCCCTAATTTTAGATATATAGGCTTATTATTTAAGCAATGTATGTGTATGGTGTACCAATTAGAGTGCCAGCATTATTTTAAGAAGAGCCATATACATAATAATTTACTCACTAACCACATAATCCATGCAGAGCACATAATTGGCGAATAATACTATATTCGAATATTTAGAACTTTGAATTAATTAAAAATTTGCTAAAGGACAACTGGCATTAATGAAAACTCGAGATCTTTCCAAGAAATAGGGCCCTCTAAGTGCTTTTACCTGTTCTTACCATTTTATTATTGGGTGTGCGTGGAGTTCTTCAGAGTGGTTGACATTTCTGAGAATCAGACGAATTACATTTCAAGAGACTATCAGACAAATAATAAATAAGAGTATGATTTTCACCCAAAAGAGCCAATAGTTTGATGACACTCAATGATTGGTAATCCATAATAATTTAGTTTCAGTGCGAGCTTTCAGTGCAAGAAACATGAACCACAAATAGTGTCTTATCTCAGATACGTAGAGCACGAAGTACAAAAATGGGGACATTTAATATTGTGACAAGCACAAGGTCTAGTTGGCCACGGTTAAAGTGCAAACAATTGTTTTCAATCATTGTATAAATGGCAAGTATAAGGAATTTGACTGTAATTCTGCTACAGAATTGTTCAATTTCTGAAGTAGATGAATTTTGGAGGAAAATCTGAGCCTAGAGGTCCGCAACCGTGAGTTAGCGGCCTTTACTTGGCTAAAGCAGAAAAAGAAAAAAGTTGGCATTGGAGTTTATTTTGATTAGTTTCTTCGTAAAAGATAAGGCAAAAGACAAGAATGTAGCAGTCTTTGTTAAAAAAGTTCTGCATAAGCTAATATTCATGTTTAAGTTGCTTTGCTGTAAGCTGAAAGGTCAAGATGTTAAAACAGAATTGCAATGCTTTGAGTTCACATCATAATGATTTCCAGACCATTGTTTTCCCAGTTAAAACCTTCCCTGTAATTCCTTTTTCACTGTATAAAAATTGCTAGAGAAAATCCAGTTGCTATTCCCCCGACGAATTGCATGTAGAAGAGATAGGAAATTATGAAGAGTGATATATAAAAAAACTAGATAGCCTGTGGCTAACGGTTTATAAAAATCAAGTGCAAGAAAAGTGACTCCATACGATTGCATGCACATATGACAATGCACTCTGTTTCAATCACGAAGTTGTTTGAATATCATTTTCTGGACTCAGAAATCCCTTCTTGTAGGAATATAAGCAATAAACGAGTAACACTCCTTGTGTTGCAACAGCTTCTGATAAAAGAATTAATGACAATGCACTTCGGGAGTGTTACCTATCAGTGAGCTATAAGTGAATCATTCTTTATGAAGATTCACTAGTTGAAGGATTTTATGTTGAAGTACCACTTGAGGCCCAAAGAATGCAAGTATGCCAATAAACAAAGCTAATATACTTACAATTATTCATACTTAGGTATAATTTGTCACAACAATGCCTAGTGCAATCAATCAATTTGATGGATTGGAAGAGATTAGTCAGACCATCTCGCTATGTCTGCTATGAATGACAAGAATGCTGAATTCCATCAAATAACTGGTGAGTTGGAGGAGATCAATCCAAGTATCTTGTTATGTAAGCTATGATTTGTCACGAGAAAACCACCAGATGGAAATATAGTTCTCCGCGTAATTTGATCTGCAGCAAAATCAATTGAACTTCCTTCCCAGTCAGTCACCTGAAAAGATTTTGCACACAATGAATAACTAGGAAAAACAGCAAGTCGGACCCGTTTATTTTACAAAATAAAGAATTCTACAAAACAGGATTCATGTTAATTGATGTATAGTCCCACACTTCCCCTCAAGTTGAAGGACAAGGGATATAGTTAAAGCCTTAACAAGGAGAAGAATCAAGCAAAGAATCAAAGGGCACAAAATTCCCCCTTGATTTACATCCCATTGTCCCAAATAAACAAGGCTGTGAGCAGGCTACATCTGAAAGCTGTACACGCTATGGGGAAGTATCAATACTAGTGCATGGAGGGTCACGTAAGGATCGATATGATTGATAGAAGAGCTATGGTATTTCATTTCATGCATTTGTTGCCTCTGATTAACAAAAGAGAGTTTGTATCAGGTAGCACATAGTCATTATCATATCTAAGAAGAAGAATCCTAATACGATCACACAGAAATATGAAGACCGTTCCTTTTGTGTGATCTGCTAGCAGTTCACAGATATCTTGTCATTCATGCTTCTTTTTAGCTTAATAAATGTCTTTTGTGTCTATCAGAGATGGAATTTATCATCTAAGAAGGACTAAGGATATATGACACTCAATTATTCTTCAAACTCTGCTTTCTTTTAAGGCAAACTGCAGGAATTATGCTTTATGGTATGATAAATTTCACCTCCCAACCATTTCTCAAATTTCAAATATATCCATTAGGTCTTGATCATGAACCTGCATTAGACAGTAGCCAAAAGAAAAATAAGATGACGCCTACATCTTGAGATATGCACAAGGTAGTTGTCATCCTAGTATATTTATGTAGGTTTACCAAATATTACACCAGCTGTTCTGTTTTCATCCCAAGAACTGGTTATAAATGGAAATTAGCAGCCCACAACTTAAGACGAATGCATATGCAGAAAGGAATACCAACAGAGAGATGACGACCACAGAAAGGAATAGTAATAGAGAGATGCATACCTTTCCCCCAGCTTCATGAACACATATAATTCCAACAGCATGGTCCCAAGCAGGGGCATAGCCAGAGATTTTCTATAGTGGAGAATCATATGTTCATATCAGAATGTTGAACACCCAAAAGAAAGCATATGCTAATTCAATGATCTAGTGGCATCAATATAATGGTTGAGTAAATCCATTGAACTTAAAGTAACCAATAAAGGAAGAGAGAAACAACTTTATGAGAAAAATTCAAATGTCCATGAAGTTATTTTCGTTTAATTTTGTTCTCCGCCAATAATTGCAGTATATTGCTGTTGAATGTGACAGGGCTAATGCATTTTTATCCATCTGCATTTCTAATAAAAAAGTATATACAAAAATAAATTGCTTGTTATGCAGTTGTAATGGGAACCTCAAAAGGTTCGTTTCTCCCGATAACTTTAGACAAGGGACTAAAACCCATACAAGTATGTCTTTCTCGTAATCTCAAGAAAGCACGGAATATCCTATTTTCCTTGTGTTCTAAATGCATAGCATTACCCATGCAACTTCGCTAACTTACTATCTTGTTACAACACCAACCCAAGCTAGCTAGGGTCGGCCATATGAATCCTCAGTTTCCATGTTGTTCCATATGACCAGTCTCAATCCAATATTCAGAAAATTAGTTTCTCTAGTACCGTACAAATCACTAAAAGACTACTAACATTGGACCTACAGTAAATATACAATTTAATTTTATTGTTGATAGAAAATTAACCAGAGTGAAATCTGTGCTAGCCCAGAATGAACATCATAAAACATATTGATGTGCCATAGAGCCTATGAGGTTGCTGTTATTTGATCCCGCTCAAACTATAAGTAGCTCCACTTATGGGTCCAAGCCTACATTTTTAGTGACATGAGGCATAAACTCGCTTGACTGCAGTTATCTACATACAATGTGTGAGATTAAAAAATCACCTTCATAACTTTTCTGGTTGTTGCACGAAGAAGAAAAACTGATGCTCTACCTGAAGCCACCATCATATATTTGCACAAACTGCAGAGCAGAAAGAAATTGCATTAAGGAATGTGCAAAAACCATCAAAGAAATGTGAGAAAATAACTAGTACTTTTTATCCCTAAAAAGAGAGTCAGAAGAAAATATAATAAATTTACAATACAACTATTCATCCTATAAGGAATTTACAATTCAACTATTCATCCTATAAGGCAGTCTAATTTAGAGCATCACTAGAAGAACATACAGAATACGACCACTGTGATTCTGTCCTGAGGTAATGTAAAATAGGCTCCCTCAATCTCTAATGGATGTGATTCATGAGCGTTATTCATGAGCCTCTGTCGAAAATAAATTAAATGTTGGTTACTCAGTAGCCAACCAAAATTCCAAATACACCTAATACCAAAATATTGCTAAGAAACAAGTTTCCTGCAGAGAAAGAGGGTGGTGGTATTCGCTGGTGCTCTGACAAGACTAATCAAACAGATTAACGACAAGTATAATCGTCAAATATTGATCATTTCAGATGGATGTCAACAGCAGAATTAGCGCGTCGTCACATAGGTCAAGCAACTGAGGATTATAACCTTTTGCAAAATTTAACAAGAATCAGATGCTATTCGATATAACTAACTTGAAGACAACTTATGCAACCAATGTCCTGCTAAATTATTTCATGTATGGACTTTGAGGAAAAGCAGATACCAAAATATCACACTGTTCAGTAAGAAATTGTCAAAAGCATGTAGACTGCCACTCGCAGAACATTACTCTACGTAAACATGAGCTTATGACATGAGGGACCATTGTACACAAAGAAACAAGTATCTAAAGATGCCTACCAGCACTAATAGCTACAATTTTAGCAATTTTGGTGGAGAAAGAAAGCTTAACATTACTGGCACAAATAAGAAATCCAGAAACAGAGAAACACTAAGATCAAAGGATAAAAGTAGGCCAGAGGTGGTAGAAAATATTCGTTTGGATGTTTCCCTTCCCAACTGTAGTTCAGACAATTTGATGATCATGAACAAACATCAACACCTTGTACAAAGGCACTACTGTTAAGATATTCACTGTATTTGTATGCATAAGATTTGTAGTAATAGAGGTCTTATATTACGCTTAGATCATATCAGCTTAAATCCTATCAGAAATCACAAGTATGTTTCCAACATGTGAAGGATATGCCAGTCAGATGTAAAAGCAGTTTTATCACAGTTGCCCTATTTAAGTGTGCTTGTGACCTGTTTTCCAACAAAAATGATATAAAAGGATCGTTCAACTAATATTAATTTTCTTCAGCTCCACATTTATCTAACACAGTTTTCTAACAAGGATTAGTATCACAATTTTTATGTAATTGTCCTAATTCAAAATGCATCCACGAAATCGGAGGCCCATTCTGTTTAAAAACACTACATAAATGTCAACTGTAGGCAAGTGAGAATTTCTCATGACACATCTAAGCAACAATGTTTGCTAACATAATGTTTTAACAATAATCTTTGACATGCAGACATCACCTTCCACAGCATGCAGGCACAAGAAGGATGTCCCCTTTCGCTATTTTATCAGAGTTTGTGTTCGCATTAAATGAGGATGATAGAGGCAAAGATTCCCATTTTTGACTTTCTGGAGTACAAAAACGTGCCTCCTTAAGTACTTGGCACCCGTCAACATAGCATCTTGTCCAACTTTGAGGCAACTTGATGGTTAACATGTCTGACAACCTTTGTTTCCATGTTCCACAACCCAAATGAGAAACCATGATCATCCCTGATCTGGAGAAATTGCTTCCAGTTTCTTGGAAACCCGTGGCACGATTAACAAAATAGTCTTCATCCCAGTTAGGGCACCCCATAACTCCCAAGACAATCTGTCCTTCAACCACAAGAGCCAAAGCCACCTAACAACAAAGCTTAGCCAAATAAATTGAAGAAACAGCAAGAGGTATAATCTCAATTCAAGCAGCTGACAAATCCTAGAAGAAGATGCAATAAATTAAAAGCTAATCGTGTATATAATGTAGGACTCTTTAGTTACAAAGACTTCTTGTTTGGAGAAAATTAATTACCTTAACCTGAAAAATCGCGCTATCAGAGAAAGAAGAATGAAACCAAAGAGGATGAGGGGACACCAAATGGGAAAGTATGTGAATGAGACGTAAGATTAACAGTACCACACTTTCTAGTGTTACTCCAAAATAAAGGTTTTCCCCGTGTAACATCATTCCCCGGTCCTTTTTGGATCGATCTGAATTCTTGCCAGTTTGATGGGTAGAAGAGAACTTACTGAAAGTGATGGAACTAACAGCACCCACCCTATAGGGTATTTGATTGAAAATTAGTAGGCTGCTGGTAATAGATGAACTACAAGCATAATACATCAAAACCTAATAGTGAATAGGATAGTATTAGTAAATAATCTGCATCTTTCAGGATTTTTCCCTCTCAAGTGAAAAGTCACCTATTATGTGTCCACAACAAACAAGGAAATAGCATGATGAACCGCTATTAATAAGAACATAAGACACTTCTTTATTTTTTACTTCACAAAAATTTCCCACGAGATTAGAAGCCAAATAAATTAACCATTCTTCTCTTTTTCTGCACATATCATATTTTGCAGGGGTACAACATTAAGGGCATGTTGTATCACTAATGTGAAATTGCCAACCAAGACCAACTTGAAAATCTGTACACCTCATAACTTTGAGGATCACTGTAACAGCTGCTATCTGAATTAACATTTGCGCTTCATAATACATAGGTTCCATATGATTAAAATCAATTCCCGTTCATGTTATTATTGCATTTTCCACTGATGCTTCCATATTATCTATTTCGCATGGAAAGGTGATAGCTCATATTCTCATCATTATATTATCATCCTCAAGAAAGCTTGAACAAATCAAGATTTCTGCTGCAATAAATCTGAACTTAACTGACTATATTGGAAAACCAGTTGGAGTGATTATACAAGTATAAAGAGCAGATTTCCTGACCCACTGACAGCTGAAGGCTAGTATTGGTACTCCACGAGGGATTGAGGAAGATGCATAAAGCAGTTAATATTTAAACAATACTGCTAATTCCTTGAAAGTTCATTGTATCTAAGTGGCATACTCAGAAAATTGTCTCTCGACCTCAACAAGACAAGAGATAATGGCCAATGAGCACAATGGGCAAAAAGGAAGAGACTGATTTGGAGATAATCCCACACGACTATTGCTTGCTACCTTTAGCCCTTGCCAGGGAAAACAACCTCACATGTTAAGCTGTTCTCTTCATTGAAATTCCTCTCCTCCTTGTTTTTATGTTGATTGGGAAGTAAAAAGAACATATTAAAGACGCTAAAGAAAGAATAGTAAGAGAAAAATAGAAATTAAGGGCATACCACATAGAGAGCTTCAACACCTTTAACAAACCCTCGTGTCCCGTCAATGGGATCTAGCACCTGTACCAGGTCCATGAGATTTTACAAAATAGTCCACAACCTTGTGATAGTAAAATGCAATCACAAATTCAGGTTCTGCTACATTTCATTAGTACGGAAGCTAAGATGTCTTCTTCTTGAGCATAAAAAAATCATCCAGAGTATAGACACCATCAGACTAGAAAAAGCACTTTCCACAGCAAATTAATTGAACTATAAGCCCTTAATATCTTAGTGTACGAATACTAGCAAAGAACTGTTGGCATTTGTGCATGGAAATACAGGACATTATCTGGTATCTGAAAATTAAAAGGAGGCAGTATATATCACGAAATAGGGATTATCAAAGGCCATGTAAATCTTCTGCTTCCTTCCTCTTGACAGCATGATAGTTGTTTATTAGGACAGTGTGATACTTGTTTTTCCTTGTCATAGAAGCAAAAGTATATCTATTTGCCTTTCAATGACTTCTCAAATATTAAAAAGATACCAACAACTAAATGTACATGTCAGAAAAACAAAACGAAAAGGTATACCCCCCAAAGTGGAATTAGAAAAATCTGTTGTTCTCTTTCCGAGGAATTCCCCCCTTAATGTGAAGGTTTCAGAGAGATGAAGATTTTATCCATGAAAGTTAGTGAATACTGCTCTAAAGTCGATCTCAACTTACCCAGTATGTGGCTGGCTTTGGCCCAAAAGTACAGGCATCCTTTCCCCCTCTGTCAATTGCTTTCAAGACACTATCTTCTGTTACTTTGTCTCTGAGAGTTGCTTTATCCACAACCACATCAACCACTGATCCGACTAGATTAGTTGACCGCAAGAATGATGAATCCTCTTCAGCCACCAAAGGAATGGAAGGGAAGAGTCTGTTCATCTCTATCAGAATAGGATGTGATAGAGTAAGAGAAACAATTCAACTCTGTTCCAAGAGAATAAAGAAAGAGTCAGAAGGGAAAGAAGATAGTGTCCATCATGTCTGATCATTCTTAAACAATTTGATAGCAGATTAGGTACATTTTTATGTAAAGAAAAATGATGCCATGGGTATTTATTGCTTTGGCTCAAAGTAAAGTGTTCATGTCTTCCTCAATAGATTATAGGCAGTTGCTTTGGATGTTATAGCAGAACGTTAGACAATTAGAGGGAGGTTCCATTACCGTAACAATCTAGCATACAACCTTATTTACTCTATGAAGCAGAAAGCAACTTGAAGAACATGTAATAGGTGGACGAACATTCTTAATAGAGAAAAAGCATGTGGTAAGACAAATTAAACCTCCAACATGCTTGGTGTCTTTTCCGCTTCCCAATTTTATAAAGTATTGTTGGAAACTGCAGCACTTTCAATTCAATAATCAAGGAAAAACTGAAGAAGGTTTCAAGAAAAGCAAATTGAATTACCCAAGCTAACCAAAGCCTGCACGCCGAAATCTGCAATAGTGACTGGGGTTTGGTCATTTTTCTCAAGAATCCTATCATCATTGGAGAACAATGAGCTCTTCACCTACAACAATAAGAATTAAAAAGCAGAATTTTTAATTGACAAAAAGGATAACATCACTTGACAGACAACTAATCCCCCGATTTTTTCGTTTGAGCTATTTTTGCAGCTCAAAAGCATACAATAAAATTTCACCAGAACTAAATGACTGAAGTTATCTCATTAGAGAAAAGCTAACAACTTTTGTCTCCAAGATCCATAATCTTTTACATTGAGTACACCGTAAATATGTAACATATCAACCCTCAGGAGTTGGCCTGGTAGCAATTGACTTGAGCCTTGGGGTTTTCTCCCTTTCAAGGTCTCAAGTTCGAAACCCACTTGGTGCAAACAATTTCTGAGGGCCATCGGACTGCATAAAACATGAATTAACCGTGGTGCACTTGCGGGAAACTCCTTAGCGAGGGCCGTGCACCCCAGGATTAGTCGGGGGCTCGAAGACTCGGACACTCGGTTCAAATAAAAAAAAATGTAACGTACCAAAATTGCAAATACTAGATCAAAACTTAAATATTGTAGAATAGCAGAGAGGAAGTTCATAATTTCAGGTGCAATAAGTATTAAGAGTCTTTCTACATAGGTGTTCAAATGCAGTTACAATAACATTAGCACAAAACATTCTCGCATTTGAAAGAGAAACTAGAATTTTGCTGAAAACAAACTAAAATTGACTAGCAGCAGCATTTCAATCCAATTAACCAAATGCACCTCAAGATAATTAGTTAACTCAATCAGTTAATCAACCAATCAAACAACTAACAGCCTTAGTCCCAAGCTAGTCAAAGTCAACTGATGAATGTTCTATAACCAACTTTCGATAGTAAACCATCAAAATATGTGACTCTGGCTAAATAAAAGAAATTTTACATCAATGCAAAGACGGCAAGCTCGCTCGACAACATCAACGGCAGCTTCCAGCTCTCTATACTATTTTGCTTTCTGCTCAGGGAATGGGAGGCTCAAACTCGACCTGCAAAAGGCAGAAACTGTACCCATTTAGGATCGGTTAAGACAAGTGAAGCAGCAGAGCAAAAGAGCGCAGCGCGAGAGAGGAATCGGCTATGAGGCACCTCACGGCGGCGAAGCATGGGCGAAGTGGTGAACGTCGGAGATGACCATTAGGCAAACGGACGGCGGAGCACCGGAGGAGATCCATCGAGGTACAATAACTACTGCTAAAGGTACATGGTTTATTGTGCTATGGACGGGTCAGCGGGATGGGTAGGCTTCCAACGGTTGAAATTGGTAGACGCTCTCCTGTTGAGTTCTTCGCACTTGCTCATTCCTATTTATATTCTCATTTTATTTATTTTGTCGTAAAAAAACTTAACTTATAGAAATATTTAGGATCCCTTTGGACATACATTCTAAATATGTTTTGGAAAAAAAACTGATTAGGGTGAATTTTGATTTTCAAATGTATTTGAATATAAATTTTTGGGATAAATATTAATAAACTAAAAAATTCCTTTTTTATTTTTTTAACTAAAAAGTCCAAATTGTCCTGATTTGCCCTAAAAAGATCTTAAGCTATATTTGAATTTTGAAGTTATATTTTTCAAAATTTTCCAAAAAACTACATTAATTCTATAAACAATTTTTGAAGTTATGTTTTTCAAAATCTCCCAAAAACTAGACGAATTATATAAACAAACACATTTATGTTATGAAATAATATAAAAGACAAGAACAATAACTCAAGAACAAGAGCAAATAGAGAGAAGAATAGAGAGTTCTTCTTATTGATACTTAGAGAATGTTAGGAGTTATTTACAATGGTAGAGGGCACATCTATTTATAGGGAGGAGGATGATTTAGCTACCAAGAATAGAACTCTAGAATCTCTCTAATTAAAGACATTCACCTTAAATAGAAGTCTATTTATAACACTCCCCCTTGAATGTCTATTCAATGATGTGCCTCATTAAAACCTTAAAACAAAACCCAATGGGATAAATTAAAGTAAGGAAAAAGAGTACACATGTTTGAATATGCGCCTATTGGTTGCCTCGTTAAAAACCTTGCAAGGAAAACCCGGTGGGACAAAACCTTGTAAGGGAAAAAGAGTGCAACGCGCCTTAACTCCCCCTGATAAGAACATCAATTTATGTCCTTAAGTCTTCGCATCCCGATCTTGTGAATTAGCTTCTTGAAGGTTGACTTTGGTAGAGATTTTGTGAACAAATCAGCCATATTGTCGCTTGAACGAATCTGTTGAACATTGATATCACCATTCTTTTGAAGATCATGTGTGAAGAATAACTTTGGTGAAATATGCTTCGTTCTATCTCCTTTTATGAATCCTCCCTTCAATTGAGCTATACATGCTGCATTGTCTTCATACAAAGTTGTGGGTAGTTTATCACACTTCAAACCACATTTGTCTTGGATATGATGTATTATCGACCTTAACCACACACACTCCCGACTTGCTTCATGAATAGCAATTATCTCGGCATGATTAGATGAAGTAGCCACAATTGATTGCTTAGTCGATCGCCAAGATATGGCGGTTTCTCCACAGGTAAACACATAACCCGTTTGAGATCGAGCCTTGTGTGGGTCGGACAAATATCCAGCATCAGCATAACCAACAAGATCCGGGCTGCAATTCTTGCCATAAAATAAGCCCATATCGGTAGTTCCCTTTAGGTACCGCAATATGTGTTTGATCCCATTCCAATGCTCCTCGTAGGAGCCGAGCTAAATCTTGCTAAGACATTAACTGAAAAGGATATGTCAGGTCTTGTAGTATTTTCAAGATACATTAGTGCGCCAATTGCGCTAAGATATGGTACTTCAGGACCAAGTAGCTCTTCATTCCTTTCTTGTGGTCGGAATGGATCTTTGTTCACATCAAGTGATCGAACAACCATCGGTGTACTTAAAGGATGTGCTTCATCCATGTAAAACCGTTTCAGTACCTTTTCTGTATAGGTAGATTGATGAACAAAAATTCCGTTTGCCAAATATTCAATTTGCAAACCAAGACATAGTTTAGTCTTTCCGAGATCTTTCATCTCGAATTCATTCTTTAGATAATCAACTGCCTTTTGGAGTTCTATAGGGGTTCCAATAAGGTTTATGTCATCAACATATACGGCAAGTACAACAAATTCCGATGTTATTTTCTTTATAAAAACACACGGGCAAATGGCGTCATTTATATAGCCTTCTTTTAACAAGTACTCACTAAGACGATTATACCACATTCGTCCAGATTGCTTTAGACCATACAAGGATCTTTGCAATTTAATTGAGAACATTTCCCGAGATTTTTGAATTATGCGCGTTTGGCATCTTGAGTCCATCGGGAATTTTCATGTATATCTCATTATCAAGTGAGCCATAAAGATAGGCAGTAACCACATCCATTAAGTGCATGTCAAGCTTTTCATGGACAGAAAAACTTATGAGATAACGAAAGGTTATCGCATCCATTACAGGCGAATATGTCTCTTCATAATCGACACCAGGCCTTTGAGAAAAACGTTGTGCAACAAGGCGTGCCTTATATCTTTGTACCTCGTTTTTCTCATTTCTCTTGCGTACAAAGACCCATTTATAGCCGACAGGCTTAACACCATTAGGTGTTTCAACTATAGGGCCAAAAACTTCACGTTTTGCCAGCGAATTCAATTCTGATTGAATTGCTTCTTGCCACTTTGGCCAATCCTGTCTTTTTCGACATTCTTCAACAGATTGAGGTTCGAGATCCTCACATTCTTGCATAATGCTAGATGCTACATTATAAGCAAAGGCATTATCCACCACAATATCCACTCGATTAATATTTGCCTCAATATTAATTGGATTTAGGGATAGTTCCGTATTTTCCAGAGTCTCGGGCTCAATGGATTCTTCATGAATCTCAGAATTTGTTAAATCATGAGATTCTTTCGTGGTGTCATTTTGATCGTTCTTTTTCCTCTTTCTAGGATTTCGATCTTTGGAGCCTAATGGTCTGCCACGCTTCAGGCGTGCATTCGACTCATTGGTTATGACACTAGATGATTGTCCAGCAGGGACATCAATACGGATTGGAACATTTTCCGCGGGAATGTGGGATTTCGTTATCCTTTTCAAGTCCATAAATGCGTCAGGCATTTGATTTGCTATTCTTTGCAAATGGATAATCTTTTGTACCTCTCTTTCACAAGTAGAGGTATGTGGATCAAGATGAGATAATGATGCATTTTTCCACAAAATTTCCAGTTTGGTTTCACCAACTTCTCCCCCTAATTTTGGGAAAAGTGTCTCATCAAATCGACAGTCTGCAAATCGTGCAGTAAACAAGTCGCCTGTCAATGTTTCGAGGTAGCGAATGATGGAGGGCGATTCAAACCCAACATATATTCCTAACCTTCTTTGCGGACCCATTTTGGTGCGGGATGGCGGTGCTATAGGCACATATATTGCGCATCCAAAAATTCTTAAATGGGATATATTGGGTTCATGACCCAAAACCAATTGCAACGGGGAATACTTGTGGTAATTCGTCGGTCTGAGACGAACTAGCATTGCTGCATGTAAGATGGCGTGACCCCATACCGAAGTGGGCAGCCTCGTTCTCATAAGTAATGGCCTTGCAATCAACTGCAGGCGTTTAATTAACGATTCTGCAAGACCGTTTTGAGTGTGAACATGAGCTACAGAATGTTCAACTTTTATCCCGATTGATAAGAAATAATCATTAAATGCTTGGGATGTAAACTCAGCAGCATTATCCAGTCTAATGGACTTGATCGGATTATCTGGAAATTGTGCTCGTAGTCGAATTATTTGTGCCATTAATTTCGCAAACGCAAGGTTGCGTGATGACAACAGGCACACATGAGACCATCTACAGGATGCGTCTATCAAGACCATGAAATACCTAAACGACCCACTCGGTGGGTGAATAGGTCCACAAATGTCCCCTTGTATACGTTCCAGAAACGTGGGTGACTCAGTCCCAACCTTTGTTGGTGATGGCCTGATAATCAACTTGCCTTGATAACACGAAGTGCAAGGATATTCATTATTCGAAAGAATTTTGAAATTCTTTAACGGATGCCCATATGAGCTTTCTATAATCCGTCTCATCATGACCGATCCTGGGTGTCCCAATCGATCATGCCAAAGTACAAAGGTATTGGAATCAGTAACCCTTTGGTTTACTGTTGAATGTGCCTCAATTGCACTAATTCTTGTCCAATACAGGCCACAAGATAAAGACGGGAATTTCTCAATAACCCTCTTTTGGCCGGAGACATTCTTTGTGATGACGAGATATTCAAGATTATCTTCATCCATTGTCTCAATATGATAGCCATTCCGGCGTACATCTTTAAAACTCAACAAGTTTCTCTTAGATTTGGAGGAGAACATTGCATTCTCTATGATTAACGTCGTGCCTTTGGGCAGAGTTACAATTGCTCTTCCGGAGCCTTCAATCAATTTACTACTTCCAGAGATTGTAGTAACGTTTGCCTTACACATATTTAGTTGAGAGAAATATTTCCTTTCTTTGAGTATTGTATGTGTAGTACATGAATCAACTAGGCAAATACTTTTACAGTTGGACTTTGAACCAAGTTCGCTTTGTGAGATATCCATATTTGCTATCCCATAGTTTGACATACAAAAGAGATACACGAACATAAGAATAAACAAGTTCAATTCGTTTGTGTCACATAATATTTTCAAAATCTGCTGCTAACAGTTGACTAACAAAATCAGATATGTTATCCATAATTGATTACTTTGCAGTTTGAAAATTTCAGTTTAAGCATTTTCTTCAAACAATCGATTGTTAAACACAAACAATCGATTGTTGAACATTGACAATCGATCGTTAAACACACACAATCGATTATTTGCTATTTTGAAAAACTTCAGATCACACTGTCTTAAGACAATCGATTGTTATGCATGGACAATCGATTGTTGGCTATTTTGAAAAATTCCAGAGCACACTGTTTTAAGACAATCAATTGTTAAGTATAGACAATCGATTGTTGGCTATTTTGAAAAATTCCAGAACACACTGTTTTAAGACAATCGATTGTTAAGTATAGACAATCGATTGTTGGCTATTTTGAAAAATTCCAGAACACATTGTTTTAAGACAATCGATTGTTATGCATAGACAATCGATTGTGGATGATTTTTGAAAAATTCCAGATTACACTGTCTTAACGACAATCGATTGTTAGACAAAGACAATCGATTGTGGATGATTTTTGAAAAATTTCAGAATACACTGTCTCAACGACAATCGATTGTTAGAGAAAGACAATCGATTGTTGATCAATTATTTTTCAGCTTTAATGCGAAAATAGTAGATAATCGACTAGTTTTTCAGGCTAGTCGATTACCCCTACTGGAAAATAAAAAATTTTATTGATATTTGAGCATATTGAAGATATTCTAAAGAACTACTGCTAACATTGCATCATGAACTAACTAATACGAGCTAATACTAATGACTATTAGTTTATTCACTAACTAATACAAATAAGTAGAATAAAATCAAATAACTCCATCTTCTTTCATCACGGATCCATCGCCGATTAGGTGGTCTATTTTTCCCTCGGGTTGCTGAAAGAAGTCTGCCACATCCAGGTGGGTGATGTCCTCATTGTCGTCATAGACAAAATTTGTTTCAGGGCCTTTTCTCTTTCGAGATGCTTGATAAAGGTCAATCAAGTGTCTTGGTATACGGCAAGTCTTTGACCAGTGCCCTTTCCCACCGCAACGATAACATATAGTTTCTGAACCATTTGCCTTAGGATCTTCATGACCCCGTTTCTGCTTTCGGCGGTTATCTCTCCTTGGGGGTTGACGGACTTTATTGAAATTTCTTCCTTGTCTACGTCCCTGGCTATGACCCCGTTTACGACCATGACCATGGTCCTTTTCATGTTTGGCATAATGAGAGTGCACCTTATCTGCTTCAGGCAGTGGTGTAGACCCAGTGCGTCGATTTTCATGATTTCTCATGAGCAGGTCATTATTTCGCTTAGCCACTAGTAGAAGAGAAATCAGTTCAGAGTACTTTGTAAAGCCTTTCTCTCTGTACTGTTGTTGCAGTACTATATTGGAGGCATGAAATGTTGTAAACGTTTTCTCAAGCATATCATAATCGGAGATATTATCCCCGCATAGCTTCAATTTAGAAGTAATTCTGAACATTGCAGAATTATATTCAGAAACGGACTTAAAGTCCTAGAGCCTCAGATGAGCCCAATCATATCGTGCTTGTGGCAGAGTGACCAACTTTAGGTTGTCATATCTCTCCTTTAAGCCGTTCCACAAGATGAGTGGATCCTTGACGGTGAGATATTCAATCTTCAAACCTTCATCAAGGTGATGGCGCAAGAAAATCAAGGCCTTCGCACATTCTTGGGTGGATGCTTTTTCTCTATCTTTGATGGTGTCTCCGAGACCCATAGCATCTATGTGGATTTCAACATCCAACACCCATGTCATATAGTTCTTGCCCGAAATTTCAAGGGCAACGAACTTTCTTTTCGTAATATCAGACATAATCGAAAATTAAATTAGGAAGAGGGAAATACTTTAGATTTTTCGAGAATGGTTCTTGAGACGGTAGAGTCTCGTGCTGATAACGTGTTATGAAATAATATAAAAGACAAGAACAATAACTCAAGAACAAGAGCAAATAGAGAGAAGAATAGAGAGAGTTCTTCTTATTGATACTTAGAGAATGTTAGGAGTTATTTACAATGGTAGAGGGCACCTCTATTTATAGGGAGGAGGATGATTTAGCTACCAAGAATAGAACTCTAGAATCTCTCTAATTAAAGACATTCACCTTAAATAGAAGTCTATTTATAACAATTTAAAAATTTTATTTTTGAAAAAGTAGAACTTAGAAAATTTATGACCAAACGCCTACTTAGTGTTTATGTTTATCAAACATGAAAATAAAGGGGTTTGCAGAAACAGAAACACCCTTGTAATTCAAGTAAAGATTTTTTGATTACTCCGACACGACACAGAAGATGAGGAAGCAAAATTGGAGCTCAATTAGGTTCACAAAAGAAGGTTTTAGTGGAAAACCAGAAATAGAGGAAAGTAGACGATGAAAATCGAACCGGCAGAGCTACCTAAAGACAATAATCTTCATGGTTTTATTTATTTTTGAAGCAAATGAGCTCACACTGAAAACATCAAGGAATCCAGACGAAGATTGAAGATGAAGATGAGTCGGTTAGGTAGAAGCTTCTAGAGAGAGTTTCAGAATAAGAGAAAGAACCCTTCAAATGAAAATATCCGACTGACCCTAATACAAACGGGGTCACTGTATATATTACATGTGGGCCAACTCGGGCCAGACCTGAAGCCAAAAGAAAAATGTGCTCAAATATATGTTATAGCCCAACTACAAGATATACATGATATACAAGCAATATTCATTAAATATACATCAGAAAATCAATGTATGTGTATAGGATTTGAAGCTAGATAATCTTGTAGCTCAATACCCCCCTCAAGTTGGAGGGGGAAACCACCTTCAACTTGAACAGCAAAGGATGCAGAATGGTGCCAGGGAGTGGCTTGGTGAGAAGGTCAGCCAGCTGACGAGAAGTAGAGACATGGGAGAGAGTATAAGCCCAGCAGCTAACAAATCACGCATAAAATGACAATCCACTTCGATATGCTTGGTCCGCTCATGAAAAACAGGATTTTTGGCAATATGGATAGCAGCCTGATTGTCACAGAAAACAGAAAAAGAGAGAGAAACAGAAACACCAACGTCAGTGAGCAAACGGGAAAGCCAAGACAGTTCAGCAACTACCTTACTGAGAGCCCTACACTCAGCTTCACCAGAGGATAAAGAAACTACAGGTTGTTTCTTAGACTTCCAACTAATCAAGCAGCCACCTAAAAGA
This sequence comes from Nicotiana benthamiana, assembly GCA_034376525.1. Classification (NCBI taxonomy): domain Eukaryota; kingdom Viridiplantae; phylum Streptophyta; class Magnoliopsida; order Solanales; family Solanaceae; genus Nicotiana; species Nicotiana benthamiana. Next base: position 126,213,670 of record CM067324.1, on the reverse strand, counting down.
ACACAAAAACCAGTCACAGACCTACGAGTATCTGGACAGGCAGCCCAATCACTGTCAGAATAAGCATGTACAGAGAAATCAGAACTCTCTGAATAGTAGAGACCCAAATGCATAGACCCCTTAAGATATCTGAGAACATGTAAAGCAGCAGTCGTATGAGGGACCCTGGGACCCTTCAAATATTGACTCAGATGCTGAACAGCAAAGCAGATGTCAAGCCTGGTGTGAGTCAAAAATAAGAGCTTACCAACAATGATCCTATATTTATCATGGGAGGAGAGGATGTCTCCAGAATCAGCATGGAGTTTTCATTAAGATCCAAAGGGCAAACAACAGGAGAAACATTCATACAGTCAAAACTGATGCAATAGGTCAGAAACATATTTATGCTGATTAAGGAGCATCCCACCAGGAACAACAGACATCTCAATGCCCAAAAAATAATGCAAAGACCCAAGGTCTTTGATCCTAAACTGATCATCCAGAAACAACTTCAGGACAGAAAGATCATCATCGTCATCCCCAGTAATAATAATGTCATCCACATAGACTACCACAACAACCAGACAACCAGGCTGGCCTTTGATAAACAGAGAATAGTCATTCAGAGAATGAGTATAGCCTCTGGAGTAGAGGGCAGAAGACAGCTTAGCATACCATTGTCTGGATGCATGCCTCAACTCATAGAGAGATTTTTTCAACTTACAAACAAGAGGAAAAGATGCAGAGGAAACAGAATCAGAAGAAGAGACAGAAACAGATAAACCTGGAGGGAGCTTCATATAGACCTCCTCATCCAAATCACCATGCAAGAAACCATTGTTAACATCAAGTTGGAAAAGTTTCCAATGCTTCTTAACAGCCACTGCAATAAGACACTTCACAGTGGACATTTTAACCACAGGAGAAAAGGTGTCAGTGAAATCAACCCATTCAATTTGAGTATCCCCTCTAATAACAAGTCTAGCTTTGTATCTTTCAACACTACCATCAGCCTTATATTTGATCTTATAAACCCATTTGCATCCTATGGGTTTCTTACCAGAAGGAAGGGGAACAACATCCCAGGTACAGTTGACATCCAAAGCATCAAACTCCTTTCTCATGGCATCCTGCCATACTGGAACTGATGCAGCTTAAGAGTAATAAAGAGGTTCAGTCTCCAGAGGAGAAGAAGAATACCCAGAGAAAGCAGGAAGATGACAGACATAATCCTTAAGGTAAGAAGGAGGATTGTGCTGTCTTCCAGATTTCCTGGGAACAGCAGCTGATGTGGAAGAAGGCAAAGTAGGAGGGGAAATGTCAGGGTTGAAAGAAGGACTGGAAATTGGATAGGAAGAAGGAGAATCTGAAACAGAAGGTGAAGGTGGAGAGGAACATATTGGAATAGAGAAATCTGGCTCAGAGAGGGAATGCTCAAGAGGAGGAACAAAATGAAAAGAAGAAGGAGAAACAGAATGAGTAGAGGTAACAGAAGAAACATATTTAAAAGGAAAAGAAGTTTCATGAAAGATAACATCCCTGGACACAAAACACTGTTTGGAACTGAGATCATACAGTCTATAACCCTTTTTAGCAAAAGGATACCCCAGGAAAACACATAAAATGGCCCTAGGTTTCAACTTGTCCCTTTGAGGAATTGAGACAGTAGCATAGGCAAGACACCCAAAAGCCTTTAAATGGGAGTAAGTGGGTGCCTTTCCATGCAAGATTTCATAAGGGGATTTGCCATGAAGAAGTCTGGAGGGTATTCTGTTAATAAGGTAGGTAGCAGTCAATAAGCAATCTCCCCAGAAAGAGATGGGTAAACCAGATTAGAAGAGTAAAGCTCTACAAGTTTCAAGAAGATTCCTATGTTTCCTCTCAACAACACCATTCTGTTGAGGAGTATGTGGACAAGTGGTTTGGTGAATAATGCAATGTTGACTAAAAAAGGATGCACCAGCAATACTAGATCCTAATTCTAAAGCATTATCACTCCTAATAGTTTGAACAGCAGCATTAAACTGGGTCTTAACCATACACAGAAAAGACTTAAGCATGCAGAAAGCATTGCTTTTAGACCCTAATAAATGTGTCCAGGTTGCTCCAGAAAAGTCATCAACTATTGTGAGAAAATATCTAGAGCCAGAAGAGGTAGGAGTGTGACAAGGGCCCCAAGTATCTACATGAATCAATTGAAAAGGTCTAGATGTACTTGTTGTGCTTTTAGGAAAGGGAAGTCTAGTTTGCCTAGCCATAGGACAGGTAGAACACTGAAAAGGCTGTTTAGAAGCAAATGGAAAAGATAAGGCAGAAATGTGTTTCATGTATGCAAATGGAATATGAGCCAACCTCAAATGCCAAATGTAATTCATGTCAGTGGCAACATCATTATTACAGATGGAACTGTTTATATTTGAAGGTAAACTAACAGCTTCATGACTAGAACAGTCAGGTTTACAAGAATTTAGAAGAAGAAGAAGAACATACAGAAACAGAAGAACAACAATTAGAAGAAGAGGAAGGTGGCACCCAAGCAAGCTTGTACAGACCAGTTTCCTCTTTACCAAGATCCAGAGGCATCCTCAGAGAAGGGGCCTGTAACATGTGGAGGAAACAGGAAGTTGCAGTGAACAAGACTATGCAATGCAACTGTTTTACTAACTTGTGGACAGAAATCAAGTTGTGTTTGAAAGAAGGAACAAGTAAGACATCATGAAGAGTGATGGATGGATTTAATGCAAAAGATCCTGTGCATGTCACTTTCACTTTATATCCATTAGGAAGAGTTACAAGATAGGGTACAGTTAAAGGTGTGAGATTGAAGAGTAAATCTTTATTAAAGGTCATATGGTTAGATGCCCCTGAGTCTATTATCCAGATGACAGAATTAATGTGAGTTAGCAAGCAAATTTTGGAATCAGAAACAGGGCTCTCGGTTAGCATAGTACCAGCAAATTGGCAGCATACATGGGAGGAGGAGACTGGGCAATGGAGTCCGCTAACTGAGTTTGTTGCAGTAGGGTCATCAATTGCATAATGTTGTCCGCTCAACCCAGGTATCACAGAACTCTGGCCATCCATGTGTGGAACAGGTTGATGACTTTCAGGAGGATTTCCATGAGGAATAGACATATTTCTTTCAGAAGAAGGGAAATCCACACCAGCAGTTAGATGAGCAGCAGCAGGTCTCCTCCCCTTGTTAAATGTTGTACTTTGTGGATACTCATGAATCTTGTAACACTTATCAATTAAGTGCCCAGATTTCTTACAGTATCTATAGAATAAAGAGTCTCTAGCTTGGTCAAAGTTAACTCTTTGTCTGAAATGAGAAGAATTAGGCACTGCGGCCTTATTGAATCCAGCTGAATGTTTGTTTGTGTGGACATTGAAAGACATAGAGTCTGGATTAAACTGAGAGAGGGACTGGACTTGTCTCTGTTTCTCATCATTGAGGACCATATTGTAGACACTGTCAAGGGTAGAAGGAGGATGCATCATCAGTAGGTTACTCCGTACCCCTATGTATGCTTCATTAAGGCCCATAAGGAACTGAAACACCTTATTCTCATCATCTTCCTGTATGATGCCATTTCTGGCAGGACAAATGCATCTTTGTCCATGGTTTGCACACATTGTTCTTAATTCATCCCACATACCTTTAAGTTTGTTAAAATATGAGGCTACATCTAGAAGTCCTTGAGAAGTATGAGAGAGTTCTCTTTTTAGTTCAAAAATTTTGGTTCTGTTAGCAGTACCATATCTAGGTGCGAGATGTGCCCATATGCTCTGTGCAGCATCAGAATACTGCACACTCTCAGCTATTTGAGGGGATAAGGAAGCAGTCAACAGGATATTACCATATTATTACATCTGTCCCATAACTTTTGTTCAGCCACATTAGTGTCTGGTCTGGGACATGTACCATCAACAAAGCCAATTTTATTTTTAGCAGACAACGCTACAATCATTTTCCTTCTCCAACCCCATAACCACTACCCGAGAAGGGAGTGGACACAAGAGAAACACCAGGAACATCATAGGAGTAAACAAATAAGGGACTGGTAGGATCAACAGAAGTTGTATTAGTACTCATGTTAGCAGCCATGAAGAACAATGAGTTTAAAGTCAAAATATAATCTCTGCAAGTAGTTTGAAAAACTAAAGTTGTATCAAAAACTTCATGCAAATCATATAGCACCTAATATAGTAACAAATTTACCCTCCTTCACGACCGGAGAAGATCGGCCTTCGATTAACAGAAAAATGCCAGTTCCGAACAGCAGAAACCCTAAAATCTGAAGTCTCGCGGGAATTGACTCGAGAACGTCGGGAAACCAACCCAAAACGTCCGAGTAGTGAAGATGCAACCAGTTATCGTGATAAAGGTCTCAGATCAACACCCGATTTTGATCGAAATCATCACTGACCAAATATCTCAGAAACATCCAAAAATTTTCCAACGAGATTTCGACTGGGATAACAAAATACAGGAGAGTATCGTCGGATCATCGTCCTGCTTTGATACCATGAAAACATTAAGGAATCCAGACGAAGATTGAAGAAGAAGATGAAGATGAGTCGGTTAGGTAAAAGCTTCTAGAGAGAGTTTTAGAGAAAGAGAAAGAACCCTTCAAATGAATCCGACTGACCCTAATACAAAGGGGGTCAGTGTATATATTACATGTGGGCCAACTCGGGCCAGACCTGAAGCCAAAAGAAAAATGGGCTCAAATATATGTTATAGCCCAACTATAAGATATACATGGTATACAAGCAATATTCATTAAATATACATCAGAAAATCAATGTATGTGCATAGGATTTGAAGCTAGATAATCTTGTAGCTCAACACCCCCCTCAAGTTGGAGGGGGAAACCACCTTCAACTTGAACAGCAAAGGATGCAGAATGGTGCCAGGGAGTGGCTTGGTGAGAAGGTCAGCCAGCTGACTAGAAGTAGAGACATGGGAGAGAGTAATAAGCCCAGTAGCTAACAAATCACGCACAAAATGACAATCCACTTCGATATGCTTGGTCCGCTCATGAAAAATAGGATTTTTGGCAATATGGATAGCAGCCTGATTGTCACAGAAAACAGAAAAAGGGAGAGAAACAGAAACACCAACGTCAGTGAGCAAACGGGAAAGCCAAGACAGTTCAGCAACTACCTTACTGAGAGCCCTATACTCAGCTTCAGCCAAGACAGGTCTTGGATTGAAGCTGATTGTTTGTAACCGTTTGATTGATTTGTATTCTAAGAATGGATTAGTAGATTCTGCTAAGCAAGTCTTTGAGGATATGGTGGTAAGAGATAGTTCTTCTTGGGTTGCCATGTTGTCTGGATTTTGTAAGAACGAACGAGGAGAAGATGCCATTCTCCTATATAAGGATATGCGTAAATTTGGAGTTATTCCTACTCCATATGTTTTCTCAAGTGTTATAAGTGCATCCACAAAAATAAAAGCTTTTGATTTGGGAGAACAGCTCCATGCTAGTATCTATAAATGGGGATTTTTAACTAATGTTTTTGTTGGTAATGCTCTAGTGACATTGTATTCTCGGTGTGGATGCTTAACATTAGCAGAACAAGTATTTATTGAAATGCCGCAGAAGGATGGAGTTACCTATAATTCCCTAATCTCTGGTCTGTCTTTGAAAGGATTCAGTGATAAGGCTCTACAGTTATTCGAGAAAATGCAGTTAGGTTCGTTAAAACTCGATTGTGTTACAATTGCAAGCCTCTTGGGTGCTTCTGCATCGTTAGGAGCTCTTCAGAAGGGAAGACAATTGCATTCCTACGCAACAAAGGCAGGTCTATGCTCAGATAGCATGATTGAAGGTTCTTTACTTGACCTTTATGTTAAGTGCTCTGACATTGAAACAGCCCATAAATTTTTCCTTGGAAGGCAGATGGAAAACATTGTTCTGTGGAATGTGATGCTCGTGGGTTATGGACAGATGGGTGATTTGGATGAATCATTCCAAATCTTTTCGCAAATGCAGGTTAAAGGGCTACAACCTAATCAATACACATACCCTAGTATATTGAGAACTTGTACATCTGTTGGTGCTCTGTATCTTGGAGAGCAAATACCTATAGCCAAGTATTAAAAACTGGCTTTTGGCAGAATGTATATGTGTGTAGTGTGCTTATAGATATGTATGCCAAGCATGAAAAATTGGATGCAGCAGAGAAAATCTTTTGGCGTCTGAATGAGGAAGATGTTGTATCTTGGACATCCATGATCGCTGGATATGCTCGGCATGACTTGTTTGTTGAAGCTCTAAAACTTTTTAGAAAAATGCAACACCATGGTATTCGATCAGATAACATAGGATTTGCAAGTGCAACTAGTGCATGTGCCGGCATTCAAGAACTCGATCAAGGGCGACAAATCCATGCCCAATCAGTGGTGTCAGGCTATTCATTAGATCATTCAATAGGCAATGCATTGATTTTTGTCTATGCTAGATGCGGCAGAATACAAGATGCGTATGCAGCATTTGACAAAATTGATACCAGAGATATTATTTCGTGGAACGGCTTGGTGTCAGGATTTGCCCAAAGTGGATTTTGCGAAGAAGCACTGAAAGTGTTTTCTAGATTGAATGGAGATGGAGTGGAAGCTAACATGTTCACATAAGGATCAGCTGTTAGTGCAGCTGCTAATACCACCAATATTAAACAGGGGAAGCAGATTCATGCTATAATAATAAAGACTGGTTATAATGCTGAAGCAGAAGCTTCCAATGTCCTGATCACATTGTATGCAAAGTGTGGAAGCCTTGTGGATGCCAGGAAAGAGTTCCTTGAAATGCAAAATAAGAACGATGTGTCATGGAATGCTATGATAACTGGTTATTCTCAACATGGATGTGGTAATGAAGCTATAGAACTGTTTGAGGAGACGAGACATCTTGGTGTGAAGCCGAACCATGTCACCTATTTGGGTGTTTTATCAGCCTGTAGCCATGTGGGTTTGGTGGACAAGGGGCTTTGTTATTTCAATTCAATGAGTAAAGGTTATGGTTTAATGCCAAGACTAGAACATTATGCGTCTGTCGTAGACATTTTAGGACGAGCTGTCCATTTGCAGCGAGCAATAAAGTTTGTGGAGACTATGCCAAACAAACCTGATGCAATGGTTTGGAGGACCCTCCTAAGTGCTTGCACAGTTCAAAAGAACATGGAAATAGGGGAAGAGGCAGGTAAACATCTCTTAGAATTGGAGCCTCAAGACTCAGCAACTTATGTTTTGCTATCAAACCTATATGCAGTTCTTGGACGATGGGATTCTCGGAACTAGACAAGGCTGCTGATGAAAGACAGAGATGTTAAGAGAGAGCCAGGTCGTAGCTGGATTGAAGTTAAAAATACCATCCACGCATTTTTTGTTGGAGATAGACTCCATCCTCTAGCAATCATATATATGACTTTGTGGAGGAACTAAATAAACGTGTAGTTATGATTGTTATGTGCAAGACAATAATAGCCTTTGGAATGATTTGGAGTTGGGACAAAAAGATCCAACTGCTTATATTCGCAGTGAAAAGTTAGCTATTGCATATGGACTTCTAAGCTTGCCTGAAATGTTTCCCTTACGGGTGATGAAGAATCTTTGGGTCTGCAATGACTGCCATAATTGGATAAAGTGTGTGTCTAAGGTTGCTAATCGGGTGTAGGAGAACAATTTAAAGATAGAAGACCTTTAAATGTAAGAAGGAAAGAGATTTTGTTTAGTTGATAAATGAAGAAATGGAGGTAGTTTGGAATGTTTAATATATGTAGCTATATGGAGAGAGACTTTTGTAATTCTTCAACTTTTATTACACAAGGGATCACTTTGGTACACACTTGGGCTCACACTTTGCTTCACTCCTTTTTGTACATCCTACAAATGAGGAGGTCTTCCCCTATTTATAGGCATCAACCTCCATGTTCTACGACATTCTAGAATATTCCATATAAGTATCCTAAACAATATTCATATCTACCTATTCTCATATGTTCTAGAATATTCCACTACTCTAGAATATTCTCACATTCTCTACTATACATAAAAGAGTTTCTATCATCTTCTAGAATATTCCAGAGAACTCCATAATGTTCTCGAACCTTCTAGAACATTCTAGCTCATTCTAGACTATTTTAGAATAGTCTAGAATATTCTAGTAATATCTAGCTTTGGTTTAATTTATTGTTCACATTGCCTCCCTTAAACCAAAGCCTCGTAGGTGGTCATTCCTAATAACTTTTTCATCTTCAGAAAAGTCTCCATCTTCAATGCCTTGGTGAAAATATCTGCCACCTGTTCACCAGTTCTGCAGTAGCCAATTCGGATCTCATTTTCTCGTACCATTTCTCGAATGAAATGATATTTGATATCAATGTGTTTGCTGCGACCATGAAGTACTGGATTCTTCGCCAACTCGATTGCTGATTGGTTGTCACATAATATCGTGGTTGGACCATCATGTTTGTGTTGAAGAAACCTGAGCATTCTTCTCAACCATACCGCCTGTGTAGCAGCATTTGATGCAGCAATGTACTCGGCTTCAGCAGTGGATAATGCTATCACTGGTTGTTTCTTTGAACTCCAAGAAAACACACCCGAACCAGTGAAGAATGCATAGCCGGAAGTACTTTTTCTCTCGATCGTATCACCAGCCCAATCACTGTCAGTGTATCCAAGAAGTTCAAGTGACTCACCTCTAGGATAGCAGATTCCATCTCCTTGAGTTCCTCTAATGTATCTCAAAATTCTCTTAGCCGCTTGTAAGTGTGATTGGCGTGGCTTTTCCATGAATCGGCTTATTACGCCAACACTATAAGCAATGTCGGGTCTTGTTGAGGTCAAGTACCTCAAGCTTCCAACCAAGCTCTTAAAGTAGGATGGATTCACAAGATCACCTGTTCCATCCTTCGTCAGCCTCAATCTTTCTTCAGCTGGTGTCGCAATCGGATTCGCACCATCCATCTTAAATTTCTTCAAAATGTCTCCAGCATACTTTCTTTGAGATATGAAGATTACCTTATCTGATTGAGAAACTTCAATCCCAAGAAAATATGACATAAGACCCAAATCAGTCATCTCAAACTGATGGATCATAGCCTCCCTGAAATCCGCCATTATCTTCTCATTATTTCCTGTGAAGATCAAATCATCCACATACAAACAGACTATCATAACATCGCCAGCATTGGAAGTCTTCACATATAGTGTGTGCTCATAAGCACATCTTTGAAAACCGCTTTCAACGAAAAAGGTGTCGATGTGTGTGTACCACGCTCTTGGAGCCTGCTTCAAACCATATAGAGCTCTCTTTAACTTGTAAACCTTGTTTTCATTACCCCTTTTAACAAAGCCAGGGGGCTGCTCCACATAGACCTCTTCTTCAAGAACACCATTTAGGAAGGCTGACTTAACGTCCATTTGATAAATTCTCCAGTTATTTTGAGCAGCTAGAGAAATTATCAAACGAATTGTGTCTAGTCTAGCAACAGGAGCAAATACCTCGAAATAGTCAATTCCAAGTTTTTGCTTATAGCCTTTGACAACTAACCTTGCTTTGTATCTGTCGACTTCTCCCGTTGGTCTGTACTTTGTTTTGTATACCCACTTTACTCCAATGGGTTTCTTTCCTCCTAGAAGGTCGGTAAGCTCCCAAGTATCATTCTTCTCAATAGAATGGATTTCCTCCTCCATTGCTTTCACCCAACGTTCTTCTTCAATTGCATCCTTGAAATCCACAGGATCGCAATCTGAAAACAAGGCAAAGTTCAAAATATCTTCGTCAGTTAGAGTATCAACATCATTACCGACAACGTAATCCTCCAAATGAGCCGGTAGACGTCGTTGCCTCTGTGATCGACCATGCTGTATTGGTTGTATTTCTGAGGGAGACTGTTGTTGCGCAGGTTCATCATGCTCTTCGTCATCAAGATATGATGGTGCTGGAGGTTGAGATGGCTCAACTGCTTTTTTCTTCCAATCCCATGCTCCATGTTCATCAAAGGTGACATCTCTACTAACAATAACCTTTTTGCTGTCTGGATTATATAGCTTGTACCCTTTTGTCTATCGATTGTAACCAACAAATATGCTCTTTTCTGCTTTCTCGTCAAGCTTCTTTCGCAGTGGATCGGGTACATGCGCATAGGCAAGACAACCAAATATTCGTAAATGAGAAATATTTGGTTTTCTACCTGTCCATACCTCATAAGGTGTTTTTCCATGGTTGCTTCTCGTAGGGCACCTGTTTAATATGTAAAATACAGTAGAGACAGATTCAGCCCAGAATTCTTTAGGCAGCTGTTTTGCTGCCAGCATTGACCGCACCATATCCATCACAGTCCTGTTCTTTCTTTCCGCAACTCCATTTTGTTGAGGAGTGTACCTTGCAGTCAACTGATGTTGAATCCCATGCTTCTTCAAAAAATCATCGCACACAGTGTATTCTGTGCCTCGATCTGTTCTCAGAGTCTTTATAAAATGACCACTTTGTTTTTCAACATATGTTTTGAAGCTTTTGAATGTGTCACAAGCTTCAGACTTATTTTTCAGCAAATACACCCATGCTTTTCTACTGAAATCATCAATAAAAGTAATGAAGTACTTACTTTTACCGGGCGAAGGAACTTCCACCGAGCACAAATCAGAATGTATCAGCTGCAATGGGTGTTTTGCTCTCCAAGCTTTGCCTTTGGGAAATGGCTCTCTATGCTTCTTCCCCAAAATGCATGCTTCACACTGCCTTGGAACAAAGTCAAGTGAAGGCAAACCTGACACCATCTTATTCTTCACAAGATATTGTAAACCGCCGAAATTAAAGTGGCCAAACCTCATGTGCCATAACCAAGTATCATCAAGAGCAATTGAATTATAGCAGGGTAAGTGACCGTAGTTGAAAGTTACTGGAAACATCCGATTTTTGGTCATACTTACCTTGGCTATAATTTTCATACTCTTGTCTCTTATAGTGCATATATCATTACTGAAATGCACTTCATATCCATTGTGTTGGAGCTGACCCAAGCTCAACAAATTATGCAGCAGGTTAGGCACGTAGTAAACATCTTTTATGGAGCACTCAAGCCCATTCTCCATGGTGACCGGTATTCTCCCTTTCCCGACAACTTGCATAACTTGATTATTTCCAAATTTAACCGTGGATTTAAAAGACTCGTCCAAATCAGCAAATATCTCCTTCTTACCGCACATATGATTACTACATCCGGAGTCAACGTACCAGACATCATTGTTAGTTTCTTTACTAACAGCAGCCATAGATGCGGAGTAAAAAATAGTTTCACTTTTATCCCCTTCATCCTCAGCTACTCGAGCATGAACTTGTTTATTTTCAGTTCTTTTACTCCAACAATCTTTAGCATAATGACCCAATTTACCGCAGTTATAGCATTTAAGGGGAGGTTTTTGCTGACCTGGATTGTTGTAATTTCCTCTTGGCTGGAAATGATGATTACCTCTTCCACGGCCACGATAGTTGCCGGTGCCTCCACGACCTCTGCCTCGGAAACCATGTCCTCTAGTTTCCGCCACATTAGAAGATTCTCCTCTCTCTTTAAATTTAGTATGTGCCTGCAATGCCTTCTCTGCCGGATCTTTCTCCAATGACTCTTCTAATTTTCCATTAATTCTATTCTCATGAAGAATTAATGAGCCCAGAAGCTCCTCGGTACTTAAAGTTGAAAGATCCTTGGTCTCTTGAATTACTGCCACAATATGATCAAACTTCATAGGTAAAGTATTAAGTACCTTTTCAACGAATATCTCATCGCTGAGGGTATGACCATTGAGCTCCATCTCATTCTTGATCTCCGTCAACCTCGAAAAGTATCCCTCAACTGTCTCTGACTTCTCCATCGTGGCAAGCTCGAACTTCCTTTTTAGCGCCATCAAATTATTCTTTTGGACCTTATCAACTCCACGATATGCTTTGGCCAAAATATCCCAAGCCTGTTTTGTTGTTTGGGCTGTGGAAATTTTGCCAAACACAGACATATCGATGGCCTGGTGTATTTGGGACAAGGCCATACTATCACGCCTTATTTCATTCTCTTCGGCACGTTCCTCCAGTTCTTCTCGCATATATTTTAACAAATTATACGCCTTCAGATGTGTCTCCATTTGAATCCTCCAAAAGTTGTAATTTTGTTTCCCCGTCAACTTGGGAACCATGCACACGATATTCTTTCCTGCCATAGTTAATGAATCACCCTTCTAACGAACCAATTGCTCTGATACCAGATGTAGGAGAATAATTTAAAGATAGAAGACCTTTAAATGTAAGAAGGAAAGAGATTTTGTTTAGTTGATAAATGAAGAAATGGAGGTAGTTTGGAAGGTTTAATATATGTAGCTATATGGAGAGAGACTTTTGTAATTCTTCAACTTTTATTACACAAGGGATCACTTTGGTACACACTTGGGCTCACACTTTGCTTCACTCCTTTTTGTACATCCTACAAATGAGGAGGTCTTCCCTATTTATAGGCATCAACCTCCATGTTCTACGACATTCTAGAATATTCCATATAAGTATCCTAAACAATATTCATATCTACTTATTCTCATATGTTCTAGAATATTCCACTACTCTAGAATATTCTCACATTCTCTACTATACATAAAAGAGTTTCTATCATCTTCTAGAATATTCCAGAGAACTCCATAATGTTCTCGAACCTTCTAGCTCATTCTAGACTATTTTAGAATAGTCTAGAATATTCTAGTAATATCTAGCTTTGGTTTAATTTATTGTTCACATCGGGCCATTGTTGTACGAGATGCATATAGGTTTCATCATTTTGCAGATGGTAACTGTTCCTGCAATGGTTTTTGGTAATTGGAACTATTGAGGAGTGCAGTGTGGTGAAGAGGGTTTTAGCTTCTAGAAGTTGGAAATATCATAGTAAATTACTAGTACTTTTGAGATTGATGCTCTGGACACCTTACCTATACCTCTCTGGAAACCTTACCAATAGAGGTATTAACACTTTACCTTGATAATATTTTTGTTATAACCTTGGTTTAAAAGTCAATTTTTCTGCCATTCAGGTCATCTTTAATCCATCATATTCGTCTCTTTTCACTTATCAAAAGTTCCCTATGATCTATTTCTGTACCCATTTTCTTCAGTTTCTAGTATTGTTAATGATCTTAAGTACAATGATTAAGCGCACCCTTTTCGCCTTCAGGAACCAGAATCACATTTAGGTGTTGCTCTGTTTTGTGAATATTGAAAAGGAACGATGTGCTATCTTCTCGATAAACTCATTAACACTCCTCAATCGTCTGTTATTAACTGTGAAGCATATATATACTGCTATGTCGATGTTTGCATATACCAGACAATTAGAAGTTGTACCTTCTGGAGCATGTTAACTTGCTTCTTTTCCAATCAGTCAAAAGATGACTGGTTAGCTCTGACCATCTGTAAAACATCCCCTCTGATCGACAAAGGTTGTATGCACTTCTTCTCTTGTGCTTGTAAGAGGTTGCTCCTGAGTGTTACCTTTGTCATATATTGTTAACTTCAATTATGCTGGAATGTAAGGAATAGCACCAGTGCATTTCTGACTTCTTCCAAAAATAATTCTTCTCTCTCCGCGAGGTCTTTGGGCTCTTATTAGTCCGGTTAAAGTTTACCTTGATGATGATTTTTGCATGCGTTGCTCATTTCGTAGTGTGCAGCTTTTGTTTCCCCAGATGAACCCGGGAAGCAAGTTTGAAGTGCTATCAAGATAAAAACACTAGCAAGGTTCACATAACTTCCAAGCTTCCAGGACTGTCTAGTGGTAAGAGCGCAATATGATATGTGGGTTAGGCATACGTCAAAGGTTCGAAACAACCCTAGACAAAATCCTGGTATGTAAGTGGAGTCGGGTAGAGAGGTGAGCCTATTATCCGCCAAGTTACCTACTTTACGCCATGGCCCCCGGGGTATTTCTCGCTTATCAAAAAAATGTCTCAATTAGCTTTCAAGTTAGCCAAATAATCAGGATTTTCATCTCTTCCATTTGTGGCAACTTTGCTCTCTTCTGACTCCTCTTTCTTTTAGATTCACTCTGGATTGAATCTCTTTGGAGAATATATATATTGACATATTTATTTAATATGTATTGATGTGTGATGTTATTGTGTACATCTATTCGCTGGTTCTTGTGATGTTATTATTTTTATAGTTTTTTGTTGATGGTACTGATATATTGTCTCTTTTCGTCTTCATGTGCCGAGGGATCGGAAACAGCCTCTCGAGGTAAGGTCTGCGTATACACTATCCTCCCCATATCCCACTTGTGGGATTATACTGGGTCATTAAGTGTTGTTGTACGTATTGATGGGTCTACATGGTTGGTGCTGTTCAACTGCAGTGCACCAGTTCCAAACAACTCGACCAAAAAGCTGTTTCATGCACCTCACGCTTGCGGAGTGATTCATTCCAGGTAATGTTCTTCACTCTTAGTTTATGTCCTGTTCTTTCATGTTGTAATTGTCTATTTGTAGCCGAGTAATCTTGTCATGCAATTATTTTATCCTGATTTACTTCTGTCAATGTCATACTAATCAAATTTGCACAGCATCCAGAGAATAATGAAAAACAGAAGGATCAGAAGTGTAAGCTGAGCTTCAAATTCAGAATCATGAGCCTCGGGGAGAAAGGACCAATGGAGTATCTTGAGTTTAGTTTGTAGATTGTGTTGCCATTGGATGGTGCCTTCACAAACAATGTAAAATTTTCTTTTAACGACGGTGGTGTTCGGGTTGGTTTCCACCAAGTTACTCGTCATAGATGAATGTTCAGCTACCATTACAGAGACTAACCTTGTAACTTGTTTTTGTCCCAACATGTCCAACAACAACAAAGAAAAACCCAGTGTAATCTCATAAGTGGGGCATGGGGAGAGTAGTTTGTATTCTGACCTCACCCTCACCTTGAAGGTAAAGAGTTTGTTTTCGATATACCTTCGGCTGTCTCAACATGTCCATATTTCACAATTGTGTTCTGATGCAACTCAAGGTCTGTAGCTTTGGCTGGAAAAAGATTACCACTCCTATTGATGCGGTGGTTGGTTGTTATGACAGATGTGATGTTTCTGGCTCTTGATAATACAAAAGTGGAACACTCCCCCCGATGTAGAATTTCAACGTCCAGTGACAGTTACCTGGCATAGCTAAAAGCTGTATATAAATGTCATTTTTTCAAGAAAGGAGAGAGTTTTCAGTTTTGTTAAAGCTTGATTTTCAAATCTATCCAAATTAACGTAGAATTGTCTCAACTGACGACTCATAACTGTGAACTGCTCTAAAAAATACAAACATGAGATCAGGAAGTATTATCAATAAGGTTTTTGATCAGTATCTTCAGTTAGGAAGTAACACTGCAGATACTTTCCCTCGGAAAAATGGCTAAATTGATCTCTATGCGCCAAGTGGGTGATGGAGCTCAAATAGTGAACTTGAGCACCACAACTAGGTAGGTAAACATGAATGTGATACGTGTGTGGTAGCCAACAATATTACATAGGCAACCTTCTCAACCGATGTATACTGTCGTCCAATTATGGTGCCTTGTTGGTAAGGTCAACCATCATTTCCTCTTAACTCCTGGAGAATTTCTGAATTAATAGTGTTACCAAGAAGAAATCATAAATGATAAATAAAAATAAAATAGGAGTAACTTCTTCACTGAAAATGGAAAAGAAAAAAAATCCTCACTTCATCATAGTACCTTATGAAGGAGGAAAATATATAGTATTTGTAAAAATTTACTTTGTGAAGAAAAAAATAATATATATTTATAAGGGTGTACATTCTGACTGCAGTACATATGAATTCTCCAAAGCATTTCACCAATTGGAGGATGCTATCTGTATGTAAGCCATTTGAGACCGAAAGAAGAAAAGAAACAAGTATTAATGAGAAGGGAAAGAGAGATACTGATGACCGCCAGGTGGAAGAAAATGGAGAGAAATTGATGTCTTCTGTAATTTGTCAAAAGAATGCAAGTGCCATCAAACAATTGATGAACTGGTAGAAATCATCCTTAGTATCTCAGTATTTTGATAATCTGCCCAATTCCAGTCAAAGAACTGACGTATTTGAAGAGATCATTCCAATAATCTTGCTATGTAAGCTCCCATTAGTCACAAGAACACCGCCTGAAGGAAAGATGAGTCTCCGTTCAGATTGATCCGCTGCAAAATCAAGTGAACTCCCTTCCCAGTCAGTCACCTGACAAGTAAGATACATGAATAACCAGGAAGGTGAGCAATCTAATCTCGTTTATTCTTTTCTGAATGAGTGCTTCACTGTCAACTACTATTGCGCTAGGTTGAAGGACATAGGATAAAGTCAAAGTCATAACCAAGAGTAAAATCAAATAAAAAGATCAAAGCTTCTTAAAAATTTGCCCTCTGCTTTGGATCCTGTTGTACCTAGCGGATAAAGTCTCACATAGAAGAATTATGAAAATAGAACACAGGGAGACTGAAAGTTGATGCCAGTGAATACTGTGTCGAGTAGGCGGAAAGAACAGTTTTTTGCTTCATGCATTTGTTTAATATCAGGGAATATTAATGCCTGACTGTGAGTAACTTGCCAATAAGCAGAGAAGTAGAAGACAGTAGGTAGTATAATACAGAATAACATATTCTCTGCCCTTTGTTGTTATCTCTTGCAGTCACCCAAGTTTTTTAGATCAAATATTGGTTGATTTTTTCTGTTTGTTTCTTTTTTTTTTATTTGCACCAGGTGTCCAAGTCTCTAAGAGTCCCGACTAATCCCGAGGGTGCACAGGTCCTCAGCAAGGAGTTTCCCGCAAGTGCACCACGATTAATTCAGGTTTTACCCAGTCCGATAGCCCTCAGAAATTGTTTGCACCCAGTGGGTTTCGAACTTGAGACCTTGAAAGGGAGTAAACCCTAAGGCTCAAGTCAATTGCCACCAGGCGAATCCCCGAGGGTTCTGTTTGTTTCTTAAACTTGCCAGAATGAAATCACCTAGCGGATAAAGTCTTACATAGAACAATTATGAAAACAGAACACAGGGAGACTGAAAGTTGATGCTAGTGAATACTGTGTCTAGTAGGCGGAAAGAAAAGTCTATTGCTTCATGCATTTATTTAATATCAAGCAGAAGCAGATCCAGAATTTGAGACTTACGGGTTCCTATCGTAATTTTAGATTAATATGCAATAATAATTGGGTTAACTGTAAGATATTTACAAATATTTATTGAATTTCTTAATCTATAAATACATGGCCTACACAAAAGGTACTGGGTTCTCGGGAACTCGTATCCTATGCTCTAGGTCTGCCCCAGGAAATATTAATGCCTGAGTGTGAGTAACTTGCCAATTAGCAGAGAAGTGGAAAACAGCAGGTAGTATACTGCAGAATAACATATTCTCTGCCCTTTGTTGAAAACAGTAGGTAGTATAATGCAGAATAACATATTGGTTGCTTTTTTCTGTTTGTTTCTTAAACTTGCGAGAATGAAATCACCGAGTGTAAGGCCTCTGAATTGTGAGACGTGACTAAAAATAAAGCTATAATCGAGCCTCTTGTCACTTTTTGTTTCATAATAAGTAAATAAAGTTTTTGTCTTCTAATGTTGGAATTTAAGTTCAGCAAATCACTATTTAGGATCCTCGCTTAGTTCATGATAAGCCTTCAAAATAGTGTATCCAGCCAAAAATTCAAAAGGAAAAAGAAAAGATAAATGCTATATCTTCATGACTTAATTTTTTAAATTAAAAAAAAAAAGGAAAAACCAAAAGGGTATTGTTTACATGCAATATAATTAAGAACTGTTTTATCCACATGCAGATTCAAGATTTCAACTTTATGGGCTCTAAATTTTAGAACAACGACTTAAAGTACTAATAACTGGATTCTAATATTATATTTGTACATATTAATGAATTTCTGGTCACAAACTGTTTGAGCGAATGCTACGAGGTTCGGCCGAACCCGTACTCGGGCTTCTAGCTCCGCCCCTAGTTTTATCACATGATATATCAACAGTGTTGGCCATAAGATGGCAACTGTGGCAGAGAAGTAAAGATAACAAAGGTATGTTTAAAAGAGTGCCAACAGAGAAATACATACCTTCCCTCCAGCTTCATGGACACATATGATACCAACAGCGTGGTCCCAGGCCTACATTCGAAGGATATGCGCATCATTGCTATAATAAGTTACTAACGGTACACACAGTGGATCGAGAATGTAATACCCCGATATATCTGAATTTGAAAATCGGGGTCATGACAGAGATATCTTTTAATAAGATTTCACCTTGATAGTAGATGTCGCCTTCGGCCCCTGAATGTAAACAGATGCTCTACCAGAAGCCACCAGCAGATACTTGCACAAACTGCAAACTTAGAAACAAACATTAAATAAAACAAATTTGGAAAAACCATCAAGAAAATTGAGGACATACTTTGATTTGCATGGAAAGTAATTACAACTCAGCTGCTCAGTCTAAAAGAGAACTGAATTTTGTAATCACTTCAAGAATGTTTCTGAGTGCATTTTGTTTCAATTATTACAATAGAGTGTTCATTACCCATCTGTCTTTACATTGCAGAATCACTAGCCAGTTATGGGATTTGTTCATCAATCTTAAAGGTATTAGATGGGTAATGCCTGGTAGTACTTCTGAAGTGACATGTTGGAATATAAAGCGGGAAACTGTAACAGAAACAAAGACAGATGGAAAATTATCCCGGCAAGCATTTGGTGGACAATATGGAAGGAGAGGAACTCAAGGTGTTTTGAAGATGCGAGCAGTACTCTAGAGAAGATCAAGATGGACTGTATTCTTCTTTTTTGTTTTTGGTGTAAATCTGAATACATAGATGATCCTGAGGATATTTTGGATGTACTAGGTTCCTTGTAAGAAGAACAAGGATGCAGGTTTTTCACTATTTTGGCGCTTTGATGTAACATCCTATTGTGGTTTCCAGCACAACCTTTGTGCTGATGTTTTATTATATATACAGAAACATATTACCATTCTCAAAAAAAAGAAAAAAGGAAAAAGGAAATGGCCTACAACAAAAAAAAAATTTGCTGAGTCGCACATTATGAAGAGGCAATAGATCACTCCCAATAATGGAACTTCCCAGCAACTACAAGCCTATGACATGCCGTTTACAGAATATGCATCTACAAGGACTGCTCAACACAAGAAAAACAGGCACCAAAAAGTCTTACCAGCCTCTAAGGGATAATGTAAGAAAGAGTTGTCAGACATCATATTTAAAGGCATCCCTAGAACAACTCGCAGCAACTTAGAAGAGAAAGTAAGCTCAATACTAGCATGAACAAATGAAAAGCTCCTGAATCACTGAAATAAGAAGATCAGAGGGAAAGATAAGGAGCTTGGAGACGAGACTTCACCCACATGTTTTTCTTTTTGTCCTGGTGGACTGGGAAACATTTAATCAACACTTTGTACAAAGCTCGACTAAATAAGGTAGTCCTAAGTGTATTTGGATGTCTAAAGATCCATGGTACTGCCATAATGCCCAAAATCATCTCTTACTCCAAAAGTAACAACTTAATTCTATCATAAAAGCACTAGGAGAAATCTATGGCTTTTGCGTTATTTTTTCAACTGTAAAGAAGGCGTAGCACAGCTTTGTGCTACACATATATGTTATTGTTACCATTCTCCCAAAAAAAAAAAAACAAATCTTCAGCGAGATGATAAAGCATTTTGCAGCTCCATATAGTCATGTTAAACAGTTAAAGCAATTTTGCAGTAGTTGACTTATTTAAGTGCCTTCTACGGAGGATTTTATTTATTTATTCTGTTTATTTAAAAATATCCCAGTGGCATGGATTATAAGACGTTCACCTGAGAAATGATTCTAATAAAAAGTGCTCTTGAATGATAAATCACCTCTACTTTCCCCACCTATCTTTATCCAAGTCTAATTTGAAAAGGAAATCACAGTATCCCATTTCTATGTTTCATAGTCAACTCCTCCGTACTGACATTCATCAACCTAATTGGAGCCCTATTGGGGTAAAGCCTTCCACAATGCCAACAGCAGGCATGAAAGATTTCACATCACAAATCAAAGCATCATTTCGTTATCTAGGTACACAGATGTTTAAGTATATGATATTTGTCTTTGAGAAGAAAAATTCACCTCCCACAGCATGCAGACAGAAGAAGTATGTTCCCTTCTCCTACGTTCTCAGAGTCTCTTTCTGCATCAAATGAAGCTGACAGGGGTAAAGATTCCCATGTTTGACTTTCAGGAATAGTAAACCGTGCGCTCTCCACCATTTGGTAGCTGTCAACAGAGCATCTGGCCCAAGTGTGAGGTGACCCAAAGGTTAGTATGTCTGACGACCTCTTTGTCCATGTTCCACAACCCACATGAGAAACCATGATTATCCCTGATCTGGAACTTCTATGTTCTTGGACCTGAATGACAGAATAGTCAGAACAGTCTTCGTGCCAATTGGGGCAGCCCATGACTCCCAAGACAATCTGCCCTTCAATGACAAGTGCCAAACCCACCTGAAAATATACAATGTTCTTGGCCAAATAAGCATGGGAATGGGAAATAACACAACTCTAACCCAGTCAGCAAAAGAATTCTATAGAACCAAGTAATAATGCCTGAACCTATTATGATAATGTATATGATGACATCATTTTAGTGATCAAGGCACTCTTTTTTGCAGAAACATTAATTACTTTATGAAACACTCTACACTATTGACGCAAAATAGAAAGAACCAAAGAGGTTTAGGACACCGAAGTTTAACTTTGGCACCACTGAGGTCTTTAGTTTAACAGCATTTGTGTCTCCAGTATAACTCCAAACCCAAGGTTTTCCCTTTTCAATACAACAACAGCTCCGGGGAGGATTACCCCTACCATGAAGGTAGAGAGGTTGTTAGGACAGCGAAGTTTAACTTTGGCACCACTGAGGTCTTTAGTTTAACAGCATTTGTGTCTCCAGTATAACTCCAAACCCAAGGTTTTCCCTTTTCAATACAACAACAGCTCCGGGGAGGATTACCCCTACCATGAAGGTAGAGAGGTTGTTTTACCTTTCAATATACATATAATTCACTGTGCATAATGCAATTTTCTGACAAAGGGGATTCAATTGATCACTATTCAGCCAATGTGTCCCCGCCACTGCGCCCCACATTCCCAGTTCAAGGGAAGCTAACGGGCACAGCTGCACAACAGGCAAAGGAATGGCATGAGTTGGGAGTAACCCTTAACATTATTACCCTATACCTTGGCCAGTTTCGTGGAAAACAAACTTAAAATGTGTTAATAAGTTCTTTCTTTCCCAGTTCCTGTCATTCTTCTTCTTATTCTTCTTCTTCTTCTTTCGGCTCGGGAAATTCGCAGCTGATTGGTAAAAGAGGAATATGAATAAGGTGATCTCATTCTTGTTTCTTCCTTTAATTATTTGGGAAAAGAAAAAAGAAAGAAACAAAAACATAAGAGAATAATTATATTTAATATTAAACAGAAACGAAAAGGAATTAAGAAGCATACCACATAGAGAGCCTCACTACCTTTAACAAACCCTCGTGTACCATCAATAGGATCCAATATCTGTATGAGGATGAAAATTAGTGAGTGCAGTCCAAATCATTGTGCAAGTATCTGTTAAGGGCATGGATGATAAAAGTAGATTTTCTTTCAAGCACATAAAAGATCACAGAGAATAAAGACAGACAAGAAAATATTTCCTGATGTCATATTGATAGAAGTCGGGAGGACTTTGAAAATATTAGCCTTGATCTGGTAAAGAATAGTATACAAAGGAAGAGGTATTTTCAAAGAGAAGTCGGTTATCCAAGAGTCATATACTGGAAACTGTTTCCATATATTTTGCCACACATCCAACCCCCCTCTCCCCCACCCCAAACCCAAATCCTTCAAGAACAACAACAACTACCCAGTATAGTCTCACAAAGTGGGGTCTGGAGAACATCTTGAGATATTTACAACAACAACAACAACTACCCAGTAAAATCTTACCAAGTGGGGTATGGAGAGGGTAATGTGTACGCAGACCTTACCCCTACCTTGATAGGGCAGAGAGGTTGTTCCGATAGACCCTCGGCTCAGAAAGATGGAAATAAGAAAAACACAAGGAAAAGACAATTCATTAGTAACTCCAATAGAAACCGTAATAATAACAGAAGCATAACAACCAAAAGATGAATGGCATGCAATAACAGTAACCAGTATCTAAGGCTCGGGGCTAAGATAAACAGCAAGTATAGTGTGGGTTCAACATAAACTGCAAGCCATCTAAGATCAACCCTAAGCATCTTGAGATGTTTCTTAGGTGATATTAACGACACACTCTGCTTTAGCCAAAATTCCAGACAGAGGATCAACAACAACAACAACAACAACAACCCAGTATAATCCCACTTAGTGGGGTCTGGGGAGGGTAGTGTGTGCGCAGACCTTACCCCTACCCTTGGGTAGAGAGGCTGTTTCCAAATAGACCCACGGCATCCTTCCATCCAAGAACTTCCCACCTTGCTCTTGGGAAGACTCGAACTCACAACCTCTCGGTTGGAAGTGGGGGTTGCTTACCATCAGAGCAACCCCTCTTGATCCAGAAAGAGGATCAAAATTTCAAACTCTCCAGACCGAGGAAATTTAAAAGTTCAACATAAAAAGGTACTGATCAATCAGCTAACCGAATATGTCTCTGATACAAATTGTGAAAGAGATGCCCAAAATGAATTTAAAAAACTCTAGTTCCCTTCAGGAACTTTCCTTTAGTATGAAGCCTTTAAAGGACTTTGATCTTTTATCTCATGAAACTTAGATAATATAAAAAGGTACTGATCAATCAGCTAACCGAATATGTCTCTGATACAAATTGTGAAAGAGATGCCCAAAATGAATTTAAAAAACTCTAGTTCCCTTCAGGAACTTTCCTTTAGTATGAAGCCTTTAAAGGACTTTGATCTTTTATCTCATGAAACTTAGATAATACTCTTTGGAAGAAGCATCCACTCACCCAGTAAGTGGCTGGTTTAGGCCCAAATACACAAGCATCCTTTCCCCCTCTGTCAATTGCTTTCAAAATATTATCATCTGTTACTTCATCTCCTGAAGTTGCTTTATCCTTTACAGCATCAACCACTGAGCCAACTAGATTATTTGAACGCAAGAATGCAGAGTCCTCTTCAGCCACCAGGGGGATAGAGGGAAAAAGTCTGTTCATCTCTATCAGAATAAGGGTGTAATCCAGTAAAGAAACAATTCATCTTAGCTCTAAAAGAACTCAATCAAACAATTTGTCTCTGTTCCAAGAAAACAGAGAAGGAAAATATAAGCGAATCAAAGGGAAAACACAAAGAGAATATTCATAATTTCATCATTGTCAAAAACTATTTTCATAATTTCATCGTTCTTCAAAAATCCTATTCATAGTATAAACATTATTAGCGCCATAATCCAATTGTTTTCTCGAGTGATGGAAAAGTATGAGACCAGATTTGTTCATTATCATAGAGGAAGTATGACATGAAGAGAAATGAGGTGCAAAGATTTGACAATCATACTCCCATCTTGTCCACCTTCAAATGATCTACACTTGTTGAGAGCCATATTCACTAAAACTTGATTCTACAAATTAATTAGTTTATTTTTCAAAATAAAGCTTTGTAGATTTACAATAATATTAAAATCTACAAACTGAAGATAGTCCATGAGACCAAAAAAATAAGTTTATGATTATTCTCCACCAATTTTTGTTGGTAGTGAAGGGATTTCGAATCTTTCAGTAAGATGCAGTTTTGCGGCAAATACCTCACTCAGCTTCTAATTTAAGTGGTGATGTAGATTAATCAAGCCGAGAATACTGAAGTTTAATTAGAAGAGTTAAGAGATCAACCCTCTTTGAAAGAAAGGCAATCAACATGTCCAAGCAAAATCTCAGATTTCAGAAGATAAAAAAGAATGAGAACATATCAATAAAACTGGTGCGAAGTTTTGTAGTTTGCTGACTATCCAATATTGATACTTGATGGTACAAAAGATACATCAAGTTTAGATGATCTACCTTCATCACTTGCTTACCAAAAATTTTCACAGAAGATGTAACATTTTTTTATTTTGTTAAGTCAAAAATATCCATTACTAAACATGTTATGTTTGATATTATTAAACTAGTATTTTAAAGCATAGTAGTTCTCCTCTAAAATACTAGTTCAGTAACACTGCAGACTAGCAGTGAAGAAGCTTTAGATTGGTTTTGCCGAATTAGAACTTTAGACTTATAACTGCTGGCTACTTTCTCGTCAAGCAGTAGGTACGTTATATTCAAGTAATAAACTGTCTGTATATAAGAGTCTATTACTGTATTTTATCTCTTCTTTTCCGAGTTAGTCAATACAAGAAGTCTGTACTCCCATCTCCAGCTGATTGGCATAAACATAAAATACCATTTTATATAGAAAAGGATTATATAATCTTAGCTAAGTGTCAATGTTTATGGTTATTTCTTGCCTGAAATATTTATCTTTCTTTCTTCTTCTAAGATAAGATTGTTTTATGACCAAAAGGTACGTGTAAGTATATGGTTGACTAAGAAAAGAGAGCATCTATATCATCCTAAAAATAGATTAATCGCCTTTGCAACTGCAGATGGCGACAGAATGTAATGTAAGATATAAAAGCTCTATTAATAGGAAAAATAGAGTATACCACCTTATTCCGTCAAGAAAAAGAAATGTGAAAACATCCAGGCATAAGGAAGATTATTCTTAGTCAAGTAAATCCCTAGTGCTAAGAAAAACCAGACTTTAACTGGCCAGGGGTTGTAATTGTTTTATTTAAAATTTCCTTCTTTTCCTCTCCCCATTTTTACTGGACAGCTAAAACTACACTCAGATTTAATTAAATTATCAAAAAACAATGAACAGGCATTTTCTAGAAAAGAATATATAAGTTACCCAAGCTAACTAAAGCCTGCACTCCAAAATCTGCAATAGTGACTGGGGTCTGGTCAATTTTCTCAAGAATCTTACCATCACTTGAGACCAATGACTTCTTCACCTAGCAATCACAAAGAAAACAGCAGTCTTAGTGGATAAAATTGTTGCAGTACTTGACATATGGACTGCTCAAAATAAACAAAAAGATGGCTATAAAAGAAATGTTTATATTCTAATTCAATCATTTCATGTATCAGAAGAATGGAAGTAAAGCAAATTTCACCTGAACTAATTGACTACTATCAACTTGTTTGAGATAAGGTGCAGTCAACTTGTTTCAAAAATCTCCAATTTTAAGCACCTCAGAACAAGTTATCACTTTTGCAATGTGCATTAGCCATGAAACTACCTAAAATGATTGAGAAACCTATATATTACATTGCGGAAGCAGTAAGCAAAACGTTTCTAACCTCACATTCTAACCAATTTCAAGAACTTTAGTCTGAAGCCTCATATCTTTCAATTAAACTCAAAGAAGTTGGTCTATAAGGCCATGAAAAGGAAAAGTAGCTTTGAACTCAAAATAATAGAATAGTTGCCAAATGCAGCCAAAAACTCCTCGGACCCCAACTTATATTTGGGACGTCCAAAGATGTTTGACACAAGTCCATTTCTGTACAACTTTCACAACTTTTTAGAATTAACTTCACTTCAATATTTTCTCCACTGTAAATAAGTCAAATAAAAAAATTTAAACTTCGCGTCAAACACCCATTCACAAACAGTAATCAACATATAAATCAAGTTAACATGTTAAATGTTGTGTCTGCTGAAATGCACTCAGATAAACTGAAGTGAAGGAGACATTAGCTAATTAACTACAATCAGTGGAGAAATTACATCAACGCAGAGACGACAAGCTCGCTCGACAACATCAACAGCAGCTTCCAGCTCTCTATAATACTTGGCTTTCTTCTCCGGGAACGGAAGGCTCAAACTCGACCTGGAAAGGAGAAATAACACACACACACACACACACACACGTAGGGATTCAGGGACAAATTCCAGAGTTTCAATCAATTCAACTATACTAATTGATACTATATGAATTTGAGAAATTGAAAAAAAATAATTAACAGAGAGGAGTCAGTTGTAAGAGACCTAACGTCGACGAAATGCCGGCGAAGCGGCGAATGGAAGGGATACTGAGGATGAGCTGCAGGAAAGCGGGAGGCGGAGTAACGGAGAAGATCCATAAAAGGCTATGAAATTAGTTACGTCAGGTAGCCGTTACTCCTGGAAAGTACAATTGTTACTGCGAAATGTTCCTGGGCTAAATGTGTGCTTGTCGCTTGAGGAAGTATGCTTTGAATGGTGGGAAGTGGTGGACCGGAGGTTTTCTCTTAACGTATTGATTGCAACTGCTGGAAATCGACGGTTGGTTCTTCGCACGTGTGAGCTGCTTTTACATTTTTTTTTTTAGCTTAATACAGAACTTAATAAATCAGACTTGCACAATTTTCCAGAAAAAAAATACCTGCACAGTTTTATAAAAGTTCTCTATTGTTATGAAATACTATTTTATAGTGAATATATATAATTCCTAAAGAAATTATTTCATTATTATTTTTTATTAAATAGATAACTCTTACTATTTTTCATTATGATAGTTGTAACTCTCACACCTTTATAACCTTTTATGATCTTTTCCCATTATCTCAATAGTTAATACCATGTTTATAATATTCCTTTGTATACATCAATGACATCCTATAAATAGAGGATTTGAACATCACATTATATACACTTGAATATATGAAAGAAATAGATTCTCTCATCTCTTTCTCTCTACATTGTTATCTATCTTCTTGTTTTATATTATTACTTTGAGCTCAGTTTTATAAGACGTTATCAACACGAATTGCTCATTTCATATTCTTCTACGTCAAGATGTCGTGGTAGGTGCTCTTTAACTTCAAACTCTGGTCAAACCATTTTGGTGTGCAGGTAACTTTAATCATGATCTTAATGGTAAGAGTTTATACGTTAATACTAGTGCAAAAAATATATAGTTTTTGTTCTTTAATCCTAAGAAATTAGACCTCATATGAAGTTTTTATGGGCAAAGTTTTACTCCTATCTATCAGTAACGAACACAATTGCCTTCTAAATCAAAATTAAAGTTTTAGTGAAAATCTTAGAAGCTATAAGTTTCTATTTTGTAATTTTGTTGCTACTACTTATTTGGAGTTTTTCTTTTCCTTCATACTTGTGTAGTACAAATACTTCATATTTTTAATAATAATTTTACTATATCGAATTTATCAAAATTTAAATTTATGGCTATGTAAAATTATGTTTTATTTTTGAAGTGAATAGACAAATTGTGACAAATATTATACGGTGGATTCAACTTTCAATGCACCATGAGGGCAAGACATCGGATTTTGAGTCTTTCGGGTTTGAATCCCAACTCATTTTAGCCTAACATGCATTTATATGGGTAAGACATCGGGTTTGAGTCCTAGTGCACCATATTAATTATATAATGATGACTAAAGAAAAATGATATATTTTTCATGAAATGTCCCACTTGATTTGCTCCATTCTTGAAGTGAATGTGAATATATATATATATATATATATATATATATATATATATATATATATATATATAAAATTCAAATTATGCATAAGAATGTGCTTATGCAAGATAGGATAAATACCACAACTTACCTTTAAAAGAGGTTTGAGAGAGATAATGATGTTGGACATCACATTATATATACTTGAATATATGGAAGAAATAGATTATCTTCTCTCTTTCTCTTTATATTGTTATCTATTTTCGTGTTTTATATTATTACTTTAAACTAAGTTTTATAAGATATAGTATATTTTTTTAATTTCATTGTTGTAATAATATATGGTAAAGGGAATTAAAATGAAACATGAAAAAACTTCGGAATTAAAGCGCTTTGGATGTTATTCATGACAAACATGGAGATACATTAAATTGAGTCATTAAAAAATTAATGAAAAATCAAAAGTTAGTATATTGACACTTTGCCTTCACAGAAAAAAATTAACGAAAAATCAAAAGTTAGTATGTTGACACTTTGCCTTTACAGATTTTCGAAACTTGGTCTTTAATGTGCACG
This sequence comes from Nicotiana benthamiana, assembly GCA_034376525.1. Classification (NCBI taxonomy): domain Eukaryota; kingdom Viridiplantae; phylum Streptophyta; class Magnoliopsida; order Solanales; family Solanaceae; genus Nicotiana; species Nicotiana benthamiana. Next base: position 126,185,543 of record CM067324.1, on the reverse strand, counting down.
AATATTAATTATTACAATTGTAGATAAATCTTCTTAAGCTATGAATCTGTAATTTGGTAAATAAATTATGTTGCTTGATAGAACATATAAAAATGATTTAGCAGTTTAATTTTTTATATTAATTGTGCATATAATTTAAATTTAATAAAATATATTATAAATTACTATTATGGCATATCATTTATTTTTTAATTATTTTGATTCGGTTACTATTACGATTTTTATTAAATTTATTAATATTTTTATTTTTATTTTTTTGAATCGAGAATCTATTAAAAATAATTTCTGTTTTATTGGAATAAATGTAAAATTTGTATATATATTATTTTTAAGAATTTTATTTTATAATATTTTACTAGATAATTGTTATTGCAGTACGATATATCATTACGAGACTGCAGCTTTACTTTCCTGCCAGCTAAGATTTTAATTTTCCTCCTTTTCGTCCGTGTATACTGTGTAGAAGATTCTACGAGTGTGTAGAAGATACACAATATAAGAAGATGAATTACTCAAAGTGTTTTGATCTGAGATAAGTATGAGAGAGCATCAATTCCACGTAATACTGGCACAAGTTCGTACTACAATTCTATAATACAAACCGTTGGATAAGTCATAAAAGGTCCCTTAGGGCAAAAATTACTAAAATAACCGTTGATCCACAAATATATAGGAGCCCCCCCAAGTTTGACAAATATCCTACCATTTCGTGGCATCATTATCAACTTTGCTGTTAATGTTCTCCAAATGCTACGTCAGCAACGGATTGATGAGAACCCAATTTTAATGCGAAACTGACACATGACAGTTGTTCATTGAAACAAACACAAAGAGCCCCCGGTTCCGCACGCAAATTCCGCCGGTTACCACCCTTTACAGCCGGTTGTTTTAATCTAGTCAACAGATTCCCAAAATCCATCAAACAAATCTACTCAACCTTTTCCTCTATATATACATACCTTTGCTCTATTCCTATTATATATGATAGAAAATTAAACAAACAAGCAAACAAAATTTCGAAAAGTTTTCAATTATCTTTGTTGTTTCAAGAAAGATTCATAGGTATGTACATGAGTAGAGTGGTGGCGTTGCAGCAAGCTGTGATGAAAACGATTCAGGGGGTGAAGGATCAAGCAACGAGACGGGGTGACAGTGGAATCAAGACTCTCAAGGACTCTTCTTCATGTGGTGGTTCATCCTCAAGGCAGGCGAGGAAGTTCTCTGGTGCTCTCAAAGCAGCTAAGTCAGAGAAAATAAAACAAGCAGAAGAGTCTCTTCGGACTGTCATGTACTTAAGCTGTTGGGGTCCTTAGTTTAAGTTCTATGTATAACTCATCTTATAACAAAATCTTGTATAGAAATCACATGTATACACAAATTTTCTGTTTTTTTTTTTTTGAGTCGTGTGTGTATGTGTGAGGGAAAAGAGAGTTTTGTGACTAGCTAGTGCAGGTACAATTGTACATTTGGCTGTGAAAGAGTAGACTTTTGCAGAACACAATTTCTTTTACTCCCCTTTTAGCTTTTCTTTTTAAATTTATAAATAATTTACTTTTATTGTTATGATATATTAGATTATGATGGATGTCCATAACTCCTATAACATCACTACTTTTATCCATTATTTGCATAACTCTCACTACTCCAATACTTATGGTTGTAACTCCTACACCTCCATGATCTCCCCGATGATCTTCCTTCATGATCTCAAAAGCTTAATGACATATTTATGGAATTCTTTTAGTATACCTCTATGTAGTACTATGAATAGAGGATGAGAAATCATTTTGTAATACATTTGGATACATAGAAGAAATATATTCTCTTCTCTATTTCTCTCTACTTTGTTGTCTATCTTTTTGTTTATTACTTTGAGCTATGTTTTGTAACACGTTATCAGCACGAAGCTCTACTATCTCAAGAATCTTTTTGAGAAAATTAAGGTATTTTTTCTCCTCCTAATTTTGTTTTAATTATGTCTGACATTATGAAAAGAAAGTTTGTTGCCCTTGAAATTTCGGGCAAGAACTACATGACATGGGTGTTGGATGCTGAAATTCATTTGGATGGAATGGGTCTTGGAGACGCCATTAAAGACAGAAATAATGTATCCACCTAAGACTGTGCTAAGGCCTTGATTTTCTTGCGCCATCACCTTGATGAAGGTTTGAAAATTGAATATCTCACAGTCAAAGATCCATTTATCTTGTGGAATGGCTTAAAGAAGAGATATGACAACTTAAAGTTGGTCACTCTGCCACAAGAACGATATGATTGGGCTCATCTGAGGCTCCAAGATTTTAAGTCTGTTTCTGAATATAATTCTGCAATGTTTAGAATTACTTCTAAATTGAAACTCTGTGGAGATACTATAACTGATTATGATATGCTTGAAAAAACGTTTACAACGTTTCATGCCTCCAATATGGTTCTGCAACAACAGTACAGAGAGAAAGGTTTCAAAAAGTACTCTGAGCTGATTTCTCTTCTCCTTGTGGCTGAGCGAAACAATGACCTGCTCATGAGAAATCACGAAAATCGACCCACTGGGTCTACACCATTGCCTGAAGTAGATAAGGTGTATTCCCATTATGCTAAGCGTGAAAAAGGCTATGGCTTTAATCGTGGTCGTGGTCGTGGTCGGGATTATGGCCGTGGACGTGGACAAGGAAGAAATTTTCCTGGTGTTAGTCACCCCCCAAAGAGATATAACCACCAAAAGCGGAAATGAAATTATGAGAATCCAAAAGCAAATAGTTCAGAAACTATATGTTATCGTTGCGGTGGAAAAGGGCACTGGGCAAAAATTTACCGTGTACCAAGACATTTGGTTGAGCTTTATCAAGCATCTCTAAAGAGTAAAGGCCCTGAAACCAATTTTGTCTCTGACAATAATTTTGACATCACCCACTTGGATGTGGCAGACTTCTTTGAGCACCCTGAGGGGAAAATAGATCACTTGATCGGTGATGGATCCATGGTTAAAGAAGATTGAGCAGTTTGATATTTTTATTTTTACTTATTCGTAATAGTTAATGAATAAACAATTATCATACTTTACATAAGTTATCTATTATTGTGATATGGTTCAAATTTTATATTTTCTGCTTTAAGCTAGTAAAGCTAAGTATCAAGCAAGTATTCGTTAAAATTACAATATGCTTGAAATAAAAAAAAAATATTAAACAGAATGATCAGTTTCATTTTTTGTAATCATTTCTAATCTGCTCGGTGTTAATGTGTTAGCACATTAAAGGTGCTATTATGCTAGTAGTATTATGAACCTGAAACAGATTCACTGCCAACAGCTATTAACTCAATTAGTTGAATCATTCTAGGTGAAACATTCAGTTCAAAACAATTCAATCAATGATCAAATATCGATATGTACCTTAAGAGTTTTATCAACTTGACAAATAATCTGTATTATGGTTTTAAAATATATAACTTTAGATTACACATTCATCTTATGCTTTATTTGTAGCACATTAAATATAGTAATAAAAGAAATATTGTGAAGACTCTTTATGCTACTACTAATTGTTAATACTTTGATATTAAAAGGAGAATAACTATGATAAAAGATTTTTTTTTTCATAATGACCGCACTGAAACTATTATGTTGAATCATAGACTTAAATTTGTTTATTCTCATATCTATAAAAAAAATACTAATATTTTTCGTATATTTCTTTTGTATGTCAAACCATGGGAAGCAAATATGGATATCTCACAAAGCAAACTTAGATCAACGTCCAATTGTAAAAATATTTGTTTAATTGATTCATGTACCACACATACGATATTCAAAGAGAAGAAATATTTCTCTGATTTAAGTATGTGTAAGGCAGATGTTACTACAATTTGTGGTAGTAGTAAATTGATTGAAGGCTCCGGAAGAGCAACTATAACTCTGCCTAAAGGAACAATATTTATCATAGAGAATGTAATGTTCTCTTCCAAGTCCAAGAGGAACTTGTTGAGTTTTAAAGATATCCGTCAAAATGGATATCATATTGAGACAATAGATGAGAATAATCTTGAATACATTATCATTACAAAGAATTTCTCTGGCCAAAAGAGGGTTATTGAGAAGTTCCCATCTTTATCTTGTGGCATGTATTGGACAAAAATTAGTGCAATTGAGGCACATTCTACAGTAAACCAAAAGGTTACTGATTCCAATACTTTTGTACTTTGGCATGATCGATTGGGACATCCTGGATCAGTTATGATGAGACGGATTATAGAAAACTCATATGGGCATCCATTAAAGAATTTAAAGATTCTTTTAAATAATGAATTTTCTTGCACTTCTTGTTATCAAGGCAAGTTAATTATTAGACCATCACCAACAAAGGTTGGAACTGAGTCACCTACGTTTTTGGAACGCGTACAAGGGGATATTTGTGGACCTATTCATCCACCTAGTGGGTCCTTTAGATATTTTATGGTCTTAATAGACGCATCCTCTAGATGGTCTCATGTGTGCCTATTGTCAACACGCAACCTTGCGTTTGCAAAATTAATGGCACAAACAATTCGATTACGAGCACAATTTTCTGATAATCCAATTAAGTCTATTAGACTAGATAATGCTGCTGAGTTTTCATCCCAAGCATTTAATGATTATTGCTTATCAATTGGGACAAAAGTGGAACATCCTGTAGCTCATGTTCACACTCAAAATGGTCTTGCAGAATCTTTAATTAAACGTCTGCAGTTGATTGCAAGACCATTACTCATGAAAACGAGGCTGCCCACTTCGGTTTGGGGTCACGCCATTTTGCATGCAGCAATGCTAGTTCGTCTCAGACCGACGAATTATCACAAATATTCCCCGTTGCAACTAGTTTTGGGTCATGAACCTAATATATCCCATTTAAGAATTTTTGGATGCGCAGTATATGTGCCTGTAGCACCGCCATACCGTACCAAAATGGGTCTGCAAAGAAGGTTAGGAATATATGTTGGGTTTGAATCGCCCTCCATTATTCGCTACCTCGAAACATTGACAGGGGATTTGTTCACTGCACGATTTGAGACTGTCGATTCGATGAGATACTTTTCCCAAAATTAGGGGGAGAAGGTGAAACCAAAAGGGAAATTTTGTGAAAAGAAAAACACATGGACAAATGGCATCATTTATATAGCCTTCCTTTAATAAATACTCACTAAGACGATTATACCACATTCGTCTTGATTGCTTTAGACCATACAAAGATCTTTGCAATTTGATTGAAAACATTTCCCGGGACTTTGAATTATGAGTGTTTGGCATTTTGAATCCATCGGGAATTTTCATGTATATCTCATTATCAAGTGAGCCATAAAGATAGGCAGTAACCACATCCATTAAATTGTGAAAAAGAGGTGCTAAATATTATCCATTTGCAAAGAATAGCAAATCAAATGCCTGACGCATTCACGGACTTGAAAAGGATAACAAAATCTCACATCCCCGCAGAGAATGTTCCAATCCGTATTGATGTCCCTATTAGACAATCTTCTAGTGTCATATCTAATGAGTCGAAAGCACGCCTAAAACGTGGCAGGCCATTAGGTTCCAAAGATCGAAATCCTTGAAAAGGGAAAGCAAATGATCAAAATGACACTACGAAAGAATCTCATGAGGAAATTCACGATTTAATAAATTCTGAGATTCATGAAGAATCCATTGAGCCCGCGACTCAGGAAAATAAGGAACTATCAATAAATCCAATCGATATTGAGACAAATTTTAATCGAGTGGATATAGTGGTGGATTATGTCTTTGCATATAATGTTGCATCTAGCATTATGCAAGAAAGTGAGGATCTTGAACCTCAATCTGTTGGAGAATGTTGACAAAGACTTGATTGGCCAAAATGGCAAGAAGCAATCCAATCAGAATTGAATTCACTTGCAAAACGTGAAGTTTTTGGGCCTATAGTTGAAACACCTAATGGTGTTAAGCCTGTTGGCTATAGATGGGTCTTTGTACGCAAGAGAAATGAGAAAAACAAGGTACAAAGATATAAGGCACGCCTTGTTGCACAAGGATTTTCTCAAAGGCCTGGTTTCGATTTTGAAGTGACATATTCACCCGTAATGGATGCTATAACTTTCCGTTATCTCATTAGTTTTGCTGTCCTTGAAAAGCTTGACATGCATTTAATGGATGTGGTTACTGCCTATCTTTATGGCTCACTTGATAATGAGATATACATGAAAATTCCCGATGGATTCAAAATGCCAAACACTCATAATTCAAAATCCCGGGAAATGTTTTTAATTAAATTGCAAAGATCTTTGTATGGTCTAAAGCAATCAGGACGAATGTGGTATAATCGTCTTAGTGAGTATTTATTAAAGGAAGGCTATATAAATGATGCCATTTGCCCATGTGTTTTTATAAAGAAAACAACATCGGAATTTGTTGTACTTGCTGTATATGTCGATGACATAAACCTTATTGGAACTCCCATAGAACTCCAAAAGGCAATTGATTATTTAAAGAAGGAATTCGAGATGAAAGATCTCGGAAAGACAAAATTATGTATTGGTTTGCAAATTGAATATTTGGCAAACGGAATTTTTGTTCATCAATCTGCCTATATAGAAAAGGTATTAAAACGGTTTTACATGGATGGAGCATATCCTTTAAGTACTCCGATGGTTGTTCGATCACTTGATGTGAATAAGGATCCATTCCGACCGCAAGAAAAGAATGAAGAGCTACTTGGTCCTGAAGTACCATATCTTAGTGCAATTGGCGCACTAATGTATCTTGCAAATACTACAAGGCCTGACATAACTTTCTCAGTTAATGCCTTAGCAAGATATAGCTCTGCTCCCACAAGGAGACATTGGAATGGAATCAAACATATATTGCGGTATCTAAAAGGGACTACCGATATGTGCTTATTTTATAGCAATAATTGCAGTCCTGATCTTGTTGGTTATGCTGATGCTGGATATTTATCTGACCCACACAAGGCTCGATCTCAAACAGGTTATGTGTTTATCTGTGGAGGCACTGCCATATCTTGGCGATCGACTAAGTAATCAATTGTGGCTACTTCATCTAATCATGCTGAGATAATCGCTATTCATGAAGCAAGTCGAGAGTGTGTGTGGTTGAGGTTTATAATACATCATATTCGAGACAAATGTGGTTTGAAATGTGACAAACTACCCACGATTTTGTATGAAGACAATGCAGCATGCATAGCCCAATTGACGGGAGAATTCATAAAAGGAGATAGAACAAAGCATATTTCACCAAAGTTATTTTTCACACATGATCTTCAAAAGAATGGTGAAATCAATGTGCAACAGATTCGTTCAAGTGATAATATGGCTGATTTGTTCACAAAATCTCTACCAACGTCAACCTTCAAGAAGCTGGTACACAAGATTGGAATGCGAAGGCTCAAGGATGTGAATTGATGCTCTTTTCAGGGGGAGTTAATGCGCGTTGCACTCTTTTTCCCTTACAAGGTTTTGTCCCACTGAGTTTTCCTTGCAAGGTTTTTAACGAGGCAACAAAAATACATTTTGTTAGATATGTGTACTCTTTTTCCTTTTCTACAATTTTTTTTTCCCATTGGGTCTTATTTTAGTTAAGGTTTTAACGAGGCACATTATCTTTGGACATCCAAGGGGGAGTGTTATGAAATATTAGATTATGGTGGATGTCCATAACCCCAATAACACCCACTACTTTTATCCATTATCTCCATAACTCCCACTACTCTAATACTTATGGTTGTAACTCCCACACCTCAATGATCTCCCCCATGATCTCAAAAGCTTAATGACATATTTATGGAATTCTTTTAGTATACCTCTATGTAGTACTATAAATAGAGGATGAGAAATCATTTTGTAATACAATTGGATACATAGAAGAAATATATTCTCTTCTCTATTTCTCTCTACTTTGTTATCTATCTTTTTGTTTATTACTTTGAGCTAAGTTTTGTGACATTTATACAATAATTTAGAGTAACACAAAATATACCTATTCTTACATTTTGTGTCCGGTGAGTATAACTTATTCGGTACTATTTCTGAATTAGATTGTAGTTATATAGGTACTATATGAAAAGCCATAGTAACAAATCTTTATCAGTAAATGAAAATGGATTGAACAGTAAATCTGCCTTTCCTATTGGTTAATCTGGTTCATGGACTAGATCAATAGTGGATGTTACGTTTGTAAAGACTAGAACAGTTGGGCGATGTCTTTTGGTTGGTGGAATTGCTAAAGAAAAGGAATGAGGTAAATAATATGCAGAGAATGGTTCTTGATATTCTTTTTCCCTAGTCTACCTTATGTTTGGATTTCATATGTAGCCTATTTCAGGCGTCCTTGCATACAGGGTAAAATATTTGTAAAGAAATTAAACTACTCTCTGTTGAAAATTTTGATTGTGGGATTAATACTTCATCCATTTCGGTTCATGTGACATTATTTAAATTGTTCATGTGACATTATTTGAATTGAAATGAAGTTTTAGAGGTATTAATTATTAAAAATTTAAATGGTAGGGTTATAATATTTGTATGAATAAAAAGATATCTTATTAAGAGTGAAATAAATATTTAAAGTTAAATTATTTTTAATATAAAAGTACTTTTTTTTTGTGCAGGCTAATAAGACACCTTATTATAAAATTAAAACAAAGAGTATAATTCAGTAAAAAAGGACCAGATATTACTTGGCTCCAATGGTGCCTACCCTCAACTGAGGTCTGGAGAGAGTAATATGTAGACGAGCCCTTACCCAAAAGTATAGAAAGACTGTTTCCAATCGACCCTCGATTTAGACCAATGGTGCCTACCCTCCGCATAGTTAAACTAAATTGTATAAAATGACGATCTCATGGAAAAAAGGCTTTAAGCTCATTGATGAGATAACGACACGGAGAAGAAATTAAAGTAGATTAATTATCTTTTGGTCCATTAAACAGTTAACTAGTTTACACATTACACTTTGAGGCACATATGTACATAATGGTGTATTCTGGGCCGGGTCCGAGCCTATACATGCCAAATGGGACGGACCAAACGGTCCCGGAATTAAGCGGGTCGGTCCTTAGCAGTCTTGGATTAAATGGTTCCAGGCTTTACGGTCTCAATGGGTGGAATCGGCCCACGGCGGTCCTAAGCCCATATGATCTCGAGCTTAATAGGCCGGGCCCACAGGCCTAACGAGCTTTTTCGTTTCGAATTTTTTTTAATTTAAGGCAATTTCTTATAAATTATATATGTATATACTAATATAAATTGTTTATACATAGCTATATAAATATATATAGTATATATAATATGTATAGTATTTATATATAATTATATATTAAAGTTTGCATTTAATAAGTAAATTAACAAAAAAAATTGTATAACTAAATTTTCATGCATAACAAAATTAATAATACTTCAAATTAATCTAACAAATTAAAACATTAAGCATAAATACGTCTAATAATTTTAAAATAACATAAATTATCGAAAAATCTTAAATACGAATTTTCTGATGATGCTCAAGACAATACTTTATATGCCTCTTTAAACTGTCTGTGTCATACCCTGAACAAAATTTTAGGACTTGACCACAGTTATTGCACTTTAATTTCTGACCTTCTTCATTTTCTCTAGCACCTCAAATTGTGCCAAATGAATGAGGGCACTCTTTCCAAATGAGGCATGATTTAACTTGTGATTTGAGAATTTGAGATTGAGACTTGAAATCTTGAAAATTGGAGATTGAGAAAATGAGAGATTTATATTGAGAAATGAGTATTGTGTGAAGAAGTGAAGAAGAGGGGGAGGGGTATTTATAGTTTTAGAGAATGTTAGTTTTGTAAATTGAAAAGTGTATAAAAAAGGCTACTTGTGCAATATTACTGTTGGCAACGGTTAGTAGGGCCCACCATTTCAAAAAATTAAATACATCTTGTATATATATATATATATATATATATATATATATATATATATATATATATATATATATATATATATATATATATATATATATATATATATATATATATATATATATATATATATATATATATAAACTTAAAGGTTGATAATCTGTCTTGAATAGAGTTCTTGTAATTCTTCCTGAATCTCTTTTGGAAGCGTTCCGGTACCCAATTTGGTATCCGAACCATGTTAGTAAAAAACATGAGAAACTAAGTTTAACACTATTCATCTAGTGAATATGATTAGGAAGAAAACTACTATTAAAAATAGTAGAAAAGAAGAATATGAATTGCCACAATAGTTAGATCTACTTAATAAGTGGGCTATATCATTAGTCAAACCTATTGTAATATACCAGTTGGGAACCTTTGAAAAAATAGGTTAAAACAAATAGTTAAAACTACTGAAGAAAGTATCACTGTAGATAATGACCGTGCTACATTCCGATTATTATCTGAAAGTGATTTAGCCCTATATAGGGATTCTCAACAAATGCTACGAGAATCTACGAATTTGAAAATAATGGAAATTTTTTTTATTTTATTTTTTTGAATTTATGGGAGTAATTCACATAGGCAAAAGTCACGTGCTCATAAGTTTAATCTGATGGTTAAAACTAATATCAAAAGACTGAAATAAATTATTGATATAAAATAATACTTACCTCTTCATCAACTAATGTCATATTTTTTTGGGATTTTTACATATACATACCATATAGCAAACCTTATTATCACCCATGTTTAAGGTTTGTGTTTATTACATTTAAGTATACCACCTTTCAATTTATGTACCAAAATTCTATTTAAGGTTTAATTATCAACTTATTAATTATAGGCTTGATTTGTGGAACTGAAAATCTTTTCAGATTTTATTGTACACGTTTCTTCTCTCTCTTAAAACAAAACCCACGATTTTCTCCCCTTTTATAATTACCCTCCTCCCAAAAATCCCTAGAATTAAAAGATGGAACGGACGGATCAAAAACACAATGTTCGACCCACGTCTAAGGCGACTGATTTTGTTTTCTTTTTCTGAATATTCTCTTTATTTTACTGGTTTCCATTGTAAGGTGGCACTACAACAAATTCTTTTTTTTGGGGGGGGGGGAGGGGAGGGGGAAGGGGGAATAGTGTTTCAAATTGAATTTTGAGATACAAGAAAATCTGTTTCTGCAAAAATATTTTCCAGAAAACACAATTAATGTTTTGGAAAAAAAGTTGTGTTATTTCCTACTGTAAACGAAATAAGAATCCCTCGGATGATACTTCATTTTCCTTTTTCCAGATTTTCTTTTTTATTATTTTCTGGGGTATGATTTCGAAATCCCTTCTCATACAAGCCAGTAGCTACAAAAAAATCTAATTTTCAGACATATTTATTAAAAACTACAATTAATTACAAATTGACTACAATTAACTACAAACTGACTACAATTAACTACAAACTGACTACAATTAACTACAAATTGACTATAATTAACTACAAACTGACTACAATTATCTACAAACTGACTACAAGTAACTACAAACGGACTACAATTAACTACAAACTGACTACAATTTAACTATAATTTGTTTAAACAAACCTAGCTTCAATAATCTGGAATATGGAAGAACTACAATTTGATTGACTATCACGCTGTAAATTCTGATTTTCGGTATTTGATGTAGAAGAGTGAGAGATTTTCGAAACTGAAATCTGGAAGAACTACAATTTGATTGACTATCACACTGTAAATTCTGATTTTCGATATTGGATGTAGAAGAATGAGAGATTTTCGAAACTAATGGCTACGTATGAGAGATTCACGCAGAGAGATTTGCGATGGGATTAGATCTTTTAAGGTTTTAAAAAGATTATTTAATTAAGACATAATCAAACATTAATTGGATGCTTAACATCTGGCGCAATTCTAGGCTATAAAATCAGCCAGATATGGGTTGGTACATTTTTGGTAACGAAAACATGGAATATGCGGGTAATAACCAAACAAGGCACAATAATGGTAATAAGGTTTGCTACATGGCATATTTAGGTAAAAATCGCTATTTTTTTTGGGTGACTTGATTTGTCTTATTGTTGAACTCTTTTACTATTCAACTCCCAAATACTAAGACTCGTATTACCCAACATGAATCAGATACTCTTAAACTATTAATTGGGACATATTGATCTGACAATTTTCACTGGCCATTACAGGTGTACCTAAAATAAAGCATACATAAAAGTTTTATAAGCGACTAAATTAATAATTAATTTTTGTAATGATACAAGGAAAATTATTTACCCGAACAGATTTAATTGGTGAAATCTGAGTGAATCAAGCATGTCAATTACAAATAACACAATTTTAAAGTATGTAATATTAATATGACACAAGATTAAATGAGAAATTGAGTTGGCATAACAATAAGTATTATTAATTATACAATAAAAAAATTACTAATAATTAAGAATAAAACTTAGATCGAATGTCTAACCAATTTCTACAATGAATTACAATTATTCAATAGCTAATATTAAGTGTATAAATTATGTGAGAGGTGAAATTAGCCACATCTAAAATATGAAACAAAAAATTATATAGTAAAATTTCTTCACACAACACTAAAGATAACTTCTCGATGCAACATTAACCATTGGTACATGTAAATGTGCTTGCAAAATATAAAGTAGGAAAAGATATTGATATTAGTAAAGAACAAAACCTGCAACCACAATAATGGAATAAGACAAAATTTAACGCTTAAATTAATATAACATCATAACTTCTTTTATAGAATATTCTGGTATAAAATTTGACACATAAAAAAGAATAATATGCTCGTGAAGAATCTAATACTATAAAATTTCCTAGTCTAGATAATTTAACAAATAATGTCATTTAGTGAGAGTTGAACGAAGCACTAATAGTTTAGGAGAAAAAGGTTATTTAACTTTTCTAGTGTACAAGAAATTTACCAAATATTTACTACTCCAAAGAATAAAAGGAAATTTTACCAACTCCAAATAGACATACGGTCATTTAATGAAAGTGAGCCAAGTGAATCTTTCGGTTTAAAAAAAAAAACAAGTAGTGAAAGTGTAGGAATTTTTTTTATTAACTTTCCTTGTTTAAGAAACTTGAAGAAAAATTTATTTATTAAATTTTCTTTTGTGAGAAACGTGAAGAAAAATTATACCGAATATTAAGGCAAAATTTACTAACAAATAATTCTAGCAAAATATATCAAAAGAATACAAAATGAAGTAAATGAATATTTTTAAATATTAATAAAGTACTTAAATTACTACTATATTATCTAATGTGAACTGTATATTTTAAAGATAATAAAGACGAATGACATTTCGCTAATGACCTTCGTACTTTTAATATAATATAGATATAGATTAAGAAAAACTTATGTACAACTAAATGCTTTCTAAAAGATACTATTTTAATTTGTAAATTAACTCTATTAATCAACCGTAAGTAAATTAAATTTTCTATTTTAATTAGGCAAATTTGCCCTCCGTTTTACTTTTATTATGATATTACTTCGGCGTTAAAAAGAAGCCTTACTTTTGCCATTGACTCGTAATGGAGCTTAGGCTAATGTAAACTATAGTCAAAAGTTAAGGAATAAATTTGAATATTTCTAATAAAAATAATTTGAACACATGAAATTAATCCATTTTAATTTGAAGCTCCATTAATAATAATAATAATAATAATAGTAATAATAAATTTGAGATTATTTACTAACGACAAAATAAGGAATGAAACAAAAGTAAACAAAGAGTGATACTATTCAGTTTCAAGTGGAGCATAAATAACAGAGCAAAATCTACCACTTAATAAATATAGAAGTACATATAAAAACCCCCCAACTTTCTCAACTATCCCGTTGCATTTCCAAATTTTCAACTTCCTTGTCTTCTGAAAATAACTTCCACACGCTCTCAAAAAAGGAGCGAAACGCGACGCCGTCGTACTAAACCTCAGATTCTCTGGCGAAGTTGCTCAGTTTCTGGCGTCTGATGGCGATCGCCGACGAGAAGGACGGTAAAGTTTGGGGACTGTTCAAGCTCCCTTTTCGAAACGCACAGTCAACGTCAACGACGACCACTTCGCGTTCATCTTCGCATAATACTACTACTCATCATTACCGTACTCAACAGAATCAATCTCTCGGAAGTACTTCTCTGGATGATGGATTGATTCTTCGTACCAACAGTTCCAGCTCCGTTTCTTCAGTAGCGAGGTCTCTGCTTCCTGCGCGACGTCGTTTGAAACTTGATCCTTCCAATAAGCTCTATTTTCCTTGTAAGTCTCTATTCCGTCCCTTTCGTTTTTTTTCGCTTGAATTATCTGTAATTTCATTGAATTAGCTTGATCTACGGTGGAAATGAGTGTTTGTTGATCCACCTTGTTAAAATTAGATTTGTTTGGTAGGACTAACGGCTATAGCTAAGACGTTCATCATTGATTGGCTTCATAAATATTTGAGTAGGGGCTTAGTGATGCATTTATATGATTATGATAGTATAGATCATGTTATCTCACCATTGCAATAAATTGTTTAGATTTTTGGTCAAGTTCCTAAGTAGTTAGTTAGTTATTTTTTTTTATTTATCAAATGGATTCCTAAGTACGTAGTTAGTTTAGTAGCGATGTTGGACTATTAAAGAAAAAAAAAAAGTCCGACCGACTTGATATGAGAAGAATATAGTTGATAGCAGATCACCTTTGCTTAAAAAGGCCAGTCGATCTGGGTTTTCTATTTTTTTGTTTTTTGGGGTAACAGGCGGCAGTGTTTTGCTGACCCCTTGATTCAAGCTTGTATTGAGACCAGTGGTGGAACCAGGAATTTGAGCGAGTAAGAGGATTCAAGAAAATGTGAAAATGTCACACTTAAGATATGAACCTTGTTAAGGAGATTCAGCAGTTTATATATAAACCAAAACAGTTACTTTTATCGTATTTGCAATGGAACAATTCAACGAAGGGGATTCAACATCCTTGATTGAGACATGCTAGCTTTTATCCCCATGTGTTGGTATGAAGAAAAATGTATTCCATGGAAAATGCTTTCACGGAAAGTTAGAGTTGCTTTCAGTATAGTAGAAACATTTTTCACAGTTTTTTTTTGAGGTCACAAAGAATTTTTTCAAGCATCTTTTGTTATTGGAACAAACAACAGTGTTTTGCTGATCCATCGATTCAAGCTTGTAAGATGACATGCTAATGTTTTATGATCCCTGGTGAGCTTAGTATGGAGGAAAATGTTTTGTAGGGGAAATGCTTTCATGGAGACTTATCATTTCTTTTGATATAGAAGAAAACGTTCTCCACAGAGGATATTTTCATGGAAATTATTTTACCTTAACAAATCATTTTCTGGATCACTTTTTAGCGTTTGGTTTGATTTTGAAAGTTGGGGGCATGTCGTAATTATGCAATTTGGAAGATAAAGTATGAGAATGGTGTTTTAATGATAATTTTATGTGTGGAAGTTTGAAAACAAGGTCTAAGTTTGGATAACATTTGGAGTAAGAATTAGAATTTTGTAAAAGACTGAGTTTCGTAGATAAGTTAGTGAAGCTATCTTCTCCCTTTTGGCGGAAAATGTTTTCTTGCGAAAAGGATTCCCCATTTCAAGGTAGCCAAACACCAGAAACTCATTTTCTATGAAAAATTTCCCTGCTGCACAATTTAATGTTTAATGTGAAGCCAGTAAGGGAGTACGGAAAAAAAAAGCTACCTCTACAAGTTAATTAAGGGACTGGGTTAATTTGATGTAGAGTAAATTGGATCAAACAAACACTAGTAGGTCGTCAGTGAAAAGCAGGTGCATTAAAAGTCCATATCGGGAGATATGCAAATGATCAGTGTGGAAATAGGTGTAACTGACAAAAGTAATCTTTAACTACGGAATATTATTGTCATTTACTGCATTATCTCTTCTCTTGATGTAGCTTGGTTTCAGGCTTATGACTTGTTGAATGCGATAACTTATTCGAGTAAATATTAAGGCTCATCGGGATTCTGGTTTGAGGTCTTTAAACCATTTGTGTCTGATTTCATGGCTTTGCAAGTTGGTGGCTACTTTAGCTGTTTTATGCATTTGGATCTTTTATCAGAGACTGCATCTGAGAATTACCATGTTTCATGTATTCTCTACTTCTATCATGCTGGAATATCACATGTTGACGTCTGTCAAAGATATATATGCATTTCTGACTTCTCCCAAAAGATTACTTATGTTTCTCCTGGAAGTCTTCAGCTCTGAATAATCCAGTTAAAAGTTTCCCTTGCTTATGTTCCTTTTGCACGCATTTCTCATTTTAAGTGATGCCTCTTTTGTTTTGCCAGATGAACCTGGTAAACAAGTTCGCAGTGCTATCAAGATAAAAAACTCTAGCAAGTCTCATGTAGCTTTCAAGGTACTCATGATTTCCTGTATCTTTTCAATACATGGGCACCTCACTCTCTCTTAGCCTCCATCCTTTTGTTTACTAAAGTTTGAAACTATTTTTGAGAATATGTCTTGAAATATTTTTATATGCACTGTTCTGTTTACATGGTTGGTGTTGTTTGCCTACGGTGCACTAGTTTCAAACAACTGCACCAAAAAGCTGTTTCATTCGTCCTCCTGGAGCAATTCTCGCCCCCGGTGAGAGCATCATTGCAACGGGTAATATTCATCATCCTTAGTTTATGTCCTTTCACATTCTTCTTGTGAACGCCCTTGTAAGCAAGATATAATTCTCGCTCTTCAATTAAATAATTATGTTTTGCAAGTATTTTATTCTGACTTTGTGTCAGTATTGTAGTATTCAAGTTTGTAGAGCATCCGGAAAATAATGAAAAACCAATGGACCAGAAGAGCAAGGTGAAGTTCAAGATCATGAGCCTCAAGGTGAAAGGACCTATGGACTATGTACCTGAGCTGGTTAGTAGATACTTCTCTGCTAGGAACTCTCCTTTTTAGCATGTGCTTATGCAGTTTTAGTTTCTGTGATAAAAGAGACTAGTTTTTAGTTTGTCCTACACTCCTATTACGTTCAGTCAAATTGTTTTTCGGAAAGGTCCAAATATACCCTTATTATTAGAAAATGTTTAAATATATCATTCGTTATACTTTGGCTCCAAATATACCCCTGCTGTAATACTATTGGTTCAAATATGCCCCTCTTCCATTAAGTTTGTCCAAGGTGGATATTCAATCCTACGTGGCACTGATATTTGATGAGGTGGATGCCACGTGGCATCTAAGTTGCTTGGGTGCGGGTGTCTGATACGAGTGCGGATCTAGAGGTCAAATCCTTCAATATGTAAATTCTAAGATCCAAGGATACGTATTCTAGTACGGATATGGGTGCGGGGATTCAGCTAAAAATAATTCAAAAAAATAAAAATATCTCTAAGTTATGAGAAATTTGATGGAATACTTACATATAACTTGTAAAGTGTGCATTTGTTTTTATTCTCAAGTTGAAGTTGTAGATAAGCAAAAGATTGATTTCTTGAATAAAGTATGCTATTTTCTTCAACTTTACCCTAGTTTTGGTTCTGATTTTAGGAATCATGTTATATCTCGTCTCGAATTTTTTCTTCCGTAGTGGTCAAAGTACCCAAAATTATTTAATCAATCCGGTACGGATCTTATACCCACATCCATATTAGTGTCGTATCGACATAGGTGCGACGCATAAATTGCCGTGTCGGAGCAACTTAGTGTGGCATGCCGCCTCAGCACTCATAACCCATTTTACCCCTCCCCTCCATTTGATTTTCCACCACTAAAATTTTCTTCCCCTCCACTACCATTGCCACCATGAACAATATTGAATTTTCAGCTAAACAACTCAAACCAAATCGGAGTATCTGAACAATATGAGACAGAATATTGCCCATCTGTAAATGCTTTGAGCACCTGGTTCTGCAAAAATATACTTTAATTCGTCACCCCCAATATCACGCATACTAGTAGTACATAAAGAGATTATCTAGTTTCTCGAGGAAGAGAACTTCACTAAAATTCGAGAAGCTTCAGCTTGTATTGAATCCAATGCGAGCGATGAGTGGAGAAACAAACATATATAAAAGGCTAAAATTTGATATACAATATTTTTCATGGTGGCGATAATGATGGCAATGGTGGTGGAGGGAAAGGAAATTTTAGTGGTGGAAAAAAATAGAATGGAGAGGTAAAATGGGTTAAGGGAGCTGAGGTGGTATGCCAGATAGAATTTACCTCAGCAAATGTCAGCGCCACGTAAGAATGGAGGTTCACCTCGGACAAACTTAACGGAAGAGGAGTTATTTGAACTAATAGTATAAAGACAGGTATATTTGAATCCAAAATATAACGAGAGGTATATTTAAACATTTTCTCATAGTACATGGATATGTTTGGACTTTTTCTTTGTTGTGGTTGTTGGGTTGTGTGTGTGTGTGTTGGGGGGGGGGGGATCATTATCATTTTTAATGGATAAGGCATAGTGGCATGCTTCTGATTTATCTAAATGAAAATGGGTTCTGCCCTAGGCACTCTTTTCAACAATAATGTGGGTGAATTATACCGCCAAACTTAACTGTGTGATAAACTGCATTATCATGGGACTTCAGCAAAGTTGTTTCCATCCATGCTAAAAGATGCATTTTTAATTATGTTGTGAACTGCATAGTTTTCTAGGGGAAACCTATTCAAAGTTACTCTAATCATCGCACGATGGTCTTTTTAGTTTGATGAGCAAAAGGATCAAGTGGCTGTAGAGCAAATTCTGCGGGTTATCTTTCTTGATGTGGAACGTCCTAGTCCAGTAAGTATAGATTATAGCCAAGTAGCCAACATCATTGCCGTCATTTGGGTGGAAAATAAGGTAGAGAAAGGCCACTTTTAAGTCTTATGTTCATTTTGTCATTTGAAGGCTTTCGAGAAACTGAAACGCCAGTTGGCGGAGGCAGATGCTGCTCTTGAGGCTCGCAAGAAGCCTGCAGAAGACACAGGTCCAAAGATAATCGGTGAAGGGCTTGTCATAGATGAATGGGTTAGCTACTATTTCAACTTACAGAACTAATCTTGTGGAGTAATTCCTTTTTCCACTCTTCCTTGTTTCATAATCCTGTTTTTCCTCCTTTGTGCTTTGTAGAAGGAAAGAAGAGAGAGATACCTAGCTCGGCAGCAAGTTGAAGGGGTGGATTCTGTATGAATTGCAGGTGTTTTGAGATCTGTAGCTTTGGCTGGAAAAGATACCAGTCTTATTGTTGTGTTTAATTGGTTGTTATAAGATTGGTGTTTGATACTAATCAAATTAGTATAACATTCCCAAGAGAGAATTTCAATGTCCATTCACAGTGGCTTGGCATTGCAACAAAGCTGTATATATATATGATTCCTTTAAGAAAGGGGAGACTTTTCAGTTCAATGGACCTTGATTTTCTGATGTATCCAAATTATGCCCACATTTTTAGATATACGGTCTTGTTCCTTTCTTTGCCCTGTGATGAGTTGTCCCCACCCTTTCTTTTCTTGATCTTTCAATCTGTCATATTCCTAATAACATATCCAATTACAACGTATTAACTGCAAATGCACCTTTCTTTTATCACCTTCGTAACATTTGAGATGACAAAAGGCATATGATTCTCACTCATGAAACGAGGAGAAAAAACTAAAGATATGTTTGAGAAAAATGAATCAGTGAGGCGACCAGAGAATTTGAAGTTTTCATTTGAAATTAAATTTAGGAAAAAAGAACATTAAGGCCATGTTGGCCTACGATAACATAATGCGTCATAACTTATGATAATTTGGAAATTAGGTGATAACATGTTATAATCGATTAAATTGCACTGTAGTGTTTTAGTTTATATAATTTAAGCTGCTCATTAAAGAATTTGGACAAATAAGCAGAAGCGGAGTCATAGAACGCAAAACAATAAATTGGTTGGTGCAAGTCGAATAAAAAAGTAAGTGATTGGTCTAGATTATTAAATTGGGAAAGCGCTAAATTATGCGGATTCAGTGTATTTAAGCTTGCCTCAAGCAAAATTTATGATGCTACTAAATCCTGTGGGAAAATTTAAGACGAAGGGGACCTTGTCCCCTTTAAAGCCGAACTTGCTGTAGAGTCTTTCATCAAATTGCACTTCTATCCTCGGCACAAGTTGTTATTGGTACTTGCTCTTGGAGAATAAATATTATATAAGAAGGGCTTATTAGTCAGATTTTTAATGTCCTCCGAAAGACAGTTTACTGATCAAGAAATCATAATTATCGAAGTATTGAGTTTGGATCTCATGTTTAACCATGTAAAATGAATTGAATCGATTTCTTAATAGATTGCATATTAGGCATTAATATGTTTTTACACATATTAAGGAATCTATCTTTTAGCATTAATTAATAATATAATTAATTATATATTAACCTTAATTTGTTCATTGAAAATACAACAATTACTCCTAAGCTCTTTACTCCAAGGGCAACTTTGAAAAAAAGAAGTTAATTCTTCCTTAATATTTGAAAAAATAAAATTTTTGGACTATAAAAGAAAAGCCAAAAAAATTTATTAAAGTAGACCGGAGGATATAAATGTTGACTGCTTATATAAAATGAATTTCATAGTATGTTTGTTTTCTTCTTTTCCAGAGTACTGTGGGAGACAAAATTGCTGATACATCCCCCCAGCATAATGGCTAAGATAATATCCATGCACCAAGTAGGAGTGCAGACAAAGACGTTACTTAAATGAGCCACTAGAAATTCTTGAAACTATGGTTACCACGTACTTTATGCGTTTCTTTTGTCTCCAAAACCGCTGCTCTGCGCCAACTGATACAGATCCATTAATTCCTATATAGCTGCAGTACCCGTGCACAAATCTTATCTACTCAATTAATGTAATTTCAATCTTGCTCAGGGAGGAAATATAGCAAACAATATGAGTTATCTAAGTCGAGTTTGTATGGCAGCTAGTATAGCCATGATTGAGGGAAAAATTGATCATTCGTCTAAGTATACATCTCGGGTTCGACCATTTTGCCGAAATGCAAATTCTTCCAGTATTTATAGTAGGGAGCTACAAAATGGAAGACTACCATTTGGAAGTAGTAGTAATCAAGGTGAAGAATCAGGGAAGAGGAAACATATGGATGAGTCGCTTCAACAAGTCATGTTTCTTAATTGCTGGACACATAGCTAGCAGCTCATGAAAATGGTAGATGAGGGGAGCTCGACAAACCATTTAGCTCTGATGCTTTGATAGTTATGTCTACAATTCTGCAATAGAGGTAGATTCGAGCGAGTTCAACTGATTCATTGCTTTCTGTTCGAACTATATGTACATAAATAAGTAAAACAAATAAAAAGTATATATTTATATGATCATACTTATCTTGAATCCAATGACTTTAGATTCTGCAATTTAGTTTTCAAGATGTTTTCACTAACAGGTAGTAATAAGTTTGGAGGCTTACAGAACTTTATTGAGTTGTTACTGTATCGTCATTATTGTTAGTGATTTTCACTCGAACCTAATTGCAGAATCTGTAAATTAACTTACACGAAGATCAATCAATTAACAAAAATGAACTTCAATTAGGTTGGTCACCTATGTGAAACAATTGAAATTTTAAAAAGAAAAAGTGAGGCTGGTCTGTGGCAATCTGGCAATATGAAGTAACCTTGAAATATTTCATTTAGTCTTTTCGAAGGGGTTGGAATGATTTTCCATATAAGAACATTCGTTAGAATCATTCTAATAAGCTAGTCTCATTGGTAAAGCAAAACTAATAACGGAAAATCCAATGTAGAATATTATTTACACTTATACTCCTTCCAAAGTAAAAACAACAAAACATGCTGACCTAATTGTCTACTTATTGATATTTGATCAACGCTTTAATTGAAAAGAAGTTTTTCCTTCTTGTGATAAATATATCTTTTAACATTTGTATAATTCTCTTGTAAAATCCAACCAATTGTTGCTATCTGG
Organism: Nicotiana benthamiana; assembly: GCA_034376525.1. NCBI lineage: Eukaryota > Viridiplantae > Streptophyta > Magnoliopsida > Solanales > Solanaceae > Nicotiana > Nicotiana benthamiana. The sequence goes on along the minus strand of CM067324.1, from coordinate 126,163,580 downwards.
TTGTCCATATCTTCCTGAAACATTGATGATTGAACAATGTGAATTTGCATCTTTGTTCTTACTCTTGAACTCCTCATATATATATATCGACAGTTTCTAGTTCTGAAAGTCACATCCACTAGACATTTGAGGCAAAAACCAGTAAAGAAGATAGTCACAAAATATGGCCAAGGCAAATGGCAATAACATGTTTGTGGCTTTGACATTCATGATCCTTTCACTTCTTTTCTTCATCACTTTGGCTGATGCAGGTAAGATATGCTTTTACACATGTTTATCGGAAACTTTTTAAAGATATCTATAGGATTTAAGTTCATATCGTAGAGATTTACCATTAATTACTTTACAAATAACCTAATTGTATAAAGTTTTTTAGCACGTATTGACTATTGACAAACTGGTATTGTTATAGCAGTGAATCGAAGAGTAGCATTGACATGTTTGAAGGTGGTGAATGTGAAGAATGGAGACACATGTTTCGACGTTTCCAAGACATTTGGTTTAGGCACTGATGTCTTCAGTGCCATTAATCCGAACCTCAACTGCACTGCTCTTTTTGTGGGTCAATGGCTTTGTGTTGATGGCAACTTGTCCTAATTAATAAGAATATCACACGTCCAACGCACTTCTTGTTGAATTGGGCTTTAGAAATTAAAAAAATAAGTTGTTATGCCTTGTTGAAATAAGTTAAAGATCTTTCCATGTAACTGCCCCTGTTGAAGCTCTCTAGTGCATTGTGTATTCAATAAAATTCAAGTTTCTTATGTATGTTCATCTTTTTTTCTTGGTGAGTGTAATGTGTAGACAAGAGGGGTTGCTCTGATGGTAAGCAACCCCCACTTCCAACCGAGAGGTTGTGAGTTCGAGTCTCCCCAAGAGCAAGGTGGGAAGTTCTTGGAGGGAAGGTTGCCGGTGGTCTATTTGGAAACAGCCTCTCTACCCCAGGGTAGGGGTAAGGTCTGCGTACATATTACCCTTCCCAAACCCCATTAAATGGATTATAATGGGTTGTTGTTGTTGGTGAGTGTAATGTGTATGCTTATAATGCAAACAAGAGTATCTAAGTCGACGTTTCATGGCAGCTAGTGTGGTAGTGGTTCAGGAACAAATTGATCATACAATTATTAAGTTTTGGAGGTAATCAAGTATCTGTGTTCACTGATCTTATAGTTGCAAATAATATACTTATGTAATGTAAGAGAGAATTTTCAAATTGACAGATAATAAACCAACGAATGATCACAAAAAGGATCTTCGAGTGTGGCTGGTACGTGATAATAACGCAAATGAAATAAATTAAACTTTGCCAGTAACTTTGATCCAAATCTGTATTTATCTTAAAAAATTTATCTAATATATACAAACTTTTAATTTAGAATCTTATAACTTAAAAGTATTAGAATCTCGAACGCAAAAATTTCATATCCTGACTCCTACGATCCACTGCTTTCTATACAATATAAATATCTTGCCCAGCGGATTTACAAAGGTAGAGGGGTCACCGGCACATGTAAGGTTCCGCAACAATTTCATGTATATGTGTATATATTTTAGAAAATAGTGATATATTAATAGTTGACACTCTATATACAAAACAAAGTTTGGTTGAATCAAAAAGTGCACCCGCAATCAACGGCGTACACATGATTTTTTTTTTTAAACAGTATCACATTTAAAAAATAAAAAAAAACTAATCTTTCTGACAGGGTTTCAACCTTAATGTATCCGCTCAGATATGTATATCTTATACTTGAGATTACATTTCTTTCCTCTCGATTAATGCATTCCTCTTTAATCAAGTAATTATTGAAGCAAAAGTCACATATTTGGTTACACTATATCCAACCATTATACTTGACAAACTATTTAAGATCAACCCGATAAATTTATTATAAATTTTACTTTGAGAAAATTTATATTTTTGAGATTGAAAAATACCTCTTTTAAAGATATGCTTTTTTTTAATGTTGTATCATGGTATTCGAAATATATTTTCAAGTTGTCAATCTTTAAGAAATTAAAATTAACTCCTTTCACTTTATCGATGTTGCTCTGAACTATTTCTTCCAAGATAGATGAGTTTTGAGATTCTGAACTTGATTTTAAAAGATTTTTTAGGATAATCTATTAAAATTTAAGTTGAATTATAAATTAAAATATCCATTTGAGAAACCTCAAATAATTGTATAGAGTGCACTCATAAAATAAAACTATTTTAAGAAATTCTAATAAAACTCCTTTATGAATTAAAGAGTAAAAAGGTAACAAAATAACTTAATTGGCCTAAAAAATACAACGAAGCAGGATTATTTAAAGCTGGTGAATGAAACACTCATTCTTTTCAGAGTAGTGGATCAAATCCATCTCTTTTTTCTTTTAGCCAAAATCCTTAGAAAGAAAAAGAGGATAAAAACACCATAAGGCGTGTTCGGTCCCACGACCTTGCAGAGAGAAATCAGGCGCTAAACCAATTGTTCAAGTCTTCAACAAGACTTAAATAAGAAGCGGTGTTGTACTAAACCATTCGCTTCACTTATACGGTATTTTGCAGATTATTTATACATATATTTAACAAAAATTTACGACGAAGTTGTGTCACGTGACACTACTTTACCTTTACTGCATCCCCCCCCCCCCCCGCTCGCAACCTTCAAATTATGGGTCCGCTTCTAAGTCCTATAACTTGCTCAGTCAAACTATTAATATGTTATTGTCATTTCCTCGAATCGAATATATAAATGTAAGATTGAACATCTGATTACCAAAGACTTAAATCGACCATGAATATGAAACAAATGCACATCAGATGTGGTTGGGTGTATGACTGTCCAATGGGACGGGAAGAGACGATATTTAAGCGGGACAGTGGTGGGACGGGATGAAGCGGTCATCCCATCTCGTCCCGCTAACAAACAAAATGGGACGGGATGGGACAGGAAGGTTCGTGGGCCTTAAGTATATATATATATTTTTTAAAAATCTAGCTTTTTGTTATTTAAATGTTACTATGTTAAAATGAAAATTAGAAAACTAAGTAAAGAATTATAAAATATTAAAACAAAAGAATTACAAATATTCTACTAGTTATAAATTTATAATACAGTTATAATTTATTTAATATAATTTCAACATATTAACTATTAAGTAACTAAGACAATTTATAAAAGAACTTCAATACTTAGAGCCTTTTATTAAATAGAACTTTCAGATCTCAAATACAAATATAATTTTTTTGAAGAGCATCTAATCTACGCAGCTGCCTTCTAGGAAGGGTTTTGTTTAAACAAGGTCTCTTAGTAGCCAATTACAAATTATCATATTAATATTTGTAAGCTCCTATATAGCTTCTTTGTAACTTATCAATAACATCTCTCGGACATTCTACTGAAATTGGCAATGTTGCTTGATGTCCCATGAGCTCTATGCCATCATCGCTCCCTGTGGTAAGTATCTCATTGTATTCTTCTTCTTCTTCTTCTCTAGTGGTTAATTTTTCAAAACTAAGATTTCTTCTTTCTGAATTAATCAAATCTCTGAATAATATGGAAATTTCTAGAATGTCCTCCGATAATGCATGTCTATGATCTCTAATTTGAAATCTTGCCGCGCTAAAAACACTCGCCGATGCTACTGATAATGCTTGAATAGTCAGGATATATCGGGCCATAATTAAAAGTGTTGAATTTGATTAGAACCAAATCCACTATGAGTATCTGTATTGATTGTCGGATCTATAATTGAAAAGATTATTTTTTTCTTGTTGTGATCATAAAATTCATCTTTAACCTTGTTTCGTACTTTTTGTACAATTCAACCGATCATTGCCGCTTGCCGGCTTTTCTTGTCTTCGTTAAATGGGAATTAGATTAACGCCTCTTTGTATTGTTCTTATCCTTGAACTCCTCGTATATTTATATAATAGAAGCTAGTAGTAACGAAAATCACATCCATAGAAATAGTTATAGTATAGTACTTTTGAAGAACACATCATTAATTGCGTTAGAAGATGGCCAAGCCAAATATGTTCGTCCTCTTGTTTTTCATGATCCTCTCACTTCTGTTCATCTCTTTGGCTGAAAGCAGGTTCACTTCTCCTGGTAAGAATAATTGATTTTCTCAAATATTGAAATAAGGCAAGTTGACTAGCTTTGGCTGGGACAAGAGGGGTTGCTCTGATGGTAAGCAACCCCCACTTCCAATCGAGAGGTTGTGAGTTCGAGTCTCCCCAAGAGCAAGATGAGAAGTTCTTGGAGAGAAGGATATCGGAGGTCTATTTGGAAACATTCTCTCTACCCAAGGGTAGGGGTAAGGTTTGCGTACATACTACCCTCCCCAGACCCCACTAAATAGGATTATACTGGGTTGTTGTTGTTGTCGTTGTTGTTGACTAGCTTTGGCTGGATTGAGTGCGTGTATCTAAATAATATATTGACGGACTGATTTTGTTGAAACAGCGAATTTGAGTCCAGGTCCAAGTCCAAATCCTGCAAGAGAAATAACGTGTTTGAAAGTGGTGAATGTGAAGGATGGAGACACATGCTTCAACATTTCCCAGACGTTTAGATTGTCCCCTAATGTTTTCGACGCTATCAATCCAAACCTCAACTGCACTGCTCTCTTTGTTGGTCAATGGCTTTGTGTCGATGGCACTTTGTCTTAAAATCACAGCAGCAGTAACTGAGACTTTTGGATGTTGAAGTAGGATTTTAAAAGTAAAATTATAATTTGCTAAATAAGTTGAAGAGCCTTCTGTAGAAGCGCGTGACTCCCTCTGCTGAGCCTTGAGTTTATTTTATTCATGTTATGATCTTTCTTGTTCTTCGAATTCTCAATTAATGGCATTAAACTTGCTCTTCATTGATATTGGCTTAGTCTTCTTTCTTTCCTTCTTTTTGTGGAGAATTTTAAGTTTAATGTACACTATTCAACCAGATAAGAGAGGCTTGCTCTGATGGTAAGCAACCCCCACTTCCAACTGAGAGGTAGTGAGTTCGAGTCTCCCCAAGAGCAAAGGTGGGTAGTTCTTGGAGGGAAGGATGCCGGGGGTCTATTTGGAAACAGCCTCTCTACCTCAGGGTAGGGGTAAGGTCTGCGTACATACTACCCTCCCCATACCCTACTAAGTGAGATTATACCGGGTTGTACTTTTTTTTTATTCAACCACAAAAATTATTGAATACACTTGGAAAAAATTTAAGATTAATGTACGGTATTGACATGGTGCCATCAATTGACCCACAAAAATAAGTGAACACACTTGGAAAATATGAAGTTTAATGTACTTATCATCTCATGTATGACATACGCAATATTGTATTCATGGAAATTTTGTGTAGAAATGACACCAGGTAGCCACTCCAACTAAACACACGCATGAGAGTAAGGAGAGAGAAGCTCCGGCTGTCACCTTGGCGACTCACAAGCGATATCACGTTTGATCGCTGCCATGGCCGATTTGGCCGGCGTCCAGCCATCTTTACTGGTTGGTCAGCCTCCTCCCACCATCGCCCAACCTCACATGACAATAACCAACAGTTTCCAGCCTTTGGATTACTCGGAAATATTAAAACCTACAACTATTAATGCTGCCATGCACAAACAAGCTTCAGCAGTCGAGCCAATTTCCCTCCATAGAGCTACATTGCTTCATGGACACCCCATTGTCAAATTTAATGAAGCAGAAGTAGAGAGAATGAATGTGATCGAGGAGCTTCAATATGCTGTAGCTGGAAAGTTATCCTATGGCTGGCCAGATCTGCAGCAGCTTTCTTGCATGATTCCTGGACAATGAGTGTAACAGCGGTGTTCTAAGAGATAGGCGTATTCTTATAAGAATGATATTATGGGAAGAATTTATAAGTTTTATGTTGAAGAAGGCTCACTACATCAAGGACAAGGAAGGATACGAGTATCAGTTGAGGCCTTTAATATATAATGCTAAATTTTAAGTTGGTGAAGAAACTCCAAAAGACATGGTGTGGATATCATTCCCAGGCTTGTTACCTACATATTTTGTTAAGGAATGCTTATTTTCCTTAGCTTAAGGTATGGGGAAGCCTATGCACCTAGATATGGCTAATATCAATAAAATTAAACCTAGTTGAGCGAGGGTGAAAGTTGTAGTTGATCTTCTTACTGATTTGCCTAAAAAGGAAAGGATGGATATCGAGAATGGAGTAACACGTGAGATAAGGATAGAATGAGTAAAGAAATATGATATGCTTCATAAATATTGCAAAACATATAAGCTACAAGGACATGATATGGAATGCTGGAGATTACATCTACAGTTGTATGTGGGAAAGGACAATGCAAAAAACGTTGTGAATGCTAATCAACAGCCTTTGATGATTCTCTCAAGTGGTAATGTCGTGGGTAATGTAGCTGAAAACAAAGGAGCAGTGAAAAGAAGTGAAGGACAATCGAGTTAAGGCTATTGCTAATTGCTCAAGGAAAGACTGAAAAAGAAAATTTTCCAATACAGCAAGGTGAAAAGTAACAAAGTAATGGAGGAACTAATGGTAAGAATGGTGGAAAACAAAATGAAGTTCAAGGTAAGACTGGGAAAGAAATTGTATCAGTTGATCAAGGAGCAAATAACCAGGTTCAATTGGGAAATAAGTTAGCAGTTTTAGAGGTGATGAATGATAAAGAAAAGAATGATAATCAGCTGGTATTGGTGGATGATCAACCAAATCCTAGACCTCCAGTAGCTGGGAACCAAATATCAGCTCAACAAAGTCAAAAATGTAATCCTAATAATGATGGGAAGTTAAATCCAGCAGCTCCAGTTTTAATCCTAGTTCAGCTGGGATTGGTTCAACTAATGGGTGTGTGGATGCCACTCCAACCGGGAAAGGGAATGAGATGTCTAGAGCTAAGGAATCAACTGCTCAGTAGGTATAAAGAACCTTCAAGGCCAATGCAGTTGGTATTAATACATCATGTCAGGATATACCATCACAAGATACTCTTATGGAAAGACAATTGGCCAAAAGTTCTGAAAATCAATCTATTGGGGCTAAGACAGGAAGTGATTTGCCTAAGGAGAATGAGAGAGTTTAATGGAGTGGAGGCAGACTTTGGGATCAAATTGAGGAGGACTCTAACAAGGGTGAAGTTCCAGATGGAGTACTAAATGATGATGTACCGATTGCTGATGATCAAGAGGGACATGAACAAAGTATAAATGGGGATCCCATTATTATTAAGGAGACCACTGCTGAAGAAAACCTAAACAATGTTACTAGGAGTCCAAAGAGCATGAATATGGTAAAGATAAGTAGGTTGCAACAAGAAGTGATGGAATGGGTACAGAGTGTAGAGAGCTTTGGGAGAAGTAAGTTTCTTGTATTGCTCACCAAAGTATATATAGAGTACAGGAAAATCAAAAACCTACCAACTATAGGATTGTACAATAATGAAGAAAATCAAAACCTACCAACTATAAGATTGTACAATTAATGAGATAATATTCTACCAATAATAAAAAGATACACAAAAGATATTTACAATATTTCCTAATACGCCCCCTCAAGATGGAGGGCCGTTGGACACGCCAATCTTGGACATCAACAGAAGAAGCCGAGGACGAGATAAGTGCTTGGTGAGAGCATCAACAAGCTGATCAGCAGAGGATACATGAGCAACACGAAGGGACCCATTAACGAACAAAGTGATAATCAATAGAGATGTGTTTCATGCGAGAATGAAACACAGGGTTGGCACAGAGATAAGTGGTGCCAATGTTGTCATTGTAAATGACAGGAGTAGCCGGAAGAGGGACATGAAGCTCGCGCAGCAGGGAATGAAGCCAACGTACTTCAGCGGCAGCAGAAGCAATGGCACGATACTCAGCCTCAGTAGATGATCGCGCAACGGAACACTGGCTTTTGGAGCTCCAGGAAATAGGATTTGGCCCTAGAAAAACAACATAGGCACCAGTTGAGGAGCGGTCATCACAGTTTCCACCCCAATCAGCATCAGAGAAACAATGCAGAGGTATAGCAGATGAAGGACGCAGCCAGAAGCTAAAGTCACATGTCCCATTCAGATACCGCAATAGGCGCTTAACTGCACCCCAATGAGTGACAGTAGGAGCATGCATGAACTGTGAGAGTTTATTCACAGCAAAGGAGATATCAGGACGGGTGAAGGAGAGATACTGGAGGCCCCCAAGGGCCTGGCGATAGGCGGATGCGTCGGCAGGGGCCGAGCCGTCGGCCAGATGAAGGTGAGTTGACGCTGCTGTTGGCGTCTGAACAGGATTTGACTCCAGCATATTATGACGAGTCAAAAGATCAACAACATATTTCCGCTGAGAAAGAAAAACCCCTTGGAGCTGCGCAGAACTTCAACACCAAGAAAGTAGCTTAGATCACCCATGTCTTTAAGAGAAAACTGAGACCCAAGAGAGTCAATCACACGGTTCAAGAAAACAGAATCATTACCAGTCAATATGAGATCATCAACATACACCAAAAAATAGGCCGAATACCAGAGTGATGAAAGACGAAGAGCGAAGTGTCAGAGGTAGTGTTGACGAAACCCATGGTCAGAAGGCTTTGGCGGAGCGCACTGTACCATGCTCGGGGTGCCTGTTTGAGACCATAAATAGCTTTCTGTAACTTACAGACATAGGATGGATAGGCTTTGTCAATAAAGCCCGGTGGTTGTGCCATATAAACATCCTCTGTAAGCCTCCCGTGGAGAAAGGCATTGTTCACATCCATTTGACGAAGAGGCCAGCCCTTGCATACAGCTATACTGAGAACCAAACGCACAGTTGCCGGCTTAACAACCGGACTGAAAGTCTCCTGGAAATCCACACCTGGACGCTGATGAAAGCCCTTTGCAACAAGCCGGGCTTTGAACTTATCCACAATACCGTCAGGCTTGCGTTTGATGCGATAAACCCACTTGCAACCCACAACATTTTGCGAGGAATCAGACTGGACAAGATGCCAAGTGCCATTCCGTAGCAGAGCATCAAACTCTGATGACATAGCAGAGCGCCAGCGCTCATCAGACATAGCACTGGACAGGGACTGAGGTTCAGTAACAGCAGGAGAGGTGACAACAGGCATACCAAACTTCCTGTTGGGCATAAAGATGTTATTTTTGCTGCGAGTCTGCATATGATGACCACCTTGAGAGGATGCAGCAGGCGGCATAATGGGTGTAGCGGCGGCAGGGGCCGCTGGCGGTGCCGGTAGGGGCGCTGGTGGCGCGGGCGGTGGCGCCGGGAGTGCGTCCGGTGAAGGATCGCTAGTGGGAGCAACGGCAGGTACTGGTGGCGGCAGCGGAAGGACTTCTAGGGAGACCGGAATGGGTACAAGGGGAGACTCGGGGTTAGACATTTTGGAGAACGGGAAGACATCTTCATGGAAGGTGACATAACGCGAGACGAAGATTTTAGACGTTGAGGGATCAAAGCAGAGATAGGCGCTTTGAGTAGTAGAGTAGCCAAAGAGGACACATGCACGAGATCTGGGTTCCATTTTGTGTGAGGTGTAGGGCCGAAGCCAAGGGAAGCATTGACAGCCGAAGACACGTAATTTGGCAAGGTTGGGGCGTTTCTGGAAGAGAGATTCAAAGGAGGAGCGCATCGAGAGATTTGTTTTGGGAAGACGATTAATGAGGTCGACTGCTGTAGCAAAGGCATAAGGCCAGTAAATGAGAGGTATAGAGGCATGATGAAGGAGAGTGAGACCAGTATCGACAATATGACGGTGATGGTGTTCAGCATAGCCATTGTGCTGAGGAGTATGAGGAGGTGACATAAGATGGGAGATGCCATGAGAGGCAAGAAAAGAGCGTAAAGCGAGAAATTCACCCCTATTGTCAGTATACAGAGTAATGATTTTAGCAGAGAAATATTTCTCTGCAATGGATTTAAAAATGGGGAAGGTTTGTGAGACATCAGATTTACGGCGTAAAGGAAAAAACCAAACATACTTAGAGAAATGATCAACAAAGATGACATAATATTTAAACCCTTCATTAGAAATAATCGGAGAGGTCCATACATCGGAGAAAATAAGTTCCAGGGGAGCAGTAGAAGATAGACTTGACTCAGAAAAAGGTAACTTATGACACTTATGAAGCTTGCAAGATACACAGGTAAGATCAGACACATTACTGGACTCTATACTGCTAGACGACACTAAATGACACAGGGTTTTAGCTGATGGGTGACCAAACCGAGAATGCTACAATGACGCAGAGAGCTTTTATGCCGTGAGGGCAGATGGGAGAGCGGAAGCCGCCGGCCAGTAGTAGGTATTGCCCCTAAGTGGGCCGCGAACGAGCGTTGCCCACATGCGACGATCCTTCACCTGAAAATCAGTATCGGAAAGAACAACATTAACATTATTGTGACGACATAATTGTGCAACAGAGATCAAATTTTTACGCATATGTGGAACACAGAGAGCCCCAGGTAATAAAAGAGAGGAATGACTGTTAAGTTGTCCAGTATGAGTAATTGTCAAACCTTCACCTTTACCAATAACCACATTGTCGCAGCCAGTGTAAGGACTGTGAAGAGACATGTTGGCAAGGTCAGAGGTTATGTGATGAGAGGCACCAGAGTCCAGGATCCAATCGGATGCAGAGGGAATCGTCGGAGAGTGATGGGCTGTGTGAGCAGCTGGATAGGACGGCGAAGCATAAGCTGGCCGCGGCAATGGTCCACCATATGGGGGCTGGTTGGCGCCGGAGACGGGATAGGATGGGCAGCGGCGCGCGGAGTGGCCAAATTCACTGCAGAGTTGGCACCTCCCATTGTACCCGCGAGATTGGCCATTGCTGGAGTAACCACCGCGATCGGAGACTGACCCGCGGCTGATGCGGCCGCGCCCGCAGCTACCGAATTGGTGACGGACTGGCTGCTGTCCGGTGACGAAGGCAGCCGACGGAGCCGAGTCGGAGGTGACGGAGGTGGCGGGCACACGAGCAGTAATCTGAGCCTCCATGCATAACAACTTGTCATGTAATTCAGCAAAAGAGATGGGAGACTCACGGGCTTGGATGGCATGAGATAGTTCCATATACGGGTCATCAAGACCATTTAGAACCTTTATGACAAGATCCTCATAATCAACGGTAACACCCAGGAGAGATAATTCATCCACAATCACGCGAATACCGTGCATAAAGTCAGTAATAGATTTAGAACCTTTTACTGGATTATGGAGCTGCTGTTTGAGAGCCATGATACGACCACGAGAAGCGGTGCCGTATGTGCGCGCGAGGATGTCCCAGGCCTCTTTAGAAGTTTTTGCAGCGGCAATGAAGGAGATGATCGTCGGTGTGATCGACGAGATGATGGCACTGAGAATAAGCTTGTCCTGGCGAATCCAGTGAGGAAATGCTGGATTGGGGGAAGTCACGTCGTTGTCGACGATAGTGACCGGTGGGCATAGCTTCGATCCGTCCAAGAAGTCGAGGAGATCGTAACCCGTACGGAGGGTTCGACACTGAAATTTCCACGCCAGGTAATTAGTGGAGTCCAATTTGAGTGGGATTTGAGCCGATGCATTGATGGCAATCGGCTGGAGAGGCGCGGTTGACGTCGTGGCGTCCATGAGCGCGAGGCAAGGAGAGGAGGCGCTGAATGACGTCGAGAAAAAGAGGGCTACCAATTAGTGCAGCGGCAGCTGCGACGGGCTCTGATGAGAGGAGCTACGGCAGCGGCGGGTAATATGTATTTAGGGTTTGTTTGGCGATAAGCCACTGGCGTATGATACCATGTAGAGAGTTTTGGGAGAAGTAAGTTTCTTGTATTGCTCACCAAAGTATATATAGAGTACAGGGAAATCAAAAACCTACCAACTATAGGATTGTACAATAATGAAGGAAAATCAAAACCTACCAACTATAAGATTGTACAATTAATGAGAGAATATTCTACCAATAATAAAAAAATACACAAAAGATATTTACAATATTTCCTAATACAGATAACACTAAAGGGATATGGACTATTGACGTTGATCCAGGAGAAACACATGAGAATGCAATACAAAATGTGATTAGTTAATGCCAATGAAAATGAGATTGTAAAGACTGGGAATGAGCAGTCCAATTCACAACTTCCAGTTAAGACTAGAAATATTGTTCCATTGGAGGCCACACAATTGAAGTTGCAGAAGAAAGTATAGGAACGATATATGGTGCCTAAGCTTCGTAAATCCTATATTGTGACTACATTGGGCGATGATGATACCAATGATGCAGAAGAGCAAATTGACAAAACAGGCAAGGACTTGGATCAAGAATCTACAGCACAGAATTTCCTCAATATAGCTAGGCAGTGATCTCTTACCTAGGCATATTGAAAAGGCTAAATCAGCAGTAAAAGGAAGGAAGAAACAACATAAAGATAATACTGTTGTGCATACTGGTGGTTTACAAACGGAAGGATTATGACAAAATCAAATAATTAGTAATGGATGCTCTTATTTGGAATATTAGGTCAGTAAATACTCAACAAGCATTTGAGAGGTTAATTAAGATGCATAGGCGCATTGAGAGGTTAACTATTCCTTTTTCTTTTTCTTTCATTTATATTTATACTGGAACCATTGAATTCATTAGATACCGATTCCTATCTCGAAAACGTGTTTTCTCCTCAGACTTTTTCATACAGAAACATATGTAGAGCTTATTCTTATATTGGTATATGCTAAATGTGATGCCATTGAGAGAATAGAACTATGGGATTCAGTGTATGCAATATGACTCCACCATGGCTTGTAGGTGGAGACTTTAATGTTATTTGAGATGAAGAAGAATAATTTGGTGGATTGCCAGTATCCTTGAATGAAATTGATGACTTTCGAAACTGCATCAACTCTTGCAACTTATTTGATCTTGGCTTCAAAGGTAGAATTTTTACTTGGTGAAATGGGAGAACTGAAGAGGATTGTATTTTCAAGAGGCTGGATTGATGTTTGGCTAATGTTGAATTTTAGCAAACCATCCCAGGACTAGAAGTAACACATCTGTCGAAGATTGGCTCAGATCACAGTCCCATGTTATTAAAGTGTGATATAGAGGCTACTCCAGTGATGAAACCATTCAGGTTTCTTAATTTTTGGATCAAGTATGAGTCATTTAAAGAGGTAGTAAGAGAGAACTGGTATGCAGTCTTCAGTGAAAATCCATTTGTCATTTTCAACTACAAGTTAAAGAATCTAAAAAGGAATTGTCAGCTTATAGGAGAGCAGCATATGGTAACATATTTCAGAAGATTTCTAGTTTGGAGGAAGTAGTTATAGTACATGAAGCCTAGTTTGAAGCTAGTCCTACAAAGATGAATAGAGAGAGATCATGAAAAGTGCAGGCATACCTGATCAGATTCCTTATCTTAGAGGAACAGTACTGGAAACAGAAATAAAAAATGGCTAGGTTCAAAGATAGTGGCAGGAACACCAAATTCTTTCATGCTCAAGTCAATGAACGAAGAAAGATACTGCAACTCAAAAGGATTCAAAACAGTCAAGGTAACTGAATTGAGGAGGATGAGAAAATTGCTATTGAAGCAGTTAAATTCTTCAAAGATTAGTTTAGAGAAACAACAATGCCTACATCATTTGGAATTATAGATCATGTGCCTAGACTGGTTGATATGGAGCAGAATTCAGAACTGGTGGGGCAGCCAACAAAAGAATAGGTTAAAAATGCAGTGTATTGTTTAATGAGACAGTGCATGAGGGCTAGATGGTTGCACATACAACTTTTATCATTCATATTGGGACATAATTGGAGACGATCTATTTGATATGATACAAGATTTTTTCAATATCCAAGAACTACCAAAATGTGTGACACACATAAATCTGATCCTTCTTCCAAAGAAAAATGAGGTGTCAACATTTTTGGAAATGAGGCCTATTAGCCTTAGCAATTTTACCAACAAAATCATCTCGAGGGTGATTCATGAGATGCTAGTGGGGCAACTGCCTAATCTTATTTCTGAGGAGAAAGCTGGATTTGTGAAACGGAGGAGCATTGTTGAAAATATGCTTCTCACTCAGGAGATCATTACAGTAGGCGGAGGATAATGAAGCTTGACATGACAAAAGCATATGACAGGTTGTCTTGGATCTTTCTAACTAAAACGCTTAGGAAGATGTGATTTTGTGAGAGATTCATTGGTTTGGTGTTTGGGATTTTGTCAAACAATTGGTATTTTGTTCTCATGAATGGGCAGACTCATGGTTTTTTCAAATCATCAAGAGGCGTCAAGCAAGGGGATCCATTGTCACCTACCTTATTCATTATAGCTGTTGAGGCACTGTCGACGGGCCTAAATGCTTCGCATTTGAATATGTATTTATGTGGCTTTGGCTTGCCTAATTGGAGTCCTAAAATCAATCATTTAGCCTACGCAGATGACACCATTATTTTCTCTTAATCTGATGTTATGTCTCTGCGACTAATAGTGGAAGTTTTGAGTGCATATGAGGCTGCATCTGGGCAGCTGGTGACCAAGAGCAACTTACCTTTCAAAATTTCTTTCTTCATGTGGACAGTTTGGAAAGCAAAAAATTGCCTCTAGATGACTACACAAGGAGACTGAGATATTTCATGCCCTCAAAATGTTGGTGCTGCAGAATGCCTAAGGAAGAAACGCTACTACATTTGTTCTTCAAGTCTGATACTGTAAGAAGTGTTTGAAGGTACTTCTTATCGAGGGCATGTATTACTATGGATGGATTGACAATGCATCAAGCTGTTACTAGATGTTGGACTGCTAAGGTTTGTCCTTGACTCAAACCTATTATGCAGGCTTTGCCTTCTTGTGTATCTTGGGAATTATGGAAGAGAAGAAATATGTAACGACCTGACCGGTCGTTTTGAGCATTTGCACTTCTCTCAGTGTTGATACCCAATTTTTTCCTGTATATTTTTTATATGCAAAAAGCTTTCAAAATAGTGTATATATGCATATATAAGCATGCCCAAATATTTTCATATTTGTCCATATATTGTGTGTTCTATATCCTGTTCTTCCACTATATTCTCTATCATGCTCTTACATGTTTATTCTATTGTGTTTCCCTATATGCCACTTTGTTATGCTTTCCGGTGTTCTTGTATTCTGCTATTGTACTTTTTTTACTAAGTGCTTAAGTCGCTTTGTTTATCTTCTACTAAACCTTGTTTTAAGTCCCTTCTAAAAGGATTTTTCTCTTTGTTTCTCTTCTACTATCATGTAGTTATCTTTGTTTGCTTTAAAACTTCTACTGTGTTTGCATGTGTTCTCATATGTTTATGAAAGAAACTCCTGATCATGTTTCGACTACTTGCTTCCTCATCTTTGTATTTGACTCAAGGTGGAAGCCCTAGAATTTGGGGTTTCTGCCGAGGATTTGGTCATGTGATTGAACTAGGGTTCTATTTTAGGCCCTTGACTCTCTCAGACTAGCTTTTAAATTTTTTTAACTAAGTTTGAACTTTTTTACGCACATACAACTCTGAACTTTATATTTCTTCTACACTATACGCTTCTACTGATTAGCATGACAATCCTTTCATGTTTAAGCGTGTCTGTATGCTTTATATGTGTGTCAAATCCTTCTTCAAAGAGGTTTTCGAAGAAGTGATTGATTCAGAATCTTCTTTTAATAGGTCTAATTGATTTCTAATGATGCTCCTTAAGTTAAAACCTTTTCCACCTTTCTGGTTTGGTTCATTCATACAAAATCTTTGGGTTTCTGATTTCTTAGCTGTTAATTGATTCTCTTTCCTTAAATTGTGCAACCATATTTTTCAGTGATTTTGCCCTTAAATATCCTTTGTGTGTTTTCCCCTAATTTACTATACACAAGGTGTTTATTTAAATTCTTTCCTTAAATGATTTTATCCATTTGAATATGAATCCCTTAATTAAGGGAGGCCTTATGTAATTGATTTACAATCAGTCTTCCATTTTTCTCATACCTTATTTGCTCATGACTTCCACACTATAAGTATATGACCTTCATTAACACAAAACACACACGATTAACACGCTTTAGACCTTACATTCTCAATTCTACACTTTACTCTCTTCTGGGATCTTCTGACTATTTGCTTGCAATTTGGCTTCACAAGACTACTGCTTTTCTTACTTATTTCCTGGAAACTGGTATGTTCTAATTTAGTTTTTCTGCCTCATCCCAATATGTTTGCTTTACAGCTTCTACAATTTTGTCTACTTTGTTGTCTATGTTCAGTATTAAATATGATGTTCTCTTTGCATCTGCTGCTATTGTAAATCCTCATACCCCATTCCCTTCTATGTGCTTGAGTTAAGATTCAAGTCACGGAAACATCCAAGTTGTTGCTCATGTATGGACCTTTTCCTTTAATGGGTCCTAACTCTCAAACAAATGTGGCCAGCACAGCTGGTTGGGGTGTGCTAGCACCTCCATTTGCTTTGTATGGCTACCAGCCTGCATTGACTTCCCCCAGAATCCCCTCTATTGCACTCACATTCACTCCTACCTTCTAAGTTCTGCCCCCTCCTGTGAGCCATGCTTTGAGACCTTGAGTTTCCTCTGAACTTGGAGACTTGAAGGTTGGCTCTTCCATACTGCACTATGTCTTAACCCTGTAATGAATTTGAGTGTAAGCACTACCCAGATCTCATGAAGCTCTTGGTAACTATGGCAAACCCCAAAAAAAATGAGAAAGTCTTTGAAACATTGATCGTTGAGTTGGTTTACTTCATAAATCAGACAGGAAGTATGAATCAGGCTTTCCTTGATTATAACTTTCAAATTTTTGATGTATTTTCTTTTCTTTATTTTTTGGACTGTAATAACTTTGTATAACTATTGGAGATGGCTAGTGAAAAGGGGAGGAAATAACTGTATGCAAAGGGTAGTTAACTTGCCTATAGGAATTTCTGATTTCAACATATCATGTGGATAACTTACCTATAGGAATTTCTGATTTCAGCATATCATGTAGATAACTTGTCTATCTGAATTTCTAATTTCAGCATATCATGTAGATTACTTGCCTATAGGAATTTCATGTATTCTGCATTCATGTAGATAACTTGCCTATAGGAATTGCATGAATTATGCATTCATATAGATATCCTGCCTATAGGAGTTTCTTTCTGAATTTATGCACTCACATATAGATACCATATCTATAAGAACTTCTGCATTCCCATTTAGATAATATGCCTATAAGACCTTTTTGATTCTTGCATACTTATCTCTCGTTAGGCAAATGTGTCTATGGGCCTTAATAACTATGCAATCAGATATCTCGTTCATAATAAATAATGTAATACCTAGATAGCATGTTGTAGGATTTCTGCATTTCTTTATGTCTATAACAATGTTTAAAGTTAACAAACACATAGAAAGCATGCCTATAGGGGTTCTAATCAAATCTGAGTTGTCTCACTCATTTGTAAGTCTAAACTATCAGTAGTAATGCATTGTCAATTGCAGAATTTTTATTCTTTCAGTTAAAACTGACAACCTTTTCTTAAATCAACATGTAATCAGTCCATTCCTGAAATCTGCAGATATCATGCCTATAGGTTTTCGTCTATCATTTTGGCAAGCTTTATGGTAACTTATAAATTAAATCACGTCTTTTTAATTTATTAATTACAACCAGCAGGCATGCCTGACTCAAGCTTTCTATCTGAATTATATAGCAGATCAATTTGCTTCAAATCTTTAAATTTTAGTTAGACCTCAAGCAGTATTTGTAAGACATGCTAAACTATGTGCCTTCTTTGGATTTAAAGGAGGTTTGTCTGAGCCTTATTATCTGTTTATATGCCCCTGACTCAAACTTGCTATATATGTTCTGTTTGTCGCCTTAGTATTTTAACCTTTTGAAACCATAAATAAGCTAATGTCTCGTCCATTTAGGACTAGTAATCCCAAATACCTCCGGGATTAAAAGGATCGGAACGGGTAATAGGATGCAATAGGTAAATGAGATCATTTCGCGTTTTAATATCTTAATGGGGTGGGAAAGGGTAGATATGGATATGATGATCGATGCGCTAATACCACGTGTAGCCTTTCTGAGGAGTGATTACCAAATATTGCATTGACATGATCCATATTATTTATAAACCTAGGACCCCCTCCCCCTTACTTTTTTATCTTTCAGAATAAAGAAAAATTGCTCAACTTTCAGCTTCATTAACTTCTTTTGCTTTAATTGCTTGCAACAACTATGTGAAAACCCCTTTCCTTTACTTATTTATTTTTAGAACTTCAAAACTACTTTCTTCCTAAACTTCAATTTCTTTAACTTATTTGTTTGCAACCATCCTACATTTGTAATTCTTGCTTGTTTGCTTGTTATTCGCACTAATGTCACAATTATAGCATGACCGGGAACCACACTAGTGGATCTTGAGGGATGCCTAACACCTTCCCTTCAAGATAATTTCTAGCCCTTACCCAAATCTCTGGTCTCTAAATCAAAACCCTCTTAGTGTCCTAATGCACTTAATCATTAGGTGACGACTCTTTAATCCAAACCCAATTCCCAAAAGGGAAAGAGTTGTCCGCCCAAATGTTGTAAACGTGAATTCGCCCCAGAAAAGGGCATCGACACTCAGTAGTTTGGGGGCATGAGTAGCTTTGTATGATGCATTAGGACTTGTGTGCAAAATTTGAGTTCATTCCGAGTTGATTTGTTATGTTTCGGCGCGAGGTTTTGGAAGTCAAAAGTTCGAAAGCTCATTAAGTTTGATTTAAGGCATGTTTCATAGTTTCAATGTTGTTATGCATGATTTGAGACCTTGAGTTGGTCCGTGTTATGTAATGGGACTTATTGGTATGTTCATAAGGGGTTCCGAGGGGCTTGAGTGAGTTTCAGATAGGTTTCGGCTACATTGTGCTTGTTTTTCTTATGTTTTGACGTCGCTTCTTCAAGCATAAATGGTACCACATTAAAAAAATGATCTCCTATTTCTATTTTAATTGATGCATTAGATCCTTGTCGTAATTATGGTGGAGTCATAACAAAAAGAATCATCATTTTGAACATCGTATAAGGAATTTATGGTTATTTTACTAAGAATTGTATTACTAGATTTTTTTAGATTAATTACGAAATTTGCACTGGATTGTATTTAAAAATCTACATTATTTGTAAATATTGGAACCAACATATCTCCTTCATTATAAGAACAAATGGAGTGATTCAAAATCCTACCTTGACTAAAACTTCACAAGGAATCCATTAGAGAAATCAAGAGTGAGTTTTGGAATCGTTTGGCATGAGAAATGAGGCAGAATAACTGGTAGAAAAATATATAAAATAACAGTTTGTTCATTTGTTCATATTTTGAGTTGGGAAGCTCAGTTTTGGAGATTTTGGAGGTGATTTTCGTCATATGGATTGGGGTAAGTGTTCTCTACTTTGCTTTGGTTATTTTCATGAATCCAACTTTATTTTTGGCATTTGATTGATGATTTCAAATTTAAATTTGAGGATTATTGCCTAATGTTTCATAAAAAGAATATTTAAGTTTTTAATATCTTCGAAGTCGAATTTGAGTGAAACTAGTATGGTTGGACTCATAATTGGATGGTTTGTCGAATATTGTGAGTTTTGTCGGGTTCTGGGGTACGCGCCTGGGTTGGAAATTTTGGTCGATTTTGGGCTCTTGATTAAAGATTCAACCTTTTTCGATTAGGAATGGTTCTTTTAGCATTGTTTGATGTATTCCAGATTTTTAGTTAGTTTCGAGCCATTCAGAGGTTGGAACGTGCGTGATGACATTTTTGGAGCATTGCTTGTCTTGGTCGGTATTGGAATTGGCTTGTTTGAGGTAAGTAACTCTTCTATAATTAGTGTTGAGAGCATGAAATCCCAAATTATGTTCTGTGTGATTGATGATGAGGTGTCGTGCATGCTATGTGACAGGTGTGTGGGCATGCACCCTGTGAATGGTGACTCCGTCGTTTTTATAGCACTGTTTAGTGGCCCTATTTTGTTGATATCTGTATTTTCACCAAGTGATAAAGTAACTAAGCTAACAATCATGCTATATATCAAGTTTAAGTTTTATGTTGATATTATTAGGACCCTAGTGGTCGTTTCTTGCTGTCATCTATCTGATTTCATTTATATATTTTTTATTCAGTCATATTCATGCATTCATATCGTATCTCAGTCTTAGTTGTGTTAATTCATACATCATATCATTGTTGTCGGGCTAGTTTCGTGACATTGTGAGCCCATGAGTGAGACTGGAGAGTTTGATGACTGAGTGAGGCCGAGGGCCTGAGTGAGAGTGATATTATGGGATCGGGTTACACACTCCAACATGTTATATTGATTATATTTTATGGGATTGGGCTGTACATTGCAACGATATAGCGTTGAGGCTGAAGGGGCCTTGTCGCGCCCCCCTTTTCTCGCAAAATTAGGTTTCAACATTTCTGGAATAACTCCTTTCCGTGAGGGTAGGGAATTGGATTTGAAAGAGTCGCCACCTAAAAGATTAAGGTGCATTAGGGCACTTAGAGCAATTAACTCATATAACTAATCTACATCACCAGAGATCGGATAAGGGCTCAAAATTACCTTGAGGGAAAGGTGTTAGGCACCTCTCAAGGTCCACAAGGGTGGGTCACAGTAGAACTTAAATTAAGCAAATTAGTCTTAAAATGGAAGGAAGACAATTTTGACATATACAATATTCAGTTTATTTCAAATTAAAGTATAAGGGTGGTCCTAAGTTTGTTAGCCTATAGGATCATTCCATGCAATGCTTTGCAACTCCCTCAAGTCGAGGTTTTATTCATAGCATTAGCTCATGAGCTATCATTTCCTTTACTACCCAATTACTATCTTCAAATTTTTACTTAAGCGCACTAATTGATTCTAAATCGTACCCTATGTGTGCACTACACGCCCATTACCTATAGTCCTGGAGGCATTAGGACCTTTATTTGGGATGGTTCTAGACTACTCTTTCTTAAAAAATTAAAATCTAGGCGACACACAAAAATAAATAGGAATTTTAAGTAAAGAGCAAGTATAAACTCATATTAACCTCCCCACATAAGCAACAAAACATGCATTTGAACCAGTAAACTTATTAATTTATGATCCTATAGGTAGGATATCTATGTGAGAAAGCATGGTTCGGTAACAAATTTATTAAGGCGAGCATTAAGACTTATTTGTTTGCTTACTGATTTTAGTTTGCATGGATCTGGGCACCTCAGGCAGAAAATACGTCATAATGTTAAACCCAGAATCATTAACAAGTTCTACAAATCTGTTACCTAAGTGTTTTACAAGAGAGCTTGAATTCATAATAGACTAACAGGATCATATAGGCACGATTTCTACGAGTTTGTCAATGACAAAGCTATAGGCATGATTTTTAAGTGTAGCATTGATTTTAACTCAAAAGAGAGTGTTATTTCTTTTAGATCCCATAGGCATGCTTTCTCATTGCTGATTTGATTTATACCCCTATCGGCAAGATTTCTAAGTTTCAGAACTGATTTCACCTTATAGGAATGCTATCTATTAGTTTAAAATTCCAATAGGCATGATTTCTAGGTTTGAAATCAATTTTTATTCCTATGGGTATGATATCTATTAATCATATTTAGATAGAAATTAACAGATCACCAGCAAGTATAATTGACTCTAGGGGTGTTCAAAATCGATCCAAAATCGAAAATCGAATCGAATTGAAGCTTAATGGCTTACTGGTAACGGCTTAACGGCTTAACGGACGGATAATGGATTGAATTCTTTTTATTAACGGCTTATCGGTTTTGGGGAGGGTTATTTAATTTTCTTAATGAATAATCTGTTAACCCATTAAGAATATATATATATATATATATATATATATATATATATATATATATATATATATATAAATAAAATATTTTATTTACATACATTAAATATAAAAAACCTAAAATCCTTGAAAATGAATAAGTATAACAAAAACAAACAACCATGTTACTATTATTACTTTGTTCTGAATTGATTACGAAGTTTGTCTCTGTAGTGTTTTCTGAGTTTTATCAAACACTATTTACTATTAATACTTTATATTATTGTGGACTTGTTTATTCATTAATACAACTATTTAAAAGGATCAACTATTAATACTACTGCACACTTAAAAAAATTCGATTCTTCAATACATATCATAACTGTAGAAGCCAGTAGACTCTCAAAGACAGTTAAATTAACTAGATATAAGAAATACCTAAACATTGAAGCTTTTAATCAAATGAGCATACAAGAACAGAGAATAACAATCCAGATTAAGTGACTTTTTACAAATATTAAATTTTTCAATACATATTACAATTAATGAAGTCAGTAAAATTGAATTCACCAGAAATGTCAGACTTGGAATCAAAAACACCCTAAAAAATGAAACTTTAGAACAAATTAATTTTGCAAGAACAAAAAAAACAATCCATATAACTGACTTCTAACAAAAATCAGTTTTTCAATACATATTATAGCTGAAAAAGTCAGTAGAAGGGGAGATATTTAATGAATATATGTGTTAGGCCTATAAACCGTCCGATAAGAGCTAAACCGATACCAATCCGCCCGATATCTTATCGGGTGGCTAAAAGATTAATACATTTAAAAACCGATAACCGTTAAGAGTAAAAAACCACCCAATCCGCCCGATAAGCAGCCTAGTTGACTCAAACAAACAAGATCCTATAGGTATGGTCACTAATGCACGTTGAGTTGGAAATATGTGTAGATCATATGAACAATATTTCTAATGTAGAATCTAATGTGAAGTCCTATAGGTAGGATTTCTAGCATGCAAATAATCATAAAAAAATCCTATAGGCAGGATCTCTAAACACACTATAATATCCACATAATTCAATTAGCATGGTTAAGTCCTATAGATAAGATTTATACCCAATTTCAATAAAGATATGAGAATAGATCCCCCAGCTTTACTAATTAACCCTAAATCTATTATTACAGAGATTATTATATCCTAGAATGAATGAATTACATAATAGTAATGGTTACACTATTAGGAGCCTTCATAGCCCAATCTAAACCTGATAGCCAGACCTTCAAGCACCACATCTCCGAAGCATAGCAGTGATCCATTCATAGCACATTAAAACCAGGCTTCCGTTGTATCAAAGTTCCCAATAAGACTTAGAGACCCCGAGCAATGCTCACTCTAGAACCACACATTCAGCACAAAGTTCATAAAAGATTGGAACACTAGCCCTAATTTGTCAGAGTTCAAAGGAGTCTCAGGGACCCTAGACAGTACTCACATAGGGGTGGTGAGAACCTAAACAAAATAAGAGTAGGAGTTTGGAAAACCAGTGCATAAGGAAAGGGGAAAGTTTTTGAAATAGTTCAATTCTCAGAAGAGAAAAAATTCAGAATACAGAGTTGTAGGCAGAACTGCTCCAAGAAACAAGCAATGTTCAACATATAGTTCCACCATGGTGAAGTCTGATTAAGATAAGTGCTTATACTAGAATTTGAAACAGTCACGGAAGCAATTAGGCAGAAGCATTTGAATTGAACAGACAGGACATATGAATTAAGCACACACATACTTGATTACATGCTCTTAGTTCAGGACATGTATAAAGATGTTTGACTAACTTCTTAGAAGATTATTGTTATTCTAAATTTTTTTAGCCTTAAGTTAACAATATTATCAAATTACCAGATAGAGGATAAAATCATACTAGAAATTGAAACAGGTTAATCAAATAATGCATAAAGAAAAGTAATTGCAAAGGTCAGGGGATACCAGTTGAGAAGAAAGCAAGTACAAATGCAGTAACAATTAAGTTCCAGAATAATTTGGCATTGGCTTTCAGCTGGCCAAACAATAGCCACTTAGCGCAAAAATCAGAATAAGAGCAAGAGAGAAAGAGCTTAAGTTTAGTTATGAGAATAGGAGAGTTCGAGAGTTTTTTAAGGGAAGAGGGGAAGGGTTTAAATAATGCTAAATGAGGTAGACAAATAAAGTAATGAATCAGTCCCACACAAACAAGGCATGAGAATAACTTCACAATAAATTAGAGTCGGCTTCCAACAATTAACGAAACATAATAGCATAAAGTCAGGCTAGTACCACTTAATTTAGGGTAAGCATTATGTGGAGTCAATCAGTAGTCAAGTACTAGATCAAAATAAGATAAAGAAATAGTTCCATGATCAATTTGAAGTCTAGTTTAGAGACAGATAGTATAGAGTTCAGTCAATTAATAGGTAATCAGGAAAGTACTACTCAGAATAAGGTAAGAGTCAATTACCAATTAGCAACCAATATAAAGAAATAAAGGAACAAGGTAAGGAAAGTATCAGTACCATACAAGAAAGGAAAGAGTAAAAGTCTCAAAATCTAGTATTAGGTAAACCAAAAATTCGGCAGAGAAATAAGGGCAAAATAATCATATACCGTGTACAATGAATATAAATAGGAGATTTATTCAAAAGGCAATAAAGAATGAAACTAGAGAAAGATCTGAAACCCTAATTTTAAGGTAAGACACTGAAATCAGCCAGAATAAAATTGGATAACACAAATTCATACCAAATAAACGTATACAAGAGTTAATTAAAGGAAAATCATAGTCGAATCAATTTTAATTCAAGTAAAAGAAAAGGTTTGAAACTCTACATTCAAGTAAATCACAAAATCGGATAAAAAATCAATAGTTCCATAAATAATAGAGAAAATATAGACGAAGAAAATATTTTAAAAGATAGAGTCTGAACCAGATTTGGTTCGAATCAAAGAAGATTTGAAACCCTAATTTGGGGTAAGTAAGAATCAAAGAAGATATGAACATGTTCTTCACTCACAATGACTCAAAGATGAATATAGGCGGAATAGCCATAGAAATCAGAGAGTTGAATCGATTTAGTTCAATTTTGGAAAGATTTGCTTGCCATGTGAGGCATGCAACTAAATAGGGTCATAGACGAGTCGACAGTGGTGATTAGAGACCAATAAGGTAAGGAAATCCATGGTCACGATTAAAGGGGTTCTGGGTCGGGTAGCTAATTAGGTAAGGGTAATTGGGTGAGGTTATTGGGCTGGGGGTGATGGATAGTGGTTTAGGTCAAAATTGACTAAAAAGGGGGCTATGTTTAAATACCCAATTAAACTAATAAAATAATATATAAAAAATAATTAGCAAATGATATAATGCTACTTATTTATGAAAATGATTTAAAAAATTATTATTTAACATTATAAAAATGTGAAAAGTCATTTTCCGTATAGATAGAGTAATTATGCATATGTATGTGCTATATGCAATTCTAGCCTTAAAATGCAGTTAAAATATATAAGTGCTATATGAACGTAAATGATAAATTTAGATGATTAAATCATTGTAAAATGACATGAGGGATAATTATTGAATATTTTATATTTAAAATTACAAGAATAAATTTATTTAAATCCTTTAAAGTTGTAGAAAAATTATAAAAATACTTGTGCATGTTTTTAAATGCATGTGCACTATCTTACAAATATGGATGCGTATTTAAAAATATATGAGAAAAATTGGGTATCAACAGCTGCACATCTTTACCGGGGAAGGATGAAAGAGTTATCAGGTACAGAAATAATGACCGATTTTAACCAAATGGAATTTGTTGAAAAATATAGGCCGCAATAGTCTCTAAGCTACATGCATATCTTTTGTTTTATAGAAATCAGGATATGTGTAGTTTTGGACCCAACGCTGAATCAAACTGATGGAATTATTATAGGAATCACTGTATATTTTGGTTCTTTTAGGTAAGACAGTATCCAAATATGCTTATGCAGAGTTATGAATGTGAATTAACAGACGTATCGTAGGGCAGTTATCTGAACGATTGTAGAGTAAAGGTGGGCAATCGATTAGAATCGGTTATGTTAAAATAACATCAAGGGATAAATAGTGTGAGTGGAAACCGGAGTGAAGATTGCTCTCGTTTGAAGAACGGCTACTTCCTGGATTACCTGTAAAACTTAAAATAGACTCCATGCAAGCATATGGATTACCGTGAGAATTTAAACATGATGCAAATTCTTTTTGGACCATGAAGGTTGTCTTTGGATAGAAAGGATGACGTCCTTAGACCATGCTATCCTGGGTCATGAAGCATGAGATAAAAGATTCATAGTCCATGAAATGATATTCTTGGGCCATGAGAATGGTGCCTCTGAACCATGATGCCTTTGAATATTGATGTTCAGTATTGGGAGATCCTCATGCCATGACATATTGTCTTCGGGCTATGATGATGATGCCTTCGGACTATGACGCCTTTGGACATGTTGGCTATATAACAACCCATGAAGTGTAGAGACATGATAATGAAGGTAGTAACGAGGCAAAGCTTAGACTTGTGCATATTCTGGGGGAGATCTTAGCCTCGAGAGAAAAAGATAATGCAAAGTTTACAATAGCGCAATACTTATGCAGAAGGAGAGAATGCTTAGTCTCATGAGATGGCAAAGCTCAGCCTTATGCAAATTTGGGAGGCACGGCTTAGCCTCATACAAGATTTGAGACAGAGCCTAGTATTATGTAAAAAAAAGCAATGCTTAGCCTTTATACAAATATGGAGGCAGGGCTTAGCCTCATGCAATATTTGAGACAAGGCTTAGTTTCATGCAAAGAGAAGGCAATGCTTAGCCTTATGCAAAGATGGAGGTAGGGCTTAGCCTCATGCAATATTTGAGACACAGCTTAGTCTCATGCAGAGATGAGTCAATGCTTAGCCTTATGCAAATATAGAGGCAAGGCTTAGCCTCATGCGGGATTTAATACAGGGTTTAGTCTCATGTAGAGAGAAGGAAATACTTAGCCTTATGCGAATATGGAGGAAGGGCTTAGCCTTATGCAAGTTTTGAGACAGGGTTTAGTCTCATGCAAAGAGAAGGCAATGTTAGCCATATGTAAATAGGGAGGCAGGGCTTAGCCTCATTCAATATTGAAAAATGGCTTAGTCTCATAAGAAGAGAAGGCAATGCTTAGCTTTATGCAAATAGGGAGGAGGGCTTAGCCTCATACAAGATTTGAGACATGTCTTAGTCTCATTTAAAGAGAAGGCAATGCTTAATTATACAAATAAGGAGGCAAGGCTTAGTCTCATGCAAGATTTGAGAAAGGTCTTAGTTTTAAGAGAAGATAAGGCAATACTTAGCCTTATGCAAATAGGGAGGCAGGTCTTAGCCTCATGCAAGATTTGAGACAGGGCTTAGTCTCATGCAAAGAGAAGGCAATGCTTAGCCTTATGCAAATAGGGAGGTAGGGCTTAGCCTTATGAAAGATTTGAGATAGGGCTTAGTTTCATGCAAAGAGAAGGCAATGCTTAGCCTTATAAAAATGGGGAGGCAGGGCTTAGCCTCATGCAAGATTTGAGACAGGGCTTAGTCTTATGCAAAGAGAAGATAATGCCTAGGCTTATGCAAATAGGGAGGCAGGGCTTAGCCTCATGCAAGATTTGAGACGTGGCTTAGCCTCATACAAAAAAAGGTAATTCTTAGCCTTATGCAAATAGGGAGGCAGAGCTTAGCCTCATGCAAGATTTGAGATAGGGCTTAGTCTTATGCATAAGAGAAGATAATGCCTAGGCTTATGCAAATAGGGAGGCAGAGCTTATCCTCATGCAAGATTTGAGACGTGGCTTAGTCTCATACAAAAAAAAGGTAATTCTTAGCCTTATGCAAATAGGGAGTAAGGGCTTAGCCTCATGCAATATTGGAGACAGGGCTTAGTCTTATGAAAAGAGAAGGCAATTCTAAGCTTTATGAAAATAGGGAGGCAGGGCTTTGCCTCATGCAAGATTTGAGACAGGGCTTAGTCTCATGCAAAGAGAAGGCAATGCTTAGCCTTATGCAAATAGGGATGCAGGGCCTAGCCTCATGAAATATTTGAGATAAGGCTTTGTCTCATGCAAAGAGAAGGCAATGCTTAGCCTTATGCAATGGGAAAATAACAAATATGAGGAGAATATATCTTAGTTGGAGATATATTTGGCAATCTGGTTGTTATGAAGGTAATGATTCAAGGCGCACGTACTTGTGGTTATTCCTTGTCCTTGCATTCAAAGAAAAATCGTGAGTTTTATGGGGAGGATGGTTTGTACCTTTGTCTGCTTGCTTTGCTTTGCTTTGTTCTAGAGACCATATTCTAATTACACTAGGTAATACCTGGTAGCCACAGAAATAAAGTTTTGAAAAAATATGCACTTATTGATGAAATAGAATCATTTTATAAGATGTAGCTATGTATAATATCAAGTAAATTATGTGAGCTAATGCATGTGACACTTCTAGAGACATTGCGGCTTCTTTGCGTTAGAATTTTGAGGATCCTTCTCAATATTTTGCCCCAGTTCAGTAAGTAATCCTTCGGCCATTCTATATGTAACAAAGTTTGTTGGATTTGCTCCAGAAGTTTGAGAATCCTTCTCAAAATTCTGCCGTAGTTACTTAACCTATTTCTAACTGTCTTGTATATGATGGCGTCGGCTAGATTTGTTCTAGAATTTTGTGGGACCTCCTCAAAATTCTGCCTTAGTTTCTGGTTTCGGGTAAACAAAGATTTTATTAAGATGTGATTGAAACCACAAGGCTGCCTAAATATCCCCTCTTAAATATGAATCAAGTCAAGCGTAGTTCAGTTACATTAGAGTAAGAAATGTAAACAATCTAAACATAGTATCTCTTGACTTCACCTAATTTGATAGGTTTCGGAACTTATCCGTCCATTTCTGCATGAGTGCTCCTCCTGTTAGTATCATGTGAACCATGTAGAGACCTTTCCAATTGGGTGAAAATTTCCCTTTGGCTTCATCCTGATGTGGGAATATCCACTTTATCACCAGTAGCCCGGGTGCGAATTATCTTGGTTTGACCCTTTTGTTGAAATCCCTGGACATTCAGTTATGATCAAGCTGACCATGACACACTGCATTCATCTTTTTTCCATCTATGAGGGGTAATTGCTCATAGCGGCTCCCTATCCATTCTGCATCACTGAGTTCGGCTTCTTGCATGATCCTTAAAGAAGTAATTTCTACCTCGACAGGAATCACAACTTCGGTACCATAATCCAGCAAACAGTGAGTTGCCCCACTTGATGTGCGGACTGTGGTACGGTATCCCAATAAGGCGAATGGTAACTTCTCGTGCCATTTCCTGTGATTGTCTACCATCTTCCTTAGTATCTTCTTGATGTTTTTGTTG
This sequence comes from Nicotiana benthamiana, assembly GCA_034376525.1. Classification (NCBI taxonomy): domain Eukaryota; kingdom Viridiplantae; phylum Streptophyta; class Magnoliopsida; order Solanales; family Solanaceae; genus Nicotiana; species Nicotiana benthamiana. The sequence goes on along the minus strand of CM067324.1, from coordinate 126,134,344 downwards.
GCAGCTTCCACGACTCTTTTCATTTTAGGCATGTACATTGTAGAGTTTTATGCTTGATTTTGAAGGTGTCACACATGGCTTTTATTAGATCACTGTTGATATTGGCGGCATTATCAGTGATGACGGACTCGGGAACCCCGAATCGACAAACAATACAATCCCTGACAAAATCTGCAATGACTTTCTTGGCTACATCTTTGTAAGATATAGCCTTCACCTATTTGTAAATTAATTGATGACCACTAAAATGAACTTGTGCCTGTTTGAACCAGTAGGCTCGATCAGATTGATTACATCCATTCCCCAAGCGACAAAAGGCCAAGGTGCACTTATTGCATTGAGTTCATTTGGTGGTACCATTATTGTCATGCCTCGAACCTGGGTCTGGACGTAATACGACACCCGGTGCCTGACTACATGTGACCGAGTGAACCAAATGGTTGGTTGAATTAACAAGTGATATCAGAACATACTGAATACGGAAGATAAACTAACACATGCTGATATACTGAAAGTCTGAATGATATAAATCAAAGTGCGGAAATACTAATACATTTCTGAAATATATAAGTAGCCAATATAGCTTAATGTGAAAATAATGCGCCTGTATCTAAGTGTTACTCTAGTCTATGAAACCTCTATAGAAGTATTAAAAACACCGTCTATCTGTAAATACTGAAAGACTGTAAGGTAATGGTAATTCCCCGAATGAACTGGGATCACTCAATAGCTGGTACGAGAATCCTAGCGCACTGAATCGTCAACCTATAAATCAGTACTTGCATCATGAGATGCAGGCCCCTGGCAAAAATAGACATCAGTACATTTGAATTGCACTGATATGTAAAGCAACTAAAAGAAATAATTATAAATGCTGAAACTGAAATAAAGCTGATAACTGAGAATTGATAATAGATAACTAAAATGATAACTATTGAAGCTTAGAATGAAATAATAGTTGATAACTGATAACTAATAACTGATAACTGAAATGATAGTTGATAACTAAACTGAACAAAGGAAGTAGGGATATGAATACTCCCTCTTCTGAATGATGAACAACCCTGTTTATCTGAATATTAAACTACGACCTCAGGTCCACTATATATATATGCACAAACTGCAGCCCAGGCCCAATTATACATACGCATAACTGCAGCCTCAGGCCCAAAGATGCATAAAGTATAAACTGTGGCCTCAGGCCTAAAGATGCATAAAGCATTAACTGCAGCCTCAGGCCCAAAGATTCATAAAGCATTAACTGCATCCTCAGGCCCAAAATACAGGGGTTCAACATTCAAGGATTTAAAATCAGGAACTGAGAGTCATGCTGCAATACATGATACTGAAATACTTAATCATATTGATTTACATGATACTTGAATGCTAAATAGAACTAGATTGGGACATGTATTCATGAACTGATTAAGAAAAACTGAAACTTCAATTATTTATGAATTGCTGAGTAATCTAGACTAAGACTCATGGGCATCAAACCCAAGTCTATATTGATTATGCATTGATTTCACAACGTTTAAAATGAAAGTCATGAATGAGTTACGAAGCAAGAGAATATAAGTTCTACGACTATTCATGGAACTAAGGCATAATCACTCTGAGGAAACTAGTAATAGTCATAATGAATGAGAAGTAGGAAGAATCATAAACATGCCCAAACGTAAAGAGAGTTAACCTCACATACAATAACTTCCTACTCTTGAGAGTAATATAACATTTTCCAACCCTTTTAACTTTAATCTAAATTAATACAAGTCAAAGGAATTCCATATTAGCAATAATTCTCACGGTTTGGTTATTTAGGCATTTTCTCAAGCACTTGGTGGCATAAAGCTTTATAATCCTTATTAATGGTGTCTCTACACCCAACAACTTATTCTCTTGTTCCTAGATAAATACTAAAGTCTCAAATGGTTATAATAAGCACTATTCTTTATCACCCATAAGGTAAACAACACCCTTAATCAATAATCAACAATCAACACCCCAAACTTATAATCTTTCATGCTTGTTTATCAAACCCATCAGCTCATAGCTCATGAACTAGGATTTATAATCATTAAACCAATTCTAGAATCAATTAGAGGGTGAAGACATTACCTCTTTGAAGTTCAATCCCCTGGAATTCGAGCTCTAGGGTTATTTCTCTCAACAATGATGTCCCAATCGAATATCTAATGATATGGAGGATTTGCCCATGTTAGTAAGATGTTGCAAGATTGAGTTTAACTTAGAATCACCATTAGAACTTACCTTGGGTGGTGGAGGAATTCTTAAGGAGTTAGGTCTTTTAGAGCTTTTCTTTCTAGAGCAAGTTTTTATGTTTTGGGGCTGTGGGGGACTACATAGGGCTAAAAAATGACTTCCCAATTTTTCTATCGTGTCCCAGTAGGCCTGACCACAGTCCCGACCACAGTAAAAAGCTGGAGCACTACCTCGCGACAGCAGTCGTGGTCAACGCCGCCAAACGCGATGGTTACGCAGTGTTCTGTAAAATATGCATAACTTTTTGCACATAACTCTGTTTGGTCTCCACAATATATCATTGAAAATATATTTCAAATATCTATAACTTTCATGCTTTAATTTTTCCACAATTACTTATACATTTCTATTAAACCCTGTAGAAGACAGACCTTCTGAAAACTTAGTCGATTTTGTTGAATTTTATGCGCCTCACTCTCCATCTTGATCCAAAAATAACTATTTTCACCCATACCCATACCAATAGAATTTCACATGTCCAAAATATAACCTTACTACTCATTTAATATATTCACACCTAGTTTGAATGTACGGGGTGTTACACTTATCATGTTTGCATGTATCTGGCATTGCTGGAATTTTTGGACATACTGTATGTAATCTATTTCCCTAGTCATCCAAAAATATCCAGCTTTGAGTATATTTTGGCTAGAAAAGAATCGTTCATATATGGGTTGCATGTTCCGACATATATCTCCTCTAGCAATTTGGAAGCCTCTTTTGCGTCAAAACAACTTTAACAATCCTATATTAGGAGTTCTTCTATACAGGGTTCCTCCGATTTTTAGTAGTGATTGGATAGCCTCTGCAGCATGGGTTTCTGAGTATGGTTTGCCTGTTCTGGGTATTCTCTTTTTTCCAAATATTCTTTGTTGTCGTGGAATCAAGGTTTTCCATCCATCTCTTCTTCAAACATGAGCACTGTAACCCAATTTATTATGGATCCTCACAGGGGTGGGATCAATGAAATTTGTGCCTGGATGTTGTATCATTGATGACAAGGTGGCCAGTACGTCTGCAAATTGATTTTGAATTCTAGGCACATGTTTGAATTCTATCCTTGTGAACCTCTTCATCAATTATTGAACATGATACAAGTAAGGTAGTATCTTAGAGTTTTTCATAGCCCATTCTCCTTGAACCTGATGTACCAGAAGATTCGAATCACCAATTACCAACAACTCTTGTATATTCATATCGATGGCCAAATTGAGCCCCATGATGCAAGCCTCATATTCTGCCATATTTTTGGTGCATGGAAACCTAATATTTGTAGATATCGGATAATCCTAACATATGTTTGATACCAAAACCACTCCAATACCCACTCTTTTGAAATTGGCAGCTCCATCGAAGAATATTTTACAACCATCATAGGCTTCAACAATGTCTTCTTTTACGAATAACACTTTTTTGTTAGGAAAATACGTTTTTAGTGGATTGTATTCTCCTCCCACAAGATTTTCAGTAAGATAGTCTATCAATGCTTGTCCTTAGACTACCTTCTGAGTTACATAGATGATGTAGGACTCACTGAATAATATTTGCCATTTAGCTAACTTCCCAGTAGGCATGTGCTTATGAAAGATATACTTTAGAGGGTCCATTCTAGAAATGGGGTATGTGGTATAGGCACATAAGTAATACCTTAATTTCTGGTCTATCCATGTCAAAGAACAACAAGTGCGTTCTAGTAGAGAATATCGTGATTCGTAAGGTGTGAACTTCTTACTCAAATAATATATTGCTTGCTCTTTCTTCCTGTATCGTCATGTTGTCCAAAACACATCTGAAAGCCCCATATAGTATGGACAAATAGAGTTTCAAAGGTCTTCAGGTTCTGGCGGTATTAGGAATAATGGCGTGGACATGTATTCCTTCATTTTTTCAAAAGCCTTTTGACAATCTTTAGTCCAACTGGTTTCAGCATCTTTTTTCAACATTTTGAAGATGGGTTCACATATTAGCGTGGACTGTGCTATGAAATGACTGATGTAGTTGAGGCACCCCAGGAAGCTCATCACATCCTTCTTGCTCTTTGATGGTGGTAATTGTTGGATAGATTTAACTTTGGACGGGTCCAACTCGATTCCTCGGTGGCTCACAATGAATCCCAATAGTGTTCATGTGGGAATCCCGAATTCCCATTTTGCGGGGTTCAATTTTAAATTATACCTTCATAGCCTGTCAAAGAACTTCCTCAAGTTTGTTATGTGATATGTGGCCCTCTTAGATTTTATGATGACATCGTTAACATACACCTCTATTTCCTTGTGTATCATATCATAGAAGATGGTCCTCTCATATTGGTTTCCCCAGCATTCTTCAAACTGAAATGGCATCATGTTGTAGCAGTAAACTCCCCACGGTGTAATGAAGGCTATTTTTTCTGTGTCTTCTTCGTCCATCCAAATCAGATGATAACTCGCGAGGCAATCTATAAAGGATTGGAGTTCATGCTTAGCACAATTATCAATCAGAATAGGTATATTTGGAAGTGCGAAATCATCTTTGGGACTTGCTCTATATAAATCTCGGTAGTCAACACATACCCTGACTTTCCCATCTTTCTTCAAAACCGGTACAATGTTGGCAAAACTAAGTTGGGTAATCAACTACCCTGAGGACTTTGGATTTGATCTGCTTGGTGACTTTTTCCTTTATTTTTAGGCTCATGTCTGATTTGAATTTTTTGAGTTTCTGCTTCATCGACGGATACATTAGATTGTTAGGCAACTTATGATCCACTATGGCTATGTTATGGCCATTCATATCATCATATGTTCACACAAAGATATCTTCATATTCTTTCAGGAAATGAGTGTATTCTTCCTTTTCCAATGGTGATAGTTGAATTCTTATGCAAGTCTTCTTAACGGTTTCAGAATCTCCCAAATTGATTGCCTCGGTTTCATCCAGGCTGGACTTAGCTTTGTTCTCAAAATTCTAAACTTCTCTAACAACTTCCTCAGGTATTTCATCATCTTCATCCGAGTCACTATCCTTATATTGCATTGTCTCACTACATGTCACAGTAATCGGTTCATCAAGAAAAGTAATAATAATTTTGTAGAGGAAAATGTAAAGATAATAATGAATGCTAAATAATGATGCATTAATTAAATTTTGAAAACATTCGAATAATTACAGCTCGATGACTCAAGCGATTATTTTAAAACAAAATACGTCTTTAAAACAAAATATTGGAAATATTTTAAGTGCCTAAAATGGTTACTAAAACAGGTCAGGCTGATTGCCAAGCTACCCAGGAACTCAACGGCTCGAGATACTCAGCAGTTCATTCTTGGGAACAGCTCCCTTTTCCATTATCTGAATGGTGAGGTCTTCTTCCTTCTCCTCCTTTTCAACTATTGCACTGTAATCCATGTCATTACTTATATCATCCATTTTGGCTTTTCCTTTTCTTTTAGGATCATCCGGAGGAAGAGGTAGTGGAGGACCTCTTGATCTGGTATGGTATGCTGATGATGTCGGTATATGCGAACCAACCTTAGGGAATGGGAAAAATCAAATAAAGAAAAATGCAAAAAAGTAAACAAGTTAGTAAGAATTCTGAAAAGTATTTGCAGTATTTAAACATGTCTGTAGGAATGTAAATCCGAGTCCTAATTTGGGAAACCTCGTTGTGCCAGAGGTAAGCCTAGCGACAAGTAGATTTGGATAGATTTAATGCGACAAATGCCTCATTTCATTAATGTAGCAAATAAGACGAACCTAAAAATGATAATAAATAAATGAGTTACTACTGGCATTTGCCTTATTACATTCAAATTCTAAAATGGTTAAAAACAAAATAGATAAACCTAATCTACTTGGTCATAGAAGGACCTCATCCATATTTGACCATTTTGGCTCCGTCAATTAGATTCCCCAACAATTGATTTTCCACAAATCCAACAGTAGTGGTGGGATGTTTTGGACCATGCTAAACCTAGGGACTTTGTGCCTCATTTTTTGCAATATAACGAAGTTATACCCTTACTCCTTTCAGATTCGACTACTTACACATTAACGATTAGCATGTCGGCATTTATCTCTCAAAATAATGCAAATATCGTGATTGCATCCATTGGGATTATGGAAATCCTGGTGGACTTTGGACAATGCTTTCTTAGAGGTTTACTATGTGGACAGCATATTAACCCTATCTAGGTTTGACCATGATGCATGTACAATTATTTATCATAGCAAGGTTTCTATAGAAGCGTAGACTGGTACCCTCAAGCAGACAACTTGAGGGGGAAAGGCACAGAACCATCGAGTGCACCGCTGATCGACTAGTTTTACAGCAAATAATCATTTCCAAATTTAAAGGGTAATTTTAGGAAGAGCACGGATACTTATCAGGTGCCGCTATGGTATTACTACGCACAAGTAGGATATGATGTTGAGCATGAAGTTATGCAAAAAGAAAATAACACGTTGTCAATTATTCGCATGATGAATAATGATAAAATGCAGTATTTAATAATTGTAAAGACATTTAAGAAAAGGAAAAAAGGAGATAAGTCAGTTTCCATAGTAAATGTGATAAAACAGGGGGAACAATCATCAATAAATTTATATAGAATGGGCAGGGGTGTGCAAGTATTAACGGAATAATAAAGACATGCTTAAAGAATAATTCACAGGTAATTTCGTTATGGTAAGAGCCTAAAGATATCCCCACCAGAGTCGACATCCTGTCATGCCCCCTTTTTCTCATAAAATTACGTTTTGATATTTCTCGGACAACTCTTTTCCGTGAGGGTAAAGAATTATATTTGAAAGAGTCTCCACCTAACGGATTAAGGTGCATTAGGGAACCTAGAGCAATTAACTCATGTAACCAGTCTACATCACCAGAGATCGAGTAAGGGCTCGAAATTACCTTGATATGAAGGTATTAGGCACCACTCGAGGTCCACAATAGTGGGTCTCGATCGAACTTAAATTTAGCAAATTAGTATTAAAAGGGAAGTAAGACAATTTGGACAAATACAATATTCAAATTATTTCAAATAAGAGTAAATGGATGATCCTAAGTTTTTTAGCCTATAGGATCATTCTATACAATGCTTTGTAACCCCCTCAAGTTTTTATTCATATCATTAGTGCATGGGCTATCATTTCCTTTACTACCTAATTACCATCTTCAAATTGTTACATAAGCGCACTACTTGATTCTAAACCGTACCCTACGTGCACAACGTGTCCCTTACCTATAGTCCTGGAAGCATTTGGACCTCTATTTGGGATGGTTCTAGACCACTTTATGTTTATTAAAAATGTTAAATCTAGGCGACATACAAAAGCAAATAGGACTTCAAGTAAAGATCAAGTATAGGCTCATATTAACCTCCACATATAAGCAACAAAAGCATGCATTTGAACTAGTAAATGTATTAATTTAAGATCCTATAGGCAGGTGAGAAACATGGTTCAGAAACAGATTTGCTAAGGCGAGCAATAAGATCTATTTGTTTGCCTACTAATTTTATTCTGCATGGATCTGGACACCTCAGGCAGAAAATACGTCACATTTTTAAACCCAAAATCATTAACAAGTTCTACAGATATGTTGCCTAAGTGTTTTACAAGAGCGCTTGAATTCAGAATAGACTAATAGGATTTTATAGGCATGATTTCCACGAGTTTGTCAATGACAAGTCTATAGGCATGATTTCTAAGTGTAGCACTGATTTTAACCCAAAATACAATTTTACTTCTTTTAGATCCTATAGGCATGCTTTCTAATTGCTGATTTGATTTAAACCTATATAGGGAGGATTCCTAAGTTTGAGAACTGATTTCAACCAATAGGCATGATATCTATTAGTATTAAAATCCTATAGAGATGGTTTCTAGGTTTAAAACCGATTTTTTATTCCTATAGGCATGATATCTATTAATCATATTTTGAAATAAATTAACAGATTGCCAGGAAGTATAATAGAATCAAACAAACAAGATCCTATAGGTATGGTCACTAATGCACATTGAGTGGAAAATATGTGTAGATCCTATGAATAGGGTTTCTAATGCAAAATCAAACATGAAGTCCTATAAGAAGGATTTCTAGCATGCAAATGATCATAAATATCCTATAGGTAGGATTTCTAAACATAATACAGTATCCATATAATTAAATTAACATGGCTAAGTCCTATGGGCATGATTTCTACCTAATTTCAATAAAGATATGAGAATAGACCCACCAGTTTTAATAATTAACCCCAAATATGTTATTACAGAGATTATTACATCCTAGAATGAATAAATAAATTACATAATAGTAATGGTTACATTATAGGGAGCCTTCATAGGCCCAATCTAAATCTGAGAACCAGGCCTTCAAGCATAACAGCTCTGAAGCATAGTAGTGATCCATTCATAGTACATTGAAACCAGGCTTCCAATGTGTCAAAGTTCCCAAAGAGCATCAGGGACCCCGGGCAATGTTCACGCCAGAACAACACATAAAGCACATAGTTCATAAAAAATTGGAAAACCAACTCCAATGTGCTAGAGTTCAAAGGAGTCTTAGAGACCCTAGGCAGTGCTCACACTGGGGGTGGTGAGAACCTAAATGACTAATGGTAGGAGTTTGGAAAACCAATGCATAAGGTAAGGGGAAAGTTTTTGAAGTAGTTCAATTAACATATGAGAAAAAGTTCAGAATACAGAGTTGCAAGCAAAACTGCTCCTAGAAACAAACAAGGTTCAACATACAGTTCAAACATGGTGAAGTCTGATTAAGATAAGTGCTTATACTAGAATTTGAAACAGTCATGGTTTAGTCATAGAAGCAATTAGGCAGAAGCATTTGAATTGAACAGACATGACATATGAATTAAGCACACACATACTTTATTACATGCTCATAGTTCATGACATGTATAAAACTAACAAACAAATCAAACCTTAAACTAACTTCTGAGAAGATTCCTATTATTCTAAATGCTTTAGCCTTAAGTTAACAGCATTATCAAATTACTAGATAGATGACAGACATGCTAGGAATTGAAACATTTTAATCAAATAATGCACAAAAAAAGGTAATTGCGAAAGTTAGGGCACACCGGTTGAGAAGAAAGAAAGTAAAGATGCAATAACAGTTAAATTCCAAAATAATTTAGCATTGGCTTTCAGCCGGCCAAACAATAGCCACTTAGTGCAGAAATAAGAACAAGAGTAAGAGAGAAAGAGCTTAAGTTTAGTAGTGAGAATAGGATGGTTTGAGAGTTTTTTAAAGGGGAGAGGGTAAGGGTTTAAATAATGCTAAATGAGGTAGACAAATAACGTAATAAAGCATCCCACACAAATAAGGCATGAGAATAACTTCACAATCAATTAGAGCCGGCTTCCATCAATTAATAAGACATAAAAGCATAAAATCATGCTAGTACCACTTAATTTAGGGTAGGCATTATATGGAATCAATCAGTAATCAAGTGCTAGATCCAAATAAGGTAAAGAAATAATTCTAGGATCAATTTGAACTCTAGTTTAGGGACAGATAGTACAAAGTTCAGTCAATTAACAAGTAATCAAGCAAGTACAACTCATAATAAGGCAAGAATCAATAATAAAGGAATAAAGTAAGGGAAGTATCAGTACTATATGAGAAATGAAAGAGTAAAAGTCACAAACCCTATTTTTAGGTAAATCACAAAATCGGTAGAGAAACAGGGGCAAAATAATCATATACTATGTACAATGAACATAGACAGGAGATCTACTCAAAAAGCAACAAAGAATCGGACTAGAGAAAGATCTGAAACCCTAATTTTAAGGTAAGACACTCAAATTAGCCAGAGTAAAAGAGAATAACATGGATTCGTACCAAATAAACATATACATGAGTTTATTAAAGGAAACTCATAGTCGAATCAGTTTTAATTCAAGTAATAGAAAAGGTTTGAAACCCTAAATTCAAGTAAATCACAACATCAGTAAAAAATCAATAGGTACATAAATAATAGAGCACATATAGACAAAGAAATTATTTTACAAGACAAAGTCTGATTCAGATTTGGTTAAAATCAAAGAGAATTGAAACCCTAGTTTGGGATAAGTAACAATCAAAGAAGATATGAACATGTTTGTCACTCGCAAATGCTCCGAGATGAATATAAATGGAATAGCCACAGAAATTAGAGAGTTGAACCAATTCAGTTCAATTTTAGCAAGATTGGCTTGCCATGTTAGGAAAGCAACTAAATAGGGTCATAGACACATATCCAATGGTGAGGAGAGACAAATAAGTTAAAGGAATCCATGGTTGACTCCATATCTGGTTTGAATCGAAGGGGAAATTATGGTTACAACGCTAGGGTTTTGTAGGGGTGAGGAGATGAGATAAGAGAATGCAGAGTCGGTGGGTCTGGGCGAATGTATTAGGGTTAGGTGTTTGGGTGTAATTAAAGTAAGGGAAAGAAATATGGACCGTTGATCTCAGAGGTCAACGGACACGATTAAAGGGGTTCTGGGTCTTGTAGCTAATTGGGTTAGGTTATTGGGCTGGGGGTAATGGATAGTGGGCTAGGTCTGAAAAATTGTTTAAATGGGGGTTACATTTTAAATACCCGATTAAACTAGTAAAATAATTTGCAAAAAAATAATTAGCAAATGATAAAATGCCACTTATATGTGAAAATGATATAAAAAATATTTATTTAATATTTTAAAATATAATAAGTTATTTTCTGTATAGATAATATAAACATGCATATATACAGGCTATTATTACAAAATGTGCAATTTTAGCCTTAGAAATACAAATGTAATGATTAAAATGCAATAAAAATATTTAAGTGCTATATGGGCGTAAATTATAAATTTATATGATTAAATCATTGTAAAAAATGATATGAGGAATAATTATTGGATATTCTTAATAAAACATAGAAATAAATTATTTTAAATCCTTTAAAATTATAAAAATACTTGTGCATGCTTGTAAATGTATGTGCACTATCTTGAAAATATGCATGCGTATTTAAAAATATATGAGAAAAAATTGGGTATCAACATGCCCCTCCGGAGTCTGCGCACCTCCAGTGCACGCGGTCAACTATGTCTCTCTCTCTCTCTCTCTCTCTCTCTCTCTCTCTCTCTCTATATATATATATATATATATATATATATATATATATATATATATATATATATATATATATATATATGGATCGGGTTGCACGTCGTAACGAGCCTAATGGCTATATATATGTGGATCGTGTTGCACGCTGCAATGAGTATCGTACATTGTTGAGTGATCGCGTGTGCTGGGTATTGAGCACGACAAGAGATAATGCGAGACAGTGAGGTTGAGTACTTTGAGAGTGCGAGTACACAAGTTTATCACTGAGAGACATTGCATTTGACATGCGTACTTGAAATATATGCATAGGGATGCATTTACTTTTTGCTGCCCAGTTTTGGTGACATTTACAATTTTTACCTATATATTGACATGTAGGCATAGAGATGTACTTTCCTCATGCTACCTGAAATAGAAACATTTTTTTGATGAAAGGTTTTTGGTAAAAATTACAGTTTTCAAATTATCTCATATTTTTCGATGATTTCAGTAAGGGATTTGGTTTTTCCCTGATACTCTTTAACAACAGAACTATTTTCGGAGAAACTGTGAAAAAACTGAGCATTTTATCTCTGAGTTACTTCCTTATTTATATACTCTATATTGTTATGAACTGTTGGTTGTTATTTGTGTTGGACCCGACCTATGTTCCAACTCGTTTCTACTTTCAACCTAAGGTTAGGTTTGTTACTTACCAGTACATCGGGTCGGTTGTACTGATACTATACTTCTGCGCATGATGTATAGATATTAGCTGTTGTTGTTGCTGTATTCGATGGTTGCTAGATTTCACGATGTGCCTGCGTCCCTATTGTAGTTGTCTCTTGTTCATGGTAGCCTTAGATTTATAAAACTCTATTTATGAACCTTTCAAACAGAAGATGTATTTACTTTATATCAGCTTTGTAAATTCTATTTTTAAAAGCTCATGATTTATACTACTAGTCCTTGGGAAATGTATAAGTTTCAGATAATTTTGTCCATAATGGTTTTATTAATTTAATTGGAAATGGATAATTGTTAACAGGCTTACCTAGCAGGTTTGGTTATGTGGCATCACGACTAGTCAGATTTTTTATCGTGGCAGATTGGTATAAGAGCTCTAGGTTCATAGGTTCTACAAGTCATAAGCAAGTGTCTACTAGAGTCTTGCGGATCGGTATGATGACGTCCATGCTTATCTTCGAGAGACTACAAGGCATTTAGGATAAACTTTCCATCTTTCTTTCTTTATCATGCGACATTGATTCAGCTTGAAGCGTAACTTTTGAATTTCTTCCACACATTCATAAGCGCGTATGAGCGCTCTCTATCAGTTGTGCATCGACAGCTTAGGATTCCAGGGATAAGGTGTGAGATGTAATTTCAGTATGCTGACGATGGGCCAGTCTGGAGGAGAGGTCCGGTTTTGACTATAGCTTGAGCATAGAGATGTTGATTGTGTGAGCACATACTTTTGGACCTATAAGGCTGGTAGTGTCCTTATTAGTGAAATTTGAGATAACATGACTACATGATGAGTATAACTTGACCGAGAGATATTTTCAGATAGATTGTATTTGGCGAAAAGAGTTTGATTAAGGTGTAAATTGGGTACTCGATTTCTATCTTGATGGGACGCATAGTCTCGAGTTATAAGTGAATTGGAAGACTTTTTATGTTGGTTAATTGTGGAACGAAATAGATTCTCATGTCTTATTGATAAGTTTAGAATCAGGAAGATCAAGTAATTGCATAGTAGTTGTGACAGTGGAAGGGTATATGTCAGTTTGAGGCAAAATAGGTAGATTATCTCTATGTTATTTTGCAGTGAGTTCTCTTTTACTAGTGAATTATATGTATTGCAATTGGAGTTTGGATCGCTTATGAGAGTTGGTTTGACTATTAGGAGGATGGATGCGACATTTGCAAATGTTTTGATGTATTTTATGGTTTGTATTACACGAGCTCACGAAGAGTTTCGTTGAGATTCAATACGGGATTTTGGGCAACAACAGAGTATGAGTATTATAAGTTATCAAATTCTTTATTCCTTGCTTTGAGAAAGATGGGGAAGTCTACTATTGATAGGTTGATCGTGCGGTTATGTGTTGTATTGGTTTCAGTTTGAAGTATACTGGCGAATCAGTTATGACTTATGGAGGTTGAGATCGAGGATAACTCGAGTAAGAGAATTTCTGGTATGGTTTTATTACACTCTATAGGTATATGGAAATCATAAAATGATTGAGTGGTTATTCATGAAGGATGTAGTGTTCATGGAGTTGAAATTTGCTCGGTTGTTTAGAGGTGTGAATTATTTCTTAGGGTGTTGGGGTGCAAATGAGGCATAGGCCGTTTAGTCTGTTTGAGTGGAGATATTGAGATTCGAGTAGAGTGAATGACTCTCGAGAATGGTTCTAATGAATTCAAGATTTATACATTGCAATTACGAATGTTGTGGATTTGTATATGGCTAGAAGTTGAGAGCTACATTGGATGGTGTTGAGACTCGCAATGTTTCTATATCATTATGGATTCTACATTCAACAGCAGGAAGGTAAGATGAACAACTTTAAATTCACTTAAGGTCTCTTCAGAGTGGGTATCTCAGTTGCGATATATTTGGGGTGCTTAAGAGAGCACTCAGCGACTTATGAGCCTTAGGGCGGTGTGGTTTTATGCTAGGGTCTTATGTACTGTGTCTTGGTTGAGGATTGTGGTATTATGGCAAGGAGAAGTATCAATTTGAAGGTAATTCAGAAGGAACTCGGAAAAATAGGATAACTTGGTTGTAGGTTAGATCAATGTGGTAATGGATAATTGTTAATTGGCTTATCTAGTGGGTTGGGTTACGTGTCATCACGACTAGTCGAATTTTGGATCGTAACAAAATAGCATGAAGTATGGGGATGCAGTCTCAACTAGTCAAGCGATATATCAAGTTTCATCCATTCTTCAAGGCCTTGTGCAAGAAAGCCAGGAGTGCGTAATTTTCCACACAAATGGCATGAGTTACTATCGATGATGTAATACTATACTCCTCGATTGAAGGTTAAGTTTATTGAGAGCTGCCAGGGGAAGGTTGGATTAAAGTAAACACATGGTGCATCTAGAGGGAACCAAGGAAAGAGTGCAATTGTGCGTAAGGAATGAAACTGGAGATATATGGTAAGTGGTAGGAAAGGAAATAAATGAGGCTATAAACACATAAGCAGAGGCAGTGGCTATTGTAGAAACATTGAGGTTCTGCAGATTGCATCAGTACTCTCAGGTACGGATCCAAACAGACTCAATGCTAATGAAGAAAATTATTGATATTTCTTGGAAGCCACCATGAATATTTGATCAGGTGGAGGAGATCATGCAGCTTTTGGAAGGGTGCAATTATACGGTGTCACACATTTTTAGAGAAGAGAACAAATTGTTTGGCCATCATACCAATTATGCTCTAGATTTTGGAGATATAGAATGACAATATTTCTGATAACTGGATATTCAAGGGAGGAGAATGGTGAATGAGGATAACTGTAACGTCCATACTTGAGGGTAAAGGTTGCCACGAACTAAGGAGTGAGGAGATAAGGAAGTGCAGGGGCCAGGAGAGTACCACTGGATCATCCTGTTCAACTCCTTTGGGAGGAGAATATGTTGATAATTTTTTTTCACTAACCATGTTTCCTGTTTTGTAGGAAAACTATTGTATTCATGCCTTAGCATACTTTACGAGTTCAATGGGTGGTATTGCACTTAGTACGCATTCCCTTAAAGGAGTACGTAAGATAAGCAAAAGCATGAAACTAGAGGGCTCATAGAAGTGGTTTATGTGCAGCATGGTGAGCATTACATACAAGATTCGAAGGCTAATCATTCATAATTACCCACAAAAGTCACAGGTACTAGAGGGATTCACAGTAGTTTTCAATATGGGCCACACAGCAGGACTGCACCAAGCTGGAAGTACAAGAGTATACTGTCTAGAAATATGCAGTATGGGCTATTGAATATGGGATCAATGGGATTATCATGGATCAACCCGATGCAGTCCATTTCTTCAACATTATATACAGGGAGCCAGGCGAAAATTCATGCAAAATTGCACAGGAACATTTACACATACAACACTGCAGAGGAAATTGATTCTGCTGGAGACCAAACACCCAATCACCATGTTCAGATTCTTATAGAGAAGAGCATAGTGATCAGGAAACGTTGCTGTGGTCATGCCCTATTCCTTGGACAACTTCCAGTAGGTGGTATTAGTACTATGTACTCGTTCCACTGGGAGGAAAGCAAATATAGGGAACAAGCATGGGTTTGAAGACTCTTAAGGAAAATGCTAAGTTGTTACGACATTATAGGGGAACTTTGGCATGGCAAGTTTCATGTTCCTGTTTCCAAATTTGGCAAGGAACGTAATCAACCTAGCAAAAAACTGCAGAATAAAAGCTGCTAAGGATAGAAACAAAGAAAAATCACAAGCACTGCCCAGATTTTACTGGTTGAGGCAGTGTAGTTCAAGAAGTCTCACAAGTCCCACGAGTTGGATGATAAAGAGTTTCTCTGCATCAACACCACTACCGATATAAAAGGAAGATGGGCTAAAAGTGGATTCTCACACAAAGGCATCAATTATGCTGAATTACTGGACACAAGAGGACATGGTCACAACATTGCCCAGTTCGTTATGGGCGACACACTGGTTTTCAAAGGACTCTATGGGTGTCAAGAGATGGACAACAAGGAAAGGATCAGCAACAACAACACCTATGACACATGAGGAAGGCATGTTAGCAAGGGATGCATACTCAAAGACAAGGATCAACAATGAAATCTGGCGCAAAAAGGCGTAGTCTCCATGAATTTTCATTACTGGGCAGTTGAGAAAATACATCATTTGACTACAGATTTGGATAGCTCAACTGTTTGTAGGTACTCAATACTTGAAAATGCACTCTTTCATGCAAGGGATATAATCACCACAAGGTCCAGAATCATCAGGAAGAAAGCCAATCAGAGTTATAATTGCGAATTATGGCTATTTCTATAATGTAATTTTCTATTGCCTTAGCCACTTTTTATTACATAATGTGATATCAATTTTGAGTATTTTACTCAATATTGATATTAGGGAGTATGTAATTTCATTAGGTAGGCAGCTACACTACATAGAATCGCCACTGTGTTTTATTTTCTTTTATATATATAAAAACTAACCTTAGGCATCTCGCCTAGTGGATTTGATTAGAAAAACAAATATCCATTCCAAAGAATTGCTATTTAGGAAGTAGCCAATATATTTTGAATTTCAATGTTTCAGTTCAACTTTTTGATATTCAAATGCTATGAATTGTAAATTTCTAATTTAAAATATCAGGACAAAAAAATACTAATGAATCCCTAAATAGTATCCCTAAAAATGGATTTGTGCACTTCGCCATAGTACCTATTTATATCTTTTTTGGGCCAACAAGTTGAAGTCCATGAAAATAAAGGTTCAAATCCAAACTCCAGTGAGTTCTGTCGGGCAGCCCTTTTACCTACTCTCTCTCTCTCTCACAACAGTCCCCATTATCTATCTTAAGAAAAGCCCAATATATACCCGACCCACCCGAAGATCTTTTTCATTAACGCGTGTCCATTTTCCTTTCCACCTTTCTCTTAACTCCAAGTCTCCAACCCATGCTTGACATAAATAATATTTCAATATTTATAAATACACTCAAATTCAACCGTTGTAAATACTGGATTGACCAATACTAGGTTCAATGAGATACTGGTAAAATATTATAAAAACTTATTTGTAGAATATTTCAAGAAAAATAATATTCTGCAATCACAATTTTTATTTTTATTTTTTAGTTGAGAATGTGGTGTAAATTTTAGGTCATTACTAATTTTAAAGTTGTCCAAGTGAAAGAGATAGGAACAAGTAACAACACTAAGTACCACTTATATTTGATTCCTATCCAAAATCCTATCCAAAACTCACAAAATTATTATACCATTCTATCCACAAAATTTAGCCAAATTGGAAAAAAAGGTGCATAGAATCATATGATTCACCTTCTTCTTCCTTCTCATTTCTTGCAAATTCCGTGACCCAAACGAGTTAATGAGTGTCATCTGGACCTCCTACGTTAGTAGAGGCAAAAATAAAAGTGCAAATTACAATTGCATTGAATAGTATAATTTTTTGAGGTGTGTCATCAATTCCTAGGTAGCTTCATAGGCAAGATCGTGACTAAATTGAATAAAAGCCCTTGTTATATTTTGTCTTTTTATTGAAAGGCACATGTATTAACTACCAGGGAGATTTAGCATCGACGTCATTTGTCACCAAAACTCCCACAAAATTTCTTCATTCATAACCAAAAGCATGTCCATTTTGATTCCCGCTTTCATACAAGAATGCGGATATAGGAAGCTTCTTGATACTAGTACTAGTAATTGAGTGACAATCACTTTATCCACACGAGCTTCTCTTTTTCCCTTTTTCTTTTTTAAAGTTTTTCCTTTTCCTTTATCCTTTTTTTAAAAAAAAATATTTGGTCACAATCTTAGAATATGATGCAATAGTTTTACTAGTGGGTTGTCGCTCAACTTCTTTTGAATAGTCGAGTTCTCAATTACGTTGAACCAAAAATAAAAAAAAATCAAATTTTCTTAGGTTGAATTTAGTGAAGAAAAATATTTTCCTAAAAAATATTTACATAAAAATGAGTGATTTTATCACTTATTTTTTCTTATTTGGCAGAAAAATAGAAAATATATTTCGGAAAATAATTTTTAGTATTTGGTTAGAGAGTAGAAAATATTTTTTTAGAAACTTTTTTTATGCTACTATCTTCCCCTCCACCCTCTCCCCCGAGTCTCTAAAAATTGACACAAACCCAGAGTAACTAATGTGTTGTTTTACATTTTTTACACAAATTTAACAAAAATAACGTTGAAATTTGTGTTCCATAACTAAAAAAAAATAATTTTTTGGTTGAGAAAAAAAGTACTCTTTCTACAACGAAAATAAAGTACTCATTTTTTTGAAATAAAAGAAAATATTTTTTCTACATCATGAAAGAAAATATTCATTTTGTTGAAATGAAAAAAATACTTTTTTTACACCATAAAAAGAAAATACCTTTTTTGTTGAAATGAGAGAAAATACATTTTCTAATGAAAAGAAAGTAACTTTTTTAAATAAAAAAAATATGTTTTATATAACGAAAAAAATAATCATTTGTTGAAATGAAAAAAAATACTCTATGTATAAAATAAAAAGGCATTATTAATAATATTTTTATTTAGGGTGTAAATGGGGTGTGTGGGTGGGTTGGGCGTGGTTGGGTTAGGGTGGGATTGGTTGGGTGGGGGTTGGGGCGTGGGGGTGAATTGCTGGAATAGGGAATAGGGAGGGGAAAGTTGAAAAGGAGTTTTGAAAAATATTTTCCCTCTCTGGAAAATATTTTCCTCCAATTGGAGGAAGATGAGTTCATGAGGAAAATATTTAGGCAAACCAAACATGAAAAAATTAAAAAAAAAATCGAAAAATATTTTCCTTCGTACCAACCCACCCTTAGTCTTTGACAATTTTCTTATGCATAAATATAGGATCACAAAGAACGCTAAATGGAAAATAAGTTTGTTGTTAATAAAAATGTGGTCTTGTATCCTTAAGAACCGCTAAACAACATATATACACTAGAAATTAGGGCTACCCAATTTTACTCTTTGGTCGAGGTAGGAACATCATGTTGAAGAGTTGGGACGTTGAGTCCGGAACATGGTAGACATCGATTACAGCCAGAAAGAGGTAGACATCGAGTGGCATTGGCATAGCCTGATAACGGAAAAGGCGAGATATCCACGATTGGCCGAGGATCGTGGCGTGAATATTGGAACGGATCAATCTATAGTGGTTAATTATATGTTAATATAATTTCCCACTATGATTAAAAGTGTATCTTATTCAGGACTTCTCTATTATATAAAAGGAGGATCCTATTCATTTCTATTCATTATTCACTAAGAAGAATATATACTTTCACTACTTTCTTTTTACTTTTGCTTACTGTTGATCAGAATTGTTTTATCATTTGCAATTCTTATTATCACACCTAGAGGTTGTCACAAGTTAAGGTCGAGATTTGGCTTGCATGCCGGTTTGAACTATTTTATACTCTAGTTTATCTATTTAATTCCTTGTTTATCAATTGGTATTGGATCAGATCACATATTCTTTAAACCCCAATATAATTTTAATAATTACTTAAATTTTAGGACAAACATTTTGGCGTTGGGCTAAGGATAATAATAATTGTTTGAGTGTTGATTTTGATAACACACGTTATTTCACACTTGTTCTTTTCAAGTATTTTTGCCCTTATGTTAAAACATGTCAAACTCACAAAACACATTCTTGCATGGTGATGATGGTCTCGAATTTCACAGAGAAAACGATAATGTATTTGCTCCAAGAGCCTGGGTGCCACCGGCTAATCTCGGAGGAGCATCAGTTGCTAATCCAGTCGATGTCAGTTCACACGTCACTCTAAATGCAGACCTAGGTGTGGATCTGGAAGGGAGTGTACGTAGGGAAGGCCGATCTGGAGGTCAAGGTTCACAGGGTAGAGGAGACGGAGGAGTTAGTCTCCAGGTGATATTCGAGATGCTACAGGCTCAGCAGGCCATTATTGCTCAGTTGCACAATCAACATAGGATTCCAAGTGGGGTCGAGCCAGAAATCACTCTCATATCGAGCCAGTACTAAAAAGTTCGAATGTCAATGAATCAGGGATTGATCCTACAATAATGAAAATGCTCGAGGTGTTCACCAAAAGAAAATTGTGTCAGGAGAGAAGAAAATTGAAGATAATGGTAAAAAAAAATAGAAACATACAACTCCCGAGTTGACCCGATACCAGGGGCACCCCCGATCCTAAAGGGGTTGGATCTAAAAAGAATTCTTTAACCTAAATTTGGATGGTTTGACATATTTTGCCCCTGTTTGACTATAGATTTTGACTTTATTTTAAAAAAAATGTATATTATTTGTTTATGAAATATGATAATGTTTTGGAAAAAAAATTTAAAAATTTTTAGTTCCCAAAAACTGGTTCAGGACAGTTTTTGGGCGAAACTTTTTCTTCCACTCACAAAACTTTAAATTTTCTTCTATTAAAATGCATGTCCAAACACAACTTCAACTTTTAAAAAATATTTTTCAACAAAACTTCAAAAACTCTTTTATCAGGTTTCAATCAAATCTATATCCATACGCTAGCTATGTATCTCCGCTTTTACGAGTAAAACTTGACACCCCTAATTCAATGCAATACAATTACTTTCTCAAAAATTGGTTCACCATAAAAGTACTTTAGTTTATACTCTCATTTGCATTTAAGTAACGAAAAGAATACACAAAAGATAATTTCCTTGCGCAAATTTGTTATTAGAAAGTGCCCCCTAAATAGGAACAAATCATTCAATTGGATATAACTGTTGATTAGAATGCACCATTACCATCAAATCTGGGACAAATAATTAAGAATAAATGTAAAGATATTAGTCAGTAGGAGTAGTATCAGCGACCGAAATTGCCAAGAGACATCGAAAGGCTTTTCATAATTTTAAGGAAGTAAGAGAATTTCAAACTATTACTTAGCTTTAAGTTCATATTATGCAACACTTTTTTTTAATCCCAAGAATAGCGTATAACCTAGTTTGATATATGTCTTATTTTTTGAGGAGTAATAAAACTTTTTAGGGATATGTATATAAAAGTAATTTTGTAAAAATAAATTGAATTTTTTTTTTAATTATATAAATGGACACTGATTTTGGACCAAAATAAAAGGCAAATTATTATTTATTGTGGACGGTGTGAGTACTATTTAAAGGATGATAATTAGTATCCAATGCCGTTTAAAGCTGACAGCTTTAATTTGAACATAATATTGAATTATGACCAGACACTTGAACTTTGCTTTTCAGGACAAAATAATACATTCAGCAAAACACATTAAAAAATACACAATTGCTCTGACAAATCTAATATTAATTGTTGAGGTTGAAATAGAAGTAGAACGCAGTAAAGTATGTATCTTATATGCAATGGAGAGAGGAGAAACAGTTCAAAATCTAACATTATCATCCAACTAAAACATTATACAACAACAAATAAAATTAAAATCAAATCCAAACATCTTCTTTAGGTCATACTATTTTGTAGCCATTACCCCCTTTTGACA
Source organism: Nicotiana benthamiana (assembly GCA_034376525.1). NCBI lineage: Eukaryota > Viridiplantae > Streptophyta > Magnoliopsida > Solanales > Solanaceae > Nicotiana > Nicotiana benthamiana. Next base: position 126,112,732 of record CM067324.1, on the reverse strand, counting down.
TTTCAACAGTTGTGCCATTCCTAGTTCCAGGATAGTCCACGTCAACCATGAACTTAGACCAGAACCAATGCTCTTTCCACACAATCACCATCTCTTCAATTGGGATATTCTTTGTCTCAGGCAAGAAGAAGTAAATGAAGACAGTCATAACCACAACAAAGAATGCAAAGAAGAGGAACAATCCAAACTTCAAATGACACAACATTGTCAAGAATACTTGTGCCACTATAAATGTGAAGATCATGTTCACTGAAACATTGATACTTTGAGCAGCTGATCGAATTTCGAGTGGGAAGATTTCACTAGGTACCAACCATCCTAGAGGTCCCCATGACCAAGCAAATCCAGCTACATAAACACAGATGAATATCACCACTACTATCGCGTACCACTTTGGTAAATCCCCTGGAGTTCCATTCACTCCAAACTTTATAGCAATGCAAATTGACACCGCTATCTGCAGACGTATCAAGAATCAAGTTCAAGTTAGAAATGTGAACTTAATTTTCATATATGAAGAGCAGAATCCACTGACTCTAAATTCTGAAACTGAAAAACGAACATTATATCCAAGAAAATGGAAAGAAATTTAACTTACTTGGCAAATGAGCATTTGAATGCCACCTTCAAGGAACAAGAATCTTCTTCCCAATTTATCAACATAATAAATAGAAACAATAGTTGCAAGAACATTGACTCCACCAGTAATAACAGCAGACATAAGAGAAGCATCAGCACCAAAACCAATAGTCTTAAACAACACTGGTGCATAGAACATAATCACATTAATTCCTGTAAGTTGCTGGAAAAATGGGATCATAATTGCCATTGTGAGATGTGGCCTATATTTTCTCTGCAACAAATTTCTCCAAGGGTTCTCAATTTTCCTAGAAGCCTCACTCGCGACAACTAAATCATTAAACTCTTCGTCTACATCATCAATGCCTCTGATTCTCTTGAGCCTATCTTTGGCTTCGTCGTGATTGCCACGTTCGATCATGGAGTTTGGTGTCTCAGGAAGGAAAAGTGAACCTATTGTAATGATCAATGCTGGTACCATAGCACCTCCTAAGCTCAATCTCCATCCCCAATGAATCTTGGCAAAGAAATAGTTTAACACATTTGCTACAAGTATACCAATTGTAATGGACAATTGAAAACCTATGTTGAGTGCTCCTCTATACTTGTATGGAGCCATTTCAGATAGGTATAGTGGAACAGACTGCAATTAATTAAACAAAAAAAACGTTAATCATCCCAAAAAAATTGAAGGTAAACAACAACAAATGTTTCTAAGGAAAATAAAAAACCAAAAAGAGAAGGGAACTGTTGTGTTTCTTTCAAGGGGGCCAGGCCACTTGTTCTTGTCACGATGGATAAGGACAGAGTGATATTTTCTTTAATTAGACTAAGAAAATGGGAACAGCATTTCATGATTAATACTATTAAATTTTGTGACTTGTTACTTTCTAGTCAATCATAAACCAATTTATTTATAGTACTAAAATAGTCATATTCATGAACAAACAGAGTGAAAATATATTCAGGCGCACGTCACTGTAATGGAGAAAACGAAATACAAACATATCCAAACGGCGAACTAAAGAAGGAGTTTTGTTAATCTCAACAACTAGCATTGGATTAAAAAATATTGCTTATGTGATATCATGACAATCACAACTTGCTGAAGAATCCCAAAGCAGATTCATTATTCAAATTTAGCTACTAGATTTTAGACTAAACAAAGTATTTTCAAACATCTTGCGGAGAAATATGCACTGTATAAGGTGCGTAGTGGGATTTAATTTGTTAAAAGTCTTTTCACAAGTCAGAAAGGTAGGGTCCTCCTACTTGGAGGGCTCAGAAGTCCAATCGACTGTTGATTTCATTTTCTTTTAACAAAAAAATGAAATAAAAGTGACAATAGAAAGAGATAAAAGCAAATGGAATTAGAAATGTTGGGAAAAAAAGATTTAATTTCTATACATAGACTGTTTAATTATTTTTACCCTTCGAGGTTTCCGTTATAACTGTATTTAAAAGTAACATTCATGAACCGAGTTAATAACTTGAAAATAAGACAAATAATTTTTAGATCATATTGCATATAAACATTCATTTACAGAATACTCCTATAAGATAAGATTTTTTTTTTTTAACAATAAAGTGATGACATATGGTTTCAGGACTTTATGGCAAAAAAATCATATTTTGCACATACTTGTCCGATCTACGCATTAAGTAAGTACTTGCTGCCATTCAGATCCGAACTGCGGGAAAACTGTTGACCACCAACTTGTCTTTACTATATTTTTACAGTTTGAAACCAAGAAATAAATGCATAAACTAAGAAACATAATTCCATGGCACAAACCAAAGAAACAGGGGAACCATAGAACAGGACAACCTTGAAATAAATGAACAAAAAGGGAAAAGAAAAACAGAGAGAGACACACAGATGATGTTGTTTGTAGAGAAAAACCACCATTCTTCGATTACATAAACATAGTCACATGGTACTACTGTTTAGAGAATAAACACCAGTTTTGGACTGTATTAACAACTTGGCACGACCAACAAACAAATAATTAGGAATATGACCACATGCCAATCTCTTGACTTGATCCACCACAGAAAACAAAAACAAAATGGACAAATACTTTTTACGTCGTAGTGCACAAAACTTAAACTCAAAATAAGGACAGACTAGGAATAAATTTTGTCTATAATGGAAATTACGATATACCTGATTGGCGAATCCAATACCAAAACCTAGTAAAATACGACCAATAATGAGCATAGCAACATTCTGAGCAAAGCCATTGATCAAAGCTCCAGCACAGAAGAGTACACCTCCAGAGAGCATAGAAAGTCTCCGTCCAAGTTTTCTGGTGACAGTTGATGCCACCAGAGACGACAAAAGGGCAGCCAAGTACAATGACGATGTGAACATAGTCAATGTTTGGCTGTCAAATTTGCAGTACTGATTTGTTGAATCATCTGCCTTTTGTTTCCTGAACACAGATGGGAAAAACCTACTCAAGAATGAGTCCATTGATGTTACACCCCCTGATCCATACATAAAACAAACACCGTCAATATAAACCTAGAATGAAACAAATTATAAAACGTAATAGTAATTCATTAACATATTGTCAATTTTTTTTGCCGTAGATATGCTTTTACGTACCAGAAATTCCAATATCGTAACCGAAAATGAGACCACCCATGGCAGCGACAATGCAAGTAACAGTAACATAAAGAGTTAAATTGCCGGGATATTCTTTCCCGTTGCCGGGACCAATACCACCACCACCAGCCATCTTTCTGAGCTGATCACAAAACAAGAACAACTCGTGGCAGAAGAAATGATAAAGGAAAAAGAAAAAAGTTGAGAGAGAACTGTAACGTAAACTGAAGAACTATAAGATTGAAATAAAAGCTAAGTGGAAAATGAAAGAGAGATTTGAGAGTAATTCAGAATTGGAGCGAAGAAATATAGAGGAGTAGATGTGAGAAGGGAAGAGTATATATAGAAAGTGAGGAGACTATTACAATGTCGTAAATCCGGGACTATATGCTGGACTCTCCTTAGCTGTCACAATTTTTTTTTCTTAATAATTTTTTTTGGCTGTCAAAATTATGTATAGAATCTATCTCCGCTATTAAATCTTTAATTAATTGAGGTGACAAAAAGAATAACGATAAACTCTTAACATATAGTTGACTCACTGTATTTTATAGAGAATTATAATGAAAACCTATGGCATGATAAACTGGAATTGATAAAGAGATATTTATGCAAGAGGTGAACTGTAGATAATTTCTCAAAAATTTCTATATTCCATACGAAATAATTTAGGTCTCCCAACATATTTTGGATTTAAAAAGTTTATTGTTTATATTGTGGAATGTGAACTCGGAAGTTTTTGAATAAGCATCTTATTGATTTTAATTCAATCTAATGCCAAATTATATTAGTTCCACTACAATGTAACATTGTTGTAGCCTCGTGAGGAATGAATTACTATTGTTTATGGATATAACATTACACTCTTATTATCTCATGAGCTACTTTTTAAGGTTAAATTAAGTTTAAGATCTTTTTTCTTAATATGATATTGACGTCATTCTCATTCTTATTCTCGGTTTTATTTTTTATATATCTAGCTAACTCTAATTATCTGAAGGTGTTACAATATCTCACATTAACCGAAGAAACAAATGAATATCTTCTTATATGATAGTCTTGGATAATATTCAATAAACTTATGAAGTTAACATATGTTTAAAATTTATTTTCTTAACAAATTTAACACAAGATGCTTGGAAACAAGTTGAGTAAGGCCAAAGCATGTGACCATACGAATAAATAGTTGCCTTGAATTTAGACTGGATAATAATAAAAGATGCAAGGCAAGTATTTTTTTTTTAATTCAAGTTGATGTGGAAAATGGTGTGTAAGGAAAGTGATTATTTAGTGTTCCTGGTAGACGGCAGTCAATTGAGGGAGTTCCCACTCTTTGTAATACACATCGGCCATTTGTCATCTAATTTATCTTTATCTTTTCTTACTTGGGATATACTGGCCATTTGGTGGCAAATATTTCCACCTAGCTTTGCTGGGTTTGGTTGACTTTCTTTTTCAAGAGCGTTTACTTCGACCAAAAGGGATGACAATTCATATACTTAAAACAGTTTAATCAAGAATAAGTTAAAACAAGAAAAATCAGCTTTTAGAAACCGAAAATTTTTCAATATTTTAATTAGAGAGAACGGTTCCTGTTATACTGAAAACATAATTTAAATGGTATATAGAAATAAAAATACTTGAAAAAATTTGTTCCTCATATATATATATATATATTTTTCCCTTCTGGGACGGAACGAGTAGTATCTTTTATCATGTGAAAGTGGAAAACAGGTACTAAGTGTTTGATTAATTATAAATCTTGAGCAAGACAGGTTTTTTATTTAGTAAGAATATCTTAAAGAAGTCTACCTTATCCATTTACGAATATTACTTTGGAGTAAAATCAGAGTGTATGGAAAGCCATTAACTACTTTGTTAAGAAATCCTTAAATTAAGCATAATAAATAAACAAAGTTAATTACTTTCTCATAGATTATGTCATGGGCGGTTATTTGATGATCTACTCATCACTTCTACTATTTTATTAGAGTGATTGCCGTAGCAGTCCAGTTCTAATTCTATTTACGTGAAGCAAGTATTTAACCTATGCCAGATTGAATTTGGTTATACTAGCATTTGATATACAAAGAAAAGAATAGTGAAAAGAGGAAAAGAAAAAAAAAACAATTATAAAGAATTCCACATAGGCATCATAGAATGGATAATATGGATTTTTAATAATCGAGGCTTCCATGGAGCTAATTATTAATTAAGTAGGTTTCGATTGTGATAGAAAGTTGATAAGAATGGACATTGGGCCTAACTCAACCCCAAAAGCTAGCTTATGAGGTGAGGATTGTCCAAGCCATATAAAGAAACCAAGGACCTCAAATCCCTCCGATGTGGGACAACTCAACACTCCCCATCACGCCCAGATCTCTGGAGCGTGGACAACATAAATGGGGGCCCAACATCGGTAAGAATAATTGGGACGGGCCTGACTCTGATACCATGATAAGAATGGACATTGGGCCTAACTCAACCCCAAAAGCTAGCTTATGAGGTGAGGATTGCCCAAGCCATATAAAGAGACCAAGGACCTCAAATCCCTCCGATGTGGGACAACTCAACAAAAATAACGGGAACGAACGTGACTTCATTACATCCACCATTCATTTAATATTACATCTTCTTTTATCTTCCTAAGATAAGAGCACAAATAGGAATTAATGGAACGTGACCTTACTTTCAAATGTGTTTTTGTTTATGTTTTCCTAGTTCTAGTTTCCGTTATATTTCACGCGTTAGAACGCCTTGCACTTTATTATTATTATAGTTAAGGTCCCATGAGGGGTTGCTCTGATGGTAAGCAACCCCCACTTCTAACCGAGTGGGAAGTTCTTGGAGGGAAGGATGTCGGGATGTATTTGGAAACAACCTCTCTACCCAAGGATAAGGGTAAGGTTTGCATACATACTACCCTCCCAGACCCCACTAAATAGGATTATACTGGATTGTTGTTGTTGTTGTTAAGGTCCCATGAAAAAAAGCTCATAAACGCAACCGACCACACCTTTTCTATTTTCTCTCTTTTAATTTCTTCCACCATTCTCTTTTATTATTCACTTTACTATGCACGAAGAAAATAGAACCAAGTAGGGGCCAATCAAGTGGAAAAAGAAGAAGTGTGGGACCCAAACAGGAGGAAAAACAGAAAGCGGGATTAATCCTGTCTTTATAATTAGCGGTTGATCTAAATTTCAAACCTGGTGGCTTGACTTTACATAGAGTAGGTCCCACGTTGAAACGTCATGTTAATCTGTAATTACATCTCTAATTACCATCTGCATACAGTATCACTTTAAATCCACTTTTAGCTTAACATCCATTTATCGACAAAAATTAAACAATATTAATATAAATATAAATTAGTTCAAAGGAAAAAGAGAAAACTAGTCAACACATATATATATATATATGCATGATATTAGTTAAGTCCAACAGCTGCTTTGACGCATTCTTCGTCATCACAAAGTTGGTTTAATTTCCTGCTTTATGGGTGCTAATGCTTGCCGCACATTATCTTTTGGTTAGAAGATAGGGTTATGATGAGGCAGAGAACATATAGCTTCTTAAGTAACAGCCCACTTGTTTCACCACAAATCAGTGCAAATAATGACTTTATTGTTCAATAATCCATGTGATGGATCCATTCTCACTTTTGCTGTCCAATCTTCCTTCCTTTATTTTGTGTGCGCATTCTCCTCAAGTTGTTTTTCAGCTAGCGTTTGGACTAAAAAAATAAATTTTTTGAAAAGAAATAAAGTTAAGTTGAAAAATAGTATTTAAAATTTAAATTATGTTTGGATATGCATTTTACTGAAGAAATGTTATAATTTTGTGAGCTGGGAAACAAATATTTTGAAAAAGTTTGAAAAACTATTTTGAAAATCTCCAAAAAGTAGCAAAATTTTATGAACAATATATTTTTATTAAAAAATTCAAAAAAGAAATTTATGGACAAATGGGGCCTTAGTTGGATAATTTGGTGCTTCAACGGCTCCGGTGTTTCAATTAAATTTCTTAAATTACCTTCTAGAAGAAAGAAGAGCAATTGCAATTCATCTATTATTAAAAATAAATGAAGATAAAAATATTTGCAAATCTGTTCTTCCAATTGTCCCATATATTATGATCCATTAGAAACACTTGTTCTTAGCTGCCTAATAATGAGTAATGACTGACAATGAATTATCTGCTCTTTTCCCTCGCCCCAAACTCAAGTCCATTCTGGTCTCCTATCTTCTTATAAACGTAGCTACATACGCTTTATACATATTTTCACTTTAAAATATGAAATAACATCAAATTATTTATGATTCTGTAAGTTTTGAGTCCCCTCTCTGGATAACAAGATAAGGTGAGGGAGAGGGCTAAGCTAAGCCCTAGCATTAACGAAGTCAACCCACTGTCACCAGACGCTCAAAAATTGTTCCTTCAACAGAAAATTATATTATGTATATAGATTAAATATAATATATTTTCTTGACAAAATTCTTGATTTCACCGCAACTGCTCTCATAGGCGATTCGCTTAAACATATAAAATAGCAAAGTCAATGATTCTTCATAGGTTGAAATGTCATTTAGTAGCAGGAAGTAAGGCCATTTCATAGACCAACATACAGATATTTAATTCATACCATAACGTATATATCATTTCATTGCATGTATGATTAAAGGAGAAAAAATCTGTCAAGATTTCACTTACTTTCTGTCACAAATAAATGCTGCTGACTTGTCAAATTATTTTGGGTTTATAATGGTTATAGAATTCATAAGTACCTTTAGAATGAAAACGACTCCATGTGCATCACTTTCATGCATTTTCCTTTAAAACTTAATAAAAGCATTTCTTTTGTTAAGTTTCCTTTACATCCTTCATTTGGGGAGAAAGGAAGGACGAATATGGGAGTTGACTTATTCCAACTTGCAATTTGTAGAAATTTATTAGTTTTCCCATGCCATCGACGAATCATGTGTACATGTGAACTTTGAATTTATTGAGTCGAACTTTGAACTTATAATTCAACGGCAAGTTCCTGTTGGGGTTTTTGTATTTAATATATTAAATATATAAAAGAGTGTAAATGAAAATAGAGCGAAATGAAATTTTTTGAGTGAAATTTTAAGTTTTCTCTAAGGAAAAGGAACATTGTCCTTATTAGAAGAGGAAAAAGTTTTTTATGTGTATATAAGCAATTGTTCTTCTTCTAGCTCTTAAAGAATTGAGAAGAAGGCAAGCGTCATGCCGTCGTTGTCGCTTGGTTTCGGCTTCGGTCAAATGATCGATTGATTGATTAATTTTTTGGACCAAATTTATTTGTTAATAATATAATATTAACAAAAATGTTATTAAATATTTATTTAATAACAGAATACTAATATTAAAATAAATATTAATATTAAATCCTCCAATTATTTTTTTATTTTGGTAACAGAAAATTAACTACCCTCTTTCAACTTTTCCTCTTTATTGTTGAGTAAATAGTCATTTATGTAATGACATTTATGATGTGGCCATTTTGCATAAACAGTCGTTCTAAAGAGTTGCACCTCTTCAGATTTCAACCCAACTTTAGCTATAAATATAACACTCTTCTGCTCAGAATTTTCAAACAATTTTCTGAGTTTCTTCTCCTTCTTTTGCATAGTTTAAACATCAAACAAAGCAACAGTAAGTGTGATTTGCTACCGATCTTTGTATTCGTTGAAATACTGGGTTTGAAGTACCACTACACTAGTGTGTAATTCGTTCTATCCTGGGAGGAAATAATCCATAAACTTGGGTATTGGGAGGGGATTAAACTCCTTAAGTAAATATTGTGAATTCAGTGGGCTCGAATTGGTTTTATGTTATTTCGTTGTTCATTTCTGTTTATGTTCATTTATATTTCCAGAATTATTTTATAAATACAATTTACTAACAAGCTTAAGGAAGTTTATTTTTTGTATTTTGTACTTGCTGTTTCTAAAGAGTAAAACCTTTGTGGTTTTGTACTCTATTAAAATTTACGCGATTTTAACGTTTGTGTCGTTCTTTAACAGAAATAACTAATGATAATGTGAACCAAGTTGTTCCAATGGGGACTGTCAATGCCTCAACGACCCGAAAAACGCCGACATCATTAACACCAGTGGAAAAATCCGAAAAAATTTTCGGGATTGATTTTAAGCGCTGGCAGCAAAAGATGTTCTTCTATTTGACTACTCTTAACTCTCCAGAAGTTCATCAAGGAAGATATTCCTATGTTGTCCGATGAAACTCCAGAAACTGAGCGCTTTCTCGAGATTGAGGTATGGAAGCATTCAGATTTTTTGTGCAACAATTATATTCTAAGCGGGCTGAAGAATACTTTGTATAACGTCTATAGTTGCATGGAAACGTCAAAAGAACTACAGATTGTGCTTGAAAAGAAATAAAAAACCAAAGATACCAAGTTGAAGAAGTTCATTGCTGCAAAATATTTTGACTACAAAATGGTAGATAACAAATCTGCTATTACCGTCTAGGAAATACAAGTGATTATTCACGATCTCCTTGCTGAAGGTATAAATTAAATTAATATTGATGTTGAAAGTAGCAATCTTAGTATTTTTACTAACAGAAATTTCATTGAAGGTCTTGTCTTCAATGAAGCATTCTAAGTAGCAGCGATGATTGAGAAGTTTCCTCCTCTATGGAAGTGTCACACCTCCTTTTTTCACAAACCCCGAAAGATAATATATGGGAGTTTTTCCAATTAAAGTGACATTATTCAAAGTGGGATTATTTATTCAATTTTGTTCAGAGTCGCCACTTGGGATATGTTTATTTTTTGGTGTTCCAAGTCACTGGTTTATTTTAAATCCCAGATCGAGGAAAATTTGACTTTCCTTGTGAAGTCTGTGAACCAGAAATTCTGAATAAGGAATTCTGCTAACACGAGGGAAGGTGTTAGGCACCCCCGGGATCCGTGGTTCTAGCAAGGTCGCTTAAACGATCATAATTGTCCTATTATCCGATTTCAATACATGTTTTAGCCTCTAGTAATTTTTAACTTATTAACCGCTTTTAAATATTTTAAAGAAGATTTCAACGTTATCTAAAACATATCTTTGAATCACGCACACGAAATGCACCTGCGGTCTGAGACACATTTTATTTAACGTTGAGATTTGGATTTGAGTCACATAAAATTCACACCCGAGTTTAGGAAGATAAGTTATTAAAATAACGTGCCAAAAGCAACTACGCGTTACTAACTTTGCGAGGGACATGGAAAATTTGCTAAATGACATGCCTCGAGTTCTAATGATTTTAAAGAAATAATCGAATGAAGGCCACACATTCAAGATTTTGTTTGGCGCAGCATACCTCAATTCATTCTAACCAAAAATACTTAACTAAATTAAACTACATGAAGAATTTCTAATCATTATGTCGAAATCTCAAAATCAATGTGAATGAACTTATGCTAACATAACATAACATCAAACGGAGCTGATTAAAGGGACCCAAACAGGTTATGGACCCATCGCCCTCATAACTATATTGTCAATAAGCAAAAGTCCACAAATGGGCTCCAACGTGAAGCCCAAAACTGGGCTGTGCCAAACAAAGGCAACTCGGCGCCATTGGACCAAGGTTACAGCCCAATTCTTAAAACCAAATTTTTGTGCAAAATCAACTAATAGTCAATCAATTAAAACTATATGAAACACTGAATTAAATAAATAATTCATTTTTTAAATCACTAAGTATTCAAATTAAACCACCTAAGCCTGAATATTTGAATTACTAACGTGATTTGGACCCAAGCCTGATTTAGACTCACATGGCCCTATTACTTGGGAAAATAAATATTGGGCCCAATAAATCACCGTACTTGAAAGGTCTATTGCTGGGGTTGGTGACTCGAGATCGAGTCTCCTCAAAAGTACACAACACAGATTTAAACCCTTCATTTACAGCAGTAAATAAAACTCCGAACTTTAGAGTTTGCACCTTATTTCACAAAGTATTAAGCCCTAAACTAACTGATACCAAGATTTAAACAATACTAACAAGCCAATCAAACTACCTTCCATACGAGTTTACGATCACATAGAACAGGACGACTAATTCTGAGAAAAAGAGTTCATCCTAATGCTTTAAAATACACACTACACATCATTCAGCTTGCCTCCAACTTATACTTGTCATGACAATTAACTCAACACAAAATTATCACTAAAAAAACACTTATTTCAACAATAATCAGGACTAAACTCAAATGTCTCGAATAAATCTGTTGTTGCAGAACCTTGATAGTCCCACAATACCATACAATAATAAGAACCAAGCTATTAAAACATAACATAAAAGAAAACATACAACTGAAAACACTAATAACTACTACTATACTTTTGAAATTTTTTGCTTTTCATTTCATTCCTCATGTCCAACTTCACAATCAATAAGGCTCAAAATGTGTACCTGGAAATTGGAATAGAAACAAAGAAGGAGTGAGGAATCAATAATTAGCAGCAGCAAAACTCAGCAAAGAGCAATGGAACAGTAACCACAACCAAAATTTCAAAAAGCCAAGACCCTAGAGATTCAAACCAACCCTTAAATCAACAAATAGAACAGTAGGAGCCACAGAAAATCCAAACCAAACTTCTGAAATACAGGATATCAAACCATTTTGACCCAGCTAATTCAAGAATTGCTTTATAAATTGTAAACTTCAAAATTCACAAAGGAACTTAATGGAACAGTACTTTTTACGAAGTTTTGGCGTGTTTTCAATTTTTCAGTATTTTTCTCTTTCTAAGTCTCTAAATTTTTTCCTTGTTTTAGAAGAAAAGGTGCATTTTATAGGCAAAGTTCAGGGCAACAGAAATACTTCAGATTTTACCCTTCAATCCTTTTCTCAATTTTTATTTTTTCTACTTGGTCGTCGAAATTATGACTTGCTTGCCAAGCAAGTATATTTTTCAGCTTCTAAGAAGCTTTCTATGTCTGTTATTAAAAAATTCCTTTAGTAGATTTCCTAGACAACCCCTGCAGCCCCTGAAAATTACCCTTGAAATCTCATGGGTCAGTTTCTACTCAATGGTTCAGAAATGGGCATTCGCAAACCCAATTTGGGTCCTTTCTTTTTTGGCTTTCGATTTTAGAAAACAAATTCCCATCAATAATTAAAATCACTGGATTAATGCCTTACAGAGTCATAATGACTCATCAGTTCTTGGTCCCAAAGAAAAAACAAAGAAAACATTCGAACAAAAATCTAAAATAGAATAGAATCATTCTAATTAACTTAATACTAACATGCATATAAGATAGATGACTCTGAAGAAACTGGAGAAACAAAAGGAATCCAGAAGAAAAGGAAGAAACAAACGTCAATGGGATAATGTATAGAAAAATGAAAGAAAAAATAAACAAAAGCTAACAAACGAAAACAGAGAAATACCAAAAGTGTCTCAGACAAACAGGAATTGGAATGAATCTTCAAATCTTCAAATTTAGGTTGAGCTTGACCTTAATTGTGTGTTCAAACTAGACCTTTAAACTCACTGAAGCTTCAATTTGGGGTTTAGGATTTTTAGGGTTCAAAATTTTAATTTAATATTCGAGGAGTTCTACGATGATTTGAGGGAAACTCGTCTGAGATTTAGGAAGAGGGGGGCTTGGTGGTCATGGGATGTTAATTTGATGGTGGTTGGTAATGACATTGCCATCGGAGAAACTAGGGCGGCTCTAAGGTTTCTCCTTTCTGATATGAATTCGAGGCATTTCAAAGGGTTTTGAGAAGAAGCGTTTGGATATTTGGGACGAGGTGGTGGAGAGGATTCAACGGTGTTGTTTTCGGAGTGATTGGCCGCCAACCGTCACCGTGGGCGATTTTTGGTGGGCGGCAGGCAGCGATTTAAGGGTGGCGTTAGGTTGGTTCTCTGAAGGGGATATGAGAGACGATTGAGGGGGTGTGGGGAGTGTTTAGACATATAAATATCAAAATCTACCCCAGTTTCCGTCCGCTGGATGAGATGAAATCAACGGCCTAGATCACATTTAACCAAAACGGGATCGTTTGGTCTTAGAGGAAACATGACAGGGTTTTTTAGGATGGGTTTGGTCCATTTGAGTGGGTTTGGACGGGTATAGGGATGGGTTTGCCCAAAACCAGGTTTCTTTTGTTAAGAGAACTTTTCTCTTCTTTTTTTTTCAATTTTAAATTTCTTATTTCTTTTCAAAATTGAAGTAAAACCTAAGTTAATTCTAAAAACTAAATTAATCTACCCAAATAAACTACTTGCTCTTCATAGTAATTACAAAACATTAATTAAGTCCTAAATTAAGAGAAAACAATGCGAAACGAATTATTTTTTTGTGATTGTCTTCCATTTTGTAACATTAATTAATTATTCTAAAAAATATATAATTGGATCCTAAATGAAAATGCAACATGTTTTTGTATTTGTATGAATTAAATAAAATTAAACATGCACACAAAAATACAAACAAATAGGAAAAATTATGCAATAATTCGTAAAAATAACAAACAATTAAAGAAAAGTCTATATTTGTGAATTCTGTAGGAGCAGTTCACGCGAGGCAAAAATCAAATGCTCACGTGAAGGACTTCAAAAACTACTTGAAACACAAACCCTTAAACACATCCCTTGAAGATCTCATTGTTCGGTTGGAATCGAAGAGGACAACAAAGCTGCTGAAAAGTGAGACCGTGGAAACTGAACAATAGTGGGAGAAAATATTGTTGAAGAGAATAAAAAGGGGAAGAAGGCTTCTGGACGTAAATACAACCCAAGCAAGAAGCGATTCAGTGAAATCTGCTATAACTTTGGAAAAACCAGACACAAATCTACGGACGTGCTTTGAAGAAAGACAAGAAGAAGGGTCAAGCAAACATGGTTGAAAAGCATGATGATGTTGATGACTTATGTGCCATGATTTCCGAATGCAACTTGGTGGGCAATCCTAAAGAGCGGTGAGATTCTGGAGCCACTCGCTATGTTTGTGTTGTTAGAGAAGTTTTTGCTACTTATATTCCTGTTGGACCCGATGAGACGATTTCTATGGGAATTGCTTCAAAGGCCAAGATTGAAGGATGTGGGAAGATATTTCTTAAAATGACTTCCAGCAAAGTGGTGACTTTGAACAACGTCCTTCATGTTCCCTAGATTAGAAAGAATTTAGTCTCCGTTGAACATGTTAAAAATGGTTTTAAATATGTTTTTGTTTCTGACAAAGTTGTAATAAGTAAGAACGAAATATTTGTAGGAAAAGGTTATCTCACTGAGGGTCTTTTCAAGCTGAATGTAATGGTTGTTGAAAATAATAATAAAATCAACTTCGTCTTACTTACTTGAGTCAAATGAATTATGCATATACGTTTTGGTCATGTCAATTGTAAAACATTGTGGAAAATGATTAATTTAAAAGTATTGCCTAAGTTTGAATGTGACAAATCAAAATATCAAGTATGTGTGGAATCTATGTATGTTAAACATCCTTATAAGTTAATTCAAAGGAATTCAAATCCTTTAGACTTAATTCACTGAGCTATTTGTGACGTGAAGTCAATACCATCTCGTTGTGGAATGAAGTATTTCATAACTTTTACTAAAGATAGTACTCGATATTGCTATGTTTACTTACTTAATAGTAAAGATGAAGCAATAGACATATTCAAGCAATACAAAAATTAAGTTGAAACACAACTTAATAATAAAATCAAGATAAGAAGTGATAGGGGTGGTGAATATGAATCTCCTTTTGAACAAATATATTTAGAATATGGAATTATTCATCAATCAACGGCCCCTTGCACGCTCTAATCCAATGGGATTGTAAAAAGAAATAATCGTTCATTAAAGAGATGATGAACACATTATTGATAACCACAAAAATTGTAGGGAAAGCCGTTCTTACGGCTAGCTGAATACTAAATCGAGTACCCCATATAAAAACAAAATCCATTCCATATGAAAAATAAAATGAAGTAAACCCAACTTAAATTATTTTAAAGTGTGGGGGTGTTTGGAAAAAGTGTAAGTTCCTAAATACAAAAGGTAAAAATAGGACCGAAAACCATTAATTGTGTTTTTATAGAATATGCGACTTATAGTAAAGCATATCGATTTCTAGTTCATAAATCAGAAAATCCTGACATTCATAATAATACGGTTATAGAATCAGATAGTGCCGAGTTCTTTGAAAATATATATTCTTATAAAAAGAAATGTGATTCGATTGGTGAAATATCTAAACGACCTCGGGAAGAAACAAAAAAAGTACACTTAACCGGGAGGATCCAAGACGTGGTAAACATCAAAGAACGTCTACTTCATTTGGACCATATTTTGTGACTTTTTATTGGAAAATGAGCCTCAAACATTTAAAAAAGCTATGTCTTCTTCGGAATCATTGTTTTGGAAAGATACACTCAATAGAAATACAATCCATATTGAACAACCATACATGGGAATTGGTTGATCTTCCTCCTGAAAAAACAAACCATTGTACTCTAAATAGATCTTTAAGAGGAAGATGAAAGATGAAAGATGATGGTACTCTTGACAAATTTAAGGCAAGACTTGTGGTCAAAGGGCGTAGACAACGAGAAGGTCTTGACTATTTTGATACATACTATCCAGTTACAAGAATTACGTCCATACGAACATTAGTAGTGTTAGCTGCAGTTTATGATCTTGAAATTTATCAAATGGATGTTAAGACAACATTCTTAAATGGAGAGTTGGAGGAAGAAATTTACATGGAACAACCTAAAGGGTTTGTTGTTTAGGTAAAGAAAAGAAGGTACATAGACTTGTTAAGTCCCTTTACGTAATAATACAAGCACCCAAATAATGGCATGCGAAATTTGACCAAACAATGTTGTCAAATAGGTTTAAGATAAATATGTGTACATTAAAAATGTTTCAAATCACATAGTCATTATTTTCTTATATGTGGATGATATGCTCATAATGAGTAAAGACGTTGCTAACATAAGTGCTACTAAGCGTATGCGAACTAGCAAGTTTGATATGAAAGACTTGTGAGTTGCTGATTTAATTCTTGGAATTAAGATCCATAACAATTCTCAAGGCCTGGCATTGTCACAATCTCATTATATTAAGACAGTACTTGAAAAATTCAAGCACTTGGGTTTTAAATTGCAAAGACTCAAATTGATGTGAATCTTGCATTAGCAAAGAACAAAAGCCGAAACATATCACAATTGGATTATGATCGTATATTGGGTTGCTTAATGTAGATCATGAATTGTACACGACCAGATATAGCTTGTGCTATAAGTAAATTGAGTTGATATACGAGAAATCCAGGTCAATCTCATTGGATGGCCATGAAACGAGTTTTTAGGTATTTAGTACATACTCAGGACTTTGCTTTGTACTACAGTAAATATTCTGCGGTCATTGAGGGATACAATGATACAAATTGGATTACCGGATCAACTGATTCCAAGTCCACAAGTGAATATGTATTCACTATTGGTGGAGGAGCGGTATCTTGAAAGACCAAACAAACTTGTATTGCCCGCATTACAATGGAGGTTGAATTCATAGCCTTGGATAAAGCTGGTGAAGAAGCCGAATGGCTCCAAAATTCTTGGAAGATATTCCATTTGGGCTCGAACTGTTGTCACCAATATGCATATATTATGATAGTCAAGTGGCAATTAGAAGGACTGAGAGCGTTATATATAACAGTAAATATTGTCATATATGATGAAGACATAAACCCGTTCGACAATTACTCTCTAAAGGAATTATCACGATTGATTATGTAAAGTCAAGTGATAATGTATCAGATCTACTTACAGAAGACCTGACTAGAGAGGTAGTTGAGAATTCATCAAAGGGAATATGACTGTGGCCGAGAACAAGTCATAGTGGCAGTAACTCTACCTAGAAGAATGGAGATCCGAAGATCTAGGTTCAAGGAGATCAAAAAAAGTCATTAATGACGGTTCAACATTATCAACTGAACTTTTGGTCCTTTCTCGTGATGAGACAATGTTCAAGATGATTCAAGGTGAAATTTGTAAAGCCAGTTCTCTGCGCACTTATGAAACTAGGCGGTGTTCGTGGATGAAATGAACACAAGAAGGAGAACAAAAGGCGGTTAAGTATTAGTTGTGTGACTTGTGTTTGTCTAGGTATACACCATAGTTCGACAGTTCAAAAATATAAAATTTACCGATTGATGAAGTATATCCGACATAAGTTCATAATGGAAATTTCAAAGGGAAACCTACTTATCCAGATGCAGCTAATTTTTGCTTGCGAATCACACAAATTTTCATGCATATTCCGTGATATAGCCATTCCCTATTCACGTGGTGAATGTTGAGTTTTATGTATTTAATATATTAAATACATAAAAGAGGGTGAATGGAAAATGGAGGGAAATAAAATTTTTTGAGTGAAATTTTAAGTTTTTCCCTTTGCAAAGTGACATTGTCCCATATTGGAAGACGAAGAGGAAGATGTTTTTTATGTGTATATAAGAAATTGCTCTTCTTCTAGTTCTTAAAGAATTGAGAATAATTCAAGCCTCGTGTCGGCATCGCCGCTCGCTTACTCGGCTTCGGATTCGAATTTGGATTTGTATTTTGATTTGGATATGGATTTGAATTTGGTCAAATGATCGACTGATTGATTAATTTTTTGGATCAAATTTATTTGTTAATAGTAAAATATTAACAGAAATATTATTAAATAATTTTTGATAACAAAAGATTAATATTAAAATAAATATTAATATTAAAGCATCCGATCAGTTTTTCTATTTTGGTAACAGAAAATTAACTATCCTCTTCAATTTTCCCTCTTTATTGTTGAGTAAATAACCATTTATGTAATGACATTTATGTTGTGGCCATTATGCGTAAAGAGCAATTATGAAGAGTTGCACCTATTAAGATTTCAGCCCAACTTCTGCGATAAATACAACACTATTCTGCTCAGAATTTCCATATGATTTTCTGAGTTTCTTCTCCTTCTTCTGCATAGTTTAAACATTAAACAAAATAACAGTAACTGTGATTTGCTACCGATATTTGTGTTCGCTCAAAAAACTGGGATTAGAAGTACCACTACACCAATATGTAATTTGTTCTATCTTGATAGAAAATATTCCATAACCTTGGGTACTAGAGGGGGGAGGGGGGATTAAATTTCTTAAAGAAATACTATGAATTGAATGAGCTCAAATTAATTTTCTGTTATTTTATTTTTCATTTTTATTTATGTTCATTTATATTTTCAAAATTATTTTACAAATATAATTTACTAATACTTGCCCCCTCCTTTTTCTGGGACCATTTCCGGGTCAAGAGATATTAAGCCCAAACTTCGTTATTCTTTTACATTTTGCCCCACAATTTCCTAACGTTTATAATTTTATTTACAAACAGGGACGTTAAGAAAATTTTAGTTTGTTATATCATTATCACCTCATTGGAAAATAAACTAGTAATATACTAATCATTTTTAAATTTCTCAAATTTTGTATGACTACACAACAATATTACCTTTCACATTATATATATAGTAAATTTATTTCAAACATATCGAAAAATCAATGTCCAAAGTCATGTACCATTTCTTCATTGTTTTCCATACTCAATCATTCTTTTTAGGGAGTAATAGTACTATATGTTTACTTTGTTTCAATTACAGAGAATAATAAACAAAGTCAGAGAAAGCAACTAACAATCAGTGAGCTGGCCCAAAATTTACATAATTTAGTAGCGATTGGAAATAAATGATTTGTCAATTTCAACGATTTCTTTAAATGATTAGGAAATGTTTATCCACTTACAAAAGTTGCTGGACTTTACTCCAAAAAGGAAAATATGAGCTTTTTGCATGAAGAATCCGTGTCAATCTAGCTGGTGAATCTATTATATGACGACTTATTATCGTTATCCGAAAGTATATCTTATCCAAACAGGACAAGTACTACTGTAATTATAATATGAATGGGCAAATATAGGATTAGATTATTAAGGCGTCTAAACGGAGTGGACATAAAATCACGTGCGGCATGAAACATTCATACGTGATGTCAACTTGAAATTTTGAGTTCACATGTCCCAGAAAGTAAAGTAATTACTTGTATTAACATTTCTCTAATTGCGTAGTGTTTCTCGTCTAATTATGTTTCGTATTCCTAACCATTGAACTCCTTGTTATGCATATTGCTTAAAAATGAAGTGATCGATATTAATACCTAAACTTAAATGGAAAATGAGAGTTGTAAACACAAGTGAGAATTCTATGAAACTTAATTAAGATTTTGTGTTTACAACAAATTACTTGATGCGTCTTTCATATGTACAGTAGCATTTTTTGTCTCTATGATATAGATGAAAATTCGTCGGTTGAACGTTTTTTCAAATCCATAATATCCAGAAGTCCTTCAAACCCTCCATGCTCATAATTGACTCATGACTAGTATTAGTCTAGAGTGAAACAGCACAACATTTAAGAACTGCGGGTCTACTGAACGTTCAAAGCAATTTCATGCGGCTTTAAACATCAACAGATCAACTTATACTTTTTGGTAATTCCGTCATATATGGCTACAGCATCAAACAGTAGCCCTTCACCAGAATGCGTGTATATATATATATATATATATGCATATATCGAATTTGTCGCAATTCAAGCCCATTGCACGTATTATTCGCTTTGGACCTAAAGCATATATTTATCTTTTGGATTATGTCACATCCCCAAAAACATGTGTCGTATGTGAGCTTGTGGCGTGCATTTTAAAGTTTTTCGCTTCCCTCTCCTATTCTAATGTGAGATTCATCTAAGATAATATGTGCACCCGCCCATCAGCTTGCCGCTCTCTTCTTCTTCTGCTTCTATATTTGTGTTCTTTTTTGTGTGTGTGTATTTTAGAATCTTACAGTATTTTGCTAGAGAAATTCAAAAAATGCTAGATTTATAAGTGGTCATTCAAAAATAGCCACAGTTTCAAAACTAATCGAAATTTAGCCATTTTTCATGTAAAGATAAATTCAAACGAAAATACTATTCAAAATCCGAAAAATATTCCTGTATATTATACTAAAGTTCCAGCATAAGTATACTCGAAGTTCCAGTATAATATACTGCACTTCCAACATAATATACTGGAGTTCCAGTATAATATACCGATCCAACATAATATGTTGAATATTCATATATGCTCCAATCTTCAGTATATTATGCTGGAAGTTTATATACAAGTTGACCGTTGCCTACGCTACCTCGAAGTAAATCACCGAGAACCCTCAAGGCCGGAGCTCCGAGCCTTCGGGAGGTGGTTTCTTCGAGACGCCTTGACGATCGTAAAATCGAGCCGCCTTGACGATAAAATCGAGCCGCGGATTTTCGCCATATGCATCATTATCCAACATATTTTTTAACGGATTGTGTTAAAAATCAAACTCCCCCCTCAACTTTGAACAATAATCATTCTCCCCTTTTATTCTACACAATATTTTTTTTGCCCTTAAATTTTCAATTTCCTACTCAATTAAATACTTTTTTATTATATGACATCTTTTTATGGTTTTAGCTATAATTTAAATTATGTAATACCTATTATAAATTGTCATTAAAACTATAACTAAAATAAGTAATTAAAGTCCATCAAAACTACCTTATCATTATGATTGGTATTTTAATATAATGCATATTAAATATATATTTTTTCTTAGTGATGGAGCTAAAAATTCATATAAGAGTTTTATATAAGCTAGTAAAGGCGGGATGTTTTGTCGTGTATACGAAGAAATTAAGGTTAAAGGCAGGGACAAGAAATTGTATAGGCTAGCAAATGTGAGGGATCGGAAGGCCCGAGATCTGGACCAACTGAGATGTATACAAGACGAGGAGGGAAGAGTTTTATTGGAGGGCGTACAGATCAGGCTGAGATAGCAGGCGTACTTTCATAAACTCTTGAACGAGGAGCGAGATAGGGGCATCGCATTGGAGGAGTTGGAGTACTCAGAGCGGCAATGAGATTTTGGGTACTGTAGGCGCATACGAGGCGGGGAAGTGGAAGAGGCTATACGTAGGATTGAAAAACACCACAAGTTATCTTAGCTTACAAGTTCAATTCGAAATAAAAAAAAAAAATTTAGGATGTTTTTCAATCCTCTTATATGAATTTCTAGCTTCGTCTCTAAGAAAATTTTAATTGACTCTTATTACTTATTCTCTTATAATTTTAATGAACTCTAATTACAATTGATAATAGATATTATATAATTTAAGTTATAGCTAAAACCATAAAAAATACTATATAATAAAAAAGTAGTGATTAAGGACAGAATAGAAAATTCAAGGACAAAAAAGGTATTGTGTAGGATAAAAGGGGGAGAATGATTATTGTTCAAAATTAAGGGGTGTTTGATTTTTTACATAAAGTTGAGAAGGATAAATAATTTATGGGTATAACTATTTTTTTTTACGATTTTACCACCACAAACTGCATGTGACAGTTCATCCGTTCCAGACCGTTTGAGTGCTGAGACATCTGTGATGTGAGTTAAATACGATACACTACCGACAATTGGGATTAGAAATTTAATTTCACATCATACATATTGTTGGGAATTTTCCCTCCTACATGGAGGAAGAGCCCAATTATTTTAGGCTCCTATATTTTAATTTGGACTCTTTATAATTTAAGTCCAAATGTATTGCATTTTGGCCCAAATGTTTTATGTTGGTCTTGGCCCATTCTCTAAATATTTTGCAGCTGCCAGCAGTAAAAATGCAAAAAAAAAAATAAAATTAGAAATACAGTAGAGAATAGAGAAGCAGAGAATCAAAAAGGCAACAGCAAACCCTTTGTGCAGCAGCCTGGTTTTTCTTCCGGATTGGAGGTCAAACGGAGTCCGTTCGTCCTTAAATTTTAGTATGTTGTTCGTTAGACTCTCCTTCACAAGTACACGAAACAGTTTTTCATTTTGAGGCCCGGAAGGTCGGTTTTTGCTGCTTTTTTTACAGCCCTGCGATTTTGGTATTTTTCTCTATTTTGGTGAAATTGTTGGCTGTTGGTTGTTGTTTGATGATTGTATTTGTCTCTAGTGTTTACTAGAGAGGAGAACTTGTTGTACCCACTTGGTTCTTGTTGATTAGTGGAAGTTTTGGATCGTTGTTGATCGGTCCCGTGGTTTTCTCCCCAATTTGGGGTTTCCACGTAAATTGCTTATGTCTATTTTATTTCCACTGTTTTACTGAATTGTTGCTGCTGTGTATCTGCTGCTGGAAGTTATTTTGGAAGTTATTGTGCCTTTGTCATTCATTGTGTTTATTTGGGGAAAAAGATTGTATTGCGCTTCCGTTGTGTTTTTTTGTCGTTGCTTCCCCAACAAAGTGGTATCAGAGCTTGGTTATTTTTTGGTTGGGTTCTTGTGTTGTTTATAATGGATGACAAAGTAATTGTACAAGGGATGGTTAGTTTGGACTCCACGAATTATTCTATTTGGAAAATTCGGATTGAGGATTATTTGTGTTCAAAAGAATTGCTTGACCCAATTTTATATAAAGATCGTCCAACAGGTGTTGTTGAGAAAGAATGGACTATCTTAAATAGAAAAGCCGTTGCCTCCATACGTCAACATGTTTCTTTAAGTGTGTTGCAACATGTTGCTAATGAAACTAATGCATTTGATATGTGGAAGAAACTTGAATCAATGTATGAGAGAAACAACGCTATGGGCAAAGCTTCTTTGATTAGGAAGCTTGTTAAATTGCAATATAAAGATGGTGATAGCATTGTAGTTCACATGAATGAGTTTCAGGGTGTGGTAAACCAACTAGCTGGAATGAAGATGAAATTGGAGGATGAACTTCAAGCTTTGATGTTGCTTTCCTCATTACCTGATAGTTGGGATACTTTGGTAGTTTCACTTAGCAATTCTGCTCCGGATGGCAAGATGACTATGGATATGGTCAAGGCTAGTCTTTTAAATGAAGAGGCTAGGAGGAGAGAATCAGGTTTCCCTAGCCAAGCTGAAGCAAATGTGATTCCAGAATCCAGCAGGGGGAGAAGCAAGACAAGAAATCCTCAGTTCAGGGACAAGTCCAAGGGGAGATCCAAATCAAGAAAAAGAAATTTCATTTGCCATTATTGTCAGAAGCCGGGTCACATTGAGAAATTCTACTATAAGAAAAAGAGAGATATGTCCATGGAGAGAAAAGGAAAAACTGTGAATTCCGAGCAAAAGCCAGATGAGAAGAACACCACAGCTTTGGTATCTAGTGATGATGACTTGTTTATTATCAGTGAACATTTACTATTAAATGCAGCAATATGTGATGACTGCACCTGGGTGATTGATTCTGGTGCATCTTATCATATTACTTCACACAGGGAGTATTTCTCGTCCTATTCTGGTGGCGATTTTGGTCATGTGAGAATGGGAAATGGTGGTTCGTCTAAGATCATCGGTAGAGGCACTGTTTGTTTAGAAACTTCCACTGGTTGCAGGTTGATGCTCAGGGATGTGAGACATGTCGCAGATATTCGACTGTGTTTGATTTCAGTTGGCTTGCTTGATGATGAAGGCTATGCCAACAAATTTTGTGATGGAAAATGGAAACTCTCTCGTGGAAATTTAATTGTGGCTCGAGGTAAGAAGCAGAATTCACTTTATGTTATGCAGGCAAATGTATGCAGCGGGGATGCCAATGTCGCAGGTGATGCCTCCAGTGAAGTGTGGCATAAGAGACTTGGCCATATGAGTGAAAAAGGCTTGCAGATACTTTCCAGGAAAGATTATCTTCCAGATATTTCAGGTATGCCTTTAAACTCTTGTATTGATTGTTTGGCTGGAAAACAGCATAGAGCTGCATTTCATACACGTTCCCCATATAGAAGTAAAAATGCTCTAGATCTTGTTCACACTGATGTTTGTTCTATGGATGCTAAATCACATCGTGGTGCACAATATTTTGTGACTTTTATTGATGATTTTTCTAGAAAAGTGTGGGCTTTCTTGTTGAAAAATAAAGACCAGGTACTTGATGCTTTCAAGGAGTTTCATGCCAGAGTTGAAAGAGAAAGTGGCAGAAAACTCAAGTGTGTCAGATCAGACAATGGTGGTGAGTACAGGGGTCCATTTGAGAATTATTGTAAGATTCAGGGCATCAGGCTTGAGAAAACAGTTCCCAAGACACCTCAGCTTAATGGAATTGCAGAAAGAATGAACAAAACCATTGGGGAAAAGATCAGATGTTTGCTATCTCATGCTAAGCTGCCAAAGTCCTTTTGGGCGGAGGCAATGTCCACTGCAGTATACTTGATTAACCTTTCCCCCTCAGTTCCTCTTGAAGGCAATGTTCCTCAGAGAGTTTGGTCAGGGAAAAATGTCTCCTACAAGCATTTGAGAGTTTTTGGCTGCAGAGCATTTGTTCATGTTCCCAGAGATGAGAGGTCCAAGCTTGATAAGAAAACCAGAGAGTGCATTTTCTTGGGATATTCAGAGGATGAGTTTGGATACAGATTATGGGATCCACTTAATAGAAAAGTGATCAGAAGCAGAGATGTGACTTTCTTTGAAGATCAGACCATTGAAGATTGTGAGACGAAGCAGGCAAATCCTTCTCCATGCATCACAGTTGATCCAGTTCCATATAATCCTCGTGTTGTAGTCCCTCAAGATCATGGGGGAGATATGCAAGATCATGCAGATGACACTCATGATGCTGGTAATGATGATATTCCTGAGTCACAGCCACATTTAGAGCCACCACCACCACCTCAGTTGAGAAGGTCCACCAGAGACAGAAAACCTTCCACAAGACTTTCAGAGGATGATTTTGTGTTAGTCACTGATGGAGGAGAGCCAGAGACATATGATGAAGCTATGTCACATGTGCACTGTGAGAAGTGGCATGATGCCATGCAAGAGGAGATGACATCCTTGCATCAGAACCACACATATAAGCTTGTGGAGTTGCCTAAGGGCAAGAGAGCACTTAAGAACAAGTGGGTATACAGATTGAAGTGTCACGAGAATAGCTCACAACCAAGGTACAAGGCAAGATTGGTTGTGAAGGGTTTCAGTCAGAAGAAAGGCATAGACTTTGATGAGATATTTTCTCCAGTTGTGAAGATGTCCTCTATTCGAGTTATACTTGGATTAGTTGCTAGCATGGATCTGGAGATTGAACAACTTGATGTAAAAACAACATTTCTTCACGGTGACCTTGATGAGGAGATCTACATGGAGCAACCTGAAGGCTTTCAGGTTAAGGGAAAGGAGAACTTGGTGTGTCATTTGAAGAAGAGCTTGTATGGTTTGAAACAAGCACCTCGGCAGTGGTACAAGAAGTTTGAGTCTTTTATGGTTGATCATGGCTTCCACAAACACATTCTGATCATTGTGTCTTTGTGAAGAATTACTCCGAAGGTAGCTTTCTTATTCTCCTTTTATATGTAGATGATATGTTGATTGTTGGCCAGGACACCAAGAAGATTGCTAGCTTGAAGAAGTCTTTGAGCAAGTCCTTTGAAATGAAGGACTTAGGCCCTGCTAAAGAGATTTTAGCCATGAGGATCGCTCGTGATAGAAAGAACAAGAAACTTTGGCTATCACAGGAGAGATATATTGAGAAGGTGCTTAACAGATTCAACATGAGCAATGCTAAACCCGTGAGCTCTCCACTTGCAGCACACATGAAGTTGAGTATGGATCAGTGTCCTTCAAGTGAGGAAGAAAAGAAAGAGATGAATAAGGTGCCTTATGCTTCTGCCGTGGGCAGTTTGATGTATTCCATGGTATGTACGAGGCCAGACATTGCACATTCAGTTGGGGTTGTTAGCCGATACATGTCGAATCCAGGTAAAGAGCACTGGACAGCCGTGAAGTGGATTCTCAGATATCTTAGAGATACTTCCAAAGTTTGTCTATGTTTTGGTATTGGACAACCTGAGTTGTCTGGGTACACAGATGCAGATATGTCTGGAGATGTTGATACTGCAAAGTCTACCTCTGGATACTTGATGACATTTGCTGGAGCTGCAGTTTCATGGCAATCAAGATTGCAAAAATGTGTTGCTTTGTCCACTACTGAGGCTGAATATATAGCAGCTGTTGAGGCAGGTAAGGAGTTATTATGGATGAGAGATTTTCTTGAGGAGCTTGGTTTGAAACAAGAAAATTATCTTCTACACTGTGATTCTCAGAGTGCCATCCACCTTGCCAAGAATGCCGCTTTTCATTCTCGAACCAAACATATTAAGAAAAGATATCATTGGATTCGAGAAGTTGTGGAGGACAAGTCATTTGAACTTGTGAAGATTCACACAAGTCATAATTGTTCAGATATGCTGACCAAGACTTTGCCTAAGGAGAAGCTCGTGTTTTGTCGAGAGAAGGCCGGTTTGTTTGCTCACTCCATGTAGGAGTGAGGGGGAGATTTGTTGGGAATTTTCCCTCCTACATGGAGGAAGAGCCCAATTATTTTGGGCTCCTATATTTTAATTTGGACTCTTTATAATTTAAGTCCAAATGTATTGCATTTTGGCCCAAATGTTTTATGTTGGTCTTGGCCCATTCTCTAAATATTTTGCAGCTGCCAGCAGTAAAAATGCAAAAAAAAAAAATAAAATTAGAAATACAGTAGAGAATAGAGAAGCAAAGAATCAAAAAGGCAGCAGCAAACCCTCTGTGCAGCAGCCTGGTTTTTCTTCCGGATTGGAGGTCAAACGGAGTCCGTTCGTCCTCAAATTTTAGTATGTTGTTCGTGAGACTCTTCTCTACAAGTACACGAAACAGTTTTTCATTTTGAGGCCCGGAAGGTCGGTTTTTGCTGCGTTTTTTACAGCCCTGTGATTTTGGTATTTTTCTCTATTTTGGTGAAATTGTTGGCTGTTGGTTGTTGTTTGATGATTGTATTTGTCTCTAGTGTTTACTAGAGAGGAGAACTTGTTGTACCCACTTGGTTCTTGTTGATTAGTGGAAGTTTTGGATCGTTGTTGATCGGTCCCGTGGTTTTCTCCCCAATTTGGGGTTTCCACGTAAATTGCTTGTGTCTATTTTATTTCCACTGTTTTACTGAATTGTTGCTGCTGTGTATCTGCTACTGGAAATTATTTTGGAAGTTATTGTGCCTTTGTCATTCATTGTGTTTATTTGGGGAAAAAGATTGTATTGCGCTTCCGTTGTGTTTTTTTGTCGTTGCTTCCCCAACACATATAACATTATTCTCCTTAAAAGTAGAGGCGTTGGTCTTGTGATCGTGAAAATTTTAAAGCAAATATTGAATGTCGTATACTAAAAAGTGTTTCATGCTCGGTCAGTTCAGAGATCTAAGTTTGATTGAGCACAATTATTAAGAATAAGAGAAAATGTATAAAGATCATATTCAACTTGTTTGAAAAGTTATTTATACACCTAAATGTTATGGGTATCCTATTACCACTCTATCTATCCAAGATGAATTTATTTAACCCTTAAAATACCACAACCAAATTCTACCCAAGTAGTGTTTACACGTGGCATTTTCGCAGGTTTTTTCATTTTTTTTCTTTCTTTGACCGAAATAATCGTCTCCCTTCCCCAACCGAAACTTTCTTTCTCTCCTTAAAAATATTCCAACTATTTTTATCTACTTTTCCAGCTTGCCTAAGAAATTTCAATCACGTTTATTGAATCTCCATGGGCAACTAAATTACAACTAAAAAAATGACTTTTTCAGAAAAAAAGTTCTTTTGATGGAACCTTTGCATGACAACGAAGAAAAGGAAAGAGGAGTGAGAAGCAAAGAAAACGGGAAAATGAAAATTAAAAGGATTAGTATTACATCAAATAAAACTAATTAAGTGTAATTAAATGTAACAACCAATGGGAAATTAACATCTGTAAAATTTAAGTAGCTTTTTATATTTTCTCAGCCTTCCACTCGCTTTGAGTAAGGTGAAATTAATTTCTCTGCCACGATCACCTTTGAAGGAGGTATTTAAACTAAATGATCAATTTCAGATTAGAAATTCTGAATTCAAAGAAGAAGAAGAAGAAGATGAAGAATATAGACTAGAGAGAAGTTAGAGAGAGAATGAGTGGAGAAGATAATGAAATCATATTTTTCTTATTATTCAAACAAAGTTATCTCATTACAATATATATAGAGCTAGGTATTTATCTAATAATCTGAATTTACCTAATTTGCTTATTAACTAACTAACCAATGGATATGACTAACGGTAATTAAGGAAGTCTAAAGACTGAAATGTCCTTATACTTTAATACTAATGTTACTCCTTTCTTAACATTTCCCCTCAAGCTAGGTGGTGAGAAAATATTTAGAATTCCTAGCTTGGACATTAGATGTTCATGTTGAACACTGTTGAGACCTTTAGTAAGAATATCTGCAGGTTGATCTTTGTTGGGGATGTACCTTGTTACTATCAGACCTTGTACTATTCTTTATCTTATGAAACGACAATCTATTGTGATGTGTTTGCTTCTCTCATGGTATACAAGATTAGCTGCAATCTGGATAGCAGCTTTACTATCAGTGTGTACTTCAATGGGTAAGGTTACTTCAATGCCAATTTCTTTCATGAGACCTTGTAGCCAAATGAGTTCAGCTACAGTAGCTGCAATGTTTCTGCATTCAGCCTCTGCAGAACTTCTACATACTGCCGTTTGCTTCTTTGATTTCCATGTTACAAATGAGTCTCCTATCTTGATTAAATACCTTGTTACTGATTTTATGAAAATTGGACATGCTTCCCAGTCTGCATCAGAGTAGGCAGTAATGTTGTTATTGTTTGAACTGGATAACAGAATCTCTCTTCCTGGTTGGTTCTTGATATATTTGACAATCCTCATTGTTGCTTCCATATATGATCTTTTAGGCTGTTGTAAGAACAAACTAAGTGTTTGGACACTAAAGAAAATATTTGGTTTGGTCATTGTTAGATAAAATAGTATGCATATCAATCTTTGATATGAATTAGTATCTGTAGGAGGATCATTTGTTACCTGGTCTTTGAAGTGATCATCATATTCTATGGTTGTGAGTTTTGTATTAGTGTCTAGTGGAGTAGCTATAGGTCTAGCAGCACTTAACCCAATTTCTGATATAAGCTCTAGAGTATACTTCCTTTGATGCATCAGTATCCCTTGTTTACATCTTGTAAACTCAATACCTAAGAAGTACTTTAGCTCACCCAGATCTTTCATTTTAAACACTTGATACAAGTTGTTTTTTGTTTCTTCAATCATTTTCAAATTATCACATGTTATCAATATATCATCAATATATACTAAAACCATATTGATACCTTCAGAAGTCTTCTTTATGAATAAAGAATGATCAAACCGACTTTGTTTAAAATCAAATTTTATTAGAGCTTCAGTTGGCTTTGCATTTCATTGTTTTGGAGCTTGTTTTAAACCGTAGAAAGATTTGATGAGCATGCATTCTTTCTCTCCCTGGCTCTTAAATCCTTGTGGCAGCTCCATGTAGATTTCATCATGTAAGTCCCTTTGAAGAAATGCGTTATACACATCTATTTGATGTACATGCCATTTTTTCGTTTGCTGCAACTGCAAAAACTGTTCTCACACTTTTCATTTTAATTACCAGAAAAAAAGTTTCTTGACAATCAATTCCTTTTTTTTGTTGTGCCCCTTTGCTACTAACCTAGCTTTAAACTTCTCAATTTCACCTGAATCCTTATACTTCACTTTATAAATACACTTACACCATATTGGAGTTTTTCCTTCAGGTAAAGAAACTATGTCCTATGTATGATTATTCTGTAATGCATAAATTTCTATTTTCATTGCCTCTATCCATCTAGGATCTCTTATTTCTTCTGCATAAGTTGTAGGCGCAGTAACATTTGGTGAGGTAGCAATAAATGCTCTGTATGATGAAGATAGACCTTCATAACTGATGTAGTTTGATATAGGTATGGAACTTCTTGATGTATATTAAGTGATACAAAATCACTTAACCATAAAGGTGGTCTTTTTTCTCTGTCAGATCTTCTCTGAGCTACTGGATTTGTGTTCTGAATAGAACTTGTAGTTGGTATTTCAAGTCTCTTAGAATTTTTTGTTGAGGCTCTTGATATATATTGTCCATGGCTTGATTCTCACTAGAGTTACTCTGTATAGGTTCAGGGATATGACTAAGTCCTGCTTCCGTAAAATTATTTGAGGGTTGAGTTGTTGTTTGATTATGTATATATACATGATCATGATTGATAGTTGAAGATCTTGTAATTGAGAATTTGAAGTGGAGAATATAGAAGTTGAATAGTCTTCTTTCTTTTTGAAAGGAAAGAAATCTTCTCTGAAAACTACATCTCTATTAACAAAGAATATCCTATCATGTATGTCATACAATAGATACCCTTTTTGGATTTCTGCATATCCCATATGAACTGCAGTATTTGTTCTTGAGGATAACTTATCATGTTGATGAACTATCTTAGCATAACATAGGTAGCCTAGTACTCTTAAGTGAGTGTAGGAAGGTTACTTCAGATATAGATTATCATAGGGAGTCTCATTGTAGATGATAGTACTTGGAAGCCCGTTTATTAGATAAATAGCAGCATTAACACAATGACCCCAAACCTTATAGGTATTTCAGCTTGAAATCTTATTGCCCTGGTGACCTCTAAAATGTGTCTGTATTTTCTTTCAACAACTTCATTTTGTTGAGGAGTGTAAGCACATGAAATTTGATGAACAATTTCATATTCTTAAATAATTCAATGCATATTTAGTTGAAAAACTCAGCACAATTATCAGTTCTGACAATTCTAACAATTTTGTCAAACTGAGTTTTAGAACTAGGAACTGTTGTAACACAACACATATTTCTGATTTTTGTTTAAGCAAAAACACTCGAGTCACTCTTGAAAAATCATCCACCACAATTAAGAAGAACTTATTGCCATCATATGTAGGAGTTTTATATGGACCCCATAAATCCATATGAACTAGATCAAACTTGCTTACAGATTTAATGTTGGTTGTAAGAAAGGGTAATCTTGACTGTTTAGCACAAGGACAAACTACACATTGCTTTACTATATCAACTATAAGATCAGTTTTACTATGAAGTAACCTTTTTAGAACCGTAGATGAAGCATGTCCAAACCTCTTGTGCCAAAGATCAACTTCATTTGTTGTAGTTGAGTTATTCTGGTCACTTTCCTTTATTCCAGCTGTTACTGCTAAGGATATTCCAATCTTTTTTCTTTCTAGTATATATAGTCCATCAATCCTCTCTACCAATCGCCCTCATCTTCCCACTGAAGAGTTCCTGAATAACAAAAAAATCGGGGAATAAGGTTGTTGAACACTGCAATTCCTTTGTCAGTTTAGAAACTGATAATAAATTGAATTTGAATAATGGAACATAAAACGCATTAGTAATTATATTTCCTTCTGATATAGGGCTAGCTCCTCCGTGTGTGTCACATATGAAATATCTCCACTTGGCATGAATATTTTCTTTGGTTTTTCAGACTCAATTATAGTGGACACATTTAACATGTTCAAATTGTCCACCATCTGATTTGTGGATCCTATATCTATTATCCATTCCTAAAACTGTTGGAGACCATCATAGCACAATTAATACCTATTGTGTTGGCGACAGGAGTTGAGGCTGTGCTTGAGACCTGACTGGTTCCAGACTTGTTTAGAAGTTGAAGTATCTGATCATATTGCTCTCCTGAAAATGTACATCCTGACATTTGATTCAAGTGATTGAAATTGAGCTCATTCACTGACCCTTTTTTCCTCAGAACCCTTATTTATATTCATGTTAACATGTTGTAGAGGACCTCTTGTTTCATTATAACTACCATATGTCTGTTGTGTCACATTGTCAGTCATAACATTGTGTGCAGCATTGGTTCCAGTTCTTTCCTTCTTTTTGGTCTATAATCAGGAGGATAGCCCACAATTTTATAACATTTTTCTTTGCTATGCCCCTTGAGTTTACAAAAATCACATTGAACATTGTATTTTTTCTTGAATCTTTGACTTCCTATGGATTTTGAGTACATGACTGCAGCAAAGCTTCCTGACATCGTTGCAGGATTAGCACCTCAAATTCCTGTGGTATTGGTTATTGGCTTCTGACCTTCATCACTAACGGGCATAGCATAAGCTTGATTAACTGTACGAACTGGGCTTCTCATTAGAATCTAACTCCTAGCTTGGGCATATGAGTCACTAAGTCATATTAAAAACTGATACAACTTAAGTTTTTGAAGATAAACCAAAAACTCCTTAGATTTAAGGCAATCACAACCTGGTGCAGGCACCAAGGCTGCAAACTCTTCCCACATATCTTTCAATTTCGATAAGTATACTGAAACAGATGCAGTAACTTGAGATAATATTGCAATTTCTTTATGCAGATTAAACGACTTGAATCATCTACCTTGTTAAACCTCTCAGACAAATCATCCCAAACAACTTGGGCACAAGAAACATACATAATTCCTCCTAGAAGATTTTTAGACACAAAATTCATAATCCACGAGAGTACAATTGCATTCACTCTCTCCTAATGGTTCCATAAAACTTCTGGAAATGTTTCCTTCTTACATGAACCATCAATCAAACCAAACTTATTTCATCCTAGTAAGGCAACACACATAGATCGATTCCAGATTGAGTAGTTCTCAATACATGTGAGTTGAAAAGAAATAATTTGAATACCGCTCACATCAGCTAGACATAAGAACAGAGGATGGTTGTAGTCGATTCTAACTGGTTGATTTCCAGTCCCCATTGTTGAATTTCCGATTCCAATCGTTGAATTTCCAACTCCAGAGTTCAATTTATCCCTTGCATGTGGTTGAGACCCAGATTCACGGCCTAAGCTTTGTTTGTTTTCCATTGACAAGATTTCACAAGAACTTGAATTTGATTTTTTAGTAAACAAGAGTGAAAAGAAAGATCGAAAGGATCGATAATACGAGTTTAGAACTCAAGCCCCGCCGCTCTGATACCATGAACTAAATGATCAATTTCAGATTAGAAATTTTGAATTCAAAGAAGAAGAAGATAAAGAATATCGACTAGAGAGAAGTTGGAGAGAGAATGAGTGAAGATAATGAAATCATATTTTTCTTATTATTCAAACAAAATTATCTCATTACAATACATATAGAGGTAAGTATTTAACTAATAATCTGAATTTACCTAATTTGCTTATTAACTAACTAACTAATAAATACGACTAATAATAATGAATGAAGTATAAAGACTAAAATGTCCTCATACTTTAATACCTATGGGGTCTTTAAGCATTTTCTAAAGAAAAAAAGCAGACAAATCAGTTTTCACAAAATATGACAACAAGATACAATATACTACATAATATATGTGTATTTATAGCTCTTCCTTTGTTAATATATCTTTACAGGTGCAATTTTGATTCCCATGGGACCTTTCTCTTTCCATACTCTTGGATTGCCAATCCCCTACTCCCCTCCCAAAGAGGGAAAAAAAGGAAGAAGAAAAAGAAGAAAGGAAGAGACTTTTTAAATAATAATACTATAACAATTAAAAAAGGCTGATGATAGTGGCTAAGATATTTCTATGAGAGTCAATGGTTTTACGTTGTATTAATGTTACAGGCTAACCATCCCATTTATTTGCTGGAAATAAAAGCTCGTAATCTAATACTAGCTATTCTATCCAGAAATATTATATTTCGTATGTTATTGTATGGCACGTCAGTGAATGATAAATTAATGTACAAGAGAAGAAACCCGTAAAGATATACATACATATATATATATATATATATATATATATATATATATATATATATATATATATATATATATATATATATATATATATATATATATATATATAGATATATATATATAGTTACCGTGAGGACTGTCCTTGTTCAAAAGAACTCAATCTATGTTTCGACTCGTATAAAATATTTACTGATTTGATCATTACTTCGAGTGAATTATTTATTTATTCAACCAACTTCATTATTTAAATCAACATGATCAAATTGGAACTGTAATCCTGTTGTAATTTGCTGGTTTTCTGTTCAACTGGAGGAACCAAGTGGGATATATATATATAGTGTGAATATATATGTCTAGTCATATTCACTCAGCTTTAATTGTTAGTCAAATACTCCTATTTCAAAAGTCTAGGAGACAGAATGATGTAGTTGCTAGCTTTAGAAATTGAATTGAAGTCCACACCTCTTTAATTTTTCATACGTAAGTGATAAGAATGGACCTTGGGCCTAACTCAACCCCAAAAGCTAGCTTATGAAGTGAGGATTCTCCAAGCCATATAAGGAGACCAAGGATCTCAAATCCTTCCGATGTGGGACAACTGAACACCCCCCTCACGCCCAGATCTCTGGAGCGTGAACAACATAAATGGGTGCCCAACATCGGTAACAATAATTGGGATGTGCCTGGCTCTGATACCACGATAAGAATGGACTTTGGGCCTAACTCAACCCCAAAAGCTAGCTTTTGGGGTTGAGTTAGGCCCAAGGTCCATTTGTATCAGTAAGAATCCTACTTCTAGTATATATCTTCGAAAGATTAAAAATATGCAACGACCAACTAGCAAACTAATGTACTTTTGTATTGGTTATGATGTCTTCATTAAAAGATTCACGATAAAAAACAACCAAAAAATTCAATAGTTTAACTTGATAAACAAAGCTGTCTTTTCAGCTCTAACGAAGAAAAAGAGAAAGAAAACCACATCAACTTTGAACTTCTCATCTACAATTGCTTAAAAAAAATGAATATAGGATGGTGAAGACACTTTAGAGATTAGAAAAGAATATTTGAATTTGCAACTTAATTAGTTTCGAGTAATATGGTGTTTCATTACATAAAAACAGAGAAGTTTCGAAAAAACAAGAACCTCAGTATATAACTATATATCGTAATGCCATTTCATATCTGTTCCAGAAAACCAATGCTCATCTAAGTAAGCAATTTTTGCTTGGACATGAAAAGTCAGGTGTCATGCGGAAACTAATAAAGCAATATTTGAATGATGATAAATCACGATACGACAAAGAGAAATATATTAAAAAAGACATAAATATATAACGTGATTCGGTCAACTGACTTACGTCCACGGCAGAGATGAGCAATTCACTATATAAAAAAGAGAGTACAAAATATCGAGAGAATAACCTCATGAAGAGGCAATCACAAGTGATACACTAATACTTGTCCCATAAAGTTTTTCCCGTAAACACGACTCTCAAGCTCCATATGGCTACATTGTGGATGCTACTGAATGAGAATGACGGATCCTCAATGTCCAAACCTTTTCCTACAAGAAAAAGGACTAGCCAAATATGAGAGATTTGTAATTTGCTTTTATAAGAAGGAAAACCCAATTAAGGTAATTATATTGTCCTTTTTCTTCAACAAATAGGAAAACCAAATATTGTAAGAAAATTATGACAAACACCTAATAATTTTTACCTCCTATAGCAAAGGTTAATTCCTTATTTGTTTTAAATAAATAGCATTTAAAAAAATTATATTCTATAGATACCTTTTAATGGTTATAGCAAAATATCTAACTTTGGTTACCTCCTGCCCCTAAGCCACTAAATATGCTATTCAGTTATACTATTTTCTTTCTTTCTCTACTTTGATACATGCATTTCTCTTCCCACATTCCCTGAAAACACGATGCTCTATCTTAAAATTCCTCTCACCCACATCACATACATTCTCTCCGACCCCAATTTCTCCATTCCCATCGGACGTTGCTTTGGCTCTTCTTTGCCATTGTAATTGAGTCACTTTCCATAATGGCTCCTCATTTAACGATTTTGAAGTTTACAATCAGACAAGTCTTGCCTTTTGCAGGATTGCTCTTGGTCTAGATTATGCTGTCAATCAAGGCCCAGCTTCAAGTGCGAATCCCAATTTTTAATGAATTGAAATGACAGATAAATGCCCTGATCTTCATATTAACGAATAAACTGAAGTGAAGCCATGTCATTTAGAAAGTTATAATTCTTTGAAAATAATGAAGCTTGATAGTATATGATGTTCAACAAATGGCTTTTTACATCTCTTTAATAGAGTCCTTATTCTTCCATCATTGCTCGACAACAGATTCGCCGAAAAGTAGAGTTTGTTCTTGAACAAAGACGGTGGAGTTTGGAGCTGAGCAACTTGAATTTTCTATTAATATATTTTTAATGTATCTCATTGTATTTCCATTTATTTCACTGTATTCATTGTCTTTTTTTTCATTATATTTCATGTATCTCGTTGCATTCCGATAGATATAAATTATTCATGTAATTTCATATGTAAAAAATAAGTTTTTAAAATAAAATATATCATCACATATTTTCTAACAACTCTTGTAGGAAAAAGAAATTATGAAAAAGATAAGAGAATGAAGCAAAGCCACTATTACACACATCATCATCATCATATTCACAAATGTGGAATATTATGGACTTATAAAAAGAAACAATTAAAGATGAAAAGGAATATAGTTGCATATGTGGAATTTATATACATAAAGTTCACATTCGTATACATATAACCTACATTTGCAAATCTAAGTCATGAAGTCAAGAATGGAAGCAAAAAAGTCATAGATGCATGCGTGGAATCTATATTTGCAAAGGTTACATTCGCACACATGGAACCTACATATGCAAGACTAACTCATAAAATCAAGAGTGAAGCACAAGTGCCATATTTGCATATATTGAATCAACCTACACAAAGGTCAGTTTGCATACATGGAAACTACATTTGTAAGACTAACTCATGAAGTCAAAAGTGAAGCACACGTGTCATAGTTGCATACCAACACAATGGTCACTTTGCATACATGGAAGCTAAATTTACAAAAGTGGAACATGACTAAAGCTACTCATCTTTTCCTATAGATAGCAAGCTCTCTTTGTATAAGGAGAGAAAAAAATCTTAGTAAGATAAGAACTAGTCTTAATCTTCTTTCTTTGTAGTAAAAATATTTCCTTAGTCTTTCAAATATTTTTAGTCTTCCAAATATATTTTTTAACTTTTTTTACTCCATAATGAATTAATTTATTTTGTTGGGATAGTTAATGAAACTTAATATATTTTATAATATTATATTAGTTTTTATATATTTTTGGCTTGAAACTTTTTATTTATATTTCATACTGTGCTAAAATAATAGCTTTTATTACTCTATCATCACATTTACATATTTTATCTCTAAGTTATTCATATATTAATTTAGTAATTCTCATGGAGCAAAAATAATTATATAATAACTAATGAATAAAATAAGTAGTGTGAATGTAATTTTTCAGTAAACTATTATTTCAAGTCAGTAATCTTGCTTCAGTTTTAATTCTCGCGGAGGAACTTTTATAGGAAAGATTATTGATCATTAGTAAAAATATTCTTACGAAGTTTTTACTTTCTTTTAGCACGATTCAAGCAAGAAAAATATTTCGGTTTATATTCCATGAATGTATTCATATATTTTTCTAATTAATATAATTTACGTATTCAGATGTATTATATAATTTCTCTAAAGATTGCTATATTTTTGGGGTATATTTCGGTTGAGAATTTTTTTTATAACTGAAAATATAAAATTTGTGTGTTATAATTGAGTTTGTTGAGTTATATTAGGAGTCTATTACCACTAAAATAGTACTTTATGAAAATTTATCTCTAATTAAATTGTACATATACTTACTTATTGGGCTATACTGGGTTGAAGGAAAAAACACTTATTGGGCTAAGCTGGGTTCATACGAAGAAAGGCCTTGATTTTGGGCTAGTAATATTTTCTCTCGGTACTGAAATTTATTTCTTGGTCCTGAAACATGAAGCTGGAAAAGAACAAGAGACAAACAATTAACGTTGAGAGTCAGTTGTAGATAAATGGAAAGGGGATACTCTCTTTTCCTCTGTTTTCATTTCTCTCTTTTGGTCAAATATTGGCTATTTTTTTTTAGGGATTTTTACATATATATATATATATATATATATATATATATATATATACCATATAGCAAATTTTATTACCTCCCATGTTTAAGGTTTGTGTTTATTACATTTAAGCATACCAAATTTCAATTTATGTACCATAATTCAAATTAAGATTATAATTTTTGCTTCATTTATTCTAGGCATGATTTTAGGAGCATATATTCCTTTTTCCTTTTTTTCCTCTTCTCTTTCCTAATGGAATATCTTAAATGTAATCGTGCTGACAAACTCATAGTCTTGCATTGATCTATGAATCATGAAATAAACACAAAATTTTCAAGTTTTGTTGAGGAGCTCCTAATTGTGTAATAAATTTAACATAAATTTGGTGTTTGTAAATAGTGTTAAAAATAATTGGTCAGTAATGTGAGAACATTTAGTATTTTGACTTATTATCAATTTTAGATAGTATTAATTAAAGAGATAACTTATTCACTTCTTAAATAATTTAGTTCTTATCTTCTACATTCAAAACAAAGAACGAAAATAAAATATTAATGATAATTTAATACCGTAATTTGGAACTTGTGCAAATATTAATGCAAAATGAAGCATAAAATATAAGGGAGTAGTGAGTAGAAAGAAAGAAACGGAGGGAAACAAATGAAAGAAAGAAAAAGAACAACCACCCAACTAGTGCATCACAAGATTGTAGTTTAATTGTAGTATAAATGTAATAATGTAATTTAACTACAATTTATAATTTATCTACATATTATCTATATTTTATCTACAATTCTACAATTTAATTACATTTTAACTACAAATTCCGGAAAAATATGTCTTCTTCTTCGACGAGTTTCAATCTGAAATTCAGTCAAAACCAAGTCTAATCTTCACCAAAACCCCTAAATTTCCAGAGATATAAACTCCTAAACATATTTCGAATTATTTACAACAACACCCAATGCAAGGGATTTTCAATTGTAGCATAATTGGCATTTTTGACATAATTGTAGAAGACTTGTAGAAGTTTTAGTCTTCCCAATCTACAATTTATCTACAACTTATCTACAATTTATCTACAATTCTACAATTTAACTACAATTTCTGGAAAAATATGTCTTCTTCTTCTTCGACGAGTTTCAATCTGAAAATCAGTCAAAACCAAGTCTAATCTTCACCAAAACCCCCTCAAAATTGAGATATAAACTCCTAAACATATTTCGAATTATTTACAACAACACCCAATCCAAACAAATAATGATTTTTGAAAATCCAAATTTGAATTCAAAGCTTTCAAGCTTTTTAATGGCTATCAATGGTGGAAAATATATGGAGAAGGAGAGAATTACGCTGCAATAGATTTTCTTCCGTTTTAAATTTCGAAATTAATGGTGATAGAATCACCATTAAATGTGATTCCTACAAATTTGGAGCCTTTTTAGGATAGAATTTATTTTTGGTTTGGTATAATTTTTGTAAACAAAACATGGTATAGGCGGGTAAATACCAAACCATACATAATTTTGGTGATAAGGTTTGCTATATGATATATATAGGTAAAAATTCCTTTTTTTTACCATTTGACTTCAGAATTCTGAGTACTCATTATGGACCAATGGGCCCAATGAGCCCACTGATCTCTGTTTTGAATTGATTGAAATTTGGTAAT
Organism: Nicotiana benthamiana; assembly: GCA_034376525.1. Classification (NCBI taxonomy): domain Eukaryota; kingdom Viridiplantae; phylum Streptophyta; class Magnoliopsida; order Solanales; family Solanaceae; genus Nicotiana; species Nicotiana benthamiana. The sequence continues at coordinate 126,072,866 of CM067324.1, read as the reverse complement.
ATTGATATAAAAGCCCAACTTAAAAAGCCTGCCCTGTATCAGCTTCAGCCTGCCCCTTTGTGGTCCAATTTTATTCTTCAGAAATCATCACTTTTCCAAGTACAAACCTACCACCTCCCCTTGCACCATAACCTACCCTTGGTTTTTTTTTTTGGGGGGGGGGGGGGTGTTAAGAGGAAAAAGGTACATGGTAATTGAGTATATACCATATGGAAAATTTTGGCCAAGACATAGCACTCTTAGCATCAATTAAAGCATTTACAACAAAAAAGATCTTTATTCTAACACAGTGAAGATGTCAAAGTTAAATGTTAAGACAAGTTTAAATTTATCCATTGACAATATAAAGTATTTATACAATTGATCACTCAAGACTGGAACAGCATAAAATGTGAGTATCAGTTGACAACCTAGAAGAAAAAAAGTCCATAGTATATTAAGCTGCACTTAAAATCATTGGATAAAGTGTCTAAAAGAAAAGGGAAAAGTTGTACATATAAGACAGATGAACTTATGTAAGTGTCTTGGCATGTCAAGTTAATAAATATCACACGTTAAGATAAAACCAAGGTATAAAGAAAGGACAAGAAAATACAGAGAGGGCATAAGCATCCATCACTCTCTTCTCTGGGCTCCTTGGAAGGCTAGACAAAAACATAGATAGCTACTGCACATGCCCCCATCCCCTCTATTTCATGCCTTCCCCATGTGCACTTGTGCTTCCTCAGTAAACATTAATATCATAATTTAAAATGATACTTAATGCAATAAAGGGCAGACTAGTGTACTGCACTCTCGTGACGCATAAAGTCGGGGAAGGGCCGGACCATAAAGGTCTATCATACGCAGTCTTACCTTATATTTCTGCAATAGCCTACTTTTACTGTTCGAGTCCGTAACTTCCTGGACACATAGACAATAATTTTACTAGTTACACCAAAGCTCAATTACGATACTTAATACAATAAAAGATTAAAATAAGGTTCCTATACTCAGTAATCTTTTTTTTATTGAAACTTTGTATATGACTAGAAGCTACAAGGGGATATTCTAAAAGCTCTTTTTTCCACAATAAAATACATTTATCTTGATTTACATAACATAAGATCTCCTTTTTGTTTGCACTTTTTTTTTGGGTGATGGTTGGTAATTGAGGGGGTTAAGGAAACATTAAAACATAAGACAAAATTGAATTACATTGATCATGAATGCCAGATTCCACTGAGAATGTTTCTGAATCTATTGGAGGATAATTTCCTGACAATCTTTTTTGCATCTGAAACTTCAGCTTCTGCTAACTTCTCAATGTTTTTCAGATACCCAGAATTTGCAATTTTCTTTCTGGCACTATTGCAACTTGTTAAAGACACGAGTATAGAAAGCAATAGCTTCTTGTTACCAAAATTTGCCTGCTCAGGATCAAGCAATTGTAGCAGCAAACCAATATTGTGATCACTTTGTACAAATCTCTTTTGGTTTCTTGGCACAATAACCATACTTGATAGTGTTTCAGCTGCCATTTCTCTAACCTCAAATGACTTTGAATCAAGAAAATTCACAAGCGCAGGCATAAATCCAGCATCCCCCATTGTTTTCTTGGCTTCTTCTGATGTTCCACATAGCCAAAATGCTGCCTTTAAGGCCAATTCTTGAAGTGAACCATCCCCATGTCTAAGAAAATACAGAATGTGATCCATAAATCCATTATTCAGCAGAATGTTAACTGAATTCACTGATGAGAAACACAAATTCACAATCCCCCTTAAGGCCATTTCCCTTGCTTTAGACGAGAACAATGATTTCGGATCCAAAACACGAGCTAGAGCTCGTATTCCACCTTCTTTCGTGATCATTTGCCTAGTTGCTTCATCCCCAGAAGCCATACTTTGTAAAAAATCAATTGAACTAATTTGTGTAACCTCATCTTTAGACCTTGCAAGCTTCACAAATACTGAAATTGCACCTTCCTCAATCATAAACCTCTTGATTTCTGCAACTCCAACAAGATTTTTCAACACCCCACAAACTAAACCAACCATTTCACCAACTGAATCAACGTCAGTACATATCTTCAACAAAACAGTAACTCCACCATGAGCTGAAACTGACCATGCATTATCTGAATTCTCTGTTAACTTCTGCAAACATCTTGCAGCAAATTCTTTACTCAAACCATTCCCACACTCTAAAACTCTAATCAGTGGTGCAATTATTCCTGTAGAAATTAAACAACTTCTATAGGATTGATACCCTGCTATGACAGATAATGCCTTAGCTGCCTCTTCTTGAAGATTATCTTCTTGAAAATCAAGAAAATTCACCAACAGATTAACAAAACTATTAACTTCAATTGCAACTTTAACATACCTATCATCTTCTTGAATAACTTCATTCAAGGCAATCAAAGCTTGTTTCTTCATTTCCCAAGAACCAATCTTGAGCCTTGACAACAAATCCCTGATATAAAACTTTATATCATCACGAGAAGCGCCAATACTCGGTCTTGAAACAATAATAGCATAGCTCTGAGTTAGCAAACCGAGAGAGTAAATCTCAGAAATGTTCCTTATATGGTTGTCCAACTTTGAGGAAATTATATCAAGGTCACTTTGCATGAGCAGTTTCCCACTATAAGAAAACTCCATACAATGCTTTGAAAGTTCATTGCAGTTTTTGAGGGTTGCATTAATGGCCTGAAGAGAGCTGCAAAGTGGAGGGTAATTCTCAGTTGAATCACAATTTTCAATGGCAGAGAGACTAGAGAGAAGTTCTTCAAGCTTATTGCGAATAGATTGCCATTTCACAGGAAACACTTTGATTGAATAAGAAAGAGATATGAGTGAAGAAATGAACTCAATTTCTTGCCGGATTCTTGATTTTCCGGCGGGTGATGCAACTGGATTTTGTGCATGTTCCGTTTCAGTAAACATGTTGGATTTATTGGCCCATTTTCCGGCGAGATAGGGTCGGAAGAAATGTAAAGATTCCGGCGAATTAGTTAGAGTTTTGGGAGGAAAATCAAGATAATTCAATAAATTTTATCTTGAGGAGAAAGAATACCTCTGCCTATATTATTCATGCTTATCTTCAGTTGATGTACAGATGTTGGGAACGGACCAAATGACCAAAATAGCCTTGGCAACTGTGTGACAAATGGGTCGTTTAGTGCGAAGATATAGGGGTAGTTTTGATATATCAGCTGTAGTGGCTAGTTAGATGAAACAAGTTAAATAAGAATGGGAGAGTTATTAGGGAAACTGCTTTGGACTCTTGGAAGTTAGATAGGTCCAAATTTTTATACACCAAGAGAGATTACAGCAATTTAAAAAGAAAACAAACAATGATGGAATTACTAGAAACAATTTTTTTATATTTTATAGTGTATCAGAAGTTTCGTTTCATCTTTTACCAATCATTTCGAAATTATGCAGAATCTTTCTTAATTATTTGCTCCATTTGAATGTCTAAATCAATAGACAGCAGAATTTTTCTTTTTCCTTTTATTACTTGTAAACTGAAGTCCTTTCCTTAGGGGTGACAGGAAAGTTAATATAAGCTCTAGCTGCAAATAAAATGGGGGAAGTTTATATTAGGCTGCAAGTATTAGGAAAGGAGAATAAAAAATCAACGATTTTATTTTATAAAGTCATTATCCTATCATGAAATGGTTCGATCCACAAAACAGTAGCTTCCGTTGTTGCAAAAATGTAGCTTCACAGGCACCAAAGGATGTGATGCATTGGATGCCACTCCTTTTCCCTTAACCAGAGATTTTGAGTTCGAGCCTTAGGTATAAAACAATCCTTAGTAGGGAGCGCTTTTTCCCGAATAGGGCCTTCCTCGACGCGAATTCAAATATAGTCGCGTTCCAATGCGGATACCGGACACCGAATGGGAAACCAAATAAAATATATAGCTTCACAACGAATCTTACTTGCGATGTTCTTTTTGTTATTTTCTATTGTTGCTTTTGCGTGTAGTCATCTATTATTTTGCTCATATAACTGTTGTTATATGCTACTTTCATGTCAACAACCCTAACCCTAGATGGAACATGATACCCATACTAAAATGTGAAGATATTATAGAGAAATTTTGAAGAACAAAAAAAAATTGGATGCAGTAGTGTAGTCTAGTCAAGATAGAAGGTTTGATTAACATGATAGAGAAAGAGGGAAATGCAATCTTTAACTTCTCGAAAGCAGTTTGCACAATCTTTTATCCTTGGTTTGATCTAATTGGAGACATTTTAATCTACCAAAGTATGCTATTGGACTACCCTTAACATGATGTAATTTTATTAGCTTTATATCAGAAATAAAAATATATAATTTTTTCTAAAAGGCCTCAGCCTATCATACTCGTCCCACTGTACCTCGTCTTTGAACCACTTGGGGGTTTAAGTAGTTCGAAAATATTTTTAACATGATATGATATTGTCTACTTTGAGTCAAACACGCACAATTTTTTCCTAATGCCTCACACCATTAAAAAATTCATATACCTTATATATAGGATTATGATTTTGTAGCTACGAAACTTTATTCGCACGTCACAACTGTAGCAAAATCTTTCACGAGGAATACTATCAAGAGCAAATAAAGAAGTGATTTCACTCTTCACGGAAAGAATTGACACAAAATAACCTATTACGATTTAAATAGAAGAAAACGATTTTATAATAATCTAATAGAATTTATTTTGTATTACTGATCTTCTATGTCTTCATATGAGAATCATCTGCTAAATTGAACAATATAACTGAAAGAATATTTATTATTGGTTATATGATTAGGAAGATAAAAACAAGTTTAACAAGAACGGGGGAGTTAACAGGGAACTGCTTTTGGACGGATGTTCAAGTTTTATGCTCCATATATAGAGGCCTCATTTAAAAGAAAATCTCACCAAATCTGAAATAATGTTATAAATAGAATTTTTTATGCGGAATATCTATATTTATAGAGATTTAGAGTTTATTACTTGGTAGCTAGGTCATTCTTTTCTTATAAATAGAATGTTCTACTCCATTGTAATTTAATTCCAAATTCATTAAGAATTTTCTCTCCGTACGTTTCTTTGCATGTTCTTCTTCTTCTTTTGTTATTTTCATCATATGTTATTAGCACGAGACTCTAACCAGTTGAGTTGAAGCTTTGGGATTAAGCATACATGATTGTCAATTATTCCATGAACTTCCTTCATGATTAAATTTTGAATTGAATGTAAGTATTTTATTCTCTTTCAAACTCTTACATTCTATAATTTGATTTTAAATACAAGCAAAGACGATAAATTTTGATTGTAACTCTAATGGAGTTTGCAAGAAATTATAACCATCCAAAGTAGTAAAATTTCTATGCCTTACCATGATCAAATTCATTTATGATTGTGCACAAAGAATTGAAAATACGTCCAATTGAATTTGCTCCATTCTCATTCCCTTAAGAGAATGTGATAGCAGTATCTGATAAGTCTAAAAGAAGACAAACTTATTACTATAAATATATCAATGGATGTGGACGTGACAATAGATAAAATTATAATCGTCATCATTGTGGTAATGAGAATAATAAGGATTCTTAAATTTCTCCTTCACTTTGTGAAATTAATGTTTGTCATCGATTTGACATGAGATTTCATAAAACATATATACATGACTATTGCACATTCATGATGTGAATGTGACAAAATGTGATTTATGAATACATATTCATTCTTGGAAGAATGTAAACGTGCTACTGGTAGTGAATATACCGCAATCACCTCTATGATGCGGTTTGGGAGAAAATAAGAAAATAGTATCATTATTATGGCATAAATGGTCATTGGTCACGTACTTATTGTACGCCAAAATATTTTGATATTGTGATTATTAAAGACGGTGATGCAAGAAACAGATCTTGCATATTATTTTAACCATAACCATAATTGTATAATTTCATTCTTTAAAGAGATATTTACCATATGGATGTTGATGAACATGTGGTATTACAAAATTAATTGAAAACTCTGCAAGAGCCAATTATACTACTTTGGAGAAACACAGTTGATTACCAATAATGTATTGTGATGTAGTAAGTCTCAAAGAAACTTATTCAGTTTTCAAAGAATACGCGAAACGGTTGATTATATTGAGATTATAAATAAAAGAAAGATTCAATATCTTCTATTACTACAACTTGTAGCTGTATAATATGTATATGAAGAGCTACCCGCTTTATTCTCTAATTTGTACTATATAAATAAAAGAATGCAACAACAAAGTAAAAGTTTATTAATATAAAAATCCATATCATAATAAAGTTGAACTATATTGATAATTGCACACGTCATGGTGTAAACCTGAAGTTTATCAATTTTTATAATTTATTCAGTTGGCATAATTGATTTTGCCATGAAGTGAAAAGTAAAAGAGAATTCACATGGGTAAATATTAAAGAACTAGAAAGTTCTTTATAAATTCTCTTACATTACTTGTTCTTATTAATATACCAACTAAAATTGAGATTGAATCCCATGAATGTTGAAAATATCTGTATGCATGAAAATTTTATTAAAATTAAATCCATAAAATAATTTAGATTATATTTTAAAATCAAGATACATTAGTCCAAATAAATATTATGGGCTAATATAATTGAATTAATTATTTAAGTCTAATAAATATTGACTGGGCTAGCCCATTTAATTGGGCTAAAATAATGAGTCCACTTCATTAAGCCCAAGTTGTCATATTCCTCGAGGCCTAGCTTGGTGCCACGTGTTAAATGATTGTGGCAAGTCAAATGGAAGAGCCAATGATATCATGACACGTGTCAAAATAATAAGGCATAACAAGTCACACTAAAAGACAATGAAATTGTGCCACATGTGCAACTGACATGTTCTGGCCAATCAAATACGGCCTTCTCACACTTTAATTTGATCGGTCGGAAAGAGTTTGTTCTTATCATAACTCTTCACTCCACAACTATAAATAGGGATCTTCATAACTCAAAAAAGAGACCAGAAGTTATGACAAGAAGCAAGAGAGAGCTTGTGGATCAAACTCCTCAAATTTCTCTACAAGTTTCAAGCTTCAAGCAATCAAGTTCAAGCTCAAGAACAAAGAACAAATCAAGGTCAAGTTCAAGCAATCAAGCTAAATCTCAAGAACAAGATCATTGTTCGTGGCGACAATTACATATTCAAGATCAAGCTCAAAGGCCCTTAAATTTATTTGCTATTGGAAAGAAGAATCAGAGGAATCATAGAAATTGTAACACTCAAATATTTGAAATAAAATACTACAACTGTTGCAACATTTTTCGGTCTTAATTAATTTCTCGAAGAAATTTATTGTCTAAAAATTCTAGCATGCCCAATGGGATAATATCTACCTCTCATCTCAAGTTTTAAATCACCAAAGTCCAAGAACATTAAAATGGCTTCAATGAAAATCAACTCCGGTTCAACTTCCACCAAGACTGCTAACTCCAAGTTCTATGCTGATGTGGAAAGCATCCTCGATGTTACCTTTGGAAGCTTTGGACCAGTTACGATGAACAAAGAGAGCTCTTTAGGACAACAAGAACCCCAATTGTCGTCCGCATCAACACCTATTTTTGGATCTTCATCCTCAAAAGGAGCAAAATCTTCAACAAACGCACCTAAAGGAGGAAGTGATGTTGTTGAAAAGATTAAGAAAACTCTTTCTTTGATTGACCTCTCCGGATACCGGCGCTCTACTGGGAAGGAAGATGATGATGCTTCAAGTGATGGATCCTTCCCACTTACACCACATAGCGTAAGCCAATCAAGTATCAATATGTGAAATCCCTGCTACTCTCCGTCTTCCACAAAAATTATGCAAGCCATGGTGACTAACACTTCATCTATGAAGGAGCAGTTGGCAAACTTGACGGAAGCCATCATTGGCTTGACCAAATGCACGCAAAATCAATAGGATAGAATTGACAAGCTAAAAAATAGGGTGGGAATCTTTATGGAAGAAGAATCTACCGAAGCACCCGGCAAGATCCCAAAATTTCTACAGAGTGACTCTCCCCCAAGACAAGTAGCATCCACTAAAGCTATTCCTATCACATCTGAAGGGATTATTCCAAACGATCAATTGAAGGAGTTCATTGAAGGAACCATTAAGAACAAAAATGAAGTTGCTGCCAAATCCTCCCTTACATAAGCAAAGTCCTACACTGCAAGGGTCGATATGTTGAAGATGCATACAGGCTATCAACCTCCAAAGTTTCAATAGTTTGATGGTAAAGGTAACTCAAATCTACATATGGTGCACTTTGTTGGTACATGCAACAATACTGGGACTTATGGAGATTACCTCGTCAAGCAGTTTGTCCACTCATTAAAAGAAAATGCTTTTGACTGGTACATGGACCTCGAGGCTTGATCTGCTGATAGCTGGGATCAATTAGAGCAAGAATTCCTCAATCGCATAAGTCCAAAAAAGTACACATTGCCCCAATTGTTGTTCGAATGAAGTATGAAGGAATGTAAGATCACGCTGAAATACCATCCCTCTGTTGAACTTTGGATCCTATTTAATATAAAGGTGGCAAACTTCCATGGTAAATTGATGTCTTCAATGGAATGAAATATAGTCTTTTACTAGGCTACCAAGTATTTGCAATGAAGCCTGGTGATTCATTATGCCTTCAAGTTCGCCGAACCTTCAAATTTTCAGTCTTTAAGTTGAAGTCTGCAAATCCGCCAGTCTTTAAGTTGAAGTATTCAAGCCCACCAAGTCCATCGGTCTTCAAGTTGAAGTCATTAAGTCCACCAGAATTCAAGTTGAGTTGTTTAAGCCCTCCAAGTCTTTAATTTGAAGTCTTCAAGTTTGTTAACTCTTCAAGTTGAAGTTTAAAGTCCATCGCTCTTCAAATTGATGCATAAAAGTCCACCAATTCTTCAAATCCATCAAATCATTAAGTTTGTCGGTCTTCAAATCCACCAAGTCTTTAAGTCGAGGCTTTATAATTTTCCAATTTTAAGGTGGACATTTAAGTCCCTTTGCACCTTAAGTTGGTCCCTTTACAGGTTTGTCCTTAGAAAGAACTTTAATTTTCAATCTAAAGGTGGATGCTTAAATCCCTTTGCACTTTAAGTTGGTCTCTTTGTAGATTTGTATGTCTATATGGTGATATGGATGTGTCCATCTACATGTTGATGCGGATTTGTCCGTATATATGGTGATATGGATGTATCCATCTATATACGATGCAGATTTATCCATCTATATATTGATGCAGATTTGTCTGTCTATATCTTGAGGGGGATTTGTCCGTCTATATATTGATGTGGATGTATCCATCTATTTGTTGATGTGGATGTGTCCATCTATATATTGATGCAGATATGTCCGTCTATCTGTTGATGTGGATTTGTCCATATATATGTTGATGTAGATTCGTCTGTCTATATGGTGATATAGATGTGTCCATCTATATGTTGATGCAGTTTTGTCCGTCTATATATTGAGGGGGATTTGTCCGTCTATATGATGATATGGATTTGTCCGTTTATATGTCTATGTGGGTTTATCCGTCTATATGTTGATGCGAATTTGTCCATCTATATGTTAATGTGGATTTGTCCGTCTATATATTGAGGTGGATGTGTTCGTCTATATGTTGATGTTGATGTATCCGTCTATATGGTGATAGGGTTTGTCCGTCTATAAGTTGTTATGGATTTATCCATCTATAAGTTGTTTGCAGACTAATATGTCTATAAGTTGTTAGAAGATCCGTCTATCTATAAATTGTTGTGGATATAACCATCTATAAGTTATTGCGCTTTATCCTTCGATGGGACTTCACGGAGTTTCTCGTCAACTTAGTAATCGACGACTTTTCTTCTTGGACCTACAAAAAAGAAAAAAGACAACAAAACAAGAAAAACACAAGAAAAGAATAAGAAATTATCTTCGCATTAATACTTCCGAATCCGCAAAACTAAAATCAAGTGGCTTGCGAAGACTAAATAATGCTCAAAAATTATGAGCGCATGGATTTATATAGGTTTGTAAAACTAGATTTAAATATATTGATCTTCCTAGAAGCCCAGTTTGGTTCCACGTGTCAAATAACGTGGCACGTCAAGTCAAATAGAAGAGCCAATGGGATAATGCCACATGTCAAAATGACAAGCCATGCCAAGTCACACTAAAAGGCCAATGAAATCGCGTCACATGCGCAAGTGACATGTTCTGGATAATCAAATACGGCCTTGTCACACTTTAATTTGATTAGTCAGAAAGAGTTTTTTCTTATCATAACTCTTCACTCCCACAACTATAAATAGGGAAAAATTTATGACAAGAAGCAAGAGAGAGCTCGTGGATCAAACTCCTCAAATTTCTCTACAAGTTTCAAGCTTCAAGCAATCAAGTTCAAGCTCAAGAACGAAGAACAAATCAGGGTCAGGTTCAAGCAAACAAGCTAAAGCTCAAGAACAAGATCATCTTTTGTGGCGATAATTACATATTCAAGATCAAGCTCAAAGGTCCTTGAATTTATTTGCTATTGGAAAGAGGAATCAGATGAATCATAGAGATTGTAACACTCAAATATTTGAAATAAAATATTACGATTGTTGCGATATTTTTCGGTCTTGATTTTAATTTTTCGACGCAATTTATTACCTACAATATCAAAGGTGAATACGGGTCCATCCTGCCATGTATACCACATAAGATGCATCTATAAGATGGTTACATATGCGATTATTACTAACCCGAAACATGGTGTTTGCAAGGTAACTTGTTCAAGAATTTAATTTTGGAGTATAATTTTTAGATTTTTTATTCAAGATAGTTCTTCTTGATAAGTTGATTTACATCACAGTTGATTTAGAAAAATGATTTATTGAGTGCCTCCACTTAATAGCTAAACAATTGCTTATGAGAGTAAAGTTTTGTATATCACTTTAGTATATGTTATATACGAAAGTATATTATTTCTTCACTCACAAGTGGTTCGGATTCAGGAACCAAATCATTCCATCTTATTGTTATTGATGTGCGGTGTATATTTTGATGAACACCATAACACAAAAAGATGAATATAAAAATTGAGGAAGCAAGTTAGTTTTTCTAACATGAGTGGGAGACAAGATAAACAATTGAGAAAAAGTTATGCGTAATGAATTATCATGTGTACATCTAGATCCTTTTAATAAGGTAATATGAACTTGAAGTTCATAAAAGATAATTCAGCTGCAATATATTACAAACATGCAAGACGCATTTGCTGACCCAAAGAAAATAACTATATTCTCGTTACAAATGTTCATATTAAGTCCTAGAAGGACAAAGTCTATGGTAAGCTTAAAGCGCATAGAAAATTGGTTTGAAATAAAATTTTTGATAAAGAAGATGAGCAAATAATCATAATAAAGGAGGCAAGTAATCTAGGAGATCACATGACATAATACTTTATAAAGTCTCATGACAGGTATCTGAATATATGAATGAAGAGATCTCTACGTTATATCTTTATGAAAATAAAGAGGTTGGAAACGTTATAAAACTTTTGTCGACGATATCTATGATAGCGCTAAGTATAGATGAGGATCTTAAGTCTGGAGAAACAATTCAAGTAAAATTTGGTTTCATATGAAAGACAAGTAGTTTTGGACCTGCAGTTCAAACACTTAAAGTAGAAAGTCAATGGTGTGTGCTATCACCTTTATGTATCTTATATGTCTGGCATGACATTCAAACTCGATGCAAATCTAAACTCTATTTATATGGCTTATTGACTATACTTATATTGCAATCCATGAACGATTTAAAATGCTGATAGCATATGTAATTCTTGAAGAATTTTTTGGTCATGAATGACCACATCCTAAGTGAAATTTATGCACAAAGATATCTCGCTATAACTATAAGCATGATAATGTGATAGCGAGGATTTTTAAGGTGCAATATATTCATTGAAGTTAATATGATTGATTTATTCACCAAATCTTTGCTGACGTCAACCTTCAAGAACCTAGTGCACAAAGATTGGGATGTGAAGGCTCGAGGATGTGAATTTATGCTCTCATCAGGGGGAGTTAATGCACGTTGCTCTCTTTTTCCCTTACAAAGTTTTGTCCCACTAGATTTTCCTTGCAAGGTTTTTAATGAGGCAACCAAAAGGCGTATTGTTAGATATGTGCACTCTTTTTTCTTTCTCTAATAAAATTTTTCCATCAGGTTTTATTTTAGTTAAGGTTTTAACGAGACACATTATCTATTGAATAGATATTTAGGGGGAATGTCATGAATAGAATTTTATTTATGTTGAATGTCTATATTTAGAGAGATTCTATGGTTTATTACTTGGTGGATAAGTTACTCTCTCCCTATAAATAGAGGGTTCTACTCCATTATAATTCAATCCCAAATTCAATAAAAAATCTCTCTCCCTGCGTTTATCTGCAATGTTCCTCTTCTTCTTTTATTATTTTCATCACAAATAATAATTTTTCCTATCCTGGATAAAAAAGTATATATTTCAAGAAGTATCATAAACAAGAAATTCAGCTTTATATAATGAAATTTTTTAGGGACAGAAAGAGTGTATAAAAAGTTTCAATTCATCTTTTAGCAACAACTTGAAAACAGAGTATATGACATCTTTCTTAAGTAAGTTCTGTTCAAATAATGCCTCGATAGACAGCACCAAGTTTTTTTGCAGTGTTTTTTAAAGAAGTGGTCCACTTTTGGGAGAGAGGAACATCTATGCGAGCTCAAATTGCAAATATGGGGACAGCGTAAACATGGCGTCAAGGGTTAGGACTAGTGAGTTTTACATTGATGACTTTTATAGGCTTTATATTTATTTTAATGGTTCAGTTCAGCCGATTTATAAAATTTCTATTCGTATCAACTTTTTTGTTGTTCTATTCTTTATAACTAAAATTAAATTTTTTTAAAATCATCTCAATTTCGCTTTGATATCGATATAATGCGGTTAATTTTTTAAATATTTTTAAACATTATGTAAGAGTCTGTTACGATCCAAATTCACTAGTCATGATGACACTTAACTCGACCCGTTAGGTAAGCCAACTAACAGTTGATACAATCCAAATGAGATTTATAGGAAAACTATGAAATTGTTTTTGAACTTTTATTTAGTAACCCAAGAACTGGTAATACGAATCATGGGCTTCTACGAATTTAGATTTTCAAAAGTGGTACAAAATCTATTTGAAAGTTATATAAACAGATTAACAAAATCTAAAGCTACCAAGGACAAGTGGTAGCTATGTTCCGAACATCTTCAGACTCAGCTCTCGACATCACCAGCAGCTGCACGCCAAAATCTGCACGCAAGGTGCAAAAGTATAGTATGAGTACAACTGACGCCATGTACCCAATAAGTGTCTTATCTAACCTCGTCAAAGTATTGATGAGACTTTTTAGTTAAAAGATACTCATTGATAAAACCTGCAACGTAAACTAGCAATAAAACTATACTACGATGAAACAGAAAAGAGTTCACAAAACGAAGTACTAGAAGAGATCTCAATTCAACACTTTCCAATATCTCGACCAATGTTTTCCTTAGAACGAAAATCAATAACCACGATAGTCATTCCATAACTTTCACAGCATGAAGAATGCACTCAAATATCAATTCAATTGCACGACAATATCTTTTATGCATTTATCTTATCCGCAACAAATGTGTATAATAGTACAAATCGAATGACAGAATTGCCGATAACAGTAATGACAAGTAGGAAATACACAAGTAGCAATAATAAACGAGGATATACATATGGACAATAGTAATAAAGTAGGCGAAAAGCGTATGAGTAATAACAATAATTAGGAAACGGGAACATAAACTTCAACAAACTAGCATGGTGGTGGCCTAAAGATGGATATAACGAATAAGAGGGGGAACACATGATCTTCATAAGCTATCAAGTAGAGGCAAGAATTACTAACATGATAGAAGGTTTGTACAAAAGTGCTACAAAATAGATACGACACGGATATAATTATGATGGTAGAAAGTAGGCATGGTATTTGTAACTTTAGCAAGTAGAAGGTGTAACACCACATAAATTTGAATAAGTTGTAGATATATTAAATGACTATTCATGTGATGGTTATTAATTGGTTATTATAATAAATGTACGAGACAAATCATAAGTGATTTGGGCTCCAAGGAGAGGCCTAAGTCTAAGCCAAGTTAGCAATTACATGACAGACCAATAATTTCAAATGAACACGCACAAGACTTCACTTAAGATACGCCTATCTACCTGTATATTAAGAGTTTTTTTGATGAAAAACATATCAAATTAAATCTATTTGAGTTTAGTTTCTAACGCATCAAACTGCTCGTTATTTGGACATTCCTACAAGAAGTTATGACTAAATTACTAAAGATATACCACCCTGTTATTTTGGCGGACAGCGAAGCGAGCTCGCATAACCAAAGTAGACGTGGATTTTGTCTTCCGTTAAATGCAATGGACAACGAAGCAAGGACACTTCACTAGAGTAGACGCTCCCTAGTCCCTGCTCTTATAAGCCAATTTCAGGGTTCATTTTTCCCTAGTTCTTTTGGACGAATTTTGGGGTCTTCTTCCACCCTCTCAAGACCTCCACTCCCTCCCATCTTCAAGGTAAGCAATCTCCATTAACTTGGTATGAAAATTTATTATTCTTATACTAGCACTGATGAAATTTACTCATAAAATACATAGATGTTCAAGAAATTCCCTCAAGAATTCAAAGGAGGGTTTTGCAAGATTTCTTCCAAAAGGTAATCCTACACCCTTAGACTTACATGTATGAATTTATTATGGGTATATTAGTGTGAATTAAGTTTTAAGACTCTTGGTGTTGTGACTAGAAGCCATAAGTTCCTAATATAAATACATAATTATTGTAGAGATTGGAAGGTGTTTATTTAATGGAACTTTATTGGTTAAGGGTATTGTTTACCTTATGGATGATTAAGAATAATGTTAATTATAACCATTTGAGACCTTAGCATTTATCCAAGAGCAAGAGAATCGGTTATTGGGTGTAGAAACACCACTAATAGGGATTATGAAGCTTTATACTCACCAAGTGTTCGATAAAATGCCTAAGTGACCAAAACATGGATATTGTTGCTAATTTGGAATCATTTTGAATTGTATTGATATAAATTAAAGTTGAAAGGGTTGGCGAATATTGTATTATGCCCAAGAGATGAAAGTTAAGGTATGTGAGGCTAACTCTCTATGTTTGGGAATGTTAATGATTCTCCCTACACTATGTTTCTTTTATGACGTTACTAATTGCCTTAGAAATACAGTTAAGCCTAGTTCCTTGAACAGTTGTGGAACTTCTATTCTCTAGCTTCATAACTCACTCATGACTTTCATTCTGAACGTTGTGAGCTCAATGTATATTTAATATAGACTTGGTTTTGACGCCCCGAGTCTTTGTTTAGATTACTTAGTATGACATATACAATTGAAAGTTTAGTATTCATAATCAGTTCAAGAATACATGTCTCAGTCTAGTCCTATTTAGTATTCCAGTATTATGTAACTCAGTGTGATTCAGTATTCCGTTATTTTGTAACTCAGTGTGTTCCAGTATTCCAGTATTATGTAACTCAGTGTAATTCAGTATTTCACTATCATATATTGCAGTATAATTCTCAGTTCCTGAATGTTGAACACCTGTATTTGGGCCTGTGGCCGCAGTTTATGCTTTATGCATCTTTGGGCCTGAGGCCGCAGTTTATGCTTTATGAATTTTTGGGCCTGAGACTACAGTTAATGCTTTATGCATCTTTGAGCCTGAGGCTGCATTTTATGCTTTATGTATTTTGGACCTGAGGTTGCAGTTATGTATACATATACTTGGGCCCGAGGCTGCAGTTGTGCACATATATATATTGGGCCTGAGGTTGCAGTTTGATACTCATATAAACAGGTTGTTTATCATTTAGAAGTCCTTTATTCAGTTTAATTATCAGTTATCAGTTATCAATTATCTTTTTAGTTATCAGTTATTAATTATCTTTTCAGTTATCTATTAAGTTATAAGCTATCTTTTCAGTTATCAGTTCAGTTATCAGCTATCATTTCAGTTATCAGCTTAGTTTCTGTTTCAGAAGTTATTTTTCAGTTGCTTTACATACCAGTACAATTCAAATGTACTAACGTCTCTTTTTGCTTGGGGCCTGCATCTCACAATGCAGGTAATGATTTACAGGTCGACGATGCAAAGCGCTAGGATTCTCGTACCAGCTAATTTGGTGATCCCTAGTTCTTTCAGGGCATTATCATTACTTTATAGCCTTTCAGTATTTACAGATAGTTCGTATTTTTAGTACTCCAATAGTGGTTTCATAGACTAGAGTAACAGTTAGACAGAGTCTCACACTGTTCATATTAAGCTATGTTGACTATAAATATGTTTCAAAATTATATTAATATTTTCATACTTTAACATTTATCATTCAGGCTTTCAGTATATCAGCATGTGTTATTTTATCTTCCGCAGTTAGTATTTCATGATATCATATGTTGATTTAGCCAGCCAGTTGGTTTGCTCGGTCATATGTAGTCAGGCACTGAGTGTTGTGTTACGTCCAAGACCAGGTCGGGGGCGTGGAAAAGCTTGGTATTAGAATACTAGTTTCAAGAGTCATCGGGAGTCTATGAAGCCGTGTCTAGTGGAGTTTCCTTTATATGTTTGTGCTGGCCACTCATATAAACAGTTAACTACAAGGACATTCATGATTGTCTCATTTCTTTCTATTTTAGATCGTGTCATGAAGCTTAGAGCGATTGTTAACCTTCTGTTCCTATCGAATTCCAAACGTATTGGATGCCCAAGTAACGTGCAGGAAAAACCTAAGGTTATAGAGAGGACAATTGCACATTGGGTATAACTATGGAGTACATGTTGGTAACAAATGAGATTTGAGAGGATTTTGAAAGTGGGATGTAATGGATAGTAGTACAAATTAAAGCATAACCTAATCAGAAAGTACAAAAGTAGTTATCATGTTTTATGGTTGTCATTTTATCTTATTACCAGTTATACGATCTTTCAGTTAGCAAGTTTATGGTTATTCAGGATGCCAGTTATCAGTTATTCAATTACTAGATCTTCAATTTTCAGTGTATCAAAATTTTGGTGACTGGTGATATACAGTGATGCCTATGGGTGCTAAAAAAAAATTTAAGTAATAGTGATTATAACGACATCTTTGCATGTTATAGGCATTAAGACCCAAGACTCACTAGATGGTGCATGAAGTGATTATTATATGTGTATGGCAGTGTATCCGCATGTCAAACATCACAGTGTAATAGGTTAAGAATTCAACCGCAACACGCATAGAATTGATCAGTATCGTTTTGGACAGAAAATAGCCTAACAGAAATATAGCTAAGAATTTATGATGTACGAAATAAGGAACAAAGGCAAGTGAAAGTGACTTTTAGGGAATGATTTTAAGGTGGTTAGATTTATTCAAATCAGAACTTGAAAGTACCATGTTAGTGAATTTGTATACGAAATGGCTATTATATTGAGATAAAAAATATGCCAGCCCCCCTTCACATGATGTGACTATGTGTTTAGGCCGTAGGTTTATACTCTGAAGTGATTTTGACGTGTATAGAAAGTTTGGGGTTAGATATTCCAATTTTTTTTAAGATAGATGAAATTTCTCTAAGTGTGATCCATGTGCCTAGTTCAAAAAGAATAATAGTGTACGGTAAGAGAATATGGTCAGATGATCAGGAAAGTTGGATAAACCTTATGCTTCACTTTAGTTATTCAAACCAGAGAAAAAAAAATGATGCTAATAGGTAGTTATTAAAAGAATAGTAAATAAGCTTTGAGTAAATACCGTAAATTAGCAATTTCAGCAGAGCTAGTAGAGGTAAGATTTGATTTACTTAGCCGAGTTAACTCTAGTGATTGGATGATAGTTTGAAATATCGAACATATGTTAGAATCCAAAGAGTTTAAGTTAAACCCGAAGTACAGTGACAGTGAATATATATATATATATATATATATATATATATATATATATATATATATATATATATATATATATATATATATATATATAGCTAGTAGTAAAAGAGCAAGCAGTAGAAGAATAGCTTTTAGGAATTATCGAAATGTGGTTTCTCCAAGATGATATTGTGAGCAGAGTTAAATTATTAAGATGGTGTATGATATTTGTGGGTACATTATCTTTCCGTTATGTGAATAATATAGTTTTTCTAGCTCAGGAGTAAGTTGGAAGATGAGTCGTCATTGACGTAGAGTGCAAGGAATTTCAAAAAATAAGGAAAGTTATTTGGATCCCAACAAAAAGAAAAGGATCCGCAAGTATAAGATCTTTGGTCTAAGGGGTGATGTGAAAATTTTCAGTAAGTCTAATTATAGATTTGAAACACAAATAGTTAGCATGGAATATGAAAAAGAAAATCAGTTCGGTAATAAGGAAATTGTATAATTACCACAAGGAATAAGTCTAGCATGTGTAAGAAACATAAAGTGAGTATAATGATCACCGAGCTTAGTTATTGGTGATAAAGTGATCATAGAAAAGCTATAACATCATTCCCAGTTATGTATTACGAGGACAGTGCCATTGCACGAGACCCTTCCGATAGTGGTCAGAAACTTAGCTCACAGCAAGACTGTAAGCGTTTTCAGGAAATGCTTAGGAAGATAATCAAGTGTGGGAAGTATAGCTCGTGAATGAGGTAGAAAAGGGAACTATGTTGAAGTAAGTTCATTGCTTAGCCAAGGTAGGGGTTTAAGTTTTGGACATCAAAGATAGTGGAGTTGTTATCTAGAATAAGAAATGTTCCTCCTTAGTAGCCGAAGTGAAGGAGAAACGGTTTGTTGAAGGAAGGAATTCACAAACACAAGACTATGGCTTTTGAACAAGGGGGAGATAATAGTACATTGAGTTACCCCGATAGATTATGTGTTCCAACCATAGATGGACTTAGTGTGGGAGGAAGATGTTAGAATTCCATATATCCATGTATTCTATCCACCCAGGTTACCCAAACATGGGTACCTCAAGTGAAAGTCGAGCAGCAGAAAACCAAGTGTTTATCTCAGACCACACACATTTTTTAGTGGAGATGGTAAATATGGACCTGATAATAGTATTGTCTCCTCATGTTGAATTGAAAGCATGATTTTTATGGGCGAAGTTGTAGATTTCCAATTAGTTGGTTCGAGGTTGGAGAAGTGGAAATTGTTGGGACCAAATTTGGTCAATCAGTCGATGAAGAAAGTCAAGTTTGATTAAAGAGAATTTGAAGATAGCTCAGAGTCGCCAAAAATCCTATTCGAACATGAAACATAGAGACCTAGAGTTTCAAGTTGACGATTAGGTGTTTCTAAGCGTTTCGCCTATGAAAGGTGTTATAATATTTGGAAAGAAAGGAAAGCTCAATTCCAGATACATCATCCCATATAGAATCATATGAAGGATCGGGTAAGTAGCTTATTAGTTAGAATTTCCACCATAATTAGCAGTTATATACCAGTATTTCATGTGTCATGTTATAAAATTCAAGTTTCCAGTATTCAGATCTCATGTCACGACATTCATGTTTCTAGTATTAAGATCTCATGTTAGAACATTCAAGCTAGTTTAGTACTCGGATACTCATTTCAGTCCAGTACTCAGATATTCATGCTAGATTAGTACCCAGATATTAATGTCAGTTCAGTAATCAGATGTTCACGTCAGTTCAATACTCGATTATTCATGCCAGTTCAGTATTCATATATCCACGTTAGTTTAGAATTCACGTATTCGTAACAAACAAGTGTTCATGTATATGTATCATGTTATGCATATTATTATGCCCTACGGAGCTAGTGTTATGCTCTGTTAGCTGGTAGGTATTTGGAGAAATGTTGAATGTATCTAACCTTCTCATTCATGCCTTATATTACAATCTCCATGTATTTCAGTATTTAGTCAGCTTAGTAGCCATTCAGTCTAGTACCTCATCTGTTCAATAATCGTATATTCATTTAGTTTAGTAAACAAGTATTAATGAAAGTTATGTTTCTACCATACCCGTTTAAGGTTCGGAGTAAGCCGAAGTTACAATCAGGACAATCATTTGAGGAGGATGATCGCAAGGGGGAGATAATATAACACCGCGTAAAGTTGAATAAGTTGTGGATACATTAAATGAGTATTCATGTGATGGTTATCAATTGGTGATTATAATAATTTTACAAGAAAAATCATAAGTGATTTGGTTCCAAGGAGAAGCCTAAGTCTAAGCCAAGTTGGAAATTACATGATAGACTAAAAATTCCAAATGAGAATGCACAATACCTATTTTAGGACAAGCATATCTACCTGTATATTAAGTGTTGTGTGATGCAAAACCTATCAAATTAAATCTCTTCGAGTCTAGTTTCCAATGCATCAAACTTCTCGTCATTTGGACATTCCTAAATAAAGTTATGACCAAATTACTAAAGATATACAACTCAGTTATTTTGGCGGACAGCGAAGAGAGCTCGCTTTACCAAAGTAGACGCGGATTTTTGTCTTCCCTTGAATGCAATGGACAGCGAAGCGAGGACACTTTTCTGGAGTAGACGCTCCCCAGTCCCAGCTCTTTTAAGCCAATTGCAAGTTTCATTTTTTCCTAGTTCTTTTGGATGAATTTTGGGGTGTTCTTCCACCATCTCACGACCTCCAACCCCTTCCATCTTCAAGGTACGAAATCTCCATTAACTTGGTGTGAAATTTTATCATTCTTATACTAGCACTGATGAAATTTACTCATAAAATACATAGATGTTCAAGAAATCCTTCAAGAACTCAAAGGAGGGTTTTGCAAGATTTCTTCCAAAAGGTAATCCTACACCCTTAGACTTACATGTATGAATTTATGAGGGGTATATGAGTGTGAATTAAGTATTGAAACTCTGGGTATGGTGACGAGAAGCCATAAGTTCCTAATATAAATATATAATTATTGTAGAGATTGAAGGTATTTATTTAATAAACTTTATTGGTTAAGAGGTGTTGTTTACCTTATGGGTAATAAAGAATAATATTGATTATAACTATTTGAGACTTTAGGATTTATCCAAGAGCAAGAGAATCGGTTATTAGGTGTAGAAACACCACTAATAGGGATTATGAATCTTTATACTTACCTAGTGTTCGATAAAATGCCTAAGTGACCAAAACATAGATATTGTTGCTAATTTAGAATCCCTTTGAATTGTATTGGTATAGATTAAAGTTGAAAGGATTGGCGAATGTTGTATTATGCTCAAGAGAAGGAAGTTAAGGTATGTGAGGCTAACTCTCTATATTTGGGAATATTAATGATTCTCCCTACACTATGTTTCTCTAATGACGTTACTAATTGCCTCAGAAATACAGTTAAGCCTAGTTCCTTGAATAGTTGTGGAACTTCTATTCTCTAGCTTCATAATTCGCTCATGACTTTCATTCTGAACGTTGTAAGCTCAGTGCGTATTCAATATAGACTTGGGTTTGATGCCCCCGAGTCTTAGTATATATTACTTAGTATGACATATACAGTTGAAATTTTAGTATTCATAATCAGTTCAAGAATACATGTCTCAGTCTTTTTCTATTCAATATTCCAGTATTATGTAACTCAGTGTGATTCAGTATTCCATTATTATGTAACTTGTGATCCAGTATTCTGGTATAATGTAACTCAGTATAATTCAGTATTTCACTATCATTTATTGCAGTATGATTATCAGTTCCTGAATGTTGAACACCTATATTTGGGCCTGAGGCCGTAGTTTATGCTTTATGCATCATTGGGCCTCAGGCCGCAGTTTATGCTTTATGCGTCTTTGGGCCTTAGGCCGCAGTTTATGCTTTATGCGTCTTTAGGCCTGAGGCCGCAGTTTATGCTTTATGTATTTTGGACCTGAGGTCGCAGTTATGTATACGTATACTTGGGCCCCAGGCCGCAATTGTGCACACACACACACACACACATACATATATATATATATATATATATATATATATATATATATATATATATATATATATATATATATATATATATATATATATATATATATATATATATATATATATATATATATATATATATATATTGGGCCTGAGACCGCAGTTTAATATTCAGATAAATAGGTTGTTCATCATTCAGAAAAGGGAGTATTCATATCCTTAGTTCCTTTATTCAGTTCGATTATCAATTATCTTTTTAGTTATTAGTTGAGTTATCGGTTATCAGTTATCTTTTCAGTTATCCGTTCAATTATCAGTTATCAGTTATCTTTTCAGTTATTAGTCAGTTACCAGTTCTCTTTTCAGTTTCAGTTTTAATAGTTAATATTTCAGTTATCAGCTTAAATTCAGTTTCAGCAGTTATAATTCTTTTTTTTAGTTGCTTTACATGCCATTACAATTCAAATGTATCGATGTCCCTTTTTTGCCCGGGGCCTGCATCTCACAGTGCAGGTAATAATTTACAGGTCGACGATGCAGAGAGCTAGGATTCTCGTACCAACTATTTGGTGATCCTCAGTTCATTCGGGGCATTATCATTACTTTACAGCATTTCAGTAATTACAGAAAGTTAGTGTTTGCAGTACTTCAATAGAGGCTTCATTGACTAGAGTAACAGTTAGACAGAGTCTCAGACTATTCATATTAAGCTATGTTGACTAAAAATATGTTTCAAAATTGTATTAATATTTCCGCACTTTAATTTTTATCATTCAGACTTTTAGCATATCAGCATGTGTTAATTTATCTTCTGCAGTTTGTATGCTATGATGTCATATGATGATTCAGTCAACCAGGTTGTTCGTTCGGTCTTATGTAGTCAAGCCCCAAGTGTCGTGTTACTATTGGGCATAACAGAAGGCATTAGCAACACAATAATAATTAAGATATAGGATAGGTACAAGGCAATAATGACAAGTCACATACGAACCATAAGTAAGACAAAAATAGGTCAATCTAAAGGCATGAATGTATACACAAGAAAAATATATCACAATATAATGCATGTCTCTCGTCCTCGCCTGCACGGAAACACCCATATGCCATGAACTCATAAATATAAAAGCATGATGATATAAATGAAATGGCACGACATCACTCTTTGTGCTTTATACTCACATAACATGGCACGTTATTACCCTTCGTGGTTTATACTTTCATAACATGGCACGACATCACCATTCGTGCTTTACAATCTTCCTTACCAAGCATATGTATATTCATGGTAATTAAGGTAGGATTCTTAAATAACATCAAGGAGAGTATTTAAATGAATATTCCAAGCGAATCTCAATCACAACTTTCAAGCCAACAATAGTCCAATAACCCCTTAAGAATCTTATTATTCAAGTATTTCAACAAATCTCACGAATGATCTACAACACGAGTATAGAATCTAGTATCTCAAGAATATCGACCGTAACAATGTATCAATGATTAAGCATAGTGATGACAGAATTAGACACATCAATGCTTCTCAGAATTTCGTCAAATGTATTCAAGTTATAATAAACTAAGTCTTGGTTTCTAACATTTAATTCTATATTCTTAGAATCTATGAGATAAGTATGACATGAAGCAAGAAACTCACGTTATTCTATAAGGCATAGTTCGTAGCATAATCTAACCCCAAGCATAATTAACCCTAGCACATGCATATATGCTCGTCACCTCATATATGTATTAGCCTCGGATGTCGCAAATAATGTCAAATAGTAGGAAAAATCCTCTCAATAAAGTTAGGCAAGACACTTACCTCAATTCGACTAACTCAATACTGAATTTAGCCTTTTCCTTTACAAAATCACCTCCGCTCGGCTCAATCCAATGGTTTGGTATGAAAATCACTTTACAAAATCACCTCCGCTCAGCTATATGCAGGCTGCAGATGTTGCATTTGTGACATTGGATTCAGAAATGCGAACCTCGAAAAAGCAAAGAACCCTTTGCAAAAGCGAAGTTTTAAATTCTATGTTGCCTTCGAAAATGTGAAAAATGGTCTTTCACAAAAGTGAGCAGTTGGTTGCAAAAGCAAACGTACCCAGCCCAGGACTTTATGACAAATACGATACTGAGTCCGCAAATACGAACTCAACAGGCTTCGCAAATGTGAGTCCCTTCCCCATCAGCCCGTGTTTGAAAATGTGAGGTAAACTTCGCAAATGCGATAATCGCATTTGCGACAAAAACATCACAAATGCGATGACACCAGTACTAGCACTAAGAAATCATAAAAATCTTTCTGAAACTAATATGGAATTCACCCGAGCCCCCGAGGCTCCAAACAAACCACCCACACTAGTCAAAAAATATAACACAAAACTCGCACAGGTGATCAAACATCAAAATAACCTCTAAAATCACGAATCTGACGCTAAAACGCATGAAGATCGAAATAAACTTTAAGAACTTCTAGAATCGTTACCAAGAATCCGAACCATACCCAATCGACTCCAAACGACGTCAAATTTTGCAGGCAAGCTCGATCTGGCATATCGAAGCTATTCCAATTATCGGAACTACAATCCGAACACGATATCCTCAAAGTCAACTTCCGACCGAACTTATAAACTTTCCAATCCTTTAAATTTCCAACTTTGGATAATTAGTGCTGAATCCTTCTAGAAACATCCAAATGTAAATCCGGGCATACGCCCAAGTCTAAAATCACCATACGGGACTAACCGAACCATCAAAACTCCAATCTGAGGTCAAATGCTAAAAGTCAAACTTGGTTAACTCTTCCAACTTAAAGCTTCCATCCTTGAAGTTCATTCTTTCAAATCGATTCTGAATAACTTGAAAACCATAACCACGAGTCACACAAGTCATGATACATCACGCGGAAATACTCGTGCTCTCAAACTACCGAACGAAGTGCAAATGCTTAAAACGACCAATCAGGTCGTTACATTCTCTCTTACTTAAACATACGTTCATTGTCAAACGTGCCAAAAGTCATTGCAAGGCCATCAAATCACGATGTAACCTTACTATGCACATATTTGGGGTTATGCCACGTCACTCTGATCCATATATACCTGCCAACACAACATAACTAGAGATCATTACTTCAACCTTGGTCCTTAAACCTTAGAACCTAATATCTAACATATAGAATTCATACAAGACTTGAATGTCACATCTACACAGTGCATAAGTATGAACTAGCTGTATTAAGTAAATCATAATGCAAGATTTGATCACATGATATACTCCATCTCTCAAGTACTCACAGTAGTAACTGCAGGCCACCATAGCTACCCAAAAACAAATTCAGCACCGGTAGTAAACCCCATATCAATTAGAACCTCGTTCAAAACCTTTATACACTACTGATGATGAAAGAAACACGCATAATATCATAACCACTCATCTGATCAATAAACAAAGAAGCTCACTCGTCTGACTAGGGCCATTGCCCAATCCTCCACATGGTATCATTCTTCGAAACATTCTTTATCTCAATACGATAGTGCAAATCTCAGGTCTAGAAACCCCATCTCAGCCAATACAAGCAGCCCCACCAATAAGTCTCAACAATAATCATATAATGGCCTATACAACACGGTTTTGTACACTAACAAGTAATACTTCATACATGATAGATAATAGTAAGAAAGTTAAATAAGAAGGCTACTAAGAAAGTTAAGAAGAAAGGGTAATTTAACATTCCCTATGAACTATTTCAATAACGTGAAAGCAAAATAGATGAAATAAGTATAAGGAGTTACGTTTCATCACAGTATAGTTACGGCGTGCAACCTGATCCCATCATATCAATCCACATAAGGTACTCATCGAGCTATAATACTCGGGCTCACTGATGACATGTACGTCAACAACTAGCACAATAGAGTGCACAAAATATATTTATGGTAAGATGATTAGGCACAAATACTATTGAGAAAGACAAGCACAACTATGGTGCAATGGGCAAGTCAACATCACGAGGATCATCTCGGCCATAACGCCATAAAGCCAAAATGAAATTACCATATGCATGCAAAAACATATTACCGTCACACTTATAGCATAAGAGAGAAACACATTACATAGACCAAGGTGCTAATAACATCCATTATGCCCGATGATATACCTTTGGTAACAACTGCACATGAGCAAGAAAATCCGACCTAATACAGAATACACGTTCTCATTAGGCTCACAAATAATCCCCAAACCAAATTTTGATCATTTCTGAACAGGCAAATAATCTTCCAAAAGTACATAGCTACATATCCATAACACATACCATTAATCACCCAATCCCCAACTTTTCGTCATTATTCACAATTAACAAATAGTCGGCCAATGAGAACATCTAGTCTCTGAACCTTATGTATACCAAAATTTCCATATTCAATATCATCACCGCTACTCAAATGGATGATACGTCATTCATACTCTATTATCTTACGAAAAAATACCCACAAGTCAAAACATAATGCACATGCCAATAGGCGAACTATCCTTTCCTCTAGTGAAAACAAATAGTGCCAGCATAATTTTAAACACTCGATTCATCCATGTCATCAAGAAATCATATTTTTCCCACCAAAAATAAACCGCAACTTTGTACATGCAACTTTTCATCCCTACACGACGCACCGCCTCTAACATATTAACTTGTGACACTACAAAAATTACGTAATCAACTCCGAACCATGAGCAAATTGAACATCTCATCAACCTCAGACCTCTCATTTAACTTAATCTAGGAGAACTTCACCATACACACAATATATCTTCTATACTTGTAGCAAACACCAACTCCGTCCGTAATCATAGCCATAATGAATTTTTCGGAACTCATTAACACATAATGGACTCACTAGAACCGATCGCCTCTAACTCAACTGAGTCGCACAGAATGCCAACTCGGAATTTACTCAATCTGATATGCTCACTCTGAAGGAATATACTATGAATCCAAACCCATTTCTTGCATCTTTTATTATTGCAGTGTAGAATCTTTCTTTATAACGAAATACTGCAGATCCGATCAGCATTCACTACCGAACTCAAGCCCTACCCATACATATATTCAGAACTCTTTAAATGCTACATATGAGCTGAAACTCATCATAACCTTCTTGAAACCACTCACTTTACTTTGGTCTTCAATATACATCTAATACGCACTGACCAACCTACGCTCCATCAGCACATGGCTATTCAAAGAACAATCAAGCATTCCTTCAGCCTGGAAACCGATACGGCACATGATCCTATAGTCTGGTCGTCCTTAGCAGACTTCCCCACTTATCCCAAAGTGATAGAACACCCCATAGAAAATCCAAAGTGTCATATCTTTATAATATGCACCGATCCCGCATGGCTATTTAACTGAATGCTTCAAAACTCATGCCATACTAGTTATAGAACAATCCAAAAATTCTTCCTAATGCTTGCCCATCCTTTTAATAGTCAGACAAATTCCCCAAATTCTCTGCAATAATAATATCTACACCTCACAGAATAGAAACCTCATAAGAAACACACGATCCCAATTCCTAACTAATCACGTAAGAGGTGGCCCACCGGCTATACTCAAATCGATGTCTTACCATGAACACCACCTTAATCACAACAATTGGGCCGCTAGCCAGTCTTCCAAAACCTATGCTTACCAACCAAATAAGAACCCTCCTCAAACCACAATTGAACGACTGGAAGATTTAACACAACATCTGCTCCTGAGGCTAGATAGCACATCGTGATGATAATCAAGACTCCATAACCCGTCATAATCCATCCGCAACATCATCGATCGTTGGCACATAATGAATATTGAGTGTGCCACATCATATATGAATGAATAGAAAGAATCAAAATCATAGGCTCAAGCTGAAACAAAGCCGCATGATAAGGAAAGAAGAAAGAGAAATTTTCCTAAGTGCCCTGTAGCCTCCCGAAGATAGGTATGGATGCCATCATACCGATCCGCAAGACTCTACTAGACACTTGCTCATGAATTATAGAACCTACGAACCCAGTGCTCTGATACCAACTTGTCACGACCCAAACCACTAGTCGTGATGTCACCTAACTCGACCGGCTAGGTAATCCAACTAACAGTTGATACAATCCAAATTAGATTTATAGGAAAATAATAAAGAATTTTCTGAACTTTTATTATTAACCCAAGGATTGTTAGTACGAATCAAGAGTTTCTAATAATTTGAAATTTACAAAGCCGGTACAAATAAATACACGATCTATTTGAAAGTTACATAACCAGATTAGCAAAATCTAAAGCTACTAAGGATAAATGGAAGCTATATTCTGAAACGCACAAACATCTTCAGAGTCAGCTCTCGACATCACCAGCAACTCCACTCCAAAATCAGCACACAAGGTATAAAAGTGTAGTATGAGTACAACCGACCCCATGTACCGAGTAAGTATCTTGTCTAACCTCATCGAAGTAGTGAAAAGGCTTTTTAGTTAAAAGATACTCACTTATAAAACCTGCACTGTAAACTAGCATTAGAACTATACTACGATATAACAAAAAAGAGTACACGAAATAAATATACAAACTAATAAATGAGTACTACAAAAATCTCAATTCAACATTTTCCAATATCTCGATCAATATTTTCCTTAGAACGAAAACCAATAACCACTATTGTCAATCCATAACTTTCATAGTGTGAGGAATGTACTCAGATATCAAGTCAATTGCACCGCAACATCCTTCGTGCATTTATCTCGTCCTCAACAAGTATGCGCATAATAGTACTAATCGGATGGCAGAAATGTTAATAACATTAATGAAAAAGTAGGAAATACACAAGTAGAAATAATGAACGAGGATATTCATATGGACAACATTAATAGACTAGGCAGAAAGCATATGAGTAATGACAACAATTAGGAAACAGGAACATAAACTT
Source organism: Nicotiana benthamiana (assembly GCA_034376525.1). Classification (NCBI taxonomy): domain Eukaryota; kingdom Viridiplantae; phylum Streptophyta; class Magnoliopsida; order Solanales; family Solanaceae; genus Nicotiana; species Nicotiana benthamiana. Next base: position 126,043,882 of record CM067324.1, on the reverse strand, counting down.
TAACTAACTAGCATGGTAGAGGCCTAAATATGGATATAACGAATAAGAGAGGAATTCGTGATCTTTATAAGCTATCAAGTATAGGCATAAATGACTAACATGGTAGAAGACCTGTACTAAAGTGCTACAAAATAGATACATCATAGATGTAATTATGACGGCAGAAAGTGGGCATGGTATTTGTAAGTTTAGCAAGTAGAACGCATGAGCAACACAATAAAAATTAAGATATAGGACAAGAATAGGAAAATAACGACAAGTCACGTACGAACCATAAGAAACACCCATAAGTCACGTACGAACCATAAGTCACGTACGACAAATCATCGTCTATATAGAAACACCCATCATGCCATGAACTCATGATAATATAAAACCATGATGTTATAAATAAAATTGCAAGGCATCTTTTACTCTCAATTGATATAGAACGGCATCACCCTTTGTGCTTTGAACTCATATAACATGGCACGGAATCACCCTTCGTGCTTGATAGTCTCATAACATGGCACGACATCATCTTCGTGCTTTACACTCTTATCACATGGCATGGCATTACCCTTCGTACTTTAAACTCTCATAATATGACACGGAATCACCCTTTGTGCTTTACACTCTTCCTTACCAAGCATATATATATCAACAGTAAACAAGGTGAGAAGCATAAATAACATCAAGGAGAGTGTTTAAATGAATATTCCAAATGAATCCTAATAACAACTTTAAAGCCAACAATAGTTCAATAAACACTCAAGAACCTTATTATTCAAGTATTTCAACAAATTTTGCAAATGATGTACAACACGATTATAGAATCTAGTATCTCAAGAATATCGGCCATAGCAATTTATTAATGATTTAAGCATAGTGATGACCAAGTTAGACACATCAATATTTTCTAAGAATTCCATCAAATTTAATCAAGCTATAATAAGCTAAGTCTTAGCTTCTAACATTTAATTCTATATTCTTAGAATCTATGAGTCAAGTAAGACATTAAGCAAGAAGGTCATGCAATTCAAAGGCACAGTTCGTAGCATAATCTAACCCTGAGCATGATTAACCCTAGCACGTGCATATGTGCTCGTCACCTCATATATGTATTACCCATGTATGTAGCAAATAAAGTCAAATAGTAGGAAAAATCCCCTCAACAAAGTTAGGCAAGACACTACCTCAATTCGGCTAACTCAATACTCAATTTAGCCTTTTCCTTTACAAATTTACCTCCGTTCGGCTCAATCCAATGGTTGGTATGAAAATCCCTTTACAAAATCGCCTCCCATCGAAGCTAGGGTTCAAAATATAACAAGCTGAAGACTAGAAATTCTCAGCTATATGCAGGCTGCAAATGTCGCAAATATTCACAAATGTGAACCTCGCAAAAGTGAAGAACCCTTAGCAAATCTTTAGCAAAACCGACCAGTTGGTCGCAAAAGTGAACCTACCCAGCCCAGGCCTTTATCGCAAATTTGATATTGAGTTCGCAAATGCGAACTCAATAGGTTTCGCAAAAGCGGCATATCTTCACAAATGTGAGTCCCTTCCCCAGCAGCACAGGTTCGTAAATATGAGGTAAACTTCGCAAATGCGATAATCGTGTTTTCGACGAAGATATCGCAAATGCGATGACACCAGTACCAACACTCAAAAATCATAAAAAAGTCATTCCGAAACCAATTCGAAACTCACCCGAGCCCCGGAGGCTCCAAACCAACCACTCACACTAGTCTAAAAATACAACACGAACTCGTGCGATCAAAATATCAAAATAACCTCTAAAAGTACGAGTCGAACTTCAAAATGCATGAAGATCAAAATAAACTTTAAAAACTTCTAGAATTGTCACCAAGTGTTCGAACCATACCCAACCATCTCCAAACGATGTCAAGTTTTTTAGGCAAGCTCCATATGACATATCTAAGCTATTCCAATTACCGAAACTACAATCCAAACCCGATATCCTCAAAGTCAACTTGCCCATCCTTTTAATAGTCAGACAACTTAATAATTACTTGCCCATCCTTTTAATAGTCAGACAACTTCCTCAAATGCTCTACAATAATAATATCTACACCTCACCGAATTGAAACCTCATAAGTAACACTTGATCCCAATTCCCAACTAATTACGTAAGAGGTGGCCCACAGGCTATACTCAAATCGATGCCTTACCATGAACACCACCTTAATCACAACAGCTAGGCCACTAGCCAGTCTTCCCAAACCTATGCTAACCAACCAGTTAAGAACCTCCCTCAAACCACAACTGAACGACTGGAAGATTTAACACGGCATCTGCTCCTGAGGCTAGACACCACATCGCGATGATAATCAAGACTCCATAACCCGTCATAATCCATCCGCAACATCATCGATCGTCGTCACATAATGAATATTGAGTGTGCCATATCATATATGAATGAATGGAAAGAATCAAAATCATAGGTTTCAAGCTGAAACAAAGCCGCATGATAAGGAAAGAAGAAAGAGAAAAATTTCTAAGTTCCATGTAGCCTCCCGAAGATAGGTATGGATGCCATCGTACCGATCCGCAAGACTCTACTAGACACTTGCTCATGAATTATAGAACCTAAGAACCCAGTGCTTTGATACCAACTTGTCACGACCCAAACCACTAGTCGTGATGGCACCTAACTCGACCCGCTAGGTAATCCAACTAACAGTTGATACAATCCAAATTAGATTTATAGGAAAATAATAAAGAATTTTGTGAACTTTTATTATTAACCCAAGGATTGTTAGTACGAATCATGAGCTTCTAATAATTTGAAATTAACAAAGCTGGTACAAATAAATACACGATCTATTTGAGTTACATAAATAGATTAGCAAAATCTAAAGCTACTAAGGATAAATGGCAGCTATATTCTGAAACGCACAAACATCTTCAGAGTCATCTCTCGACATCACCAGCAACTCCACTCCAAAATCAGCACACAAAGTATAGAAGTGTAGTATGAGAACAACCGACCCCATGTATCGAGTAAGTATCTTGTCTAACCTCATCGAAGTAGTGACAAGGACTTTTAGTTAAAAGATACTCACTTATAAAACCTGCACTGTAAACTAGCATTAGAACGATGCTACGATATAACAAAAAAGAGTACACGAAATAAATATATAAACTAATAACTGAGGACTAAAAAAGATCTCAACTCAACATTTTCCAATATCTCGATCAATATTTTCCTTAGAACGAAAACCAATAACCACGATAGTCACTCCAAAACTTTCATAGTGTGAGGAATGTACTCAGATATCAAGTCAATTGCACGCCAACATCCTTCGTGGATTTATCTCGTCCTCAACAAATATGTGCATAATAGTACTAATCGGATGGCAGAAATGCTGATAACCTTAATGAAATGTAGGAAATACACAAGTAGAAATAATGAACGGGGATATACATATGGGCAACATTAATAAACTAGGCAGAAAGCATATGAGTAATGACAACAATTAGGAAACAGGAACATAAACTTCAACTAACTAGCATGGTAGAGGCCTAAATATGGTTAAAACGAATAAGAGAGGAATTCATGATCTTTATAAGCTAATCAAGTAGAGGTATAAATGACAAAGATGGTAGAAGACCTGTACTAAAGTGCTACAAAATAGATATATCATAGATGTAATTATGACGGCAGAAAGTGGGCATGGTATTTGTAAGTTTAGCAAGTAGAACGCATGAGCAACACAATACCAATTAAGATAGAGGACAAGGATAGGAAAACAATGACAAGTCACGTACGAACCATAAGTACGACAATGACAACTCAATGTAAAGGCATTATGTATACACAAGAAAAAGTTATCACAATATAATACATGTCCCTCGTCCTCATTTATATAGAAACGCCCATCATGTCATGAACGAATGATAATATAAAAGCATGATGATATAAATAAAATGGCAAGGCATCACCATTCGTGCTTTTATACTCAATTGATATAGAACGGCATCACCCTTTGTGCTTTGTATTCATATAACATGGCACGGAATCACCCTTCGTGCTTGATACTCTCATAACATGGCACGACATCATTATTCGTGTTTTACACTCTTATAACATTGCATGGCATCACCCTTTGTACTTTACACTCTCATAAGTCATCCTTTGTGCTTTACACTCTTCCTTACCAAGCCTATATATATCAACGGTAAACAAGGTGAGAAGCATAAATAATATCAAGGAGAGTGTTTAAACGAATATTCCAAATGAATCCTAATAACAACTTTCAAGCCAAAAATAGTTCAATAAACACTCAATAACCTTATTATTCAAGTATTTCAACAAATTTCGCGAATGATGTACAACACGAGTATAGAATCTAGTATCTCAAGAATATCGGCCATAGCAATGTATTAATGATTAAGCATAGTGATGACCAAGTTAGACACATCAATATTCTCTCAGAATTCCATCAAATTTAATCAAGTTATAATAAACTAAGTCTTAGCTTCTAACATTTAATCTATATTCTTAGAATCTATGAGTCAAGTAAGACATTAAGCAAGAAGGTCATGCAATTCAAAGGCACAGTCCGTAGCATAATCTAACCTTGAGCATGATTAACCCTAGCACATGCATATATGCTCGTCACCTCATATATGTATTACCCCCGTATGTAGCAAATAATGTCAAATAGTAGGAAAAATCCCCTCAACAAAGTTAGGCAAGACACTACCTCAATTCGGCTAAATCAATACTCAATTTAGCATTTTCCTTTACAAATTTACCTCCGTTTGGCTCAATCCAATGGTTTGGTATGAAAATCCCTTTACAAAATCGCCTCCCATCGAAGCTAGGGTTCAAAATATGACAAACTGAAGACCAAAATTCTTAGTTATATGCAGGCTGCAAATGTCGCAAATATTCACAAATGTAAACCTCGCAAAAGTGAAGAACCCTTAGCAAAAGCGAAGTTTTTGGTCGTAATTGCGAACACTGGTCTTTAGCAAAAGCGACCGGTTGGTCGCCAAAGTGAACCTAACCAGCCCAGGCCTTTATCGCAAATTTGATATTGAGTTTGCAAATTCGAACTCAATAGGTTTCGCAAAAGAGGCATATCTTCACAAATGTGAGTCCCTTCCCTAGCAGCACAGGTTCGTAAATATGAGGTAAACTTCGCAAATGCGATAATCATGTTTTTGACAAAAATATCGCAAATGCGATGACACCAGTATCAACACTCAAAAATCATAAAAAATCATTCCGAAACCAATTCGAAACTCATCCGAGCCTCCGAGGCTCCAAACCGACCACTCACACTAGTCTAAAAATACAACACGAACTCGTGCGATCAAAATATCAAAATAACCTCTAAAAGTACGAGTCGAACTTCAAAATGCATGAAGATCAAAAAAACTTTAAAAACTTCTAGAATTGCAACCAAGTGTTTAAACCATACCCAACCAGCTCCAAACGATGTCAAGTTTTTTAGGCAAGCTCCATATGACATATCTAAGCTATTCCAATTACCGAAATTGCAATCCAAACCCGATATCTTCAAAATCAACTTCCGATCGAACTTATGAACTTTCCAAACCTTCAAATTTCTTACTTTCACCAATTAGTGTTGAATCCTTCCAAAAATATTCAAATGCAAGTTCGGGTATATTTCCGAGTCCAAAATCACCATCTGGAGCTAACGGAATCCTCAATACTCTAATCTAAGGTCAAGTGCTTAAAAGTTAAACTTAGTAAACTCTTCTAACTTAAAGCTTCAATCTTGAAGTTCGTTCTTACAAATCGATTTTGAATAACTTGAAAACCACAACTGATGACTCACGTAAGTCATAGTACATCTGGTAGTGATCGAATTCCGGAGCGAAGTGCAAATGCTCAAAACGATCAATCGAATCATTACATAGTCGCTACTAAAAGTTAGACCGCGATAGAATACCTACTTGCATTGGACTTTGGCCCAACTCTTTAGATATTCTTGTTGCTTAAGAGGTGATGAATAAGAGGATATAAAAGATAGCTAGAATATAGATCTATCTCATTGTTCTATAGCAGTGTAAAATAAATTAAGCAAAGACAAATATATATATATATATATATATATATATATATATATATATATATATTTTTTTTTTTTTTCACCAGTAAAAAATATTAGTCAGGTTAGGACTCAAGTATAAAGTGTATTAGATGATCAAGTATTCAACATGCGAAGTCTAAATTATACGAGAGGAAAGATATCCAACCTTACTGATTGCTACTCAAGATCGTGGAATATCATGTGGATTGCTACTCAATATGCTAGAACAAATTTAATTCCAACATGAGTATCATAATTTGGGAGTTAGGAATTCTGGTGTCAATTACATGTTGGTTGTAGCCGTTTCCATAATCTCATGGTCATGAGATTTTTTTATAGTGTTTTTCTATTTTTAAATTTAATATGAAATATATTTTATATATAAATTTATCAGTACAGTTAGGTAATTTTTTAATTTATTTTTTATAAAATTAAAATCCTAGCTTATTATTTGGTGCAGTTATAGATTTTTTTCCCCAACACTATAGCTTTATTAAAAGAACCTAATAATTGATTCAGTATTTAAAGATTCATTTACACATTTTAATTCATATCTTCATGAAATGTTCCGATCTATCATAAATGCATTTATGATTATATTATTCAAAAGATTAAACGGTTAGAAGTAGCATAATTTTATTTAGGCAAAATACCTAAATGGCCCCTTTAAGTTGTTCTTAACGATCAAACAAATACCTCAATTAATCCATTTACTATTTAGATACTTTGAGTGTTTATTAAGTATATCAAATAAATACATGGTTCTGATGTGACATATGCGTGTTAGCAAACAAAGTCTTAGGCACATGAAATCATTTTCACGACAGAAATTTTAAGTATAATTATATAACAAAAACAACAAATTAGAGAGAGGGAAAAGTAATATAAAAAACTACCAAAATTTCTTCCACCATATTTTATTTTCATGGCAGAAATTTTAAGTATAATTTTATAACAAAAACAACAAATTAGAGAGAAAAAAGTAATATAAGCCCAAATTCATAATCAAAAAATAATGGAGAGAAAATTGAAGATTCCAGTAGAATCGTTTTCTCGCTTGCTTGGAGAGTTAATTTTCGACAATGGAGGTCGCATAATGAACTTTTCCGACGAGGTCAATTAATAATCCCTTAGTGGGTTCTCTATTTGGCTATTCTCTGTCGTTTTATATTAGTTAAAATATTAATTTGTTGGTGGGTTTTAAGAAAAGGGGATTAGGGACACGACTGGTGCAAAGAAGAAGATGAAAGGGAGGGAGGAATGGGGCGGACGGAAGGAGAGGGGGAGAAGGGAGGTAGTGCTGGTCTTAACAAAAGTAAAGAAAAAGGGTTTTCTCTTTCATCTTTAATATATTTTCCTTTTTGTTAATTATGTGTCAATTTTTTATTTCAATTTAAACATGTCGTTTTTTGATTGACTCATTTGATACGACATTGACAAGTATAGCTTATGCATAAAAGTTTTGGTACTCGATTATTTACGTGATACACTTAATAATTACTTGAAATGTCTAAATAGTAAATAGATCAGTTGAGATAGGTTTTGATAGTTGGGGACCTTTTATTTATTACAAAAGATATTCAACATGATCTCTCATACGAGAGCATGTTTGATTCAAAGAACTAAATAAACGTAAATGGTATATAATTTTCTTCTTTTTAAATATGGGAAGAAAAGCAAACGCCAAACTCCCTACATATGGATAGTGTCATGAATTGTTTTAGACTTTAGAAAGTTTCTTTCTATGCCTAAAAGTTAAAAGCGGTGCTATACATCGCATAGTACAGAAAGAGTAGACTTACAGATGATCTGACATTTGAGAGAGGAATGGAATTTTGACATAAAAGAATAAAAAGATTGAAGTTGTAATGGACCATCCTTTTAATTAGAGCTCTCCTTTTGTACAGTAAAATCTAGGTAAAAAGATAGCAAACGGAGAAAGAAAAAGAAAACATAGAATAGCTTTCAATAGTAATAAGAACTTTGGCAATAAAGATGCCAAAATGCATAGTCCCACCATGTGAAACCCCTATATATTTAGGCTTCTTGTCACCTTTTTAGCTCAATCGTTCTTGATAAAATTGCATCTCTTTTTTGACCTTTTTGGTATGGGATGGTGAGATGACCTTAACCAATCCAAAAGCTGCTAAGATTGAAATGGCAAGAATGTACATTGCATAATTAACTATGTTAAGTAATAAACTATTTATGTAAAAATTGATATTGTATGTTTATTGAGTTGGTGTCAAATGTAAGTAAATGGATTGAAAGAGCCATTAATTTTTATATTAAATGATAGTGATTTATATAAAGATAGATGTAGTATGCTTATTGAGTTGGTATAAATATTAAATAATTTTATATAATATAGTTTCTCTCGTTGCACGTTTAAAATCTAAATGGAAAAAGAGCAAAATTTACCTGAGTTCGTCAGAGAAAAAATAACATCTCATCATAAAGTTAATTAAAAATACACATAATCAAGAAAAGAAAGAAAAAATATACCCTTTTGAGAAGATGACGAATTACAAACAAATAAAAAAAATAAAAAGTCCTATGATATGATTAGATGCCTATTTAGTGCGAAGAAGGTCTTATTAGATGACAAAAATTAGCCATTATTCTGTTGGTCACGGAATACTATTCTACACTATCTTTCGCCCCAGCTGCCAAACAATTGTTTTAACACTAAATACTTGAAAAGTGCATCAATTTACTAACAAAGTCTTTTAGTGGATTGCCGACCTTAGTTATTTTCTATCTTTATCTATATTATATAATTTTCTTTGTTAATTAGAGAAGTCCCTTTGAAGGCCAGCCTGCGAATATTTAGCCTTTTAATCTGAAAAAGGTTTGTCGCGTACAACTAATTTCTCCTCTTTTTAGATTAAAGAGTTAGCACATCCCCATTATCAACCATATTTTTTTTTAATTATCTTATATAAAATAAAATAATCAATTATTATTTGCATTCCACTTACAAGGAAAAGAAAAAAGTTACTTACATATATATAGGGTAAAGGGTAATCTGATGCACTAAACTTTTGCTATCGAAATCCGAAAAATTAAAAAACCTGACTCCAAGGATATGTCGTTTGAAACTTGAAATAAAAGATAGATTGGTATAAAGAGATTTTACTTAATTAGTGTATATACCATAAATAAATCCTTTTAAACATCCCAATTTATGAATTTTCATATATCCGGAATAATGGTGATATCCCAAACTATTGTCATGTAGAAATCATAATCTTGAATCTGGACGTAGGAGATTTGTATAGCTGCAGATGAAAAGAATGGACCTTGGGCCTAACTCAACCTCAAAAGCTAGCTTATGAGGTGAGGATTGCCCAAGTCATATAAGGAGACCAGGGACCTTAAATCCCTCCGACGTGGAACAACTTAAATGCAAAATATACAGTGACATTACATGCTGTGGTGCTTATTTAATGCTCATGAAATGTTAGGTAGAAAAAGACATATTATATGAGGAAATGTGAGTGATTATGTGCCTGAATAGTGAATAACTCTCCTTTTGACTTTGAGTGAGGAGGAAGTGAAATCCAACACCGAACCAAAAGCCCTACAAAGTACCTTAGCTTTGAAGAGAAAAGCCACGTACACCAATTTAATGTGCATATCCAATGAACCATAATTACTAATACAATAACGAGTCAACAAATAAATTAGTAAACTGAAATTCGGCAATATTATGCATTATCATTGTCTAATTATGGACTACTATATATTTATATATTTCAATTTTTTAATAGGTTGACGGGGATATGGGTAAGTTAACACATTCACACATTCATTTTTATAAAAGACAGTCATAGATATCAATGAAAATAGAAAGGCCAACTAATTATAAGATTTATATGCAACTTGTAGTTGAGGTTCTTGATATTATGGATCCAGATTAGTTGATTAGTATCCCTTGATATGGACTGCTCTATAAATAAAAGGGATTTTTACCTATCTATATCATATAACAAATCTTATTATTTTTTATGTTTAAGGTTTGTGTTTATTACATTTAAGTATATCAAATGTCAATTTATGTACCATAATTCAAATTAAGAATAGAATTATTGCTTCATTTATTCTAGTATAATTTTAGGAACATATTCACTTTAGGTGTATAATTATATCTCAACTGGATAAACAACAACACGATTATTTGAAAGACAAAATAAAATTTGTATTACCTTATAATCATTTCTTTTGGAATCAAACCCTAATCCAAAATTACTCCCATGTACTGTTGAACCAACTAGACGTTGAATTTGTGATTGAGGCAATATTTTATAATCTCTTATTGAAGGATTTCCATATGACAATATTATCTGGATATCCACATAAACAAACAATTCCATTACATGGACCAATAAGTCTAATGTGACCAAATTTATCATTGAAATATGATGAAAAATCTTGATTAATAAACACATCAAATGTGTCTTTTGTGCATAATGAGATCACCCTTTTATTTGTAATATTTCCGCGGCGACTAACTAACAAACGAAGGTAATATTTTCATGCCGGAAATAAATGAAGCAATAATTATACCCTTAATTTGAATTATGGTACATAAATTGAAATTTAGTATGCTTAAATTTTTTTGACACAAGATTGTAGTTTAATTGTAGTATAAATGTAACAATACAACTTTATACAATACTTAAACTGATTTGTAGTTTGTTGTAGAAATTGTATCTATAAACTGAATACATTGAATTTTAATATTCCAATTCTCATTTCAATTGTAGCATAATTGGCATTTCCGACATAATTGTAGAAGACTTGTAGAAGTTTTAGTCTTCCCAATCTACAATTTATCTTCATTTTATCTACAATTCTACAATTTAACTAAAAATATGTCTTCTTCTTCTTCGACGAGTTTCAATCTGAAATTCAGTCAAAACCAAGTCTAATCTTCACCAAAACCCCTCAAAATTGAGATATAAGCTCCTAAACATATTTCGAATTATTTACAACAACACCCAATCGAAACAAATAATGATTTTTGATAATCCAAATTTGAATTCAAAGCTTTCAAGCTTTTTAATGGCTATCAATGGTGGAAAATATATGGAGAAGGAGAGAATTACGATGCAATAGATTTTCTTCCGTTTTAAATTTTGAAATTAATGGTGATAGAATCACCATTAAATCTGATTCCTACAAATTTGGCACATTTTTAGATTTTATTTTTGGTTTGGTACAGGTTTTGTAGCAAAACTATGAACTAGGCGGGTAAATACAATATTATGAACATTTTTAGTAATAAGGTCTGATATATGGTATAGATAGGTAAAAATCCTAAATAAATTTTGTTTGATTATCAATATCTCCTTTTGGAATCAACTCCATTTGACTTGGCCTATATAGGACTTATACTCAATGGAGCCTCCCTGGTTTTATCTTTAAATATTATTGCTGGGGGTTGGTTCGGTTTAGAACAAAGATATCTCGAAATTATAATTCCGGGTTATAATACCTTAAATAATACTAAGTTTTTAATATATAAGTCGATATTAGCTAATACTAAACACGGGATAAACATAACCAAATAACCCCACAGGCTCTACTAAATTATCGTTATCAAAACTATTCCTAAGATGGTCAAATTTGATGCTGACATATGCTACGTGATTAATTAATTGTCTCATTTATTTTAATCCGCGTGTGCTTTTCCGTATGAACAAATAAGATGGTCTTTGGTGTAGGCTAAGTGTCATGTACTAAGCTTAGCTAATTATTGCCACAATAGTTCACCTTATTTTGATTTAAGTATTGATTACAATCCTTATTACAGAACTTTACTTCACTTTTGAAATTCCAAAAAATAATAATTTTCAAGTTGTACAAATAGGTTTATATGCTAGTAATTATTTGAACTGAAGTGGAGTGAAATTTCCACCAACCAAATTTTCTTGCTTCATATACATGCAACTGCTAGTCAATCGGTGTACAATAGGGTTGGAGCATTTCCATGTGACAAGTTTTATTTTATATCGTATATAACCAACACTAATTGTATGACGTTCTTTTTTATCTCATAAATTTATGAACCCCAATCTTATACTTCTGAATTTATAAAAATTTGGCTTTACAAAATTGTGAAACAAAAAAATTGCTTCATACAACTAATGTCAGATACACAAAACAAAAAATTTCAATGTGACAAGAATGAAAACTACCACTATAATTGGGAAAGTTGAGCAGTGGAGGACAATTCATATAGCTTAGACTTAAAGAAAGTATAAAAATCCTAAAGACTCTAATGGTGAGAAATTTTTCTTTTATATAATTGAGATCACATTAAGGGTGTAAATTTCGCGGTTCCGAATCGGAACCGGACCGGAACCGCGATTCTGGCGGTTCTGCCAGTTCCGGCGGCCCGGTTCCGGCGGTTCCGATTCTGGCGGTTTTCGGGGACCGTGGCGGGGCGGTTCTACCCGCCGGATCTGCGGAATCGGAACTGTCAGAACCGGAACCGGACCGGTTCTGGCGGTTCCAAACGGTTCCAACCGGTTCCATCCGGTTCTGTAACGGGCAGAATTTTTTAAAAAAAAATTTAATAATTTCCAAACGGCTCTTTTTCAAAAGTAGCCGTTTGGAAGTTTAGAAAATCGCCATTTGGCCCCCAAACTTTATATAATTACACTATTTCTCATTTCTCAACTATAAATACCCCCTCATTCTTTCATTTTTATTCACCAATTCATCAATATCTCTCAAGCTCTCTTTCAATCTTTCTAGTGCAAGTGCTTAATTTATTGTTGCAAATTCGTGAAATATTGTGAAGTTGTTGAATTGAAGTTTTCAAGTGTTCAATTTCAACGATTTTCAATTTTCAAGAAGTTGTTCGTCAATCCGGTAAACTCGTTTCAACTCTTACGTGCTAATAGTATTTCTTTGTGTTGTTAGTTTGCTTAATTATAATTATTATGGCATTTTCGTTGAAAAATATGTTCGGTAAAGGAAAAGCTAAAACCGGTGAAAGTAGTGGCCAAAATACTACCCCTCCCCCGGCTCCCCGACCTAGAAAAGATAAGCAAGTTCAAAGTAGTAGCCAACCTAGAAATCCTAATGAACCCTTCGGAATCCTTGATAGTGATCACCCTTGTTTTCAATTTAGCGATATTGATTTTTTACATGATGTAGCAGTAGGTGATAGAATAGACGATGATATTATGAATGCCCTTTATCCTAATGCACCTATATTAGAGGGAAATGAGGATGATGATGATGATGATGAAACCCAAGCTCCGGTAGATTTAGATAATACACCTACTAGTCCTGCTTATAACTCAGGTGATGAACCGGCACATTCACCCGTACAAACTCCCATTTTTAGTAGACAACCTCCTAAACATACAGAAACATCATTAGTTTGGCAATTTTTTATTCAACTTAGAGAACAAAATAAAGCTAAGTGTAAATCTTGTGAGAAATTACTTGTGCATAGGTTTACTGGAGATCGTAGTGGCACGGGTAGTTTAGTTAAGCATATAAGATTACACCCTAGCGATAAGGCTAGATTTTTGCAATTGAAAGCGCAACAAGAGGGGAGGACAAGTCCTGATACTACAGTTAACCCAAGTACTGGTTCAATCTAGTTCAACTAGGAATAAACACATTCACCGGAGGTATATTATATTACGATCCAAATAAGGATCGTAAAGAATTAGCTAAAATGATTACTGTTATGTGTTTGCCTTATTCTTTTGCTTCTAATCCTGCATGGATTCATTATATTAGAAGAGTATTTAATCCTACGTATAAAGGTTGGCCTCCCGCCACAGTGAAGGCCGATATTTATAAATACAAGCATGAATATGAACAATACTTGCGCTATTTATTTACCCATATAACTAATCGTATGTCTATTACAACTGATATTGGTAGAAGTAATAATGATTGTGATTATCTAACCGTAACCAGTCATTGGATAGACGAAGACTGGACAATGCAAAAACGCATTATTGCATATAGGATAATTAATTCACGGCACACAGGTAGGTTTATTGCTAACACTGTTTCAGATGTATGTAGATATTTTTGTTTTAGTGATAAAATAATGTCAATTTCTATGGATAACGCTTCTAGCAACACTAGTGCAATAGGTATGCTAACTAGAACACTTAATCCTGCTTTTACTAATATTTTCCATGTTAGATGTATATGTCATATTTATCATTTAATTGTTGGTGATGGTATGAGAATATTAAACATAGAAATTGAAAAGGTTAAAATGGCTCTTAATTGGCTATTTTATTCAAACTGTAGAGTAGACTTAGAGAATATTTTAAAAAGTGTGACGAATATGGCCTTAGAGAAAGAAAGGTTCCTAAACCTTGCCGGACTAGGTGGAACTATATGTACGAAAGTTTAGTAGTAGTGTACGAATATAGAAACCCAATTAACGCTACGTATAATTCTCGGGATTGTGGGGAGGAAGATAATGACATGCTAACTACACAAGATTGGACTAACGTTAAAATTCTTTTAGATTTTTTAGAACATTTTCATGTGGCTACAAATGTTTTATCTGGCCAATATTATACAACTATTTCTAACTGTTTAGTTTATATTGCCACACTTGCTAATTTATTTGTTGATTTTAACGAGGGAGGGGAAATTTATGAAATTGCAATAACTGAAATGAAAAAGAAGTTTAAAATTAATTTTTACCTATCCCTCCTATATTTGGTGTATCCGCTATGTTAAATCCAACTATGAAATTAGGAGGTCCTAACTTTTGGTATTCTACTATTTATCAAGCTTTAGATCTTTCAGAAGTAGAACTTGTTACACTAGCTGATGCGAAAGCATCAATTAAAGTGAATGCTCAAACTGTTTATAATGCTTATAAACAGGCGTTAGAGCATGCTAGGCCTAATATTCCAACCCCTACTTCGTCTAAAAGAGCTGATGGCTTAACAGCTCTTAAATCGTGGACGGAGTTCAGGGGTACTCAAGGGGATAATTTAGATGAAATTTCCCATCTAAATGAGCTTCAAGTTTATTTGTCGCAGGGACTAGAGAATGAGAATCCAGACGGCTCTTTCGACCTTTTGGATTGGTGGAAGACAAGGGAAAATCATTTTTCCGTTCTTGCAAGGATGGCTCGGGATGTTCTGCCGATTCAAGCGTCAACTGTTACATCGGAGAGCGCTTTTAGTCAAGCAAGACTACAAATAGGTGATCACAGAGCCTCGATGCGGGACAGCTTGGAAAAATTAGTGCTTTTTCGAGATTGGATCCGTGCAGAAAGAAGGAACTTTGGCCTAGCAGAATCACAACCAGAATAGATGAGGCGTATGAAGAAATGATAGCAGAACTTGCTCAGGAAGCAACTTCACCCGGAAGTGGTGATGAACAAGCTTCATTTCCACCACTGCCAACACAACCACCTCCAAACCTTGAAGGTTTTATGAGATTTGTTAGAAGTAATGCATAAATTATGATGTAACTTGTACATTGGCATGTCTTCTTTTAGTTTTTTTTTTTCCTTTTAATGGTGGTATTAGTACCATGTTGTGCTCATTCCATTGTGGGAAGAAAGACTAAGAAAGATATGCCATTTTGGTTAATAAATATGATCTTTATCATATCCTTGAATATCTTTTGTCTCAATATTTCTTTATCAATATATACTACTTATCCAGACCCCACCTGGTGGGAATATACTGGGTAGTTGTTGTTGTTGTTATATACTACTATACATTTTATACTAATTACTAGCTACAACACAATATACACTACTTATATACAATATATACTACTTACATACAATATATACTACTTATATACAAAATATACACTACTTATACACAATATATACTAATTACCAAACACAATATATACTATACTAATAACATAGTACACCATATAAAATATATTCTACAATATACTAATGACTACTATACAAGATATTGGTTTTAAAAAAAAAAAAAATTCAGAACCGCCGAGAACCGCCGGAACTGCCAGAACGGCCGGAACCGGAACCGCCAGAACCGGAACTCGATGGTTCCGGAACCGTATGGTAGCGGTTCCGGCTCCGGAACCGCCAGAACTGCCAGAACCAAAACCGTCAAAACCGGAACCGCCAGAATCGGAACCGCAGACCCAAATAGACACAGAACCGGAACCGGATACAGCCTTAGATCACATGGTGCTAAATTGTACTATCATTGGCTTTGCAAAAAAAGCCACCTGGAATTATTTATAGAGTCAAGGAATCATTATCTGTTTTTCTTAAGATCTTAAAATCACTCAATAAACTATAAAAAAACGGAATCATGTGGCTGTCTTCTTTTTAATCTTCTTTTATTAAGTGCTCTTTTATTTAACATGTGTATAAGACAGTTACTTAATTACTTGTATCACAAGAAGATATTAATTCATCATGTGTGGATAATTAAGGCAAAGTGATACTGTATAATCGCTCACAAACTAATAAGCGAGAAAATATATATTTTTCCTATGTTTTTTGCACATATATATATATATATATATATATATACACATACATTTTTGTACTTTATGTAAAAAGTTATAAATTTTATACACTTTTAGGACTATCGTATGTAAATAATATTAGCCGCAGGTTAAAAGTAATCTTCGTCCGATAATTAATCAGTGTGGAATATTTTTTTAGTATAAATGTGACAAGTCCATCAGGGCAAGTGCACATATAGCTATTTTGAGGATGTTATTTAGAGATTAGTCAGTACTTATTTTATCCTAAAAATTTAAATTAAAAATCTTAACTTCAGAACAATTCAGAACATTTTTATTCTTAAAAATTAAATTGAAAAACTAAAATTCAAAATGTATTAGTTAATTGTTAAATAGCAACATTTTAAAGTGACTATCTGATGTCATTTCTACCAAGTCCGACATCGATGGCCCAAAGGCCTTTTTAGTGGCTATATCAGTAAAAGCTCTTCCATTGATCTTATGTATACGTTTAGCTTCGTTGTATCTTGAAAAAACAAAATTGCCTCTATTCCTAAATAAGTAGTATACGCGTCAACGATTTGACGACTCACAGATTTATGAAGTTGCTAATTTTTCTTCAGTTAGTGATTGGTATCACAAATTTTCATTTGTCTTTCTACTTAAGGCGCTAATTCATCTTTTATCTGCTTAAACTTCCATGTTTAGTCCTCCACACCCATAAAATCACTTCGTTTTTTAAGCTTTTTTACACTCTTACACAAACATCTTACATTTGTCGTCCTAAAGTAACCACGTAAAGTGAAACCATTCTTAACGCTTTGGCTAATCCAAAGTTTAAAATACTGCTTTTAGGATATATCTTACTCATTGAATCTTGCATTTATGTAGCGTAGAGAGTCGATGGATAAAGGCATAAAGCTGTGTTAAAAACGCAAGGAATGAAGCAAATGGAAGCGAGTAAATGTCTTAATTTAAAGTAACTACATTCTGACGAAGAAAGCACAAGGCAGCAATCACATTAAAAGAATACCATGGTTTCTTCTGCTTTTGCAATTTCAACTTTGGTCAAATTACTTCAGTCTGGTGCAAGAAATAAAATAGGACTAAAGTCTGTGAGACCTAATGATCAATATTCAAGTTACATGATTAAAATCTGTGACTCTTTTCATTTTTCTTTCTTTCTGATTATGCTGCTTATTGTGAAAAAACTGCGCGATTTACCAAACCAGCATTCATCATCTTGCTCTTTCTTGAGAGAGTTTCACGTTCAATATCTAAGTTTTCTCTTGCTTCCACTTTGAAAGAGCCAGAAAACTTCAGCACTCTTCAGATTTTCTGATATGCACATTCTGCTGAAAATTTTCTCGTGCAAATATAACTTGTCAAGACCGTCATGTGTTTATTCGTTCCACTTATTCCCGTCCCTGCTCCATGTATTGCCATTGGCAGTTGGCAATGCCGATAGAGTGGTGCGATTATTTGCAATGGCCTCAAAAGGTCTCACCAACTGTTAGAGATTAGCCTGGTTTGTTTCTCATCATAATAATGCATAAAGGCCAACAAGAGCACAAACATCCCTTTTGCTGATATTCCTGGAAACTTTTCGAGCTTCTCCAACAAGAAAAACATAGAAAGTGTACCATATTCAGCCCCATTGTCCACTTACTCTCTTCCACCTTTATGAACATCAGTGCAGCAACTGGCAGATTACATAAAACTTTTCATTATCAGCATATCAATGTATTAATTTCATTCTTTGGCGGGGAGAGGGGAGAAGGGAGCTTACCAGAATTCCAGTTTCTTTGTACTAAAGAGTTTTAACAAACGGTGGAGCATCCCTTCGTGGCCCTGCTACAGAACGATAGACGTACACCTTATCAGCATAGTCATCACTGTCCTCATATTTGATTACCTCGACATTCAACCTAGGCATCTCTTTTGCAAGTAGCCGACAACCATTCATGGTGACATTGCAAGCTGACATCCAAAGACACCGCATGGATTCATACTTGTCCAGTCCAGAAAGAAGTGCTGCATTTCCGAATGGACAATCCCTTATCTCCAGCTTCCTCAGCTTAGAACAGCCGTCAAGCACGCACTGCATACCCCAGTCACTGCTTCCAGCAAAAGCCACTGAAAGTGTCTCAAGGTTTTTAGCATATTTCCCGATATACTCAAAGGTCTGGTCAGTTAACAGCCCAGAAACGGAGAGCCTCTGGAGCTTTGTACAAGTCTTGACCACTGCACCAAAAGCCTCATCCATGGGTTCATTTGTCAGGTAATCTGGTTGGCCAGGATTCATTATGCAGAGACGAAAATGGGTGAAATCAGAGCAGTTACGCACTATCGTTGCAACAGCAGCATTAGTCATTTGCCGGCAAAAATAGAGAACATATTGAAGTTTAGGACAACCGGCAGACACAGCCACAAAGCCCGACTCCGTCACCCCATGGACTATATCCTGGTCAAAAGGGTCGGCAGGAAAAACTCGCAGTTCTTCAAGCAAGGGGCAGCAGATTCCAACAGCCTCTAATCCCTTATCTTCAACAGTGTCAAGGACCTATAACAGAAAAGATAAAGCATGATGACCTTGAAAACAGAAAAATGGAATTACCAGGATAAGAAGGTGATTAGAGGAGAGGCTGTCAAAAAGCGATTCCCCACAGGACAAACAGAGTGGGATCCTTTGAAGATCCCCCCCCCCCCCCCCCCCGAAGAGAAAACAACCACAGAGCAGTTTAAACTTTATAAGACATATTAGAGGTACAATGAAGAAAACAAAGTCATGACATTTATTTGCTTTTAAAATTTACTTAGTGCTGGAATGAAAATATCTTGCTAACGAGTACAGTTGGAAACACCTTATTTTCCTCTACCGTTTCAATTTTACCCTTTATCCTGAAGAATACGACAGTTGATCATCAGAACAACAACTGCGCCTCTAATAGCACACAAATGGCACCAGTGGTGTATCAGCTGAAAATTTTTGCATTCACCATACAGATTAAGAATTCAAGAGCCACTGTGACTAATGAATTTGGTACCTCCTCCTTCTATTACTAAGGCGATAAACAGGTAATATTCCTCTTAAAAGCATACAGATAGTCCCAATCCGTGCATCATGTGAGGCTCAAGATAACCTTCATTCAAACAGGAATGTACATACACCAGTAAATAACTATACTATTTGAGTAGTTCAATCCCAAACTTTTTCTTGGGAAAGAATTGAGGATGATGTCAGACAAACTTCTTCTCAAAACGAGTAAGGAAGATCTTGATGTCAATTCCTTTTTGATAAAGTAAGCGATGTCAATAAAAGGCATCAAGAAGATACATGAAGGAAATATCAATTCTCATGAACACGTCCAATGCTCTCTAGTGGTGAGGTTATTTGTTCTTCAGAGAAAACATAGGCGGGGAAAATCAAAGATCTCTGTGACATTCCTCCACAAAAAGTTAAATGTTAGGATGCTAAAACCTCATCATGAAAGGATTAGTCACAAAATATAAGAGTTGCAGCTAGATCCTTACCCAAAGGCGTCTTAAATTTGGGCAATGAGCAAGAAGTTTCGACAATTCACCACTCCCAATGGTTGCATAGCTCAAGTTGAGGAAAGTCAGAGTAGCACAGGCTGCATAAAGAACTGGTAAATATAGAGAAGTCGCTTCCCATAAACCCGAGAGAGTGTGCAGATGTTTGCAGTTGCTGAATGTAGTTTCAACTTGTGCGTACTGCCGACTTGTGAGTTCTTGATGAAAGGATCCTGTACCAAGCTCCATCAGCTGAGGAGCCCGGACAAGCAGGCGTTGCAATTGATCCAAGTTAATGTTCTTATTCACCTTCAGAACCCTCAGCGATTTGCACCTACTGACAAGTCTCTCTAGGGCATCGAAACTGATCTCACTGTTCAGACTGGCAAAGTTTAACACCTCCAGTGATACAAAGTCGTCCGGAAAACAACTTAGCCAACTACCAGCAACATCATCCATGCCATTCTCCTGAATGTCCAGCTCTGTCAACCTCCTGCAAAGGGAAACCAGAATTTAGACTGGTAAAGCAACTAAGACAACTGGGATTCATCCATTTAGACTGCTGATAAGCATTAAATTAAGAGCGGGCCACAAAACAAGCTGATTTTTGTTGCCTACGAAAAAAAACCATGTTTTGCATTTTCTAAACTTTGATGATTTATTAGGGGTATCACCAGCTTAGGTGGGGTCTGGAGCAAGAAGAACTATGAAATCACTCGAACGAGGTCTTATTATCATCATGTAAATAGAACCTCATTGTAATTGTATGTATCATTTTGATAATACATGAGACATTTGTTATGTATCAGAAACCAGAAAGTGAACATACAAGTCCTGCTTCTGTAGCATATAGAAATATGGAAAGTGATATTTAGAGCCATCCTTCAAACTATATCCCCTTGGAATAATTGAGGATCATAACATCCAAAGATCTCACATTCTCAGATTTTTTTTGGTTCATACTCTAATAATGTAAAATAGCAAAGTTGTCAGCTTCTATGATTCGGAATCATTAAATGCAACTCAATATGATATTTTGGTAAGAAATCAGAATTTATGATGGTATAAACATGGAAATACTTTGAAAGTGAGAATTCTAATTGCTTATGGTAGCATCCAAAGATTCCACATTCTTAGATTCTCTTTGGTTCAGATTCTCATTATGCGAACTCGCAAAGATGCCAACTTCTACGTTTGAAACTATATGATACTGGAATACTTAGGATGAAAATTTATTTCTGGAACTTTATGATGGTATAAACTTAAAATCAGAATCCTAATCGCACAGGCCATCCGTGAGCAGCAGCCAATATCTTCATTAATTGCTTATCATAACATCCCAAGATCCATATCTCAGTTTCTTTTTGGTTCAGATTCTCATAACGTAAAATCGCAAATATGCCAGCTTCTAGGTTTCAAACTATACGAAATCGGAATCAGAAGTGCGGCTCAAATGGAATCTTGGTAAACAATCTGGAACTTTGTGATGGTATAAACTTGGAAATACTTACAAGTCAGAATACTAATTACACGGGCATCCATGAGCACTAGTCAATACTTTCCTTATTTGCTAAGAAAAAAATCAACATGACAGTCTCGTGAACCATAATAACCCAGCATTGCTAAAATCTAGGGCGACAATTTGACAGCATACACTAGTTCAAGCTCCACAGGTCTAATCGCCAATAAAAGGCAAAGAGATGAAATGTACAGTATGGAGTCTAAGTTAAAAGAGATACTTTTTCTTGACAAATAAGAAGAGTTATTCGTCCCTAACAATTGCATCAAGGAATTCTCTAAGTTAATGCTCATTCACAGGTCAATGTCACATCACGAAAGTAACATAAAAATGAAGAGGAAAAGAAATCATAAACTAGAACCATTTCAATTTCCACTTATACTTTGTCTATCTTTTCATTCTTCTCTCTTTTTAAATGTGAGAGAAGACAGGGTGGTGATAACAAGATAACAGGCGTATATCATGTCCCGAACAAAGGACATGTCACTTCGTTTCTTCACCCACATGGCCACTATAAATGAAAATGAAAGTTTCTTAACCTTTCCACATCCAGACACATGGGTCTACTGTTTTGTCCTCCATTACTACAATAATTAGCTTGGACCACCACGTAAACAGTATTGTTTCCTTTTCTCTATGTGGCTTGAATGAATTCTATATCCACCATACTAAAACTAAGATCCTAAAAGATCAAAGATAGAATACCCACTTACAGCCTATAAACAAATAAGAACTATTTGAAGAAAGAAATAGAAGGTTTTCCTCCAATCAACACCCTTACCTGAAACATAACTGGTATAAACTTTACTGATGTTACAGTATCTACCAATCAGAAACATATGAACTAAAAGAGTTTGCTACTTGAATTGGTTCAGGATAACAATCAATGTTTAACAAGATAGACTTACTTGCAGCAAGTAGCAATGGATTTGATCCCATCAGTGCTAAAACCATCACAACTCAACAAAGAGAGAGCCTTAAATCCATGAAATGATTTAGCCAAAAACTCCAAACTCTCATCACTAACAGTCATCCTCTTCAACCTCAACTCCTCAAGAAAGGGGTAAACTTTGGCAAAAACATCAAGCCAAGCCTGAATATCAGCACCCCAATTCTCTGGGACCAAATTGAAGTCAGAAAATCTTGGCTTCCCTTTAAGGGTAACGCTCTTAATCTTGGGAAATCTTCTTGCTACAATATCAGGAGAGACCGAATAGCAGTTCCCGATGAACAACTTAGTCCTTGTCCAACGCTCTGCATTATACCAATCCTTACAAACCAATGAAGCTGAGTTTCTGTCCTTGTGAGACTGCACAAGTGACAGCACCTTCTCCAACACCTCATCTGGGAACGGTGATGCTGTTGACTCATTCAATAAATCCACCGATTCCCTCGGTTTTTTCAAGCTGGGATTCATTTTCAGCTCCTTGTAGATTCAAAACAGCCTAATTCTCCACAAGAAGAAAACTGAATTTAAATAAAAACAATCGCGCAAAGTTTAAATCTTTACACCATTTTCAGCCCCTTGTAGATTCAAACAGCTAAATCTCCTCAAGAAAACTGCATCCCAATAAAATAATGACAAAGTTTAAATCTTTAAAGCGTTTTCAGCTCCTTGTAGATTCAAACACCTTACTCTCCTCAACGAAACTGCATTAAATAAAAGCAATTACAAAGTTTAAATCTTTACACCATTTTTGAGATGTAGAAAAATTATCAACTGCAAATTACAAAGAATAACACTAATTTCCCAAGATTTGTAACAAAAAAGGAAACGAATTAATAGTAAATAACTGATAAAAGAAAATATTATCTGCAATCAGTTCTAGTCCACTTTGGTAGAGCTTTCAAGAAAACAAATAAAAGATATATTGGTCTAAAGAGTATTTCTTGAATAGAGGAGAAAGAGGGTCAGAAATAGCAGAACTTTCTGAAACACTTCTGAAAAAAGCAGATAGAAAATGACACATAAATATCAGCTTAAAACCATACCTAGATCAAATTAAAAAGAAAAAAAACTCCACCACAAAAATCTCAGTCCAATTACAAGAAAAATGAGGAAAAGGTGGGTTCTTGAGAAAATAAATTGGGATTGAACAAGAATTGAAAAAGGTGTAGGCTTTTTTTATTGCATACCTCAGTCTTGAGTGTGGTGTAAAAATGTGGACACTTTGGTGAACCAGAAGAGCCAAAGAAACTCTCGACCCAACCTATTATATAGCAAACCAAATTATTCTCCCAAAAGAAGAAAAAAAAGAAAACTTTATTGCATAAAAAAATAATTATTAAATTACATAATTAATTTATTTTTAAATCTATCAAATTACTGTACACATAAAGGTTATAATAATAACAAACTCCACCATATGTGAAGCTGACAGACCTGGCAGGCGAGCCAAACCCAGCGTGGGGACAGTGGTGGAGATTATGAGATTTCGACACGTATACACAATCACGTTGGTGGGTACATCTTTCACGGCGCATATTAGACAAGAGCCATATTATGGTGCGAAGTAGCGGTAAATGGGTAATTTTGTACTTGTCACCCCTCCATTACTATGTGTGATATTTCCATTGCTTATTATACTTATCAACAATTTTGAATAAGTTTTGGCGAAAGTTTTTCTAAGAAATTTATTAGAGAAAAAAGTCTATGTAAAAAAAAGTGTAATTGAATAATTGTAGTATTTGATCAAACTCGTTATTAAGGGCGAGAGAAGGGTCAATGCAAATGAAAAATTAATAGAAGTTCAAAAATGTTCTTACACAACCTCGTAAGTGCAGCAAAATTGAAAAGTGCA
This sequence comes from Nicotiana benthamiana, assembly GCA_034376525.1. Lineage (NCBI taxonomy): Eukaryota > Viridiplantae > Streptophyta > Magnoliopsida > Solanales > Solanaceae > Nicotiana > Nicotiana benthamiana. Next base: position 126,019,487 of record CM067324.1, on the reverse strand, counting down.
AATGATTTTTTCCCATAAGTAAATTTCATGCTATATTCCTCCAAAGTTCAAACTATCAATTTTGATAGAACCGATTAGGAAAAAATGTGAATGAGGGAGGTGAAAACTATAAAGATTAGTTTAATAATCTTTCTTAATTTGGAAGAGATAATTAAAAGTGCAAAGACGAGGAAAAATAATGAGATTAGCAAAGACGAAAAAATAATTAAAAGGGCGAAGTGAAAAGGTAACGGATAGAACAAAACGCACATAATAGGTCCTAACTTTTGTCAGCAAAGGTTGGCAGGTCACCCTACACATTGTGGCTTCCAATTGGAGTTTTGGTATTATTGGTATTTATTTATTAATATATATAATTTCTTTCGTCTGTTCCACGTCATGCATGCTTGTTGAGATATAGGCTATGATGATACACTAATTCTGAGCCTAATAATTGGTCATTTCCTTAATTGTGGCTAATTCTGTAATTCTTTTATTCTTTTGTATTCTTTTGTAAAATAGGCTATATGTGCAAATAGGCTGTATTTGTAAATAGGCTACTTTTGTAATAAGTATATTTAATATATACACTCACATAACTCTTGACCCTTCAGAAGGGTCATTTGTTCAGTTTCTGATAACCGAGTCTTCTTCGAGACTCTTCTATTCTCTCCTCCTTCTCTCTACTTTCTCTCTCTAAATTTTCTCCGATTCTCTGTATGTTTTCATGGTATCAGAGCCGGTACAATGATCCGGTGATGTTATCGTGTGAATCAATAGTTCATCTGAACTATTTTTTTTTTAACAAAATTTGGGATTTTTCTGAGATCGAAAAGATCGATGATGGTTTCAACCATGTTAGGGTTCTTCGGTCCCTTTACCTTCACGATCTACGTTTGTTCCTTCTGTATTGAACGGTTCAATCGTTTATTGTGAGTTTTTCGGAGATTTTGCGGTGAGTTTCAACCTCTAGGGTTTTCTGGTGGTCAAATCGAGTGTTTGATTACCATCCGGTGGTTTGATACTTACTTTGCTGAGGTTCTGGTCATCATCGGTGGTGCTGTGACATCTTTGTCAACGTTTGTGGTAAAGTTTTGACGGTTACACTACCTAGGGTTTTGCCTATTGTTAAAGGCCGATCTTCCGGTTGCGAAGAAGGACGGTAACCTCGTTCCTATTCTCTGGTTGTGATCCCTTGTTTGTATATGTGACTGTTTGATTCTATTTGTGAATAGATCATTTGACTTGAGAATATTGACTGTGTAGACTGTGAATATTGTTTGGTGATATTTTTTCAAAAAGATTTAATTCATTTGTTGAGCATGGCTGCTAACATGAATGCTGGTAGTTCTGGTGCTAACTCCGGTCCTATTGACCCTTCCAATCCATTATTTGTGCATTCTTCTGATGTTCCTGGTGCATGTTTAGTCCCCACTCCTTTCTCAGGGAGTGGTTATGGAGGATGGAAGCGTAAAATGACTATGGCTTTATCTGCTAAAAATAAAATCTGTTTCATTGATGGTTCCTTTTCTAGACCTAGTAATAATGTGAGTTTGCAGAGGTTGTGGGATAGATGTAACATGCTTGTTATGTCATGGTTAACTTCTTCTGTGTCATCTCAAATAGCTGACAGTGTTCAATACTCTGACACTGCACGAAGCATGTGGTCTCAACTTGAGAAGAGATATGGTACCCCTAACAAAACCAAAATTTTTGAACTAAAGCGAGAATTCTCCCAAACTTCCCAGGGTTCCCTTGATGTAGCCTCATACTTTAATAAACTCAAGAGTTTGTGGGATGAGTTGGGGACAATGGTCCCAAACCATGGGCAGAAGTGCACTTGTGCTGCTAAGAATGGTATCATTGAGGAAGATGATGAGAACAAGATTTATCAGTTCCTTATGGGACTAAATGAGACATATTTGGGTGTAAGAAGCAATTTGTTAATGATGCAACACTTTCCTTCCCTTGATAGTGTTTATAATATTGTGTTGAATGATGAAAAGCAAAGACAGGTCAAGTCCATTTCCCATATGAGCCCAGACTCAATGTCTTTTAATGCTCACACTGATAGGCCCCCTGCTGGGTCCAACCAAGGGAAATTGTCTGGTTTTAACTTCAGACCTAAAGTTAATTTTGAGCAAAACAGAGGAAACTTATTTTGCAGATATTGCAAGAAGTCTGGACACTTAATTGATAAGTGTTTCAAACTCCATGGTTTTCCTCAAAGCAATTCTTACATCAAGGGAAGGAAATCTGCTGCTCATCTTTCCACTAGTACTGATTGTGTGTCTGTTGATCCAAGAAATTCAAGTGTGTCTGCTCCTCTAGGGGATCCTATTGCCAGTCAACCTGTGATACCAGGGTTGAGCAGACAACAATGTGATCAGATTGTGAGCTTGATTCAACAGACACTTTCAACCAGTGATCAAGCTTCTTCTTCCATGAGTTCTGCTAATTTTGCTGGTACTTTCATGTCTGAGAGCCTTGTTTCTGATTCCAAGTTATGCATGCTTACACACATAAATTCTGCTACCTGGATCATTGATTCAGGAGCTTCCAATCACATGACTTATGATAAAAATCTATTGTTTGACATTATACCTCTAACTGTACCTTACCTTGTTTCACTTCCTAATGGCTATAAGGTCAAAGTTACTTGTACAGGATCATTTGCATTGACTCCTTCCCTCACTCTTCATAATGTGCTTCTAGTTCCTTCTTTCAAACATAATTTGATCTCTGTTCATAAGTTGATGAAACAATTGAATTGTTTAGTCCTGTTTACACCAACCTCATGCCTTCTTTACCTGTTACAGGACCTTTCTCTGAAGAGGCTTCTGGATCTTGGTAAAGAGGAGGCTGGCTTGTACAAGTACTCTTGGTCACCCTCTTCCTCTTCTGCCTCTTCCAAGCCTTCTTCTCTTGAGCATAGTGACTCAGATGTTTGTAATGATGATATTGTTTCTGATAACAAACATTTTAGCTCAGTTATTCAATCTTCCAGTTGTAATAATGCTGTTCCTGCTGATATGAACTATATTTGGCATTTGAGATTAGCACATACATCTTTTGCTAATATGAAACATGTTTCTAATTTGCCTTTTTCTATTGCTGCTAAACAACCTTTCCCTTGCTCAATTTGCCCTATGGCTAAACAGACCAGATTGCCCTTCCCTGACAGTAACATTAGCACTACCAAACCATTCCAACTTATTCATGTGGATACTTGGGGTCCTTACCATACCCCTACATCCCTTGGTAGCAAGTATTTCCTCACCATAGTTGATGACTTTTCTAGAGCTACCTGGACACATCTAATGGGTTCTAAAAGTAATGCATTCCCTCTACTACAATCCTTCATTTCCTATGTTCAAACTCAATTTAATTCCCTGGTCAAGGTTGTCAGGAGTGACAATGCCCTGGAACTGGGTTCCAGTGCTGAAGGGATTTCCTATTTTCGTAAACTTGGGATTGTGCATCAAACAACTTGCCCTCATTCTCCTCAGCAGAATGGGGTTGTTGAGAGAAAGCACAGGTCTTTACTTGAAACTTGTAGAGCACTTCTCTTTCAGTCCGGTTTGCCTATTTCTTTTTGGGGTGATTGTCTGTTAACTGCAACATACATCATTAATAGACTGCCATCCAGGGTGCTTCATTACAAATCTCCTCATGAATTATTACATGGTTCTCCCCCTTCCTATTCTCATCTGAGAGTTTTTGGCTGTTTGGCTTATGTTGCTGTGCCTATCCCTCATAGGGATAAGCTGAAATCCAGAGCTCATTCCTGTGTTTTCCTTGGTTATCCCTTTGGTAAGAAAGGTTATAAACTTTATGACTTGAATTCCAAGAAATGCTTCGTTTCTAGGGATGTTGTTTTTCATGAAACTCACTTTCCATTCAAGTCTCCTCCTCCCTCTTCTCCTTCTCCTCCACCTGTTCCCTTTTCTGATGACATTCTCCCTCAATCTTTCACCCTACCATCTTCTAATGAATCTTCTCCTTCTTCTCCTCTTCACCCTTCTCCTGATTCTCCAGTGTCTATTCCTTCTCCTATTTTCAATCATGACATCTCCCCTCCTACATTGCCTGTCTCCCAGCCTGTTTCTTTGCCCAGAAAGTCCACCAGATCACATCTCCCTCCTTCTTACCTCAAAGACTATGTTTGCCAACTTCCAGCCTTCTCTGGCTCCTCTTCCTCTCACTTGGAATCTGAACCTATGTTTTACTCTCAAGCTGCCTCTGTACCAGCTTGGCAGGATGCTATGAGGAAGGAATTTGATGCATTGGATGCTAACCACACTTGGGACATTGTGCATCTTCCTCCAGGTAAGAAACCTATTGGCTGTAAGTGGGTTTACAAGATCAAATATAAATCTGATGGCTCTATTGAAAGATACAAAGCAAGGTTGGTTATTAGGGGTGACACACAGGTTGAAGGTGTGGATTTTACAGACACTTTTTCTCCTGTTGTAAAGATGACTTCAGTCAAGTGTCTCATTGCAGTGGCTGTTAAAAATCACTGGCCATTGTTCCAACTGGATGTTAACAATGCCTTTCTTCATGGTGATTTGGATGAGGAAGTGTATATGAAACTTCCTCCAGGTTTGGTGGTGTCTGATCCTTCTTCTTCTACTGCTTCTTCTTCTTCTTCTTCTCTTCCTCTGGTCTGTAAACTAAAGAAGTCTTTGTATGAGCTCAGGCAGGCCTCCAGGCAGTGGTATGCTAAGCTGTCCTCTGCCCTTCATTCTAGAGGTTACAGGCATTCTTTGAATGATTATTCACTGTTCTTGAAAGGTAATCCTGATTCCCTTGTTGTGGTGGCTGTGTATGTGGATGATATAATTGTTACTGGGGTTGACTGTGATGAGATTGCAGGCTTAAAAGCCTTCTTGGATGATACTTTCAAGATAAAGGATTTAGGGTCATTGCATTATTTCTTGGGTCTTGAGGTTAAACAAATCCCTGGTGGGATTCATCTGAATCAGCATAAATATGTTCATGATTTGTTGCATCATTTCGACTGTGTATCTGTTTCCCCTGTTGTATCCCCTCTGGACATTTCTTTAAAATTACATGCTGATTCTGGTGATCTTTTACCCGCTCCTGATCAGTTCAGGAGTCTTGTTGGCAAATTATTGTTTTTAACCCATACTAGACCTGATATATGCTTTGCCGTGCAACATCTAAGTCAGTATCTCAAATCCCCAAGGGTTCCCCATATGTCTGCTGCTTTGCATGTTTTGAGGTATCTTAAGGGCACTTCCTCTTTGGGTCTATTTTACTCTGATGTTGCTGACTTCTCTTTGTCTGGGTACTCTGATAGTGATTGGGCAGCTTGTCCCGACACTCGCCGCTCTGTTACTGGTTTTTGTGTATTGTTGGGTGGCAGCCTGGTAAGTTGGAAGTCGAAGAAACAACCTGTTGTCTCTCTTTCTTCAGCTGAAGCTGAGTATAGGGCTTTAAGCAAGGTTACTGCTGAACTCACTTGGTTATCTCGTTTGCTTGCTGATCTTGGGGTATCTGTTTCATCTCCTATTTCTGTGTTTTGTGATAGTCAAGCTGCTGTACACATTGCTAATAATCCAGTTTTCCATGAGCGTACTAAGCATATTGAGGTGGATTGTCATTACGTTCGTACTTTGATACGCAATGGTTTTCTAACACTTTCCCATGTTTCCACTTCTCAACAGTTGGCTGATCCGTTGACGAAAGCGTTATCCGGGACTGCTCTTTCTCCTATTTTGTCCAAGTTAAAGGTGGTTTCCCCCCCTTCAACTTGAGGGGGGGTGTTGAGATATAGGCTATGATGATACACTAATTCTGAGCCTAATAATTGGTCATTTCCTTAATTGTGGCTAATTCTGTAATTCCTTTATTCTTTTGTATTCTTTTGTAAAATAGGCTATATGTGCAAATAGGCTGTATTTGTAAATAGGCTACTTTTGTAATAAGTATATTTAATATATACACTCACATAACTCTTGACCCTTCAGAAGGGTCATTTGTTCAGTTTCTGATAACCGAGTCTTCTTCGAGACTCTTCTATTCTCTCCTCCTTCTCTCTACTTTCTCTCTCTAAATTTTCTCCGATTCTCTGTATGTTTTCAATGCTACTACTTCTTTGATGGTATTTCAAATAAAATTGAATAATAGTGGCTTTTAATTAATCGTTTTTAATCTTTGTTAAGTGAAATTCATGTCAACAATATCTAAATACTACTAAGTTTTTACTTCAACTTCATTCAAGTATTATCCAAACGCCTACAGACACTCTCTTTCTCCAAATGTTCACTCCGTATAATTTTACAAGTAGAATCTAAATATACATTAATAAATTAAAAATATTTCTTCAAAATTATAATATTCGTTCCAGACCATCTCGAGCACACATTGATTTATTCTACGGAATATATACTATTTTCCATTAACAATAAGTACCAAAAACTCTATCCATCAAATTTGAACATATAAAAAAAAAAAATAAGTTAACCGTTGTTCTGTGGTAGGAGTAGGAAGGAAATCTATTTTAAAAAGTAGAATATGTATAATAACTAATTTTATGTCCCAGAATGCTATCACCCACATAAATCCTAACCTAAAAGAAGGATTCACGTAATTAAGTAAAATTATATTGATCTAGTTCAAAAGTTTTCCAAATTAAGGTGAAAAACTAAGCCTAACCTTCCAAAATAATTGGATGAAACTGGTAACAAAACAATTGACTGAAATCACAAGAAAAGTGGATGAAAATGAAAATGTTAACAAAATAATTTGTTGTAATTTTTCATATTTGATATTTTCGAAAAATGCCCAAAGAAACAAAATTACGCAAATGGCAGAAACGAAGATTGTAGGAGTTCTTTGTTTTTCTTAAAGAAAATATATAATTTTTTTAGGTGATTGCAAGTACTTTTATTTTAAGAACTTAACATTAAAATAGAATACATACCAATCCATTTTTTTTTATAAACATGTACTTCATCAATTGTAGTATCCTATGAATTATATATATTCCTGCAGTTCTCCATTTAACAATTACAAAATTAAGTATTCTTAATTTATTTAAGCTTCACTTGATATCGATTTAAAAGGATAATTGTAAAAAATTAAGTAAAATTAAAGTTGATGCAGAATTATTTAAAACTAACAGTTGGGTTTGCCGACATAGTTTGGGCTGGCCGAGGATGAGCGCACGTGAGAGAATCACGTGATTCCCTCCTTAAGCCGCACGAGTCGAGGATGTAACAAAGAATAAATCATAAACTAATTAAGAGAGTTTAATGAGGCATGTATTCAGCTAAGGAAAACAGCTAATGATCTCGAATCTCTATAAGTTTCTTTCAAAATATTACTTAATAATTAAATAAAGAATTTCAACGTAAGAAGACAAAAAACAAAAAACAAAAAAAATCAAGTACATTAGTAAACTTGTCATCTTAATTAATCGATTGTGAATAGATATAGCCACCATAGACAGTTGTACCCTTAATCCATCACGTTCTTCTGCTTCACCCTTTACGACTAGGGGTGTACGTGGATGTGTTAGAAGTTATTACGTAATTTTATATACGGTTAAAATTGGTTTTGTCCAATTTTATTATTTAATCAAGATCAGGGGATCACGTCGAGAGTCAACATCGTAAGATGAGGTATCGAGTTTAGGAATCGAGGTGCCCGTCGAGATCGAAGCCAGCAGTGATCGAGACCCTATATGACCAACTTCAAGCAAAGCGCAATAATAGAAAGACGAGATATCTGTAACCGGTCAAAGATTACGGTGAAAATCTCATAAAAGATCAAATCAAAGACAGCAGTTTAGACTAATCATGGGATTACTTTTCTAATTAGAGTTATACCATAATTAGTATTTCTCTACTATATAAAGGGAAATCCCTAATATTTGTATGGGCCTTACATTCATGATATCGAAGCAATATAATATTTATCATCTTACTTTCTTGTTCAATTGCTTATTGTGCTTTTAACTAATCTTGCAACTAGCTCGTGGGTATCCGAGCTCGAGGGCTCTGTCCAAACGTTTGTTTGCTAAATATTATTGTTACTTTGCATCACTTACCTTTACGTTTATTAATTGCTATTAGGCGAAATCACGTATCTTTAAAATCACATTATAAGTTTAACTAGTTATATACCCGCAAGACAAGAGGGGTTGCTCTGATGGTAAGCAACCCCCACTTCCAACCGAGAGGTTGTGAGTCCGAGTCTCCCCAAGAGTAAGGTGGAAAGTTCTTGGAGGGAAGGACGCCGGGGGTCTATTTGAAAACAGCCTCTCTAGGGGTAAGGTCTGCATAGACACTACCCTCCCCAGACCCCACTAAATGAGATTATACTAGGTTGTTGTGTTGTAGTATATATCCCCGCGCGATGCGCAGAGAATATTTGTTATTTTCGCTCTAAATTCTACTTGCAATAAATGTTAGTCTAAAGAAGTGGGTCAAGAATGAAAATTTATTCAATTTATGAATTTATATTTGCTAATTATATATATATATATATATATATATATATATATATATATATATATATATATATATATATATATATATATATATATATTATTTTTATACCATCATTTTGATTTACATTATTATTCACAATGAGAACTTTTTCACGTAATCAAAACTTTTCACTTATTTTTATGGTTTCGATATACTATTTTATTATTTTGTTCTTGTGGATATTTTATCATTATTTTTTTAATAAAAAGTTAGCTCAAATAGTTAAAGCGCCTATTCTATTAGAATCGATATAATATATAATAAATAATCACATCTTGAACACTTTATTTTTTTGTCAACGTGCCAATAAAATATTCAAATTTTCAAAAGTAATTTTTACAGTTCAATTGTATGTAACGTGCCAGTAAGCATAGATACATTATATCACATATGCTTCACTTGTATTCAATCTTACGTTCTATTTTTCTTCTTTTAATTGTTATTGATATTTATTAGTTTAGGTTGCATATGCTTAAACAATAAATACAAATTTTTTGAAAATATTAATCTATTTATTTATCTACGAATAAAAACAAAGACATACATGTAATCATAATAGTCATGTATCACAAAAATAAAATGATAATAGTCATGCATATAAGTTAGTACACCAAAGAAAAAAAATGAAAACAAAATAATAACACAAATAATTTATAATTTGCATAGTGCTCTTGAGAACAAATAGTCCCAAAAAAAGAATTTTTGTACATTCATAATATATTTGGTCAATTCTTAAATGGGCGATTTGGTAAAACTTCTTTATATATTTTGGTTTCCCATCGTACTTGTTCATTTTTCAACTATTATTTCACATTTGTTATCTAATTTTTAGGGTGAATAGTTTAGCGCCTACCGTAAGGCTAATGAGAATAGTGATTGTCTAGTATTAATCCTCATAACACACACTGCTTTTATGCTTATTCTCGTAAGTGTTTTTGATTTAAGGATTCAACATGTCGCACTCTCAAGCAGTGCTCACTTACACAAACACCGTCCTTGATTTTCATGGAGAGAACGAGCACATAGTCGCCCCAGGAAATGGAGTATTTTCAATCAATCCCGATGGACCACAGGCCATAAATCCGATCGATATTCGCTCTCGTGGTTCCATTCATGGAAATTTAAGCGCCGACCCTAAAAATAATATCCGTAGAGACGTCTGGGCAGCTGATCAAAATCAGGTGAAAAGAAAATCGAGGCTAATGACAAAAAGTATAAACAGATGGCTCATGAACGAACCAAATACTGGGGGCACCCTCGATCCTAAAGGGTTTGGATTTAAAGAAGTTCGTGCAAAAACTTTTTCCTTCCAATTCCTAAGAAATTACGTAAGCCAAACACCCCCAAGTATAGTGGGGCTACCGATTCTAATGAGCACGTCACTTCTTACACATGTGGAATAAAGGCAAATGACCTGGAAGATGACGAGATTGAAGATGTTCTATTAAACAAATTCGAAGAAACTTTATCGAAATGTGCCATGATATGGTATCATAACTTACTACCCAACTCTTTTGGTTCGTTTGCTATGCTCGCAGATTCTTTTATGAAAGCCCACATCGACGCCACTAAAGTTGCAACAAGAAAATCAGACCTCTTCAAAGTAAGATAAAATATAACGAGATGCTCAGGGAATTTGTATCTCGGTTCCAAACGAAATGAATGGATTTTCCTCTAGTCATCGATGACTGGGATATTCGAGCTTTTACACAAAATCTCAACACTCGGAGCTCCATAGCTTCACAACAGTTGAAGAAAAATTTAATCAAACTCCAGCTATCACTTGGGCCGACGTACATAATCAGTATCAGCCCAAGATTAAGGTCAAAGACGATCAATTGGGAACTTCAGTTTCTTCAATTTATCCCAACATATCCGTGGATAGAGTTAAAAGGAATGTCGATCGGGAACCACGATCAAATAAAGACATGTACCAGCCACGTAGTGGAGATCGGAGAAATAATGAGCTCGAATGCAACCTCGTACGTAATGATAGAAGAAATGATCGAGTACAGAGTTCCCAAGGACTTATGAGCAAAAGTGGTTTCGATAGGGATGTCGGATCCAAGGAAGCACCTCGATTATCAGAATACAACTTCAACATCGATGCATTAGGTATTATATCAGCCATTGGTCGAATCAGGGACACTAGATGGCTTAGACTCTTATAGACCGATCCAGCTGAAAGGAACCCGAATCAAATGTGCAAATACCAAGGAACCCATGGTCACAAAATCGAAGACAGTAGACAATTAAGGGAAGAGGTAGCTTATTTATTCAACGAAGGTCATCTTCGAGAGTTCTTGAGTAACCGAGCTAAAAATCACTTCAAATACAGGGATGCATATAGGAAAAACAAATAAGAGGAACTGCAATACGTGATTCATATGATCGTTGGTGGGGTCGATATCCCTTTGGGCCCGACATTCAAATGCACCAAAGTTACAATCACAAGGTATACTTGCCAAAAGATACCTTATCTTTCAATGATGAGGATGCAGAAGGGATTGAACAGCCTTACAATGACGCGCTGATTATATCTATCCGTATAAATAAAATTCAAGTTAATCATGTGTTTGTAAATCCAGGTGGCTCAACAAATATTATTCGATCGAGGGCCGTGGAGCAATACGGCCTTCAGGATCAAATCATTTCTGTAGCTCGAGTACTCAACCATTTCAACATGGCAAGTGAAACCACCAAAAGGGAAATCATTTTTCAAGTAAACGTGACCGGAACTATCCAAGAAACGAAGTTCCATATGTTAAATGGTTATATGAGGTACAACGCGCAGCTCGGAAGACCTTGGATTCATAATATGAGGGCGGTACCTTCAATGCTTCATCAAGTCTTGAAATTTCCAACACCGAAAGGAACCAAAATGGTGTACAATGAACAGCCTGTAGCCAAAGAGATATTTGCAATTGATTAGATAATACCAGTATCGGCACTATCATCAACGAACGGAACATAATTGAAGGGAAAGCAAGAAGTCAAATAGCAGCCATAGTCGCTGGCCACGACTAGATCGGAGCAGCAGTAAACGTTTGAGGATAATGATTATATGATACCTCAAACCTTCGTAATCCCTGATGATTCCGATGCCACAAAGTCGGTAGTTGAAGAGCTGGAACAAGTCACAGTGATCGAGCACCTGCTCGATCGGAAGGTATACCTGGGCATGGGGTTAACTCCCGAGCTCAGGGAAAAAATTATTAAATTCCTTATTAAAAATATGGATTGTTTTGCTTTGTCCACCTTGACATGAAAGGGATCTCACGGGAGATTACCACTCATCAATTGAGCTTGGACCCGAAGTTCAGGCTGGTAAAGCAAAAGAGAAGGCCACAGTCTGAGGTTAAGCATGCATTCATCAAGGATGAGGTAACCAAACTTCTCAAAATATGGTACATCGAGAAGTAAAATATCCCAAAGGTCTAGCAAACATAGTCGTAGTTCCTAAAAGGGGAATAAACATAGAATGTGCATAGACTATAAAAGACTTAAATAAAGCATGCCCTAAAGATTCTTTTCCTTTGCCGAATATCAACCACATGATTGATGCCACAGCCGGCCACGAGACCCTCAGCTTTTTCAATTCCTACTGCGGGTACAATCAAATTTCAGTACGGTACTTATTGTTATAATATAATGCCATTTGGGTTAAAAAATGTTGGTGCCACTTATTAACGCCTAGTAAATTGAATGTTCGAAGAACAAATAGGTAAAAATAAATGGAGGTTTATATTGATGACATGTTAGTTAAGTCCCTGCGCGTAGAGGACCATTTGAAACATTTGCGAAAAACCTTCAACATATTGAAAAACCAAAATATGAAGCTCAATTCTGAGAAATGTGCATTCGCGGTCGGCTCGGGCAAGTTCCTCGGCTTTATAGTGTCAAATTTTGGAATCAAGATCAACCCCTATAATATCAAGGAAATCGAGGACATCACGATCATATTCAATAGTAAGGCCGTGCAAAGATTAATAGGGCAGATCGTCATCTTAGGCTGGTTCATCTCGAGGTCCTCGGATTGAAGTCACGGGTTCTTCTCACTACTTAAAAGGTAGAACAATTTCTCGTGGAACCCGGAATTCCAACAAGAGTTAGAAGAATTAAATCGGTATCTCTCGTGCCCCTCATTACTTCATACTCCGAAAGTAGACGAGCAACTCTACTTATATGTAGTAGTCTCGGAAGTTGCAGTAAGTGGTGTCCTAGTTCAAGAAGAGCAAAATACGCAATTTCCTGTTTACTATGTTAGCCAAACTTTAGGTAATGCGGAGACCCGGTACCCTCACTTAGAAAAATTATCACTTGCTCTAATTAGCGCCTCTATGAAATAAAAATTGTATGTTCAATGTCACCCAATTTGTCTTGCAACCACTTACCCTTTTTGCAACATTTTGCACAAACCCGAACTCTCGGGCTGATTGGCCGAATGGGTTGTCGAAATCAATGGGTACGATATTGACTATCAAACCCAAAAACCAACAAGTCTCGAATCTTGGCAAACTTCATGCTAGACCTCGTATACGAGGTCAAAAAGGAACTATTATTTAAAATCGGGTACTTCCTCGGGGGTGTGGATCCTCTTTATGGACGATGCTTCGAATGTGTAGGGGTCGGGGTTGGGTATCGTTTTGAAGCCTGCTACAGGAAATACAATTAGAAAAACTATTAAAACATCGAAATTGACTAACAAGGAGGTAGAGGATGAGGCCATGAGAACA